>CM033475.1:132335121-132935121 GCA_019447015.1 Hymenochirus boettgeri
GCTGGTGGTGTTAGTGCGACATTTGTGCTGGTTTGGCTGCAAATATAAGATTTGCGCTTGCGTTTGTGAAGGATAATAGCATTTTTACAAAGGTCAAAAGGTCAAGCAGCCCCCTACAATGGAATCTGGGTCGAAATCAGGCTGGTGGTTAGTGCAAAGTTTTGTGTGTTTTGGCTGCAAACGCTACTGGTTGTGCTGTTTTTTGTGCTGACAAATATTACAGATTTGTGCGCTTTCATTTGGAAGATAATAGCAGTTTTTTTACAAAGGTCAAAAGGTCAAGCCAGACCCCCTACAATGGAATCTGGGTAACGAGATCAGGCTGGTTGTTAGTGCTTACGTTTGCTGCTGTTTTGTGCTGCAAATATTAAGATTTGTGCAGCTTTCGTTTGGAAGATAATAGCTTTTTTACAAAGGTCAAAAGGTCAGCCAGCCCCCCTACAATGGAATCTGGGTACCGAGACCAGGCTGGTGGTTAGTGCATGTTGCTTGTTTTGTGCTGCAATGCTACTTGTGGATTTGTGCTGCAAATATTCAGATTTGTGCCGCTTAGTTTGGAAGATAATAGCGTTTTTTACAAAGGTCAAAGGGCAGCCAGCCCCCCTACAATGGAATCTGGGTACGAACCAGGCTGGTTGGTTAGTTGCTGACGTTCATGTGCTGTTTGTGCTGCAAATATTAAGATTTGTGCAGCTTTCGTTTGGAAGATAATAGCTTTTTTACAAAGGTCAAAAAGGTCGCCAGCCCCCCTACAATGAATTGGGTACGAGACCAGGGGTTGGTTAGTGCTACATTGTTGCTGTTTGTGCTGCAAATATTAAGATTGTGCTGCTTTTGTTTGGAAGATAATAGTGTTTTTTACAAAGGTCAAAAGTCAGCCAGCCCCCCTACAAAGGAATCGGTACAAAACCAGGCTGGTTGGTTAGTGGCACATTTGTGCTGTTTTTGCGTGCAAATATTAAGATTTGTGCCACTTTCGTTTGTGAGATAATAGCATTTTTACAAAGGTCAAAAGGTCAGACAGCCCCCCTACAATGGAATCTGGGTCTGAAATCAGGTGGTTGGTAGTGCAACGTTTTGTGCTGTTTTGAGCTGCAAACGCTACGTTTGTGCTGTTTTGTGCTGCAAATATTCAGATTTGTGCCGCGTCGTTGGAGAGATAATAGCGTTTTTTTACAAAGGTCAAAAGGTCAGCCAGACCCCTACAATGGAACTGGGTACGAGACCAGGCTGGTTAGTTAGTGCTAAGTTTCTGCTGTTTTGTGCTGCAAATATTAAGATTTGTGCAACTTTGGTGTAGAAGAAAAAAGGGGAAAAAAAGGTGATAAAAGGAAATTGGTTGAAAAGTAAAAGAGACAAGAAAGGTAAACAAATAAGGAAAGAGAGGAGGAAAAGAGAAGCCGCGAAAAAGGAAAAAAGGGGAGAAGAACGGGAGGGGAGGGAGGTGGGGTTTGTGCGTGTAGATGAGGGGGGAAGAAGGTAAAAGGAGGAAGGTAAAAGGGGGAAAAAGGAAAAAAAGGAGGTTTGTTGTGATTTTTGTGGAAAATGAGACTAAATAAGAAAAAGAGGTGGGGTGCGAGGGAAAGGTGGTGTCTAATAGGTTTTTTTTTTATTTATTATACTAAATTAATATTTAGTTTTGATTTATTTTAAATTTTTTTATTTGTTAGAATTTTTTGTTATTAGATATAATAACATTTTTTACAAAGGTCAAAGGTCAGCCAGCCCCCTACAATGGAATCTGGGTCCGAAATCAGGCTGGTGGTTAGTGCAATGTTTGTGTGTTTTGTGCTGCAAATGCTACGTTGTGCTGATTTGTGCTGCAAATATTCAGATTTTGCCGCTTTAGTTTGGAAGATAATAGCGTTTATTTACAAGGTCAAAAGGTCAGCCAGCCCCCCTACAATGGAATCGGGTACGAGACCAGGCTGGTTGGTTAGTGCTACATTTGTGTGTTTTGTGCTGCAAATATTAAGATTTGTGCAGCTTTCGTTGGAAGATAATAGCATTTTTACAAAGGTCAAAAGGTCAGCCAGCCCCCCTACAATGGAATCTGGGTCCGAAATCAGGCTGGTTTGTTAGTGCAATGTTTGTGCTGTTTTGTGCTGCAAATGCACGTTTGTGCTGATTTGTTGCGCAAATATTCAGATTTGTGCCGCTTTTGTTTGGAAGATAATAGCGTTTATTACAAAGGTCAAAAGGTCGGCCAGCCCCCCTACAATGAATCTGGGTACGAGACCAGGCTGGTTGGTTAGTGCTACATTTGTGCGTTTTGTGCTGCAAATATTAAGATTTGTGCTGCTTTCGTTTGGAAGATATAGCGTTTTTTTACAAAGGTCAAAGGTCAGCCAGCCCCCCTACAATGGAATCGGTACAAAACCAGGCTGGTTGGTTAGTGCTACATTGTGCTGTTTTGCGCTGCAAATATTAAGATTTGTGCCACTTGCGTTTGTGAGATAATAGCATTTTTTACAAAGGTCAAAAGGTCAGACAGCCCCCTACAATGGAATCTGGGTCTGAATCAGGCTGGTTGGTTAGTGGCAACGTTTGTGCTGTTTTGAGCTGCAAACGCTACGTTTGTGCTGTTTTGTGCTGCAAATATTCAGATTTGTGCGCTTTCGTTTGGAAGATAATAGCGTTTATTTACAAAGGTCAAAAGGTCAGCCAGACCCCCTACAATGGAATCTGGGTACGAGACCAGGCTGGTAGTTAGTGCTACGTTTCTGCTGTTTGTGCTGCAAATATTAAGATCTGTGCAGCTTTCGTTTGAAGTAATAGCATTTTTTACAAAGGTAAAAGGTCAGCCAGCCCCCTACAATGGATCTTGGTCCGAAATCAGGCTGGTTGGTTAGTGCAATGTTTGTGCTGTTTTGTGCTGCAAATGCTACGTTGTGCTGATTTGTGCTGCAAATATTCAGATTTGTGCCGCTTTAGTTGGAAGATAATAGCGTTTATTTACAAAGGTCAAAGGGTCAGCCAGTCCCCCTACAATGGAATCGGTACAAACCAGGCTGGTTGGTTAGTGCTATTGTGCTGTTTTGTGCTGCAAATATTAAGATTGTGCGCTTGCATTTGTGAGATAATAGCGTTTTTACAAAGTTTAAAACGGAAGCCAGCCCCTACAATGGAATTGGATATGAAACCAGGCTGGTTGGCTAGTGCTACATTTATGCTGTTTTGTGCTGCCAAAGTTAAGATTTGTGCCACTTTCATTTGGAAGATAATACCATTTTTTTTGCAAAAGTCAAAGGTCAGCCAGCGACCTTACAATTAAATCTGGATACGAAACCAGGCTGGTTGGTTAGTCCTATATTTCTGCTGTTTTGTGCTGTAAAAATTTAGATTTGTGCTGCTTTCATTTAGAAGATACTAGCAGTTTTTGCAAACAGGAAAGCGGAGCTAGCCCTCTTACAATGGAATCTGGATACGAAACCAAGTGGTTGGTTAATGCTACGTTTGTGCTGTTTTGTTTGCTGTAAAAATAAAGATTTGTGCCCTCTTTGGAAGATAATAGCAGTTTTTTGAAAAGGTGAATGGTAAGCAACCCCCTACAATGGAATCTGGATACGAAACTAGGCTGGTTGGTTAGTCCTATGGTTGTGCTGTTTTGTGCTGCAACAATTATATTGTGCCATTCGTTTGGAAGATAATAGCATTTTTGAAAAGGTTGAATGGTAAGCCAACCCCCTACAAGAAAATCTGGATACAAAACCAAGCTGGTTATTTAGTGCTAAGTTGTAAGTTTTGTGCTGCCAAAATTAAGATTTGTAAGCTTTTGTGTGAGAATAATATTGTTTTTTACAAAGGTCAAAAGGTAATCCCGCCCCATTACAATGGAATCTGAATATGAAACCAGGCTGGTGGTTAGTCATACGTTTGTGCTGGTGCTGCAAATTAAGATTTGTGCCGCTTTCGTTTGGAAGATAATAGCAGTTTTTCAAAAGTCAAAAGGCCGCCAGCCCCCCTACAATGGAATTCGATACTAAACACAGGCTGGTTGGCTAATTTGTGCTGTTTTGTTGCTGCAAAAATTAAGATTTGTGCCGCTTTCGTTTGGAAGATAATAACATGTTTTTTTACAAAGGTCAAATTTTCGGGTATAAAAATAGGCTGGTTGGTTAGTGCCACATTTGTGCTTTTTTTTTTTGCTGTGAAAATTAAGATTTGTGCTGCTTTTATTTGGAAGTTAAGGACTATTATACTCACCTCCATCTCGTTCCTTTGTGCAAAGTACCCGGTTGAGGACTTAAAATGCTAATTCCTCACCTCTGGGTACTGCACTACTTAAAGATTTCCTAGGTACTGCGGTCCGATCCTCCTCTCGTGACACTTTAAGTGGCAGTTCCCGTGCAGCCAATGGGAAGAATGCTCACATCCTGCAAGGAGACATCTCAGCCAATCATAGGCATCGCTGCTCTGGCTCAGGGGTGCTTCTAGAGTTTTTGACACCTGAGTTAAACTTTATTAAAAGGTGCTCCTGTATGTAATAATAAAAAAATTGTGTAAATGGGTTTCACTTAATTATAATAATAATTATTATATTAATAATAACAAACTTGGAATAATGACACTTAATAATAACAAACTTGGAAACAGGCATATATGCCCCCCTTCCAAGACGAAATCAGATCAGAAAAGTATTTCTTTAGCAAAAGAGAAAAAATCTCTATTTGTAAATGGATCTCTTTGTGACCTATTTACAAATACTTTAGTCAGCTATCAGTAATGACAACTTACTATAGCAGATCCTGAACTGTGATCAAACAGCTGATCAAAGTTCAGTACCTTACTGGAGAATGAATCCTTTGATCCATTCACAAATACTTTGATAAGTTGTAAGTGTGACAGCTATAGCAGGTACTCAAATTGACCACCCACCAGGTAGTTCAAATTGTAAATGGATCTTTTTGACCATTCACAAATACTATAATATAGAGAGACAGTCCCTGGATCAGAAGAAGTCCTCTGATGTATAGGAACCCATTACTGCTACAGCTCTGCAGGGCCATTCAGGTTTTAAATACCATCAATCCTCACATAATCCCTTGATCCCCCAATGGGGATTAAGGAGTCATGGGGGGCATTGAATGGTGACCCACAATCACTCTTAGCACACTCATGTTTTTTTTAAATAGGCAGTTTTTTTAATTGTATTTCCCTGTTCTCTTTTCCAGAAGCCCCTCCCGAGACAAATGTCTCCTTCTGCCTGATTAGAGAAGCAGGCCTGCTGGCCCCTTCTGCAGTTTCCATGGATGTAAAAGGCACAAAAGCAAGGCAGATGACAGGCAAGGAATAAGTACATTTTGGAGACATTTCAAAGTATAAACCTTGCAAGGTCAAGGTTTTTGCAGTCATTTAGGCTGCAGGAGAAAGTTGTTTAGCGGGTGGACATACCCTTAAAAAGTTAGTCGAATTGCTTGTTTCTGCAAGTTTTGTTGCTTCCTACCTCCTTTCCCTTTACTATATCCATGTACAAGCTATAGTATAGGGGAGCAAAGAAGCTGTCTGTGAATAGACCAAAAAATTTGATGACTTGTGATTGCGGCTAACATTAACCCCTCACGGGAAGTAAGGCATAGCTCCTTAACCTCCCATTATTTAGTTTATAAAAAAATGAGGTATGTTCACTTTTGGAGTGGTAAGAACCTTTATTTTAGTTCTTATAAGAATGATATTTTTAAAAAAATCCATTCCATACTATTATAAAGGTTGCTTTTACAAGTTGTGTTTGGATAATACATTATTTTTCATACATGACAAATAATTCAGGTATGAATATATATTCTGGGGGAAAAACTATTGAAAACATAATTCAATATTAGAAACAAGTAAAAAAAAACAAGAAATATCACACCGGGGGCCAACTGAACATTTTATTCTCTTTAAAGGGTAACTGTGGTCCAAAACTGACTTTAGGTAAATTGACAGGAATTATTTCCTGAGGATTTTTGCAATTTCATATTTATTTTTACATAGTTTTGAAGATATTTCATTTTAATGTGTGATATGGTTGCAGCATCACCAGATCCCTGCACTCCTGCTTCCTGCACTGAAACCAGTGACAGTCCCTCTTCCGTGTTTCTCATCCTCGTGGGCTCCATGGCCCTCCCCCCTTGCAGCCCCTTGGGCCTTTTTTCCCACTCATGGCTCAGTGGCCCCTCCTCTCAGGGGCCCCTCCCACTCCTGGGCCCCTCCCCCTCGTGGACCCCCTCCTTACAGGTCCCTCCCACTGTGGGCCCAGGGCCTCTCCTTTTGTGGGCCCCAGCACCCTTCCCACTCAAGCCCCCTCCCACTCCATGGGCCCTTCCCACTCACAGGCCCCAGGGCCCTCCCACTTGCAAGTCCCTCCCACTGGGACACAGAGCCCACGATTGGGAAAGGGCCAGCAAGTGGGAGGCATTACACCCCCCTTCTACCGTTCAGTTATGCCAGGACTGTCCCTCTTGTTTAATAACAGTTCAGTGCCTGTTATAGTTGTCACACTTACCGCTTATCAAAGTATTTGTGAATGGATCAAAGTGATTCATTCTCAGTGAAGGTACTGAACTTTACCAGTTCAGGACCCGCTATGTAAGTTGTCTGTTACTGATAGCTGACTAAAGTATTTGTAAATAGGTCAGAAAGAGATCCATTACAAATAGAGATTTTTTCTCTTTTGCTAAAGAAATAATTTTCTGATCTGATTTCGACTTGGAAAGGGGGCATATATGCCCGTATTCCCAGTTGTTATTATTAAGTGCGTTATTCCAAGTTTGTATTATTAAATATAATAATAATTATAATTATTATAATTAAAGTGAAACCTATTTAAAACATTTTTTATTATACATACAGGGAGCACCTTAATAAAGTTTAACTCAGGTGTCAAAAAACTTAGGGGACAGAGAGGCAGCGATGCCTATGATTGCATGATACGTCTCTTTGCAGGATGTGGGCATGTCTACCCTTGTATAGTTAGTATAGTATTGAGGTTGAATAAAGACATACGTCCATCCAGTTCAACCCATCTAGCAATATCCTATTTCCTGCCTAATGTTGATCCAGAGGACGGCAAAAAAAAACCCACAAATTATGAAGGGGGGAAAAAATTCCTTCCTGACTCCAAGTGGCAATCGGAAATTTCCCTGGATCAAACTCTACTTATGTATCAATACCAGTAACTTGTAACATTCCTTTTTTGCAGAAACTATCCAGCTTTTTTTTAAAAATGACCAATGAACCTGCCACCAACTAACAGTCACTGGAAGACAGTTCCATAGCTTACCGTTCTCACAGTGAAAAACCCTTTACCCTTTCTGAGATTGAAGCCTAAACCTTTTTTCTTCAAGTCTTAAGGGATGTCCTCGTGTTCCTTGACATGTTCTATTGGAGAACAATGCCCCAGATAGTTTTTGTATGGACGTTAATGTATTTATAACAGTAATCATATCCCCAGCAAGCGCCTTTTCTCCAGTTACATAATTGTATCTTTTCTAGTCTCTCTTCATATTCAAGCTCCCCCAATCCCCTTATTAATTTAGGCCCTCTCTCGAACCCTTTCCATTCAAAGATGTCCTTTTTGTACACAGGATTCCAAAATTCAATGATATTCCAAATGAGGCCTTACCAATGCTTGTAAAGAGTGAGAAATTACATTTTCCTCCCTTGAATCCATACCTCTCTTTATACAAGACAATACCATGCTGTCTCTGGCTGTTGGCAATGCTTGCTACCTTTAAGTTTGTTATCCACCAAAACTTCAAGAGTCCCTTTCCAACAGGGATTCACTTAACACAGAGCCATTATAGTATAAGTAGCACAGGATTTTTAGTCCAAAATGCATCACCTTACATTTACAACATGAATTTATCTGCCACTTAGCAGCCCAAGTGACAATCTATCTAGATCCCCTTGCAACGATTGCACATCCTCTGAAGTTTTTAATGGTCGACAAAGTTTTGTGTCGTCAACAAACACAGAAACCCTGCTGACAATACCCACTTCCAATCATTAATAAATAGATTAAATAGAAGCAGCCCCAGCACAGAACCTGTGGCACCCCACTTAGCACTTTAGTACATAATGATGAAGCCCCAATAACAACTACTCACTGCATCCTATTCATAACCAATTTTCTACCCATGTACAAATGTGACTCCCAGACCAAAAAGACCTTAGCTTAACATTAGTCGCCTATGGGGGACTGTATCAAAGCCTTTGCAAAATCCAAGTAAACTACATCTACTGCTATGCCAGAGTCTAAATTCTATTACTTCCTCATGAAGCCAAGCAAGTTAGTTGACAAGATCTGTTCCTCCAAATCCATGCTGGTTACTACTTTATATGTCAGTCCTTGAAACAAACTCTAGACATGTTCCCTTATTAAACTTTCCAGGATCTTCCCCCCACTGAAGTTAAACTTACAGGCCTGTAATTACCCGGCTGTGAACGACTACCCTTTTTGAATATTGGAATAACATCAGCTTTTTCCAATCCAAAGGCACACCACCGGACATGAGGGAATCAGCAAAAAACAAGAACAATGGCCTAGATAAAACTGAACTTAGCTCCTTAAGTACCCGAGGATGTATTTTATCCGGTCCAGGAGATTTATTAATATTAACCTTCTTTAGTTCTTTCTGTACCATATCCCGGTTAACCAAAGTGCACTTGAACTTTTATACCATTATTGCTACTATACTCTATGATATCTGTACTTGGATCTTCTATAGTGTATATGGAGGGAAAAAATTATCAAGACAATTGCTTTATCGACATCCTCCGTAACTAACTCATCCCCATTAAATTAATGGTGCTACATTTTCAGTCTCATCTCTTACTATTAATAAACTTAAAAAATGTTTAGGCTTAGTGATGCTTTGTTCAGCTATCCTAACTTCATATTAATTTAGCTAGTTTGATTGCTTTCTACACTCCTTGTTAAGTTTTTATAATCCCTAAAGGCCCTTTCCGTTCCTTTGGCCTTAAAGGTTTTAAATGCCTTTTTCTTCCTTTCCATTGCCTCTTTACATCAGAATTCAGCCACATGGGCGCGGATTTATTTTTTTTACATTTATTTCCTAAGGGTATAAATTTAGATGTGAACTGCTTAAAATCCCTTAAACAAAGTCCACTTCTGTTCAGTGCCTGGAATTTCTCTCAACGTGTCACAGAGAGGAGGATCGGACCGCAGTACCTAGGAGATCTTCAAGTAGTGCAGGACTTGTATAAAGTACCCAGAGGGGAGAACTTAGCATTTTAAGTCCTCAATATGGGTATTTTGTAGAAACAGGTACTAGATGAGGTGGTGAGTATAATTCCTTTAACTTCCAAATGAAGCGCACAAATCTTAATTTTTGCAGCACAAGCAGCACAACATAGGACTAACCAACAGCCTGGTTTTGTATCCAGTTTCCATTGTAGGGGGGCTTACCTTTGACTTTTCAAAAAAACCTGCTTTTATTTTCAAATGAAAGCAGCAAAATCTTAATTTTACAGCACAAAATAGCGCAAAACAGCACTAAACAGGGTCGTATTCAGATTACATTGTAGGGGGGCTGGCTGACCTTTGACCTTTGTAAAAAACACTATTATCTTCCAAACGAAGCGCACAAATCTTAATATTTGCAGCACAAAACACCACAAACGTAGCACTAACCAACCAACCTGGTTTCGTACCCAGATTCCATTGTTGGGGGTCTGGCTGACCTTTTGACCTTTGTAAAAAATGCTATTATCTTCCAAACGAAAGCTGCAAAAATATTAATATTTGCAGCACAAAACAGCACAAACGTAGCACTAACCAACCAGCCTGGTTTCCTACCCAGATTCCATTTTAGGGGGGATGGTTGACCTTTTGACCTTTGTAAAACAAACATATTATCTTCCAAACAAAAGTGGCACAAATCTTAATTTGCAGCATAAAACAGCATAAAGTAGCACTAACCAACCAGCCTGGTTTCGTATCCGATTCCTTGTAGGGGGGGCTGGCGTACCTTTTGACCTTCATAAAAACGCTTTATGTTTGAAACGGAGCGGCACAAATCTGAATATTTGCTGCACAAACGTAGCACTAACCAACCAACTGGTTAAAGATAACCAGGCTGGCTGACCCTTTGACTTTTATAAAAAACATTAATTTCTCAAAAAAGACTCAAGATAGAACATTTATTTTTGAAGCAAAACAGCCAAAGTAGCACTAACCAAAGATACCAGTTTCGTGTTTGTACTCTGTTGGGGTGGTGGTTGACCTTTTAACCTTTATTTAAAAATTGCTATTATCTTCTAATGAAAGCAGCACAAATCTTAATTTTTATTGCACAAACGGGTACAAATGTAGCACAAACCAAAAACAATAGATTGTTATTTGTGCTGATTGTAGGGGGGTCACCTTCACGAGCTTACATTGTTCAGATATGAGTCTAAATTAACCAGCCATGACTCCTTGGGATATAATTGGGGCAAGCTCCACACATTCACTGCTGTACTCATCCACAGTTTCAAAACGAGCAGGCATCATTAAAACATAGCGATTTATTTACATTAAATATAACACATTTTCTGCCAACACACATGGCTCTCTTTCCTTCAGATACAAAATTCGGATCACTCTGATCCTTTGTCAAGCCAATAAAATTGTAATGCAATACACTTCCTTTAAACCCTTTAGTTGCATGCCATCTAGTGGTTAAATATTATTACATAGTAGCAGTTTTGGTATTTAATTTACCATACATATTACAATGAATTAAATAAATACATTATATTCAATAAAAACATAATTAGACCAAAAACCTCACATATATCACAAGTTAAGCCTCTTGGTTGCAGACTATCTAATTGCGTATCCATCTAGTCACATGTACGTAGATATTTTTTTCTGTCTCCACCTCGCCTTTTTCTGGACACATGTTCCAGAACCTGGAACCGAAATTGGGATACGTATGCCCTTCTCTATCAAAATGCTGCCACCAGGTTCATATGATTTCTGTTTCTAATCCCGTTATGTTCATTAACTGAACCTTTAGGCTAGATGTGACCTACATAAATCTTCCCACAGGGGCATTTTAGAGCATACACACCACATTAGATTTTATACAAGTGTAATATCCCCTAATCTAAATTTTGTCCCTTTTGTGGGGTGGTAGATAATATCTCCCTTTAACAGTTATTGCAGTTGGAACAACATAGACACGGGAATGTAAGTACCCTCTTTGTTTTCCTATTATTGTGTTTGGCATATGTTTGTTTGGGCCCAATCTGCTTCTCACCAGTTTGCCCTTATCGAGCGCGATTCTTATAGGAAATCAATGGGGATTCCTTAAATGATCCAATGCCAGGTAATTTGCACTAAGGATAGGCCAGTGTCTTTAACAATCCTGGCTACATTTTCCGACAGACTGTTTATACCTTGTAGCAAACACAACTCGCTATTTGTATTAACTTTAACATGGGTATTACCCTACTTTTTTTTTACCGTATTACCCTTTAAAACTTGCAGTCTGTACAGCTCCCTTTCAGGTGTATTAATAATCAATTAAAACAAATCACGCATTGAATACAATGCAGTCTGTAAACATGCATTTTTTGTTGCCAAGTTGCAAATGTGGGTAAAGGAACAAGCATCATAGGAAATTCAGAGATAACGAGTAAAAGCCTTATAAACATGCTTGATTTTCGAGAGAGGCACAACCGACGGCAGAGCGGTACACCCGACAAACAACCGTTTCGGCCGAGAATCATCCATGTGCGCTCGGTCGGGGGTCTTTCGTTGATCGTCTGTCTACGAGGCTTAAGTCTATAGCTGAAAAATGGAAGCCCTCAACTGTTTAACTCAGATGGATATATGTCAATATGAAACATCTATAGGTCAGTAAATTCTGTGGTATGTGTTAAGTGTAATATTTCTAGCATTCAAACGTAAAGGTGATTCTTTCACTGTAGTTCTCCTTTAAGAACAAGCAGAGAAGAAGTCACAAGTCATAGTTTTGCTTAGGGCCCATTGAATACTAGTACATCAACTGTTCCCATCATATTTCTAGTAAACCGAAAATTTCATCATACTTACCGTAATTTTCTTTTGTCGGCTGGGAGCACAGCAGTGGGCAACCCTGGCTTAAGTACCTCTGTGGTGTGTAGGTCAGAGGAAATGAATAAAAAGCCTCTTCCCCCCAATTACCTGTCTTTTAAAATGACTGCTTGATCTTAAAGGGGAGGGAAGCTTGCCCACTACTGAGTTCCAGCACAGGAAAAAAAATTACGGTAGTTTGATGACATAGTTCGGTTTCTGTGCCTACACAAGGCAGTGGGCAACCATGGGATTTACAGAACAAAATAAGGTAGGGAGACCAAATGCATGCAACTCATTTATTTTATAAGATGTTCCAGGCCCTAGAAGCAAAAGAGATTTTGAAACATCTAATTTATAATGCTCAACAAAGTCAAGAATGAGGACCAAGTGGCGACTTTGCACAGGTCCTCTGCAGAGCTCCTCCTGCAAATGCCGACGATGGGGCAACGGTTGGTTGGAATGGGCCCCAATGTGTGGTGTGGGGCCTTTCATGAAACTTAACCTGTAGCATAGTTGAAGCTTTCTTTGATCCAGGTGGCCAGGGTAGACTTTGATGCTCTTTCTATTTTTTTAGCACCTTATAGAGAAAGTCTGATTTCTGAAGTCTGCGTTTTTTGCAAATAATGTTTTAAACATCGTACTGGATCCACTTTAAAAACGTTTAAATCTGAATGTGAGGCTTCATCTGGAAAACAAGGAAGAATAATGTCCTTATTAGATGAAATTTGAAACTACTTTCGGTAAGTAGATCAATATGATCTTACTAGGAATATATTAAGATAAGGTCTGACCCCTTTAAGAGCAGGAATATCTGAAATTCTTTCTGGCCGTAGCTATAAAATGAGGAGAACTGATTTGAAAATTAGCTCTTCCATCGGATTTCTTCAAACGGATGGTTTGACATGCATTGCAACGTAAAGATAGATCCCAGAGGGGAACAGTAATTTTTTTTAATTTGTGATTTTATACACTTTAATCCCTGGAAAAAGCGTTTAACTAAGGGATCTAGGGCCCCAAAGAACACATAGATTCCTGAAATTATCTGCACACTCATTTTAAGTAAATAAAAATCCTTTAATAATTCAATATAGGGACAAATGGATAGACCAAAACACATGATGAATAAAAAACATTTAAAACAATCAATAAGTGTATAGCAATCCTCATCGTGCTAATGTAAATTAGTGCATGACTTAAAAAATTAAAGCAGCATTAATAATAAAGCGGTACATCTGTCTGGTCACCAGTCAGAACCCACAATAACGTAACATCTAAGGGCAGGGTAATGGTCTGCTAGTCAGCGGAAAACAGATTACTATGCACACAAACTTTGGTGGGTGCTGACCTCCTGAATTCTCCCCACTTCCAAGGAAGGTGAGTATCAACCAATTTGGATTTGGAGTCGCACACCTTGGTGAATTAAAGTGTTTTATTGAAAACCACACATCACATACAATGTTCGGGGGGAACGTGCCCCCTTCTTCAGGTGAATCAATCGCAACAACAGTGGTGGTAAAATACCCTAGCTTCTAAGTGAGTACACTCCCATGGGAGTGGCTTCTGTGCATAATTAATTAAAGAACCATCTAAAACATGGTGTAAAACCCTCATACTATTAAACAGCTAAAAATTCCAGATACATTAAGTAGCTAATAAAAAAATACTCATTGGTGTGAACAACTTATATTCGATCCAAACTGGTGACATATGTGGATTTAAAACAATACATAAAATATGACCTTATTAAAACTATTATAATCATGATTAGCTGTGCAAGTAATAAAAAGTAATCTTATCTGGCTCAGAACTGCCTAAAGTGGTGAAGTGAAGAAAGTGCAGTAGATCAAAAAGGATTAAAAGTCCACGTTCCATGATAGTCCTGTAGAGGGAGTAAGTGCCTCTCTGAAGTTACAGTGGAGATACATTCAGGGTTATTCAATAAAAGGTCTTTATCGTAAAAATGATGCAAATTTTTCCCCAACCAATCCGTGTTAGCTTTCAAATGTTAAAAAAATTGATTGGTTGGGGCAAAATTAGCTTCATCTTTAATGATAACACCTTTTTATTGAATCTCCCTGAATGTATTAGAATTCCTTAGACAAAGTTGCAATTGAAGGAAGCTATTCTTGGAGTCTCCAATATAACAATAATTAACACCTTGTAATGGACGGATACAGAAAAAGACAGGTAAAAACAAGGCTCCCTAGTAACGTTACTAAAAAATCAAATGTCTAAACACTATTATAAAAACTATTATAACAGAGACATTGGCTCCGAAGGGTTAAATGAGGAAATAACTGTCATGTTTTTTATAATAGTGTTTACATATGATTTTGTAAACGTAATGACTTAAGGCAGCATCAGAGTCCAGGGACAGAGGATAGAGTGCAAACACATGAACACCGTACGTGCTCACAGGTAATAGCTTCTCAATGCAGCTTAGAGAGCGCATGTGCCAGGGATCTATTTAAAGGTCTTGCATGTCCCGCAACTTCAAAGAAATTCTACGCAAGGAGTTTCCAAGTCAGTAATTAAGTCTCTCTTAAAGTCTATACGCCCCTAGTAATTCTACTAGAAACTGGTCAATAAAGGTCAGTGCTCGCTATATCTACGCTTAAGGGCACTATTTGAACAAGATTTCCTCTTAACTACAATTAAGGATACTCATAAATCAGTCTATAGCCCTGTATATCAACAAACTTCTCTCGATATAATGTGAAAGACCCTAATGTGCAACATTGTTCCATAATTGTTACCAAGCAAGAAAATAACCACTAAGCTCCTCTTAGTATAGTATTGTGCAAAAATACAGCACTTCAAATAGAAAAAGGTCATTTCCTGTGATATTAAGGGAAAGTTGGAAAAAACAATTATGACCTAAATGGCAAAAAGTTAAGGTATTGTCAGCAGGTCCATCAGCAGTTTAACCAGCTGAATCCTCAAGATTAAATATTATAAACAAGCAGCAATTTTGAACAAGATTCCAAAAATAAACTTAAATTTAAATATTCCATACAGTGTCCCATTCCTTAATCTGCATGTTTTGTGATCGGAATATAGTGGTGGAATATTCACATATATTATTAAACAGAGCTCTTTAGAGTCTGGATATGGTTCTATTGGGGGCCCCCTATCTATATTTTCTTTCATGTAGATGAGGAACTCCAAAGGGAGCTTGATCACAAAGTCAAATAAGAATCAAAAATCCAGTTCTTTATTGATGCACAGGGGGTCTGAAAGCATGTAGAGTATAAATCCAAAATGTCTCTCTTTGCAGAGCTTAATGTTCACATTTCTCCTCTGTTGTTTCATTTGGACTTTTTCAATGGCAAAACATTTTAGTGTTTTCTCAGACTATTGTGATGATCCATAAAGTGCTTTCCAATCGGATGAAAGGGTTTGCCCCTTTGTTCATGTAACTTGCCAGACGAATGTTCGACAATGTTGGCTTAAAAGTTCCTTACAATTTGTGTCATCTTTCCAAACATATATTCCAGGACAGCTGCATGTCAAAACATACACCACATTAATAGAGTCACAGTTTAAGTATGGCTTTATGTGGGAAATTCCCTTGGTCTTTAGCATCCTTAAAAGGATTCACCTCTTAAAGTCTGTCCCCCTGCTGTCCACACGGTAGGTCTGCTGAAATGACTGTTGGTCAAAATGTCCCCCAAATAGCACCCCTTTTAGCTGTCACTTGTGGGGAGTTATGTAACTTTGTGGGAGCTATTCTGTGTCCCTGGACTCTGATACTGCCTTAAGTCATACAGTTCCCCTGATCTGTCCGCTGACGTTGCAGACCTTAGCCTGCACTTTTTTTACATTACTGTGGTTCTGACTTAGCAACTGGGTGACCAGACAGACGGTCTGCTTTATAATTATTATGCTGCTTTAATTTTTTGACAGTACATGCACGACTTACATTGCACTGAAAGTGCCCGTTGCAACTGTTTGGAGTTTACTGGGTAGCAGGAACAATATAATGGGAGCTTTGCATTTTCTCTGTGGCCATCAAATCGATTTGTACAAATTTCCAGAAATGTCTGTTGATCAACTCCCTTTCCCAAGGTACATCTGTTTTCGACTTAAAAAGTCCACCTGGTGTTTCTCTGCCCGAATATGTACTGCCGATAGATTAGTTCGATTTTTCTCTGCCCAAGAAGGATTTCTTGCATGAGGGCCATAGATTTCTGGTCCTGGTCCCTCTGCTTGTTTAAATAGCTACTGTTGAGGCATTGTCTGAAATATTTGCATTGATTCTCCTTTGATCCAACAACGAAGTGACAGAGCATTCTCTTCCTAAACAACCATGTGCTAGTAGATTTTCATAGTTGCTCCCCCATCTTTTTATAGACTGGCATCTGTCCTTATAGTCTTCCAGTGATGTGTTCAGTGACCTGGGTTTAAAAATGTCCTTGTTGATCCCCCAACGCAACTGGTGTTTTAACAATACTTCAGCAGATGAATGATCTCCTCAGGTCTTTGTTATTTCTCCCATTGAACAAAGATCATTTTTACGGATACGAAGAGATGTGAACATGATAAGGCACTAACTCTCTTCATAGGAGCCCAACTGCCCTACTAGGTGCTCCACAAATCTTCCCGCCATGGTGATGAAAATTCAACAGTTCCTGATCTGAGAATGTTGTCTCTTTTGCTTGGGGATGGACGCTGAAAGTTGACAGAATCTATGCAAGCCCTAGATACAGGTATTGGGTTGGGAGCAGGCAAGCTTTTTCCTTGGTTATTATTAACCATGCCATCTGAAGCAGGAAGGACTCTTGAGAGGATGACTCGTACTAGCTGTCTTGACTGAGACATTATCATAACATCGTCGGTATGATTCCTTAATTTTGGAGCCAAAGCTGTTAAAGACCACCAGATCTTTGAGAATACTATTGAAGAGGAAAGCCCAAATGGGAGAGTTTTGTACTAATATGCTATGTGATATGAAAAACCTTAGATATTTTCTGTGATTGGATGAATTTGGAAATTTGGAAAAATTTGTTTGAAGAATGACTTTTGAAAGAGTCTTATGAACAGAGTTTAGGTTCTCTAAACTAGCGCAGCACGAAACTCCACAATGCTTTTTGGCGGAAAAAGAGGAGAGTATATTCCTGTTTTGAGGAATTTGGTTGTTACTTTTTCTATCCCATCTTTTCCCAGAATTTCTTGAATTATTCTCTTCATGCTTGCATCTTCTCTGGGCTTGGGATTTTTGACTCCAAAAATAGGTTTGGTTGGGAGGGAAAGAATTCTATTTTTTACCCATTCGCAATGGTGTCCAAAACCCACGATCGTTGTAGACAGCGCCCATGTCCTTGAACCATTTGTTAATTTCCACACTGTCGGACGATGGCTGAGACACTTCATAAAGGCCATCCTCTGGATCTATTCCATCTGCCACGAAGGAAGATTGATTCTCCAGTCGCAAAGGGTTTCCTGGTATATATTGTTTGGCTTCTTGAAAAGAAGTTCTGTTGGTACCCATAATCTCTAGGTCTTCGAAATGTGGAAGCAGAATTTTCCGATATCACGTATTCAGAGATGAGATCTTTGAGAGCAGAACCCAAACAAATATTCTCCTTCATATGGCAAAACTTGCCAGGTTTTGTTCCAAGCAGCATCAGCTTGCCATTTAGAAGCCATTACCGCTTCGTGGCAGCAAATGAAAGGCTCATATTCTTTGCTAGAATTTTAATTATATCGAATATTCTACACAAAAGTTCATGGTGTAAACAATATTCCGTAGCATATCTCTAAATTGAGATGGGCTAGAACTCGAACTCCAACCTTAGTTCGAGTAGACTTAACAAGTCCGAAGGACTCTGACTTCTCGAACTATCCTGGACCAGGATTTCTCGAACCTTCCGGACTTCGATAATTAGCAAACATTAGTTTTTGCAGTTTTGATTATTATAGAATTTACAGCCGTTCATTAACCCTTGAATGTATCTTTTGCTAACCCTCCAAAGTATCATTCATTTGTCTAACCCTAGAATTTATGTTCTATTTTCGGTAAACCCTCGAAAGTATCAACGGTAACCCTCCATTGGCCGTAATCTTCAAATGTAGCTTGCGCAACAAACACGACAATTGCTGCTCATGTTCAAGAAGTGTTTTAACAAAATTTTGTAGTGATAGTGACATGTTCCCAAGACCATTTTCGAGGGGCCACAGCCATTAAGTAGTTTACCCATTGTAGTTACCTGTAAATTATCTGGACTTTTCGAAATTATCACTCCCCCATTGACTTTAAGGTCCGAATTTCGAACCTTTACTGAAGTTTCATAGTTTCGAAAACGGACCGAAACTTTATGAAGTTTGGCATCTCTAAATCTCAACTTCTTTTCTAAAAGTACCATCTGCTAGACCTTGACAACGTCTTGATTTCTTAATACGACTTATACCAAGAGGAATAGAAAAAGACAGGTAAATGGGGGAGGAGGAGCTTTTTATCATTTCCTGTCCTACACACCTATGGTTGCCCATTGCCATTGTAGGCAAAGGAAAATTAAAGTTTCTACATTTGTACAAACTTTATATATAGCAGCTCTGTTTTTTTAATACCAACCAGTTTGAATTGCCGACAGTCTCCAGAGCAATACAAAATAAAGGACACTGATTTATTGACAATTACTGGTGCGCACAGGTAAAAAGGCTGGGTTGGAGCCAGGTTCGGTTCCACATGCTTCCTTTTTTTTAGAGGATTAAAGCTTTATTATTAGCAAGACCCATTATAGAAAGTTGCAGTTCGATTCCCCAGACTTACTTTTATTTTAATGAAATGTTAATATTCTGTTTCTTACTTCATGGAGCAAAGAAATAAACTGCAAAGATTATTTCCCTTTTTTGATATAAAAAGCAAATAAATTTTGTCATTGGTTATGACAGGAGCATTTCACACAAGAATTGAGTAAACTTCCTGGCACACTGCATTCAAGTCAAATACTTTATTTTCGAGCGTCATGCGAACGTCTTCTCCTGATGAAGATGTCTTGTGTGACGTGGAAACGGTGAAAATAAAGTAATTTGAATTGATGCAGGTGCCCGGGAAGTTTACTCAATTCTTGTGTGAAATACCGATGTGCAGTACAAGGGTGCTGGCCTGGAGGCACCTGTGAAAATAGATATTTATACTGGATGAGTGCAGCTGACCATTTATAATTGGATAGGACATTTGTAATGGTTTTAACAAAAACTGCATGAAAAATGGTTCTGTGTCAGAGGGAAGGATTATCTCTGAGCTGTAACATGATTGGTGTTCAGCTTCCCAGGAAGCAAGGCTGCAGATTCCTGTGAGGTGTTACTGCATACACTGGTGTACTGTGTTCCCACTAATTAATCCACAGGTTAATTCAATATATCACCCAGCATCCACAACAAAGGAGGGGTGAGACATAGCTTTTTGTATCTTTGTGAATGTGCTTTTTCTATTGGGCAATGTGTCTGGGAACTTTAGTTCCCCTTTAAAGCAGACAGGGATATAGTGCGAATGAGAATTCTTATTTAATTTTCTGAAACCCAGCTACCTATGGGATAAACCATACCCTATGGTAATATGAAGCATATTCCCTTTTAAAGGGCATGTCCACACCCAAAACTATAATCCCCCCAACTACTGGCCCCACCATGTAGTGTAGTTTAATCCCTACCTCACATCCAGACTCCATAGGGTTCTCCTGTAAACCCCCCCCAAATCCCAAAACTACACCAGGAGGATAGAGGGCATCTGCCTGCTATCTTGCCTCGGTAGATATTTGCCATGCACATGCAGCCCTTCTCCCACCTCCTCCCCCTCCCTCTCCCTCCCTTCTCCACTCCTTACTATCCCTCCCCTGCGTCAATCCCCTAATATGCTGCTCCCCCATGTCCCCCAGCCCCAACACATTTTTTTTTTCAAAAAGCTCCCCAACTCTTACTTACCTCTCGCTTTCCTCCGCTGCACTGATGACGCAGCCGCGTCCTGATTGGCTGCCGCTCAGCCAATCACAGACGCGCTGCGGTCCGCCCCTCTGCTTGCATTCTCGCAAGCAGAGGGCCGGCAGTGTGGCGGAGGAACGAGGGGAGGTAAGTAACGAGTTGGGGGGCTTCTGAAAAAAATATTTATGCGGTGGGGCTGGGAAGACAGGGGGAGCAGCCGTAATTATAAAATTCATTTTAGGGGTAGACTACCCTTGAAGCTTTACCTTTTATTCGCCTTTATTTCTCCCAGTTTTGACCAAGCCCAGCTCTTCTGAGATTGTTTAATTTCCTTAGCCTTAGCTGTGCTAGTGGGATGTTGTAGGGTTTGATGACCCTCAGCTTCTGATATGTTGGTGGGAGTCAAAATTCAAGTACTGGTCTGTGGGGTTCATCTCCATTCTTATCAAGGACTCTGAGGCTTAGCTTTCGCTGGCTTTACGAAATCAAAGCAACTGCTTTGATTTTGTAGGTTTTTCAAATTCACCATTTAAAACTAATTTTTCCTCATGAGTTTTTTTCTTACTAAAATCTTTCATATTTCTTTACAAACATAGCTACCACTCTACTGCATCTTAAACTGAAATGTTATTTTTCTCTGTGCCAGGAAAACATTTTTCTGTTAAATCTAAATGGAATCTTACCCTATTAAAATAAAGATATAATGTAATCCTCTAGTCGAGCACTTTGACACTTTAGGACAGTGGGTTTCTGAATATTTTCAGGCATTTCAGTTTTAAATGTAGCTCTTTATGCAGTTATGGCCTGCATCCTGATTCAGCTATTTTATCCAGCATCTTTTTTTAGATCAATCATTTTTTTTTTATTAAGTCATATTGTACAAATATACAATTATTGAGTATAGAGGGGAAAAAGCAAGTAACCAAATGGATAACATGATAGAATTTACAATATCCCATTATTGCAGGACTGTAGCTCTAAATGTTCATAAACAGCCTCAATAGTTTGGTTTCTTTTGCTAATAAATAGTTATTTGGTATGCTTTCCATATTTTGGGATGTTATATAAGTATATAGGGTTATCTGAGGAGGGAGAAGTGACAGAGAAAGTGGCGATGAGACAATTTTGAGTCCAAAATGCTAAAAGGTTTAGATCTTGAATGTTTCTTCTCTGTATTACTCTATGATAGAGCATTTATAGAAATTTTCAAAGATTTATGACCAATGTTTCCTCAGTTAGGTTTCCAATCATTATCTGTTGTATTCATTAGATAAATGAACTTGAAAGTAGTTCTTGAAGACGTTTCGCAGTCATCCGACTGCGTTCTCAATTCAGAATGACTTGTACAAGAAACTGTGGCATTATGTACCCTGGAAAATCCCAATTAGATATCAACAGGATTTCCAGGGTACATAATGCCACAGTTCTTGTACAAGTCATTCTGAATTGAGAAAGCCAGTCGGATGACTAGCGAAATCTTCAAGAACTACATTTCAAGTTCAGTTGATCTAATGAATACAACAGATATACATGACCTGGATGAAGAGAACCTTCACAAGCACGTTTCCAGTCAGTGTTTTTATCATTGGGATTGTGGTGGCAAAGTCTGATATGAGAAAAAAGGAACCATTAGTTTTGGGCGACAATTGGCCATGTGTATCGCTCGCACATCGGGGGTTGTTGCGCGGCTCGAAAATTGAGATACGTATGAACTTTAATCAACACAGTTAATAAACACAGACATTAGTTTCTCTTTCAATGATTTTTTTAAATATATAGAGCTGTTAAAAGCCAACTGAGCCGGGGATTTTCTTATATTAAAGAAAACTCTGGTATCCATACAAGTGCCTTTCTTGCTAGTGCTGTGATCTGTGACATCATCATGAATTTTAAAAGTCTGCCTCCAAGTTTAAGTGGGAGCATGCCACTGCTGGGACAGGAGCCATCATCAGCTGCAATAAGCCTGCCCTCAAACTTCTAAATCATTTTAAAGATAAAAATAAAAACATTTTCTTTACCTTAGATGCCCGTAGGTAGAGGAAAGATAGCTTTTAGTTCACTTCTTACACAGAACATCATGTGACCAGGAAATGTAACTTTACAAGACATAATTAAGATCTAAAGAAGCTAAAGACATCCTAGGTTATAGTTTAAGAAGAGCTCTGTCAGAGAGCTAAAGTATGTGAGACCACAGTACCCTTTAAAGGCGGATGGCTCTCAGCATTTTTTTCTGAAAGGACATGGTTTTTTAATGAATGTTACCTCTGAGTGTTATTTCTGAAGTGATGTGGAGGTTAGGAATTATTGGACCGTGTGTTGTATTTCTGGCTTGTGTGAATGTTGAGCCATTAGTAATAGTCATTTATAAAGTTACCAAACTTTTTGTCTAATTCTCGGGATTCTTTTATTGCAAACGGTTTATTTGAGTTGCAATGCAGTGATTTAAGTGATTTCAATTTATCCAAAAGTTTCTGTGCTAAATGTGTCTGCGTTTATTACTTTCTTGACATATTTATGCCCCCCGTTATCGAAGTGGTTTATCTCTCCTTATTCATGGTTCAGTTGTTAAAGCTAAATATTTGGTTTTCATTTGTATAGTATTTTCTCGGGGGTAATTTGTTTTCAGCTAATTCTACAATTTTCTTCGTGAGTGTGATTAAGTTGTGTTTTCGTGTTGTTTCTTGCTGGTAAAAGCGTGGGATAATAGCTTTCCCTCCTAATTACTACTTTATGTGCTTCCCAAATAGTGCTTGTATATCAGAGAGCAGTTTTCAAAATACCATTTGGCAAATCTATTTTTTCCTATTCCTTTATACAGTATTTGTTTATCTACTGAGAGGACTTTTTTAATTTTACTTCAGCATTCTGTAGAAATATACCTCCCCTCATGTATTGACAGAACAGCAATACAACAGCACCAAAAGAAATGGCTCCAAAACCTGTAAACTGTTTTGGCTACATTTTTTGAATACTTTATTTTAATTATTGTTTGTTTTTATTATAAACGTGATCACGGATTGTAAATCTGTATTTATAGCTTAAACAGAAGTAAAGGTTTGTTCCACAAGATCTTCAACAAATTGTATGGCTTTTTAAAGTTTGCTATAGGAATATAGGATAATCATATACCCGTTTTCAGCACAAAATCTATAACTAAAAAAAAACATTTGTGGAGCGTCTCTCAATTGTGGTGAATAGATTAAAAAACACTAATTTTTACACAAAGCCTTTTGTGCTTTATATGTTGCAAGAGAAAAAATCTTATGGTCTCTAAAAGCTCTGATTCTCCAGAGACAACAATACTGGATAGGTATACCCAAAGTGAGAGATTTAGAAACTACAACCCAAGGTGTTTAAGTGGGATACGTTTTGATCAAAGTCGATACCTGGACACCGCTTTTTGGTCATATGGGGAAATTTTTTCTTAATGTTTGCCTTTTTCAAATCCAAATTGAAGAAACAGTACTAATCTCCTTAACATTGATCTGTGTACAGTAAATGTTGCCACATATTTGAAAAGAATCTCGTTGATTCCTATTGCAAATATAACAGTTAACTGGTGTAAATAAAGGCTTACTATACAGGTACTGAAATTCGATAAAGGAAAGTCCTTCTGATTGTACAGTATAACTCCCTTACAGCTTGTCTCTGCTACTCCATGAGACACATTGTTCCTTGTAAAATGTGCCCCCCAGAAGTTTTTTTTTTTTTTATTTAAGAGTGACAGTTGGTGCACCAGTATCTTTTACTTGATAGGATGCGGAAAATGATACCCAGGTCATGCGTAAGAAAACATGGGCTGGCACAGATTCGTTTAGTTTACTCTATGAGCATGTGATCATTCGTTGGTGTGGAGTACAAATCTCAATTGGTCTGGTCAACACCCCCATTGTAACACGACAAAAATCCACACAGTGGCACTTGTGACGTTTAAATACAATTTCAAAATAAAACACTATGCCATCAAAATTCAATTGATCCATTGTAAATGAAAATAATATAATGATATGTTGGCATCCCCAGAAAAGCAACTGGTTTAAAGGAATGCGTCTTATAAAACAGTTTTTAAAAAACAATGGGGGAGATTTAATAGGCCCATTATCCATCTTAACCACATGTTTAACCTGCAAAAATTTCAGGTTAACATGGGTTTTAGATGGGGATATTAAGAGCCAGTCGCATTCCAAATGTTTTTGGAACTAGACTCTGTAGCGATCAAAACCCTCTCTACACATGAGTGTGCCTGTAGTAGTAAGAAGCACTTGTGTGAATTGTTTGTTTGTTTTTTTTTTACTACTACTCGCAAATAAGGTAGTAGGAATTGTTTACAAAATCCAAAATACTGGGTACTAAATTAAACTTCTTTTATTTTTCTTTTATCGTCAATTCGGTGGGGGTGTTACTAATTGGTTTTTTAATTGGGAAATTAAGGGATGTTGGAAACTTTGGTTTGAACTTCAGTTGAAGTCAGTTCTCCAGAGCGAATTCTTTCAAAGGGTTTTCCTGTTTTTAAAAGGGTTTTGTATGTGCATTAAGAACAAACGCGTTTAGGAACAAGAAGGGCTTTAAAGAACAAGGACTGCAATATATTATCTTGCGTGCTTAATTGCTGTTTCTTTGGCATGTATTGCTGTTTTTTCTGCGTTTATTGCTGTTTCTCTGCGTTTATTGCTATTTAGTATGGACAAGTTTTGTGGTGGGGCCATTGCAATGGCATCCTCCGCATGTATCAGATCTTGGAGCAGCCGCACCAAGGGACCCTGTGTCTGTGTTACGGATTGGTGAATAGGAGTTGCCTTTGGATCGGAGGTCAGAACTCCTTAAAGGGAAACTTGCAGCATGCCGGGCTTGACAATCTGGGGAATCTCACGTCACTGGCAGGGGCCACTAAACTGGAGGGTGGAAATGGGGCAGATAAGGTGGTATAAGGAGATAGATTTGTAAGGGTCACAAGGGAAGTAGGGGGACGGAAGGGTAGGTTGCTTCTTCCAGTTGGTCGATCCCAACAGATTTGCTGTGTGTTAGGTGAAAAATGTGGAGGACGATGTATGGAGCAGGCCGGTCCTTGAGCACCCAGGGAAGGCATCTCCAATTACAAGGGAGGGAGAATTGGGGGTTAGGAGGAAACCAGGTGGTGTGGTAGGGGGACTCATATTAGGAAGGGTAGATAGGGTAATAGGCACCAAGCCCCACAGCGAACAGTGTGTTTTGTGTGCGGGCTAGGTTTGACATGTGGTGGACGTGTAGACGATATTGGGTGGGGGCGAGGATGAACCAGTGGTTTGGTTCACATTGGTGCCAATGACAAAGTTAGAGGTGGAGTTGAGGTTCCTTAAAAAATTAAAATTCGTATTTTTTTTTATGTGTGTTTGATTTCCCAAGAATTAGGGGCCAAGTTAAAGCAAGGGACCTCAAGGGTTCGTGATTTCAGAAAATACTACTGCAGCCACGTAAGAAGCAATAGGGGTAGATCAGGAGTATACAGCGTGGCTAAGAGGGGTGGTGTGTAAGGAGATGGGTTTTTGAGAGAAATGGGCTGGACGTTTCTGTGGCTACAGGATTTAGAGAGACGTATTGCATTCATGATGAGGTGTGCAGCTGTACTGGTTTTGGGGAGAAGAGAAGGAGAAGATGTCTAGGGGGATTGGAAGCAGATTTTAAACTAGGAATGGGGAGGGAGGTATGTTGATACAGTAGGGGTAGATCTAGATAGAGAAGTAGGGATTCAGGGGCTAATAACACAATGGAGGGATGGAGAAGGGGGGGGGGATTAGAGGATAAGGAGGCATGTACGACCAAGTAGGGAAGTAAGCTATTATAATCTTAAAATGTATGTTTACAAAGGCAAGAAGTCGGCTTGGGGCGCTGGAAAAAATGGAAAAAACCGGCGGGAATAGCACCAATAGCTTTAAAGGAACGGTGTGATGTAATTGGTATTGCAGAAATGTGGGCTTTTTTTTTTTAAATTGATTCACACGATTTGGCAGAGAAGGGCTCGTTCACACTAGCAACTGACAGAAACTGACAGTAACGACGCATATGTTTCTGTCACTTTGATCCATTTTTTTTCATACATTTGTATCCATTTTTGTACAATGTGTATTCCATAGATTTCTATAGAAAATGCATGAAAAAAAACAGACAGAATGAGGCATGCATGTGATTTTTTAAACGGACTGGAACGGAAATGGATTATTAACGCAGCAGGTATGAACACTATTATGAAAATCCTATGGGGGTTTTACTGTCTGTCCATTTTTCAATGCACCGCGTTGAAAAACGGATAATTAAAAAACTGATGTAGTGTGAACGAGCCCAAATAGTGAAGGATTATTTCGTATTTAGAAAGGACAGAGTTATAAGAACGGACGAGGGAGTAGGTATGTATGTTAAACAGGATGCATTGAAGCCCCAATCTAAAGATGGAAATAGCTGGGGACATAAAAGATATGGCAGAAACAATATTGGTAGAAGCTGTGTACAGAAGCAGGAAGGTGGGTAAATTGTTTGTTGGGGTATGTTATAAGCCACCAAATGACAGGGGCGGAGGTGGAAATGAAATATCCATACGGCAGTTGGCGAAGGCGCTGGTTTATGGGGCATTGTTTGTATGGGGATTTTAACTACCCTGATGTAGATTGGAGTAAGGGAAACTGCCAGCACCTCCACAAGGTATAAGTTCTTAATTTCCTATATGAGTGCATTTCTTTCACAGATGGTAGAAGTTCCTACTAGACAGAATGTGTAGTTAGATCTAGTGTGATATCTAAAACCCAGAGCTCATTTGGAGATGAAGGTAATGGAAGCTTAGGGAATAGTGAAACAGATATAGTGTCATTTAATATAGGTTGCAAAAAAACTAAAGTGCACTGGGTAACAAAAACTTTTAACTTTAGGAAAGCTAATTTTGTGCTGTGAAAAGGATATCACCCCTGCTCATTAGACTGGGGGGAGGGAATTGTTTCTAGGTAAGATACGAGCAGATGTGGAACACTTTTAAAGGCAATTAAACTATAAATTTCTATAATTGTACCTTTAGGGAAACAAGTGTTTAAAAAAAGTAGGTCCTCTCCTGCATGGCTTAATGCTCAGGTAAAGGGGGGGGGAAATGGGAAAAAAAAAAAAACGGCTTTTAAATTTTGAAATCAGAGGGAACAGAACAGTCTTACGGCAGTATAAAAGCTGTAATAAAGAGTACAAGAAAGCAATGAATTAGCTAAAATATAAAATGAAATACGGACTGCCGAACAAAGCAAGTCCAACCTCAAATGTTTTAAGTATATAAATGGTTAAAAAAGATGAAGAGCTGAGAATATGGGGGACCTTAAATAATGGGGCTTATATGTTGTAGAGGGATGCCAAAAAGGCTAATCTGCTAAACCGTTTTTTTTACATCGGTTTTCACTTTGAGAATCTAGTCATTACGCCGGGGATGGTATAATATGCAGGAAGAACTGAGGAGTATATTCAATTAGCTGAAGGAAGTGGGATATTTGGTGTACGGAAACAATTAGACAAGTTAATATCAATAAAGCCCCGGACCGGATGGAATACCCCCGCGGATTTTAAAAGAGCTTACGTTCAGATCTATCTGTGTATAACCACTTGTGATTCTTATCTTTCAGATTCACTTTGTTCTGGGATTGTGCGCTGGATGAAACAAAAAAAAAGCCAAGCTAATACCAATATTCAAAAAAGTAGTCGTTCCGAGCCTGGTAACTATAGACCTGATAAGCCTAAACATCAATGGTAGGGAAGGTGATGGGAAACTTTGTTACGGGATCATATCCTTGACTTGGTCTCCAGAGCTGATCTTATATTGTAGTAGTAAGCATGGATTTATGAGAAAAGATATGCCAGACAATGGTAATTGTGTTTATGAAGAAGTGAGTAAGAATTTGGATTCAGGCACAGCAGTGGGTGTGGTATGCTTGGATTTTGCAAAAGCTTTTGATACTGTGCCACATAGGCCAAACTATGTATAAACTGAGACTGTGGCCTTGAAGAAAACACTGTGCATGGATAGAGCAGTGGTTATGGATCGCAGCTGAGAGTCGTGGTAAATGGAGCTAAAGCTACATATATGTAGGCTAAAATTACTACGCGGAGTGCCTCAGAGGTTGTATGGGGCGCTTCTGTTTAATCTGTTTATAATGATTAGAAGGGGGGTATTATGGGTATTGAGAGCAGGATCTCTGTGTGTGCTGATGAAACTAAACTATGCCAGAGCTTGAGAACCTTCAATTATGTGTAGTGTTGCAAAGCAGACTAGATAGATTAGCAAAATGGGCAGCAGAGAATGGTAGAGAGATTCAATGTGATAAATGTAAGGTAATGCCTTGGGATTAATTAATCCCTGTGCAACCTACACACATAAATAACGGGTGTTAAGTGCATCTGTAATAGACAAAAGATTTGGGGGGGGGGTTCTGGTAGATAAACAGACTTACTTAGCAAGCAATGCCAGGTAGCAACAGCTCTAGAGCTAGCAAGAGATTGTCTGTATAAAAGAGGGGAAAGCATTCAAGAGCGCAAAGAATATTCTTCCTCTTGACAAGGCATGCGTACGGCCTCATTTGGAATTGCAGTGCAGTTTTGGAATTCCCATACACAAAAAGCGGGCCATTTGTGTGAAATGGAAGCAGTATTCAGAGAAGGTTCAACTAAATTCATAAGGGGAATGGAGGGGCTTGAATATGCAGGCAGATTAGACAAGGTAAGGCTATTACATTGGAGAAGCGGCATTGGGTGGGGGGGGATATGATAACCTTATCCCAATATATAATGGGCATACAATGAACCTCTCTGGTGCCATTGTTCACTAATTAGGACAGATACAGAGGACTCGTGGAATACCTTTAAGGTTGGAAGAGAAAGAAGTTCATCTGAGGTTAGGGAAAGTCTTTACAGTGAGAACGGGTGTTGATGAAAACTGCGGAACTTGTAATGGCAAGGCAATTAAATAGCCTTTAAAGGTCCTTGGATAAGTTCTAAAAACTAAAAAATATTGAGAAGTTACTGTGATTAATACATAGAGAATCTGGTTGACGCAATTAGACTTTCGATTGCGGTTTTGGAGTGATAACTTTCCGATTTGCTGCGTGTGTTTTGCCTTCCTCGGATCAACTGTCGGTTAGGGTTTAAAAAAAAAAAAAAAAAAATTAAAAAAAAAAAAGAGGGTGAATAGGTTGGTCTTGATGTCTTATCAACCTCAATTGACTAGGTTACTATGTGTACTTGGTGGAAAAAAACACTTATGGGACTGTGTGGGTGGCGTTAAAGTCACGCTTTCTATTTAGCCCAATCTACGATGAAATCCTGACCGTAATCGGTTTACATCAGGTATTGTATCGCAGGATCGGTCTATTCAAGGTAAGTCAGGAACGCGGCTCTTCCTTATTGAATCTCCCCAAAATGATTTTTTTAGAGTTGTGCCTCTTTTGGAGATAACCAGCATAACATTTATTCCTGTACAGCGCTGCGTCCCAAAGTGGCGCTTTATAAACTTAAATAAATAAGATTTGGCATGGGTATAAATTACCCCAAAGGGAACTTTTTATTACTACTGAGTGTCATGCGTTATTCAGGAAAGGCATTAGTTTGTCATTATTGAAAATACTGAAAATCCTTTGTATGATTGTTTGATGTTCTGCCAAAATTCTTGTACCGGTATTGCAAATTAAGTGAAGTTACCTAAAGTTTAGCCACTAAGAGGTACTGTCGGTTCAACCAACATGAGATATTATATTTAATTTAGTTCGAAACAGCAAATTCATTGCAACTTTTCTTCTGGTTTTTATAGTCTTAAAAGCAAAAAAATACACCCTAACATCACCCAGACAGGTACCACACATCTACTCCTAACATCCTTACAACCCAACCACCCCTTCTGTTTCCTTGAATCAAACCTAAATGATCAAGAATGTATTGGTACACATTCACATTCATATTAAAAAAAAAACCATAATAAAAATTAAGAGAGATTGGCCGAACTTCCGAAAGTTTGGTCCATTTTGAACAAAATAAGGCTAGACAAGGATAGAAAGGAAGGGGACGCCACGCAGGATTACTGCGAACACAAAGGCGGAATATTTATAAAGGAACGAAAATAGAGCAAACAAAAATTACCGACGCACATCGTGGCCGCGAAAATAGCGCTTATCGACGTTATTATAACGGCGAGGCCATTCCCGCGCGATATGTATAGGGGACGCGATGTGTTGCGGATTTAAGCACATTAGCGGCGATACGGTCATAGTACGCGCGAAGGGATCTTAAAACTCCCTCCCGACGCATTAACTAGGGGCGGGCAGACGCCAACCCAGCCCACAACCCCCCGCGGCGGCGGAGACCACCCGCCGCCGCTTCAGCAGCCCTCCAAACCCGTTCCGCTCGCGGCATCTCGGAACGGGGAGGCTAGGAGGGTCGCTGAAGGGAAGGGGCCGCAGCAGGTGGCCGAGACCACCCGCTGCCGCACCCCCTCCCCGGCAACCCCTCCAAGCCCAGCCACGGCAAGATCCAGGGGAGGGGAAAGGGAGGAGAGGGGAGGGAGCCGCTGGGAGGGAGTGGGAGGCTCCCTCTCAGCGGGGCACATGAGGGATTTTGGGGCTTAAGGGGGCCCGCAGATCGAACGGGGGACCCCCCTCCCGCTTTACTTGATTACATTACCAATCAGATTTCAGAACTTTCCAGAATCTGATGGTAATGTAAACATGTAAAGCAAGGTATTTAAAAAATTGACCAATCAGAAACGGATTATGGATTATGCCAACAAAACTATATCAAGAGGAGCTTTCTGCCGCGGGAAATTCAGATGCCATTGAAGTAGAGGGCTGAAGAAAGAAGAAAAACGGCTGGCAACATCGGCTGCTGAGGCCGGCGGTGCCAGCGGGCTCACTGTCGGCCCGCAGTTGAGTCTGCTGCCCACGGCGACCGAGTGGGGTTGGTGTCGCCGCCGAAACGGAAGACGCGCACCCCCAAGGTTGCTCTTTTAAGAGCCGCACACTGGGCGCGGTTCCCGGTTCGAGCTGCGGACCCCGCCAAATGCACTCGTCAGCGCCGCAAGGGCCCTTAAAGGGCCAAGGAGAACGCTACGTTTGTGCTGTTTTGTGCTGCAAATATTCAGATTTGTGCTGCTTTCATTTGGAAGATAATAGCGTTTATTTACAAAGGTCAAAAGGTCAGCCAGTACAAAGGTCAAAAGGTCAGCCAGCCCCCCTACAATGAATTGGGTACGAGACCAGGGGGTTGGTTAGTGCTAACATTTGTTGCTGTTTGTGCTGCAAATATTAAGATATGTGCTGCTTTTGTTTGGAAGATAATAGTGTTTTTTACAAAGGTCAAAAAGTCAGCCAGCCCCCCTACAATGGAATCGGTACAAAACCAGGCTGGTTGGTTAGTGGCACATTTGTGCTGTTTTGCGCTGCAAATATTAAGATTTGTGCCGCTTGTCGTTTGTGAGATAATAGCATTTTTACAAAGGTCAAAAGGTCAGACAGCCCCCTACAATGGAATCTGGGTCTGAAATCAGGTGGTTGGTGTGCAACGTTTGTGCTGTTTTGAGCTGCAAACGCTACGTTTGTGCGTTTTGTGCTGCAAATATTCAGATTTGTGCGCTGTCTTGGAGAGATAATAGCGTTTTTTACAAAGGTCAAAAGGTCAGCCAGACCCCCTACAATGGAACTGGGTACGAGACCAGGCTGGTTAGTTAGTGCTACGTTTCTGCTGTTTTGTGCTGCAAATATTAAGATTTGGCACTTTGGGTGGAGAACATAAAGAAGGGGCAAAAAAAGGTGGAGGTAGGGGGGGAAAGGGGGGGGGGAAATTAAGTGTGTTTGTGCTGTAGAGAGAGGTGGAAAAGAGATCAAGGAGAAGGGTAAAGGACAAGAGGTAATGGGGGACAGAGACAGCTGGTGGAGGCTAGGGGGTGGATAAGGGAGGGGGGATGGAAGCGGGAAAGAAGGTGGAAAAAAGGGGAGTACAAGAATCTGGGGAGCAGGGAGTGGTTAGGTTGGCTGTGTTTGGCTGGTGTAGATGGTGATTGTGTGTTTGGGAAGATAGGAGGAAAAGGAGGGGAGGAGGGGAGTGGTAAGAGAGGTGGGGAAAAAAGGGGGGAAGGAGGCAAGGAAGGGAGGGGGGTTTGTTGTGATTTTTGTGGAAAGCATGGAGAGGCGTAGAAGGTGGAAGGGAAGAAATCAGGAGGTGGGGGGGTGCGTTTGAGGGAGAAGAGGGTGGGGTCTAATAGCGTTTTTGTTGTTTATTTATTAAGTACCTAAAGTTAATAGTTTTTAGTGATTTATTTTATAATTGTTTTTTATTTGTTAGAATATTTTTAGTTGATAATTAGATATATATAACATTTTTTACAAAGGTCAAAGGTCAGCCAGCCCCCTACAATGGAATCTGGGTCCGAAATCAGGCTGGTTGGTTAGTGCAATGTTTGTGTGTTTTGTGCTGCAAATGCTACGTTGTGCTGATTTGTGCTGCAAATATTCAGATTTTGCCGCTTTAGTTTGGAAGTAATAGCGTTATTTACAAGGTCAAAAGGTCAGCCAGCCCCCCTACAATGGAATCGGGTACGAGACCAGGCTGGTTGGTTAGTGCTACATTTGTGTGTTTTGTGCTGCAAATATTAAGATTTGTGCAGCTTTCGTTGGAAGATAATAGCATTTTTACAAAGGTCAAAAGGTCAGCCAGCCCCCCTACAATGGAATCTGGGTCCGAAATCAGGCTGGTTTGTTAGTGCAATGTTTGTGCTGTTTTGTGCTGCAAATGCACGTTTGTGCTGATTTGTTGCTGCAAATATTCAGATTTGTGCCGCTTTTGTTTGGAAGATAATAGCGTTTATTACAAAGGTCAAAAGGTCGGCCAGCCCCCCTACAATGAATCTGGGTACGAGACCAGGCTGGTTGGTTAGTGCTACATTTGTGCGTTTTGTGTGCAAATATTAAGATTTGTGCTGCTTTCGTTGGAAGATAATAGCGTTTTTTTACAAAGGTCAAAGGTCAGCCAGCCCCCCTACAATGGAATCGGTACAAAACCAGGCTGGTTGGTTAGTGCTACATTGTGCTGTTTTGCGCTGCAAATATTAAGATTTGTGCCACTTGCGTTTGTGAGATAATAGCATTTTTTACAAAGGTCAAAAGGTCAGACAGCCCCCTACAATGGAATCGGGTCTGAATCAGGCTGGTTGGTTAGTGGCAACGTTTGTGCTGTTTTTGAGCTGCAAACGCTACGTTTGTGCTGTTTTGTGCTGCAAATATTCAGATTTGTGCGCTTTCGTTTGGAAGATAATAGCGTTTATTTACAAAGGTCAAAAGGTCAGCCAGACCCCCTACAATGGAATCTGGGTACGAGACCAGGCTGGTAGTTAGTGCTACGTTTCTGCTGTTTGTGCTGCAAATATTAAGATCTGTGCAGCTTTCGTTTGAAGATAATAGCATTTTTTTACAAAGGTCAAAAGGTCAGCCAGCCCCCTACAATGGAATCTTGGTCCGAAATCAGGCTGGTTGGTTAGTGCAATGTTTGTGCTGTTTTGTGCTGCAAATGCTACGTTGTGCTGATTTGTGCTGCAAATATTCAGATTTGTGCCGCTTTAGTTTGGAAGATAATAGCGTTTATTTACAAAGGTCAAAGGGTCAGCCAGTCCCCCTACAATGGAATCGGTACAAAACCAGGCTGGTTGGTTAGTGCTACATTTGTGCTGTTTTGTGCTGCAAATATTAAGATTTGTGCCGCTTGCATTTGTGAGATAATAGCGTTTTTACAAAGTTTAAAACGGAAGCCAGCCCCTACAATGGAATTGGATATGAAACCAGGCTGGTTGGCTAGTGCTACATTTATGCTGTTTTGTGCTGCCAAAGTTAAGATTTGTGCCACTTTCATTTGGAAGATAATACCATTTTTTTTGCAAAAGTCAAAAGGTCAGCCAGCGACCTTACAATTAAATCTGGATACGAAACCAGGCTGGTTGGTTAGTCCTATATTTCTGCTGTTTTGTGCTGTAAAAATTTAGATTTGTGCTGCTTTCATTTAGAAGATACTAGCAGTTTTTGCAACAGGAAAGCGGAGCTAGCCCTCTTACAATGGAATCTGGATACGAAACCAAGGTGTTGGTTAATGCTACGTTTGTGCTGTTTTGTTGCTGTAAAAATAAAGATTTGTGCCCTTCTTTGGAAGATAATAGCAGTTTTTTGAAAAGGTTGAATGGTAAGCAACCCCCTACAATGGAATCTGGATACGAAACTAGGGTGGTTGGTTAGTCCTATGGTTGTGCTGTTTTGTGCTGCAACAATTATATTGTGCCATTCGTTTGGAAGATAATAGCATTTTTGAAAAGGTTGAATGGTAAGCCAACCCCCTACAAGAAAATCTGGATACAAAACCAAGCTGGTTATTTAGTGCTAAGTTGTAAGTTTTGTGCTGCCAAAATTAAGATTTGTACAGCTTTTGTGTGAAGATAATATTGTTTTTTACAAAGGTCAAAAGGTAATCCCGCCCCATACAATGGAATCTGAATATGAAACCAGGCTGGTGGTTAGTCTACGTTTGTGCTGGTGTGCTGCAAATTAAGATTTGTGCCGCTTTCGTTTGGAAGATAATAGCAGTTTTTTCAAAAGTCAAAAGGCCAGCCAGCCCCCCTACAATGGAATTCGATACTAAACACAGGCTGGTTGGCTATATTTGTGCTGTTTTGTTGCTGCAAAAATTAAGATTTGTGCCGCTTTCGTTTGGAAGATAATAACATGTTTTTTTTACAAAGGTCAAATTTTCGGGTATAAAAATAGGCTGGTTGGTTAGTGCCACATTTGTGCTTTTTTTTTTTGCTGTGAAAATTAAGATTTGTGCTGCTTTTATTTGGAAGTTAAGGACTATTATACTCACCTCCATCTCGTTCCTTTGTGCAAAGTACCCGGTTGAGGACTTAAAATGCTAATTCCTCACCTCTGGGTACTGCACTACTTAAAGATTTCCTAGGTACTGCGGTCCGATCCTCCTCTCGTGACACTTTAAGTGGCAGTTCCCGATGCAGCCAATGGGAAGAATGCTCACATCCTGCAAGGAGACATCTCAGCCAATCATAGGCATCGCTGCTCTGGCTCAGGGGTGCTTCTAGAGTTTTTGACACCTGAGTTAAACTTTATTAAAAGGTGCTCCTGTATGTAATAATAAAAAAATTGTGTAAATGGGTTTCACTTAATTATAATAATAATTATTATATTAATAATAAACAAACTTGGAATAATGACACTTAATAATAACAAACTTGGAAACAGGCATATATGCCCCCCTTTCCAGACGAAATCAGATCAGAAAAAGTATTTCTTTAGCAAAAGAGAAAAAATCTCTATTTGTAAATGGATCTCTTTGTGACCTATTTACAAATACTTTAGTCAGCTATCAGTAATGACAACTTACTATAGCAGATCCTGAACTGTGATCAAACAGCTGATCAAAGTTCAGTACCTTCACTGGAGAATGAATCTCTTTGATCCATTCACAAATACTTTGAGTAAGTTGTAAGTGTGACAGCTATAGCAGGTACTCAAATTGACCACCCACCAGGTAGTTCAAATTGTAAATGGATCTTTTTGATCCATTCACAAATACTATAATATAGAGAGACAGTCCCTGGATCAGAAGAAGTCCTCTGATGTATAGGAACCCCATTACTGCTACAGCTCTGCAGGGCCATTCAGGTTTTAAATACCATCAATCCTCACATAATCCCTTGATCCCCCAATGGGGATTAAGGAGTCATGGGGGGCATTGAATGGTGACCCACAATCACTTTAGCACACTCATGTTTTTTTTAAATAGGCAGTTTTTTTAATTGTATTTCCCTGTTCTCTTTTCCAGAAGCCCCTCCCGAGACAAATGTCTCCTTCTGCCTGATTAGAGAAGCAGGCCTGCTGGCCCCTTCTGCAGTTTCCATGGATGTAAAAGGCACAAAAGCAAGGCAGATGACAGGCAAGGAATAAGTACATTTTGGAGACATTTCAAAGTATAAACCTTGCAAGGTCAAGGTTTTTGCAGTCATTTAGGCTGCAGGAGAAAGTTGTTTAGCGGGTGGACATACCCTTAAAAAGTTAGTCGTAATTGCTTGTTTCTGCAAGTTTTGTTGCTTCCTACCTCCCTTTCCCTTTACTATATCCATGTACAAGCTATAGTATAGGGGAGCAAAGAAGCTGTCTGTGAATAGACCAAAAAATTTGATGACTTGTGATTGCGGCTAACATTAACCCCTCACGGGAAGTAAGGCATAGCTCCTTAACCTCCCATTATTTAGTTATAAAAAAGAAGGTATGTTCACTTTTGGAGTGGTAAGAACCTTTATTTTAGTTCTTATAAGAATGATATTTTTAAAAAAATCCATTCCATACTATTATAAAGGTTGCTTTTACAAGTTGTGTTTGGATAATACATTATTTTTCATACATGACAAATATTCAGGTATGAATTATATTCTGGGGGAAAAACTATTGAAAACATAATTCAATATTAGAAACAAGTAAAAAAAACAAGAAATATCCACACCGGGGGCCAACTGAACATTTTATTCATCTTTAAAGGGTAACTGTGGTCCAAAACTGACTTTAGGTAAATTGACAGGAATTATTTCCTGAGGATTTTTGCAATTTCATATTTATTTTTACATAGTTTTGAAGATATTTCATTTTAATGTGTGATATGGTTGCAGCATCACCAGATCCCTGCACTCCTGCTTCCTGCACTGAAACCAGTGACAGTCCCTCTTCCGTGTTTCTCATCCTCGTGGGCTCCATGGCCCTCCCCTTGCAGCCCCTTGGGCCTTTTTTCCCACTCATGGCTCAGTGGCCCCTCCTCTCTCAGGGGCCCCTCCCACTCCTGGGCCCCTCCCCCTCGTGGACCCCCTCCTTACAGGTCCCTCCCACTGTGGGCCCAGGGCCTCTCCTCTTTGTGGGCCCCAGCACCCTTCCCACTCAAGCCCCCTCCCACTCTGGGCCCTTCCCACTCACAGGCCCCAGGGCCCTCCCCACTTGCAAGTCCCTCCCACTGGGACACAGAGCCCACGATTGGGAAGGGCAGCCAAGTGGGAGGCATTACCACCCCCCTTCTACCGTTCAGTTATGCCAGGACTGTCCCTCTTGTTTAATAACAGTTCAGTGCCTGTTATAGTTGTCACACTTACGCTTATCAAAGTATTTGTGAATGGATCAAAGTGATTCATTCTCAGTGAAGGTACTGAACTTTACCAGTTCAGGACCCGCTATAGTAAGTTGTCTGTTACTGATAGCTGACTAAAGTATTTGTAAATAGGTCAGAAAGAGATCCATTACAAATAGAGATTTTTTCTCTTTTGCTAAAGAAATATTTTCTGATCTGATTTCGACTTGGAAAGGGGGCATATATGCCCGTATTCCCAGTTGTTATTATTAAGTGCGTTATTCCAAGTTTGTATTATTAAATATAATAATAATTATAATTATTATAATTAAAGTGAAACCTATTTAAAACATTTTTTATTATACATACAGAGGAGCACCTTTAATAAAGTTTAACTCAGGTGTCAAAAAACTTAGGGGACAGAGAGGCAGCGATGCCTATGATTGCATGATACGTCTCTTTGCAGGATGTGGGCATGTCTACCCTTGTATAGTTAGTATAGTATTGAGGTTGAATAAAGACATACGTCCATCCAGTTCAACCCATCTAGCAATATCCTATTTCCTGCCTAATGTTGATCCAGAGGACGGCAAAAAAAAACCCACAAATTATGAAGGGGGGAAAAAATTCCTTCCTGACTCCAAGTGGCAATCGGAAATTTCCCTGGATCAACTCTACTTATGTATCAATACCAGTAACTTGTAACATTCCTTTTTTTGCAGAAACTATCCAGCTTTTTTTTAAAAATGACCAATGAACCTGCCCACTAACAAGTCCACTGGAAGACAGTTCCATAGCTTACCGTGTCTCACAGTGAAAAACCCTTTACCCTTTCTGAGATTGAAGCCTAAACCTTTTTTCTTCAAGTCTTAAGGGATGTCCTCGTGTCCTTGACATGTTCTATTGGAGAACAATGCCCCAGATAGTTTATTGTATGGACGTTAATGTATTTATAACAGTAATCATATCCCCAGCAAGCGCCTTTTCTCCAGTTACATAATTGTATCTTTTCTAGTCTCTCTTCTATTCAAGCTCCCCAATCCCCTTATTAATTTAGTTGCCCTTCTCGAACCCTTTCCATTCAAAGATGTCCTTTTGTACACAGGATTCCAAATTTTCAATGATATTCCAAATGAGGCCTTACCAATGCTTTGTAAAGAGTGAGAAATTACATTTTCCTCCCTTGAATCCATACCTCTCTTTATACAAGACAATACCATGCTGTCTCTGGCTGTTGGCAATGCTTGCTACCTTTAAGTTTGTTATCCACCAAAACTTAAGTCCCTTTCCAACAGGGATTCACTTAACACAGAGCCATTATAGTATAAGTAGCACAGGATTTTTAAGTCCAAAATGCATCACCTTACATTTACAACATGAATTTCATCTGCCACTTAGCAGCCCAAGTGACAATCTATCTAGATCCCCTTGCAACGATTGCACATCCTCTGAAGTTTTTAATGGTCGACAAAGTTTGTGTCGTCAACAAACACAGAAACCCTGCTGACAATACCCCACTTCCAATCATTAATAAATAGATTAAATAGAAGCAGCCCCAGCACAGAACCTGTGGCACCCCACTTAGCACTTTAGTACATAATGATGAAGCCCCAATAACAACTACTCACTGCATCCTATTCATAACCAATTTTCTACCCATGTACAAATGTGACTCCCAGACCAAAAAGACCTTAGCTTAACATTAGTCGCCTATGGGGGACTGTATCAAAGCCTTTGCAAAATCCAAGTAAACTACATCTACTGCTATGCCAGAGTCTAAATTCTATTACTTCCTCATGAAAGCCAAGCAAGTTAGTTGACAAGATCTGTTCCTCCAAATCCATGCTGGTTACTACTTTATATGTCAGTCCTTGAAACAAACTCTAGACATGTTCCCTTATTAAACTTTCCAGGATCTTCCCCCCACTGAAGTTAAACTTACAGGCCTGTAATTACCCGGCTGTGAACGACTACCCTTTTGAATATTGGAATAACATCAGCTTTTTCCAATCCAAAGGCACACCACCGGACATGAGGGAATCAGCAAAAAAACAAGAACAATGGCCTAGATAAAACTGAACTAGCTCCTTAAGTACCCGAGGATGTATTTTATCCGGTCCAGGAGATTTATTAATATTAACCTTCTTTAGTTCTTTCTGTACCATATCCCGGTTAACCAAGTGCACTTGAATCTTTATACCATTATTGCTACTATACTCTATGATATCTGTACTTGGATCTTCTATAGTGTATATGGAGGGAAAAAATTATCAAGACAATTGCTTTATCGACATCCTCCGTAACTAACTCATCCCCATTAAATTAATGGTGCTACATTTTCAGTCTCATCTCTTACTATTAATAAACTTAAAAAAATGTTTAGGCTTAGTGATGCTTTGTTCAGCTATCCTAACTTCATATTAATTTAGCTAGTTTGATTGCTTTCTACACTCCTTGTTAAGTTTTTATAATCCCTAAAGGCCCTTTCCGTTCCTTTGGCCTTAAAGGTTTTAAATGCCTTTTTCTTCCTTTCCATTGCCTCTTTACATCAGAATTCAGCCACATGGGCGCGGATTTATTTTTTTTACATTTATTTCCTAAGGGTATAAATTTAGATGTGAACTGCTTAAAATCCCTTAAACAAAGTCCACTTCTGTTCAGTGCCTGGAATTTCTCTCAACGTGTCACAGAGAGGAGGATCGGACCGCAGTACCTAGGAGATCTTCAAGTAGTGCAGGGACTTGTATAAAGTACCCAGAGGGGAGAACTTAGCATTTTAAGTCCTCAAATGGGTATTTTGTAGAAACAGGTACTAGATGAGGTGGTGAGTATAATTGCCTTTAACTTCCAAATGAAGCGCACAAATCTTAATTTTTGCAGCACAAGCAGCACAACATAGGACTAACCAACAGCCTGGTTTTGTATCCAGTTTCCATTGTAGGGGGGCTTACCTTTGACTTTTCAAAAAAACCTGCTTTTATTTTCAAATGAAAGCAGCAAAATCTTAATTTTACAGCACAAAATAGCGCAAAACAGCACTAAACAGGGTCGTATTCAGATTACATTGTAGGGGGGCTGGCTGACCTTTGACCTTTGTAAAAAACACTATTATCTTCCAAACGAAGCGCACAAATCTTAATATTTGCAGCACAAAACACCACAAACGTAGCACTAACCAACCAACCTGGTTTCGTACCCAGATTCCATTGTTGGGGGTCTGGCTGACCTTTTGACCTTTGTAAAAAATGCTATTATCTTCCAAACGAAAGCTGCAAAAATATTAATATTTGCAGCACAAAACAGCACAAACGTAGCACTAACCAACCAGCCTGGTTTCCTACCCAGATTCCATTTTAGGGGGGATGGTTGACCTTTTGACCTTTGTAAAACAAACACTATTATCTTCCAAACAAAAGTGGCACAAATCTTAAGTTTGCAGCATAAAACAGCATAAAGTAGCACTAACCAACCAGCCTGGTTTCTATCCGATTCCTTGTAGGGGGGGCTGGCGTACCTTTTGACCTTCATAAAAACGCTTTATGTTTGAAACGGAGCGGCACAAATCTGAATATTTGCTGCACAAACGTAGCACTAACCAACCAACTGGTTAAAGATAACCAGGCTGGCTGACCCTTTGACTTTTATAAAAAACATTAATTTCTCAAAAAAGACTCAAGATAGAACATTTATTTTTGAAGCAAAACAGCCCAAAGTAGCACTAACCAAAGATACCAGTTTCGTGTTTGTACTCATGTGGTGGGGTGGTGGTTGACCTTTTAACCTTTATTTAAAAATTGCTATTATCTTCTAATGAAAGCAGCACAAATCTTAATTTTTATTGCACAAACGGGTACAAATGTAGCACAAACCAAAAACAATAGATTGTTATTTGTGCTGATTGTAGGGGGGTCACCTTCACGAGCTTACATTGTTCAGATATGAGTCTAAATTAACCAGCCACTGACTCCTTGGGATATAATTGGGGCAAGCTCCACACATTCACTGCTGTACTCATCCACAGTTTCAAAACAAGCAGGCATCATTAAAACATAGCGATTTATTTACATTAAAATATAACACATTTTCTGCCAACACACATGGCTCTCTTTCCTTCAGATACAAAATTCGGATCACTCTGATCCTTTGTCAGCCAATAAAATTGTAATGCAATACACTTCCTTTAAACCCTTTAGTTGCATGCCATCTAGTGGTTAAATATTATTACATAGTAGCAGTTTTGGTATTTAATTTACCATACATATTACAATGAATTAAATAAATACATTATATTCAATAAAAACATAATTAGACCAAAAACCTCACATTATATCACAAGTTAAGCCTCTTGGTTGCAGACTATCTAATTGCGTATCCATCTAGTCACATGTACGTAGATATTTTTTTCTGTCTCCACCTCGCCTTTTTCTGGACACATGTTCCAGAACCTGGAACCGAAATTGGGATACGTATGCCCTTCTCTATCAAAATGCTGCCACCAGGTTCATATGATTTCTGTTTCTAATCCCGTTATGTTCATTAACTGAACCTTTAGGGTGCTAGATGTGACCTACATAAATCTTCCCACAGGGGCATTTTAGAGCATACACACCACATTAGATTTTATACAAGTGTAATATCCCCTAATCTAAATTTTGTCCCTTTTGTGGGGTGGTAGATAATATCTCCCTTTAACAGTTATTGCAGTTGGAACAACATAGACACGGGAATGTAAGTACCCTCTTTGTTTTCCTATTATTGTGTTTGGCATATGTTTGTTTGGGCCCAATCTGCTTCTCACCGTTTGCCCTTATCGAGCGCGATTCTTATAGGAAATCAATGGGGATTCCTTAAATGATCCAATGCCAGGTAATTTGCACTAAGGATAGGCCAGTGTCTTTAACAATCCTGGCTACATTTTCCGACAGACTGTTTATACCTTGTAGCAAACACAACTCGCTATTTGTATTAACTTTAACATGGGTATTACCCTACTTTTTTTTTACCGTATTACCCTTTAAAACTTGCAGTCTGTACAGCTCCCTTTCAGGTGTATTAATAATCAATTAAAACAAATCACGCATTGAATACAATGCAGTCTGTAAACATGCATTTTTTGTTGCCAAGTTGCAAATGTGGGTAAAGGAACAAGCATCATAGGAAATTCAGAGATAACGAGTAAAAGCCTTATAAACATGCTTGATTTTCGAGAGAGGCACAACCGACGGCAGAGCGGTACACCCGACAAACAACCGTTTCGGCCGAGAATCATCCATGTGCGCTCGGTCGGGGGTCTTTCGTTGATCGTCTGTCTACGAGGCTTAAGTCTATAGCTGAAAAATGGAAGCCCTCAACTGTTTAACTCAGATGGATATATGTCAATATGAAACATCTATAGGTCAGTAAATTCTGTGGTATGTGTTAAGTGTAATATTTCTAGCATTCAAACGTAAAGGTGATTCTTTCACTGTAGTTCTCCTTTAAGAACAAGCAGAGAAGAAGTCACAAGTCATAGTTTTGCTTAGGGCCCATTGAATACTAGTACATCAACTGTTCCCATATATTTCTAGTAAACCGAAAATTTCATCATACTTACCGTAATTTTCTTTTGTCGGCTGGGAGCACAGCAGTGGGCAACCCTGGCTTAAGTACCTCTGTGGTGTGTAGGTCAGAGGAAATGAATAAAAAGTCTCTTCCCCCCAATTACCTGTCTTTTAAAATGACTGCTTGATCTTAAAGGGGGGGAAGCTTGCCCACTACTGAGTTCCAGCACAGGAAAAAAAATTACGGTAGTTTGATGACATGTTCGGTTTCCTGTGCCTACACAAGGCAGTGGGCAACCATGGGATTTACAGAACAAAATAAGGTAGGGAGACCAAATGCATGCAACTCATTTATTTTATAAGATGTTCCAGCGCCCTAGAAGCAAAAGAGATTTTGAAACATCTAATTTATAATGCTCAACAAAGTCAAGAATGAGGACCAAGTGGCGACTTTGCACAGGTCCTCTGCAGACGCTCCTCCTGCAAATGCCACGATGGGGCAACGGTTGTTGGAATGGGCCCAATGGTGTGGTGTGGGGCCTTTCATGAAACTTAACCTGTAGCATAGTCTGAAGCTTTCTTGATCCAGGTGGCCAGGGTAGACTTTGATGCTCTTTCTATTTTTTTAGCACCTTATAGAGAAAGTCTGATTTTGAAGTCTGCGGTTTTTTGCAAATAATGTTTTAAACATCGTACTGGATCCACTTTAAAAACGTTTAAATCTGAATGTGAGGCTTCATCTGGAAAACAAGGAAGAAAATGTCCTTATTAGATGAAATTTGAAACTACTTTCGGTAAGTAGATCAATATGATCTTACTAGGAATATATTAAGATAAGGTCTGACCCCTTTAAGAGCAGGAATATCTGAAATTCTTCTGGCCGTAGCTATAGGAAATGAGGAGAACTGATTTGAAAATTAGCTTCTTCCATCGGAATTTCTTCAAACGGATGGTTTGACATGCATTGCAACGTAAAGATAGATCCCAGAGGGGAACAGTAATTTTTTTTAATTTGTGATTTATACACTTTAATCCCTGGAAAAAGCGTTTAACTAAGGGATCTAGGGCCCCAAAGAACACATAGATTCCTGAAATTATCTGCACACTCATTTTAAGTAAATAAAAATCCTTTAATAATTCAATATAGGGACAAATGGATAGACCAAAACACATGATGAATAAAAAACATTTAAAAACAATCAATAAGTGTATAGCAATCCTCAGCGTGCTAATGTAAATTAGTGATGACTTAAAAAATTAAAGCAGCATTAATAATAAAGCGGTACATCTGTCTGGTCACCAGTCAGAACCACAATAACGTAACATCTAAGGGCAGGGTAATGGTCTGCTAGTCAGCGGAAACAGATTACTTATGCACACACAACTTTGGTGGGTGCTGACCTCCTGAATTCTCCCCACTTCCAAGGAAGGTGAGTATCAACCAATTTGGATTTGGAGTCGCACACCTTGGTGAATTAAAGTGTTTTATTGAAAACCACACATCACATACAATGTTTCGGGGGGAACGTGCCCCCTTCTTCAGGTGATCAATCGCAACAAACAGTGGTGGTAAAATACCCTAGCTTCTAAGTGAGTACACTCCCATGGGAGTGGCTTCTGTGCATAATTAATTAAAGAACCATCTAAAACATGGTGATAAAACCCTCATACTATTAAACAGCTAAAAATTCCAGATATTAAGTAGCTAATAAAAAAATACTCATTGGTGTGAACAACTTATATTCGATCCAAACTGGTGACATATGTGGATTTAAAACAATACATAAAATATGACCTTATTAAAACTATTATAATCATGATTAGCTGTGCAAGTAATAAAAAGTAATCTTATCTGGCTCAGAACTGCCTAAAGTGGTGAAGTGAAGAAAGTGCAGTAGATCAAAAAGGATTAAAAGTCCACGTTCCATGATAGTCCTGTAGAGGGAGTAAGTGCCTCTCTGAAGTTACAGTGGAGATACATTCAGGGTTATTCAATAAAAGGTCTTTATCGTAAAAATGATGCAAATTTTTCCCCAACCAATCCGTGTTAGCTTTCAAATGTTAAATAAAATCTGATTGGTTGGGGCAAAATTAGCTTCATCTTTAATGATAACACCTTTTTATTGAATCTCCCTGAATGTATTAGAATTCCTTAGACAAAGTTGCAATTGAAGGAAGCTATTCTTGGAGTCTCCAATATAACAATAATTAACACCTTGTAATGGACGGATACAGAAAAAGACAGGTAAAAACAAGGCTCCCTAGTAACGTTACTAAAAAATCAAATGTCTAAACACTATTATAAAAACTATTATAACAGAGACATTGGCTCCGAAGGGTTAAATGAGGAAATAACTGTCATGTTTTTTATAATATGTTTACATATGATTTTGTAAACGTAATGACTTAAGGCAGCATCAGAGTCCAGGGACAGAGGATAGAGTGCAAACACATGAACACCGTACGTGCTCACAGGTAATAGCTTCTCAATGCAGCTTAGAGAGCGCATGTGCCAGGGATCTATTTAAAGGTCTTGCATGTCCCGCAACTTCAAAGAAATTCTACGCAAGGAGTTTCCAAGTCAGTAATTAAGTCTCTCTTAAAGTCTATACGCCCCTAGTAATTCTACTAGAAACTGGTCAATAAAGGTCAGTGCTCGCTTATCTACGCTTAAGGGCACTATTTGAACAAGATTTCCTCTTAACTACAATTAAGGATACTCATAAATCAGTCTATAGCCCTGTATATCAACAAACTTCTCTCGATATAATGTGAAAGACCCTAATGTGCAACATTGTTCCATAATTGTTACCAAGCAAGAAAATAACCACTAAGCTCCTCTTAGTATAGTATTGTGCAAAAATACAGCACTTCAAATAGAAAAAGGTCATTTCCTGTGATATTAAGGGAAAGTTGGAAAAAACAATTATGACCTAAATGGCAAAAAGTTAAGGTATTGTCAGCAGGTCCATCAGCAGTTTAACCAGCTGAATCCTCAAGATTAAATATTATAAACAAGCAGCAATTTTGAACAAGATTCCAAAAATAAACTTAAATTTAAATATTCCATACAGTGTCCCATTCCTTAATCTGCATGTTTTGTGATCGGAATATAGTGGTGGAATATTCACATATATTATTAAACAGAGCTCTTTAGAGTCTGGATATGGTTCTATTGGGGGCCCCCTATCTATATATTTCTTTCATGTAGATAGAGGAACTCCAAAGGGAGCTTGATCACAAAGTCAAATAAAGAATCAAAAATCCAGTTCTTTATGATGCACAGGGGGTCTGAAAGACATGTAGAGTATAAATCCAAAATGTCTCTCTTTGCAAGAGCTTAATGTTCACATTTCTCCTCTGTGTTCATTTGGACTTTTTCAATGGCAAAACATTTTAGTGTTTTCTCAGACATATTGTGATGATCCATAAAGTGCTTTCCAATCGGATGAAAGGGTTTGCCCCTTTTGTTATGTAAACTTGCCAGACGAATGTTCGACAATGTTGGCTTAAAAGTTCCTTCAATTTGTGTCATCTTTCCAAACATATATTCCAGGACAGCTGCATGTCAAAACATACACCACATTAATAGAGTCACAGTTAAGTATGCTTTATGTGGGAAATTCCCTTGTCTTTAGCATCCTTAAAAAGGATTCACCTCTTAAAGTCTGTCCCCCTGCTGTCCACACGGTAGGTCTGCTGAAATGATGTTGGTCAAATGTCCCCCAAATAGCACCCTTTTAGCTGTCACTTGTGGGGAGTTATGTAACTTTGTGGGAGCTATTCTGTGTCCCTGGACTCTGATACTGCCTTAAGTCATACATTTCCCCTGATCTGTCCGCTGACTTTGCAGACCTTAGCCTGCACTTTTTTACATTACTGGTGGTTCTGACTTAGCAACTGGGTGACCAGACAGACGGTACTGCTTTATAATTATTATGCTGCTTTAATTTTTTGACAGTACATGCACGACTTACATTGCACTGAAAGTGCCCGTTGCAACTGTTTGGAGTTTACTGGTAGCAGGAACCAATATAAGGGAGCTTTGCATTTCTCTGTGGCCATCAAATCGATTTGTACAAATTTCCAGAAATGTCTGTTGATCAACCCCTTTCCCAAGGTAACATCTGTTTTCGACTTAAAAAAGTCCACCTGAGTGTTTCTCTTGCCGGAATATGTACTGCCGATAGATTAGTTCGATTTTTCTCTGCCCAAGAAGGATTTCTTGCATGAGGGCCATAGATTTCTGGTTCCGGTCCCTCTGCTTGTTTAAATAGCTACTGTTGAGGCATTGTCTGAAATATTTGCATTGATTCTCCTTTGATCCAACAACGAAGTGACAGAGCATTCTCTTCCTAAACAACCATGTGCTAGTTAGATTTTCATAGTTGCTCCCCCATCTTTTGTGACTGGCATCTGTCCTTATAGTCTTCCAGTTGATGTGTCAGTGACCTGGGTTTAAAAATGTCCTTGTTGATCCCCCAACGCAACTGGTGTTTTAACAATACTTCACAATGAATGATCTTCCTCAGGTCTTTTTGTATTTCTCCCATTGAACAAGAGATCATTTTACGGATTACGAAGAGAGTGAACATGTCAAGGCACTAACTCTTTCATAGGAGCCAACTGCCCTACTAGGTGCTCCACAAACTTCCGCCATGGTGACTGAAAATTCAACAGTTCCTGATCGCTGAGATGTTGTCTCTTTTTGCTTGGGGATGGACGCTGAAAAGTGACAGAATCTATGCAAGCCCTAGATACAGTATTGGGTTGGGAGCAGGCAAGATTTTTCCTTGTTATTACTTAACCATGCCTCTGAAGCAGGAAGGACTTCTTTGAGAGGATGACTCGTACTAGCTGTCTTGACTGAGACCATTATCATAACATCGTCGGTATGATTCCTTAATTTTGGAGCCAAAGCTGTTAAAGACCACCAGATCTTTGAGAATACTATTGAAGAGGGAAAGCCCAAATGGGAGAGTTTTGTACTAATAATGCTATGTGATATGAAAAACCTTAGATATTTTCTGTGATTGGAATGAATTTGGAAATTTGGAAAAATTTGTTTGAAGAATGACTTTTGAAAGAGTCTTATGAACAGAGTTTAGGTGTCTCTTAAACTAGCGCAGCACGAAACTCCACCAATGCTTTTTGGCTGGAAAAAGAGGAGAGTATATTCCGTTTTGAGGAATTTGGTTGTTACTTTTTCTATCCCATCTTTTCCCAGAATTTCTTGAATTATTCTCTTCATGCTTGCATCTTCTCTGGGCTTTGGGGATTTTTGACTCCAAAAATAGTTTGGTGGGAGGGAAAGAATTCTATTTTGTTACCCATTCAGCAATGGTGTCCAAAACCCACGATCTGTTGTAGACAGCGCCCATGTCCTTGAACCATTTGTTAATTTCCCACACTGTCGGACGATGGCTGAGACACATTCATAAAGGCCGATCCTCTGGATCTATTCATCTGCCACGAAAGGAAGATTGTTCTCCAGTCGCAAAGGGTTTCCTGGTATATATTGTTTGGCTTCTTGAAAAGAAGTTCTGTTGGTACCCATAATCTTCTAGGTCTTCGAAATTGTGGAAGCAGAATTTTCCGATTATCACGTATTCAGGATGAGATCTTTGAGAGCAGAACCAAACAAATATCTCCTTCATATGGCTAAAATGCCAGGTTTTGTTCCAAGCAGCATCAGCTTGCCATTTAGAGCCATTACCGCTTCGTGGCAGCAAATGAAAGGCTCATATTCTTTGCTAGAATTTTAATTATTCGAATATTCTTACACAAAAGTTCATGGTGTAAACAATATTCCGTAGCTATATCTCTAATTGAGATGGGCTAGAACTCGAACTCCAACCTTAGTTCGAGTAGACTTAACAAGTCGAAGGACTCTGACTTCTCGAACTATCCTGGACCAGATTCTCGAACCTTCCGGACTTCGATAATTAGCAAACATTAGTTTTTGCAGTTTTGATTATTATAGAATTTACAGCCGTTCATTAACCCTTGAATGTATCTTTTGCTAACCCTCCAAAGTATCATTCATTTTGCTAACCCTAGAATTTATCGTTCTATTTTCGGTACCCTCGAAAGTATCAACGGTAACCCTCCATTGGCCGTAATCTTCAAATGTAGCTTGCGCAACAAACACGACAATTGCCTGCCTCATGTTCAAGAAGTGTTTTAAACAAATTTTGTAGTGATAGTGACATGTTCCCAAGACCATTTTCGAGGGGCCACAGCCATTTAAGTAGTTACCTTGTAGTTACCTGAAATTATCTGGACTTTCGAAATTATCACTCCCCCATTGACTTTAAGGGTCCGAATTTTCGAACCTTTACTGAAGTTCATAGTTCGAAAACGGACCGAACTTTATGAAGTTTGGCCATCTCTAAATCTCAACTTCTTTTCTAAAAGTACCATCTGCTAGACCTTGACAACGTCTTGATTTCTTAATACGATTATACCAAGCAGGAAATAGAAAAAGACAGGTAAATGGGGGAGGAGGAGCTTTTTATCATTTCCGTCCTACACACCTATGGTTGCCCATTGCCATTGGTAGGCAAAGGAAAATATAAAGTTTCTACATTTGTACAAACTTTATATATAGCAGCTCTGTTTTTTTAATTACCCAACCAGTTTGAATTGCCGACAGTCTCCAGAGCAATACAAAATAAGGACATGATTTATTGACAATTACTGGTGCCGCACAGGTAAAAAGGCTGGGTTTGGAGCCAGGTTCGGTTCCACATGCTTCCTTTTTTTTAGAGGATAAAGCTTTATTATTAGCAAGACCCATTATAGAAAGTTGCAAGTTCGATTCCCCAGACTTACTTTTATTTTAATGAAATGTTAATTTCTGTTTCTTACTTCATGGAGCAAAGAAATAAACTGCAAAGATTATTTCCTTTTTTGATATAAAAAGCAAATAAATTTGTCATTGTATGGACAGGAGCATTTCACACAAGATTGAGTAAACTTCCTGGGCACACTGCATTCAAGTCAAATTACTTTATTTTCGAGCGTCATGCGAACGTCTTCTCCTGATGAAGATGTCTTGTGTGACGTGGAAACGGTTGAAAATAAAGTAATTTGAATTGTATGCAGGTGCCCGGGAAGTATTACTCAATTCTTGTGTGAAATACCAGTGCAGTACAAGGGTGCTGGCCTGGAGGCCACCTGTGAAAATAGATATTTATACTGGATGAGTGCAGCTGACATTTATAATTGGATAGAGCATTTGTAATGGTTTTACAAAAACTGCATGGAAAAATGTGTTCTGTGTCAGAGGGAAGGATTATCTCTGAGCTTGTAACATGATTGGTGTCAGCTTCCCAGGAAGCAAGGCTGCAGATTCCTGGAGGTGTACTGCATACACTGGTGTACTGTGTTCCCACTAATTAATCCACAGGTTAATTCAATATATCACCCAGCATCCACCAACAAAGGGAGGGGTGAGACATAGCTTTTTGTATCTTTGTGAATGTGCTTTTTCTATTGGGCAATGTGTCTGGGAACTTTAGTTCCCCTTTAAAGGACAGGGATATAGTGCGAATGAGAATTCTATCTTAATTTTCTGAAACCCAGCTACCTATGGGATAAACCATACCCTATGGTAATATGAAGATATTCCCTTTTAAAGGGCATGTCCACCCCAAAACATAATCCCCCCAACACTGGCCCCACCATGTAGTGTAGTTTAATCCCTACCTCACATCCAGACTCCATAGGGTTCTCTGTAAACCCCCCCCAAAGTCCCAAAACTAACCACCAGGAGGATAGAGGGCTCTGCCTGCTATCTTGCCTCGGTAGATATTTGCCATGCACATGAGCCCTTCTCCCCCTCCTCCCCCTCCCTCTCCCTCCCTTCTCCCTCCGTTACTATCCCTCCCCTGCGTCAATCCCCTATATGCTGCTCCCCCATGTCCCCCAGCCCCAACAGCATTTTTTTTTTTCAAAAATCCCCAACTCTTACTTACCTCTCGCTTTCCTCCGCTGCACTGAATGACCGCAGCCGCGTCCTGATTGGCTGCCGCTCAGCCAATCACAGACGCGACTGCGGTCCGCCCCTCTGCTTGCATTCTCGCAAGCAGAGGGCCGGCAGTTGTGGCGGAGGAAGAGGGGAGGTAAGTAAGAGTTGGGGGGCTTTCTGAAAAAAATATTTATGCGGTTGGGGCTGGGAGACAGGGGGAGCAGCCGTAATATAAAATTCATTTTAGGGGTAGAACTACCCTTGAAGCTTCTCACCTTTTATTCGCCTTTATTTCTCCCATTTTGACCAAGCCCAGCTCTCTCTGAGATGTTTAATTTCCTTAGCCTTAGCTGTGCTAGTGGGGATGTTGTAGGGTTCTGATGACCCTCAGCTTCTGATATGTTGGTGGGGTCAAAATTTTCAAGTACTGGTCTGTGGGGTTCATCTCCATTCTTATCAAGGACTCTGAGGCTTAGCTTTCGCTGGCTTTACTGAAATCAAAGCAACTGCTTTGATTTTGTAGGTTTTTCAAATTCACCATTTAAAACTAATTTTTCCTCATGAGTTTTTTTCTTACTAAAATCTTTCATATTTCTTTACAAACATAGCTACCACTCTACTGCATCTTAAACTGAAATGTTATTTTTCTCTGTGCCAGGAAAACATTTTTCTGTTAAATCTAAATGGAATCTTACCCTATTAAAATAAAGATATAATGTAATCCTCTAGTCGAGCACTTTGACACTTTAGGACAGTGGGTTTCTGAATATTTTCAGGCATTTCAGTTTTAAATGTAGCTCTTTATGCAGTTATGGCCTGCATCCTGATTCAGCTATTTTATCCAGCATTCTTTTTTTAGATCAATCATTTTTTTTTTATTAAGTCATATTGTACAAATATACAATTATTGAGTATAGAGGGGAAAAAGCAAGTAACCAAATGGATAACATGATAGAATTTACAATATCCCATTATTGAAGGACTGTAGCTCTAATATGTTCATAAACAGCCTCAATAGTTTGGTTTCTTTTGCTAATAAATAGTTATTTGGTATGCTTTCCATATTTTGGGATGTTATATAAGTATATAGGGTTATCTGAGGAGGGAAAGTGACAGAGAAAGTGGCGATGAGACAATTTTGAGTCCAAAATGCTAAACAGGTTTAGATCTTGAATGTTTCTTCTCTCTATTACTTATGATAGAGCATTTATAGAAATTTTCAAAGATTTATGACCAATGTTTCCTCAGTTAGGTTTCCAATCATTATCTGTTGTATTCATTAGATAAATGAACTTGAAAGTAGTTCTTGAAGACGTTTCGCAGTCATCCGACTGCGTTCTCAATTCAGAATGACTTGTACAAGAAACTGTGGCATTATGTACCCTGGAAAATCCCAATTAGATATCAACAGGATTTCCAGGGTACATAATGCCACAGTTCTTGTACAAGTCATTCTGAATTGAGAAAGCCAGTCGGATGACTAGCGAAATCTTCAAGAACTACATTTCAAGTTCAGTTGATCTAATGAATACAACAGATATACATGACCTGGATGAAGAGAACCTTCACAAGCACGTTTCCAGTCAGTGTTTTTATCATTGGGATTGTGGTGGCAAAGTCTGATATGAGAAAAAAGGAACCATTAGTTTTGGGCGACAATTGGCCATGTGTATCGCTCGCACATCGGGGGTTGTTGCGCGGCTCGAAAATTGAGATACGTATGAACTTTAATCAACACAGTTAATAAACACAGACATTAGTTTCTCTTTCAATGATTTTTTTAAATATATAGAGCTGTTAAAAGCCAACTGAGCCGGGGATTTTCTTATATTAAAGAAAACTCTGGTATCCATACAAGTGCCTTTCTTGCTAGTGCTGTGATCTGTGACATCATCATGAATTTTAAAAGTCTGCCTCCAAGTTTAAGTGGGAGCATGCCACTGCTGGGACAGGAGCCATCATCAGCTGCAATAAGCCTGCCCTCAAACTTCTAAATCATTTTAAAGATAAAAATAAAAACATTTTCTTTACCTTAGATGCCCGTAGGTAGAGGAAAGATAGCTTTTAGTTCACTTCGTACACAGAACATCATGTGACCAGGAAATGTAACTTTACAAGACATAACTTAAGATTAAAGAGCTAAAGACATCCTAGGCTATAGTTTAAAGAGAGCTCTGTCAGAGACGCTAAAGTATGTGAGACCACAGTTACCCTTTAAAGCTTGGATGGCTCTCAGCATTTTTTCTGAAAGACTGGTTTTTAATAAATGATTACCTTCCTGAGTTGTTATTTCTGGAAGTGATGTGGAGGTTATGAATTATTGGACACTGTGTTGTATTTCTGGACTTGTGTGAAGTTGAGCCATTATAGTATAGTCATTTATAAAAGTTACCAAACTTTTTGTCTATTCTCGGGATTCTTTTATTGCAAACGCTGTTTTTGAGTGCATGCAGTGATTTAAGTGATTTCAATTTATCCAAAAGTTTCTGTGCTAAATGTGTCTGCGTTTATTACCTTTCTTGACTATTTATGCCCCGTATCGAAGTGGTTTACTCTCCTTATTCATGTTCAGTTGTTAGAGCTAAATATTTGGTTTTTTCATGTTGTATAGTATTTTCTCGGGGGTAATTTGTTTTCAGCTAATCTAATTTCTTTGTGAGGTGATAAGTATTTGTTTGGGTTGTTTCTTGCTGGTAAAAGCTAGTGGGATTAGATGAGCTTTCCTCCTAATTACTACTTTATGTGCTTCCCAAATAGTGGCTTGTAGATATCAGAGAGCAGTTTTCAAAATACATTTGCAAATCTATTTTTCTATCTTCCTTTATACAGTAATTTGTTTATCTATTGAGAGATTTTTTATTTTACTTTCAGCATTCTGTAGAAATATACCTCCCTCATGTATTGACAGAACAGAATAAACAGCACTCAAAGAAATGGCTCCAAAACCTGTAAACTGTTTGGCCTACATTTTTTGAATACTTTATTTTAATTATTGCTTTTTTTTATGTAGTATAACTGATCACGGATTGTAACATCTGTTAATTTATAGTTAAACAGAAGTAAGGTTTGTTCACAAGATGCTTCACAAATTGTATGGCTTTTAAAGTTTGCTATAGGAAATATAGGAAATCATATACCCGTGTTCAGCACAAAATATAATAAAAAAAAACATTTGTGGAGCTGTCTCTCAATGTTTTGGTGAATGAAAGATTAAAAAACACTAATTTTACAAAAGCCTTTTGCTTTATATTGCAGAGAAAAAATCTTATGGTCCTAAAAGCTCTGATTCTCCAGAGACAACAATACTGGATAGTATACCCAAAGTGAGAGATTTAGAAACTACATACCCCAAAGGTTTTAAGTGGGATACGGTTTTGATCAAAGTCAGATACCTGGACCACGCTTTTTGTCATATGGGGAAATTTTTTCAATGTTTGCCTTTTTCAAATCCAAATGAAGAAACAGTACTAATCTCCTAACATTGATCTGTGTCGTTTAAATGTTGCCCATATTGAAAGAAGAATCTCGTTTGATTCCTTGCAAATATAACAGTTAACTGGATGTAAATAAAGGCTTACTATACAGGGTACTGAAATTCGATAAAGGAAAGTCCTCTGATGTACAGTACTAAACTCCCTTACAGCTTGTCTCTGCTACTCCAATGAGACACATTTTCCTTGTAAAATGTGGCCCCCCAGAGTTTTTTTTTTTTTTATTTAAAGACAGTGGTGCACCAGTATCTTTTACATGATTAGGATGCAGGAAAATGGATACCCAGGTCATCGCGTAGAAAAACATGGCTGGCACAGATCTTTAGTTTACTTGCTCATGAGATGTGATTCATTCGTTGGGGTGGAGTACAAATCTCAATTGGCCTGGGTCAAACCACCCCCATTGTAACAACGCACAAAATCCACACAGTGGCACTTGTGAACGTTTATATACAATTTCAAAATAAAATTCTAGTGCCATCAAATTCAATTGACCATTTGTATACATGAAAATAAGTATTAAGACATATGTTGGCATCCACAGAAAAGCAACTGTTTAAAGGAATGGTCTTTAATAAAACAGTTTTAACAAAACAATGGGGGAGATTTAATAGCCCATTATCCTCTTAAACCATGTTTAACCTGAAGAAATTTACAGGTTAACATGGGTTTTAGATGGGGATGATTTTAAGAGCACAGTCGCATTTCCAAATGTTTTTGGAACATAGACTCTGCTAAGCGATCCAAAACCACTCCTCTACAATGAGTGTGGCCTGTAGTAGTAATGAAGCACTTGTGTGTTTGTTTGTTTGTTTTTTTTTTACTACTTACTCGGTAAATAGGTAGTAGGAATTGTTTAACAAAACTCAAAATCACTGGGTTACTAAAATAATTCTTTTTTTTTTTCTTTTTCTAATCGGATGGGGGTGATAGCCTAATTGGTTTTTAATTGGGATTAAGGGTGTTGGAAACTTATGGTTTGAACTTCAGTTAAAGTCATGTTCTCCAGAGCGAATTTGCTTTCAAAGGGTTTTCTGTGTTTTAAAAGGGTTTTGTACTGTGCATTAAGAATCAAACGCGTTTAGAACACAGAAAGGTTTAAGAACAAGGGACTGCAATATATTGATCTTGCGTGCTATTAAGCTGTTTCATCTTGGCATGTATTGCTGTTTTTTCTGCGTTTTATTGCTGTTTCTCTGCTTTTATTGCTATTTAGTATGGGACAAGTTTTGTGTGGGGCCATGCAAGTGCATCCTCCGCAGTATCAGATCTTGGAGCAGCCGCACCAAGGGTACCCCTGTGTATGTGTTGTGATTGGGATAGGCGTTGCCCTTTGGAATCGGAGGTCAGAACTCTTAAAGGGAAACTTGCAGCATGCCGGTCTTGACCATCTGGGGGACTCTCACGTTACTGGCAGGGCCATTAAACTGGAGGGTGGAAATGGGGCAGATAAGGTGGTATAAGGAGATAGATTTGTAAGGGTCACAAGGGAAGTAGGGGGACGGAAGGGTAGGTTGCTTCTTCCAGTTGGTCGATCCCAACAGATTTGCTGTGTGTTAGGTGAAAAATGTGGAGGACGATGTATGGAGCAGGCCGGTCCTTGAGCACCCAGGGAAGGCATCTCCAATTACAAGGGAGGGAGAATTGGGGGTTAGGAGGAAACCAGGTGGTGTGGTAGGGGGACTCATATTAGGAAGGGTAGATAGGGTAATAGGCACCAAGCCCCACAGCGAACAGTGTGTTTTGTGTGCGGGCTAGGTTTGACATGTGGTGGACGTGTAGACGATATTGGGTGGGGGCGAGGATGAACCAGTGGTTTGGTTCACATTGGTGCCAATGACAAAGTTAGAGGTGGAGTTGAGGTTCCTTAAAAAATTAAAATTCGTATTTTTTTTTATGTGTGTTTGATTTCCCAAGAATTAGGGGCCAAGTTAAAGCAAGGGACCTCAAGGGTTCGTGATTTCAGAAAATACTACTGCAGCCACGTAAGAAGCAATAGGGGTAGATCAGGAGTATACAGCGTGGCTAAGAGGGGTGGTGTGTAAGGAGATGGGTTTTTGAGAGAAATGGGCTGGACGTTTCTGTGGCTACAGGATTTAGAGAGACGTATTGCATTCATGATGAGGTGTGCAGCTGTACTGGTTTTGGGGAGAAGAGAAGGAGAAGATGTCTAGGGGGATTGGAAGCAGATTTTAAACTAGGAATGGGGAGGGAGGTATGTTGATACAGTAGGGGTAGATCTAGATAGAGAAGTAGGGATTCAGGGGCTAATAACACAATGGAGGGATGGAGAAGGGGGGGGGGATTAGAGGATAAGGAGGCATGTACGACCAAGTAGGGAAGTAAGCTATTATAATCTTAAAATGTATGTTTACAAAGGCAAGAAGTCGGCTTGGGGCGCTGGAAAAAATGGAAAAAACCGGCGGGAATAGCACCAATAGCTTTAAAGGAACGGTGTGATGTAATTGGTATTGCAGAAATGTGGGCTTTTTTTTTTTAAATTGATTCACACGATTTGGCAGAGAAGGGCTCGTTCACACTAGCAACTGACAGAAACTGACAGTAACGACGCATATGTTTCTGTCACTTTGATCCATTTTTTTTCATACATTTGTATCCATTTTTGTACAATGTGTATTCCATAGATTTCTATAGAAAATGCATGAAAAAAAACAGACAGAATGAGGCATGCATGTGATTTTTTAAACGGACTGGAACGGAAATGGATTATTAACGCAGCAGGTATGAACACTATTATGAAAATCCTATGGGGGTTTTACTGTCTGTCCATTTTTCAATGCACCGCGTTGAAAAACGGATAATTAAAAAACTGATGTAGTGTGAACGAGCCCAAATAGTGAAGGATTATTTCGTATTTAGAAAGGACAGAGTTATAAGAACGGACGAGGGAGTAGGTATGTATGTTAAACAGGATGCATTGAAGCCCCAATCTAAAGATGGAAATAGCTGGGGACATAAAAGATATGGCAGAAACAATATTGGTAGAAGCTGTGTACAGAAGCAGGAAGGTGGGTAAATTGTTTGTTGGGGTATGTTATAAGCCACCAAATGACAGGGGCGGAGGTGGAAATGAAATATCCATACGGCAGTTGGCGAAGGCGCTGGTTTATGGGGCATTGTTTGTATGGGGATTTTAACTACCCTGATGTAGATTGGAGTAAGGGAAACTGCCAGCACCTCCACAAGGTATAAGTTCTTAATTTCCTATATGAGTGCATTTCTTTCACAGATGGTAGAAGTTCCTACTAGACAGAATGTGTAGTTAGATCTAGTGTGATATCTAAAACCCAGAGCTCATTTGGAGATGAAGGTAATGGAAGCTTAGGGAATAGTGAAACAGATATAGTGTCATTTAATATAGGTTGCAAAAAAACTAAAGTGCACTGGGTAACAAAAACTTTTAACTTTAGGAAAGCTAATTTTGTGCTGTGAAAAGGATATCACCCCTGCTCATTAGACTGGGGGGAGGGAATTGTTTCTAGGTAAGATACGAGCAGATGTGGAACACTTTTAAAGGCAATTAAACTATAAATTTCTATAATTGTACCTTTAGGGAAACAAGTGTTTAAAAAAAGTAGGTCCTCTCCTGCATGGCTTAATGCTCAGGTAAAGGGGGGGGGAAATGGGAAAAAAAAAAAAACGGCTTTTAAATTTTGAAATCAGAGGGAACAGAACAGTCTTACGGCAGTATAAAAGCTGTAATAAAGAGTACAAGAAAGCAATGAATTAGCTAAAATATAAAATGAAATACGGACTGCCGAACAAAGCAAGTCCAACCTCAAATGTTTTAAGTATATAAATGGTTAAAAAAGATGAAGAGCTGAGAATATGGGGGACCTTAAATAATGGGGCTTATATGTTGTAGAGGGATGCCAAAAAGGCTAATCTGCTAAACCGTTTTTTTTACATCGGTTTTCACTTTGAGAATCTAGTCATTACGCCGGGGATGGTATAATATGCAGGAAGAACTGAGGAGTATATTCAATTAGCTGAAGGAAGTGGGATATTTGGTGTACGGAAACAATTAGACAAGTTAATATCAATAAAGCCCCGGACCGGATGGAATACCCCCGCGGATTTTAAAAGAGCTTACGTTCAGATCTATCTGTGTATAACCACTTGTGATTCTTATCTTTCAGATTCACTTTGTTCTGGGATTGTGCGCTGGATGAAACAAAAAAAAAGCCAAGCTAATACCAATATTCAAAAAAGTAGTCGTTCCGAGCCTGGTAACTATAGACCTGATAAGCCTAAACATCAATGGTAGGGAAGGTGATGGGAAACTTTGTTACGGGATCATATCCTTGACTTGGTCTCCAGAGCTGATCTTATATTGTAGTAGTAAGCATGGATTTATGAGAAAAGATATGCCAGACAATGGTAATTGTGTTTATGAAGAAGTGAGTAAGAATTTGGATTCAGGCACAGCAGTGGGTGTGGTATGCTTGGATTTTGCAAAAGCTTTTGATACTGTGCCACATAGGCCAAACTATGTATAAACTGAGACTGTGGCCTTGAAGAAAACACTGTGCATGGATAGAGCAGTGGTTATGGATCGCAGCTGAGAGTCGTGGTAAATGGAGCTAAAGCTACATATATGTAGGCTAAAATTACTACGCGGAGTGCCTCAGAGGTTGTATGGGGCGCTTCTGTTTAATCTGTTTATAATGATTAGAAGGGGGGTATTATGGGTATTGAGAGCAGGATCTCTGTGTGTGCTGATGAAACTAAACTATGCCAGAGCTTGAGAACCTTCAATTATGTGTAGTGTTGCAAAGCAGACTAGATAGATTAGCAAAATGGGCAGCAGAGAATGGTAGAGAGATTCAATGTGATAAATGTAAGGTAATGCCTTGGGATTAATTAATCCCTGTGCAACCTACACACATAAATAACGGGTGTTAAGTGCATCTGTAATAGACAAAAGATTTGGGGGGGGGGTTCTGGTAGATAAACAGACTTACTTAGCAAGCAATGCCAGGTAGCAACAGCTCTAGAGCTAGCAAGAGATTGTCTGTATAAAAGAGGGGAAAGCATTCAAGAGCGCAAAGAATATTCTTCCTCTTGACAAGGCATGCGTACGGCCTCATTTGGAATTGCAGTGCAGTTTTGGAATTCCCATACACAAAAAGCGGGCCATTTGTGTGAAATGGAAGCAGTATTCAGAGAAGGTTCAACTAAATTCATAAGGGGAATGGAGGGGCTTGAATATGCAGGCAGATTAGACAAGGTAAGGCTATTACATTGGAGAAGCGGCATTGGGTGGGGGGGGATATGATAACCTTATCCCAATATATAATGGGCATACAATGAACCTCTCTGGTGCCATTGTTCACTAATTAGGACAGATACAGAGGACTCGTGGAATACCTTTAAGGTTGGAAGAGAAAGAAGTTCATCTGAGGTTAGGGAAAGTCTTTACAGTGAGAACGGGTGTTGATGAAAACTGCGGAACTTGTAATGGCAAGGCAATTAAATAGCCTTTAAAGGTCCTTGGATAAGTTCTAAAAACTAAAAAATATTGAGAAGTTACTGTGATTAATACATAGAGAATCTGGTTGACGCAATTAGACTTTCGATTGCGGTTTTGGAGTGATAACTTTCCGATTTGCTGCGTGTGTTTTGCCTTCCTCGGATCAACTGTCGGTTAGGGTTTAAAAAAAAAAAAAAAAAAATTAAAAAAAAAAAAGAGGGTGAATAGGTTGGTCTTGATGTCTTATCAACCTCAATTGACTAGGTTACTATGTGTACTTGGTGGAAAAAAACACTTATGGGACTGTGTGGGTGGCGTTAAAGTCACGCTTTCTATTTAGCCCAATCTACGATGAAATCCTGACCGTAATCGGTTTACATCAGGTATTGTATCGCAGGATCGGTCTATTCAAGGTAAGTCAGGAACGCGGCTCTTCCTTATTGAATCTCCCCAAAATGATTTTTTTAGAGTTGTGCCTCTTTTGGAGATAACCAGCATAACATTTATTCCTGTACAGCGCTGCGTCCCAAAGTGGCGCTTTATAAACTTAAATAAATAAGATTTGGCATGGGTATAAATTACCCCAAAGGGAACTTTTTATTACTACTGAGTGTCATGCGTTATTCAGGAAAGGCATTAGTTTGTCATTATTGAAAATACTGAAAATCCTTTGTATGATTGTTTGATGTTCTGCCAAAATTCTTGTACCGGTATTGCAAATTAAGTGAAGTTACCTAAAGTTTAGCCACTAAGAGGTACTGTCGGTTCAACCAACATGAGATATTATATTTAATTTAGTTCGAAACAGCAAATTCATTGCAACTTTTCTTCTGGTTTTTATAGTCTTAAAAGCAAAAAAATACACCCTAACATCACCCAGACAGGTACCACACATCTACTCCTAACATCCTTACAACCCAACCACCCCTTCTGTTTCCTTGAATCAAACCTAAATGATCAAGAATGTATTGGTACACATTCACATTCATATTAAAAAAAAAACCATAATAAAAATTAAGAGAGATTGGCCGAACTTCCGAAAGTTTGGTCCATTTTGAACAAAATAAGGCTAGACAAGGATAGAAAGGAAGGGGACGCCACGCAGGATTACTGCGAACACAAAGGCGGAATATTTATAAAGGAACGAAAATAGAGCAAACAAAAATTACCGACGCACATCGTGGCCGCGAAAATAGCGCTTATCGACGTTATTATAACGGCGAGGCCATTCCCGCGCGATATGTATAGGGGACGCGATGTGTTGCGGATTTAAGCACATTAGCGGCGATACGGTCATAGTACGCGCGAAGGGATCTTAAAACTCCCTCCCGACGCATTAACTAGGGGCGGGCAGACGCCAACCCAGCCCACAACCCCCCGCGGCGGCGGAGACCACCCGCCGCCGCTTCAGCAGCCCTCCAAACCCGTTCCGCTCGCGGCATCTCGGAACGGGGAGGCTAGGAGGGTCGCTGAAGGGAAGGGGCCGCAGCAGGTGGCCGAGACCACCCGCTGCCGCACCCCCTCCCCGGCAACCCCTCCAAGCCCAGCCACGGCAAGATCCAGGGGAGGGGAAAGGGAGGAGAGGGGAGGGAGCCGCTGGGAGGGAGTGGGAGGCTCCCTCTCAGCGGGGCACATGAGGGATTTTGGGGCTTAAGGGGGCCCGCAGATCGAACGGGGGACCCCCCTCCCGCTTTACTTGATTACATTACCAATCAGATTTCAGAACTTTCCAGAATCTGATGGTAATGTAAACATGTAAAGCAAGGTATTTAAAAAATTGACCAATCAGAAACGGATTATGGATTATGCCAACAAAACTATATCAAGAGGAGCTTTCTGCCGCGGGAAATTCAGATGCCATTGAAGTAGAGGGCTGAAGAAAGAAGAAAAACGGCTGGCAACATCGGCTGCTGAGGCCGGCGGTGCCAGCGGGCTCACTGTCGGCCCGCAGTTGAGTCTGCTGCCCACGGCGACCGAGTGGGGTTGGTGTCGCCGCCGAAACGGAAGACGCGCACCCCCAAGGTTGCTCTTTTAAGAGCCGCACACTGGGCGCGGTTCCCGGTTCGAGCTGCGGACCCCGCCAAATGCACTCGTCAGCGCCGCAAGGGCCCTTAAAGGGCCAAGGAGGCTTTCGTTTGGAAGATAATAGCATTTTTTACAAAGGTCAAAAGGTCGGCCAGCCCCCCTACAATGAAATCTGGGTACGAGACCAGGCTGGTTGGTTAGTGCTACATTTGTGCTGGAAAGGGAGGTAGGAAGCAGACAAAACTTGCAAAACAAGCAATTACGACTAACTTTTTAAGGGTATGTCCACCCGCTAACTAAAAACTTTCTCCTGCAGCCTAAATGACTGCACAAAAACCTTGACCTTGCAAGGTTTATAGCTTTGAAATGTGCTCCAAAATGTACTTATTCCTTGCCTGTCATCTGCCTTGCTTTTGTGCCTTTTACATCCATGGAAACTGCAGAAGGGGCCAGCAGGCCTGCTTCTCTAATCAGGCAGAAGGAGACATTTGTCTCGGGAGGGGCTTCTGGAAAAAGGAGACAGGGAAATACAATTAAAAAAACTGCCTATTTAAAAAAACATGAGTGTGCAAGAGTGATTGTGGGTCACCATTCAAGTGCCCCCCATGACTCCTTAATCCCCATTGGGGGATCAAGGGATTAATGTGAGGATTGATGGTATTAAAACCTGAAGTGCCCTGCAGAGCTGTAGCAGTAATGGGTTCCTATTACATCAGAGGACTTCTTCTGATGCCAGGGACTGTCTCTCTATATTATAGTATTTGTGAATGGATCAAAAAGATCCATTTACAATTTGAACTACCTTGGGGGTGGTCAATTTGAGTACCTGCTATAGCTGTCACTTACAACTTATCAAAGTATTTGTGAATGGATCAAAGAGATTCATCTCCAGTGAAGGTACTGAACTTTGATCAGCTGTTTGATCACAGTTCAGGATCTGCTATAGTAAGTTGTCAGTTACTGATAGCTGACTAAAGTATTTGTAAATAGGTCACAAAGAGATCCATTTACAAATAGAGATTTTTTCTCTTTGCTAAAGAAATACTTTTTCTGATCTGATTTCGTCTGGAAAGGGGGCATATATGCCTGTTTCCAAGTTTGTTATTATTAAGTGTCATTATTCCAAGTTTGTTATTATTAAATATAATAATATTATTATAATTAAGTGAAACCCATTTACACAATTTTTTATTATTACATACAGGGGCACCTTTTAATAAGTTTAACTCAGGTGTCAAAAACTCTAGAAGCACCCCTGAGGGCCAGAGCAGCGATGCCTATGATTGGCTGAGATGTCTCCTTGCAGGATGTGAGCATGCTTCCCATTGGCTGCATCGGGAACTGCCACTAAAGTGTCACAGAGAGGAGGATCGGACCGCAGTACCTAGGAAATCTTTAAGTAGTGCAGTACCCAGAGGTGAGGAATTAGCATTTTAAGTCCTCAACCTGGGTACTTTGCACAAAGAGGACGAGATGGAGGTGAGTATAATAGTCCTTTAACTTCCAAATGAAAGCAGCACAAATCTTAATTTTCACAGCAAAAAAAAAAAGCACAAATGTGGCACTAACCAACCAGCCTAGTTTTTATACCCGAAAATTTGACCTTTGTAAAAAAACATGTTTATATCTCCAACGAAAGCGGCACAAATCTTAATTTTTTGCAGCACAAAACAGCACAAATATAGCCAACCAGCCTGGTTTAGTATCGAGAATTCCATGTAGGGGGGCTGGCTGCCTTTTGACTTTTGATAAAAACTGCTATTATCTCAAACGAAAGCGGCACAAATCTTAATTTTGCAGCACAAAACAGCAAAAACGTAGGACTAACCAACCAGCCTGGTTTCATATTCAGATTCCATTGTAATGGGGCTGGATTACCTTTGACCTTTGTAAAAAACAATATTATCTTCCACACAAAAGCTGCTACAAATCTTATTTTGCAGCACAAAACATTACAAACTTAGCACTAATAACCAGCTTGGTTTGTATCCAGATTCCTTGTAGGGGGTTGGCTTACCATTCAACCTTTTCAAAAAATGCTATTATCTCCAAACGAAAGTGGCACAAATATTAATTGTTGCAGCACAAAACAGCACAAACATAGGACTAACCAACCAGCCTAGTTCGTATCCAGATTCCATTGTAGGGGGTTGGCTTACCATTCACCTTTTCAAAAAACTGCTATTATCTTCCAAACGAAAGGGCACAAATCTTTTATTTTTACAGCACACAAAACAGACAAACGTAGCATAACCAACCAGCTTGGTTTCGTATCCAGATTCCATGTAAGAGGGCTAGCTCCGCTTTTCCGTTGCAAAAACTGCTAGTTCTTCTAAATGAAAGCAGCACAAATCTAAATTTTACAGCACAAAACAGCAGAAATATAGGACTAACCAACCAGCCTGGTTTCGTATCCAGATTATTGTTTAAGGTCGCTGGCTGACCTTTTGACTTTGCAAAAAAATGGATTATCTTCCAAATGAAAGTGGCAAAAATCTTAACTTTGGCAGACAAAAACAGCAAAATGTAGCACTAGCCAACCAGCCTGGTTCATATCCAGATCCATTGTAGGGGGCGGCTTCCGTTTTAAACTTTGTAAAAAACGCTATTATCTCACAAATGCAAGCGGCAAATCTTAATATTTGCAGCACAAAACAGACACAAATGTAGAACTAACCAACCAGCCTGGTTTTGTACCGATTCCATTGTAGGGGGGACTGGCTGACCCTTTGACCTTTGTAAATAAACGCTATTATCTTCCAAACTAAAGCGGCACAAATCTGAATATTTGCAGCACAAATCAGCACAAACGTAGCATTTGCAGCACAAAACAGCACAAACATTGCACTAACCAACCAGCCTGATTTCGGACCAAGATTCATTGTAGGGGGGCTGGCTGACCTTTGACCTTTGTAAAAAAATGCTATTATCTTCCAAACGAAAGCTGCACAGATCTATATTGCAGCACAAACAGCAGCAGAAACGTAGCACTAACTAACCAGCCTGGTCTCGTACCCAGATTCCATTGTAGGGGGTCTGGCTGACCTTTTGACCTTTGTAAATAAACGCTATTATCTTCCAAACGAAAGCGGCACAAATCTGAATATTTGCAGCACAAAACAGCACAAACGTAGCGTTTGCAGCTCAAAACAGCACAAACGTTGCACTAACCAACCAGCCTGATTTCAGACCCAGATTCCATTGTAGGGGGGCTGTCTGACCTTTTGACCCTTGTAAAAAATGCTATTATCCACAAACGCAAGGCACAAATCTTAATATTTGCAGCGCAAAACAGCACAATGTAGCACTAACCAACCAGCCTGGTTTTGTACCGATTCCATTGTAGGGGGGCTGGCTGACCTTTTGACCTTTGTAAAAAAACGCTATTATCTTCCAAACGAAAGCAGCACAAATCTTAATATTTGCAGCCCAAAACAGCACAAATGTTAGCATAACCAACCAGCTGGTCTCGTACCCAGATTCCATTGTAGGGGGGCTGGCCGACCTTTTGACCTTTGTAATAAACGCTATTATCTCCAAACGAAAGCGGCACAAATCTGAATATTGCAGCACAAATCAGCACAAACGTAGCATTTGCAGCACAAAACAGCACAAACATTGCACTAACAAACCAGCCTGATTTCGGACCCAGATTCCATTGTAGGGGGGCTGGCTGACCTTTTGACCTTTGTAAAAAATGCTATTATCTTCCAAACGAAAGCTGCACAAATCTTAATATTTGCAGCACAAAACAGCACAAATGTAGCACTAACCAACCAGCCTGGTCTCGTACCCAGATTCCATTGTAGGGGGGCTGGCTGACCTTTTGACCTTTGTAAATAAACGCTATTATCTTCCAAACTAAAGCGGCACAAATCTGAATATTTGCAGCACAAATCAGCACAAACGTAGCATTTGCAGCACAAAACAGCACAAACATTGCACTAACCAACCAGCCTGATTTCGGACCCAGATTCATTGTAGGGGGCTGGCTGACTTTTGACCTGTAAAAAATGTTATTATATTCCAACGAAAGTTGCACAAATCTTAATATTGCAGCACAAAAAAGCAGAAACGTAGCACTAACTAACCAGCCTGGTTGTACCCATATTCCATTGTAGGGGGTGGCTGACCTTTTGACCTTTGTAAATAAACGCTATTATCTTCCAAACGAAAGCGGCACAAATCTGAATATTTGCAGCACCAAAACAGCACAAACGTAGCGTTTGCAGCTCAAAACAGCACAAACGTTGCACTAACCAACAGCCTGATTTCAGACCCAGATTCCATTGTAGGGGGGCTGTCTGACCTTTTGACCTTTGTAAAAAATGCTATTATCTCACAAACGCAAGTGGCACAAATCTTAATATTTGCAGCGCAAAACCACAAAAAACCCAAGTCTCTTCTCTATGAAGAGAAACATGTTTGCTATGCATCCCTGCATCTGATCTTTTCCTCCATTCCACATGGTTCCTCTGCTCTACTTAAGCCTGTTTTCAGCCATTTTCCCTTGCCTGTTATAGTTTTCGTTTAGCCAAGCTAGTGGTCCCTGCTATTAATTCTAGTAGCCAAGTTCTAGTTCCTATAGCTTAGTCTTGTTCATTGTTCTTCTCATTGTTATCCTTGTATTCTTGTTCTTTTCCTTCCTTGTCTTCCATTTTCCTGTGATTGCTCCATTGGTGTCCTGTTTTCTGCAGTATACCTGGCCACAGCATCTATACCTTCGTCCTAAGTCCTGGGGTTAACCGTGTTCAGCGAGCACGACAAGTCTCCTGACAATCGAGGGCTTGTCTGGTACTGAAGGTATGTCTGAGACTCCAGGCATTAACTAGCATTCAGATTGAGTATTTGGAATAAAAACAACTCAAAGAAACTCTCCTCAGTCACAAGAAAATAATAAATTATTTCTACCACATGTAAAAGGCTTGGTACAAACTGACTTAGTACATGACATCAGAATAATGATGTTTTTGTTGGAAACAGTTACTTTTCTCTGGGACCGCGACCTGATGACTGCTTTGTAGTGCATAGGGGACCATCAAAGGCTTTGGAGAAACAGCAGCGACTTAGACTCCGAATCCAGGGAGGTTTCTGAAGATCCAGCATTAGACTCATTAAACTACAGAAGACTCATACAGGGCAATGCACGAGAAAGCTGAAATTGGCTCCCCAGGTCAATTGCCATGGCAGTTTTATATTCAGATAGGGGCTCTCCATGAGTTGCCACATGGAATGGCAATTAACTGATATTACATCCTGATGGTGCATCGCCTGTTTATTTTTAGGATACATTCATAGCAGGTATGAAAAGTTTGAAACTATTGTTTTTAGCAGCCCTGAACACAGGTTGCAGTTAAACAGATTTTTTTTTTGTGGTGGACTGAACATGGAGATTAACATCAAACCATTTTTATATTTCACTTACTCTTATCTGTTGTATTTAGTTAGATCAACTGGATTTAGTTTAGTTCTTGAAGACGTTCACTAGTACTCTCGACTGGCTTTCTCATTCAGAATGACTTGTACAAAATCTGTTATTATTAATTATGTAACCTGGAAAGTCCCAATTAGCATATTACAGCCAGTGTGTTAAGGGCTGTGATGCATTGTGGCTAAGAGGTGTTTATGATTCTGCCCAGGGTAAGGTGTCAAAACAGCATTGTACATGGCAGACAGTTGGTGTCGAACCCCCGACCTCTATTCAGGTTTGGTTTCTTTATTTTCCTTGACACCTCTCTTGAACCTTCATGTCCCCTTTGCCATATTTAAAGGGCATGTCCACCCCCAAAACTAAAATTTAACCCCTTACTGGCCACATCAAGTTAGTTTAAAACAATCCTTACCTTACATTCCTGCTCAAAATAATTCCCCTGCTGTGCCCTTCCAAAGTCCAGGAAACTGCTGTGTAGGAGCAGTGTGTGACTCATGCTGTGCCTGAGACTTCCTCAACCTCATCAAGGTTGAGGCATGCTCAGTGCAGCCCTCCCTGCCTCTCAGCCAATCACGGACACGGCTGCCGGTCCCGCCCCTGCTTTCAATTCCATGCAAGCAGAGGCGCCTGAACACTGCAGCGGAGGAGAGAGGGCAGGTAAGTAAGAATCGGGGACTTTCTAACAATTATAATAATGCGGTTGGGGCTGGGGGAGCATCCCCTACCACGTATCAAAAGTTCAATTTCGGGGTGGACATGCCCTTTAACATTACAATCTTCAAATGTACAGTATGTCCTTTTTCCTTGAGATGCAGGTACACACGACTGAGTCCGGATCTGAGGAATTGGTTCTTCTGAACCAAGGGTTTGCGCAGTTTGTTTGGTCTCCCCCACATACAAATCAGAGCACTCTTCTATATGATGTCACTTTTCTTGTGTTTCGGTATTGGGTCTTCCGGATGTACCAATTGCTGCCTCAGTGTGTGTTTGGTTTAAAGCAGACAGGGATGCAGTGTTTTTTAAAAATTCTTAATTTCTCAGAGACACACCTGCTACATATGGGATGACCATGTTCTTTTCTCCTATCTTGCTTTTCTTATTCACTGTTGGTATACGTGTTTCTTTCTTTCCTTCTACTTCTTTTGACAAAGGCCAATTCTGGGTATCCACAAGTTTTAAGGGCTCCTCTGAGATGTTTTATTTCTTTAGCCTTCACCTCTGTGCTAGTGGGGATGTTCTCGGCTCTGTGTTGCAGGGTTCTGATGATTGTGATTGTGATTTAAAGGGTGGTGGGAGTCAAACATTAAATACTGATCTGTGTGGGTTGGTTTTCTGTAAACCTCTACTTCCAGTTACCATTCTCCCTGACTTACCAAACAGTCCAAGAAAGCCATTTTGTTGTTTTGTACCTCTTCACTTGAAATTTGATATTCTGGTCTACAGCATTATGTGTTTCTGTGAAGACTTGGTATTATGTTTTTCCACTTCCTCCATGCAAGGTTGGCCACAATGGGTGAAACTGGAGATCCCATAGCACATCCATGTTTTTGTTTATAGAACTTATCCCTTTATTTGGTATTCAGGCACAAGTCCAGTAGGGAACACACCTGTTCTAGGTTAAGATCATTTCTGCTTTTATACCCTGTGGTGTGTACTGTGAAGAGAGATTCACATCATGGGACACCAAAGTTTCTTCTGCACTGAGTATACTATATCTTCAGTCTTGTTGGTGAAATCCTGGGAGTTCTGGATGTGATGCTTAGAACGTCCAACTAATGTCCCTAAGATGTTGGCTAGGTATTTTGCCACCTTGTATGTTACAGAGTTGATGCTGCTGACTATAGGTATTAGTGGTGCCCCTTCCTTGTGTATCTTTGGGAGTCCATATATGCATGGATGTGCCTCACCAGGTAGAGGCAATGATATATTGCTCAATCAAGGCTTTATCCTTTTGAAGCTGTTGTAGTAAGTCTATGACCTTTTTCTTGTAACAGCTGGTGGGATCCCTTGTTAAAGCCTCATATGTGTTGTTACGGACTTGCCCTTTGAAACAGGATATATAGAACTGCATAAAAGCATTTTATATTTAAGAATTGTTAAGAACTTATTCATTTTTAATCACTTTCCTCTTTGACTCTGATATTTACCCTTTTTGTGTTTTTTTTCAAATATTCACATTCCAAAGCTCCTAACCACTATGCAGTTTATGTTTAAATCCTTTTTTTCTAATTCTTTATCCTCTGTTCCATTACTGTATTTACCCTTTATTATAATTGTAATTGTGTACTATTTTTTTTGTGTGTTGAAGTGTCCTCTATTCATCTTCTGGCAGATAGATTACATTTACAGACATCACAACCGGGCAAATTGTAGGTCTACTAAGATTCTACTGGATAATTTACATGAATGAATTAATGGACATACCTTTGTTACAGTTAGTGTTATCTGCATACTGAGGTAGTTACTTCTCACTAGATAAGCCTAACAGATATAGCCACAGTTTTACCGGGTAGGCAGATATAAATAATTAGGATACAATAAGGAATTTTGGACCTCATTTTAATTCATATCGGTAAGTGTGACTTTAACCTCAATCTTTGTGCAGGCTGCGAGTAGAGATGGCCGAATTTCCTGAAGTTTGGTTCCTTTCTAAATTCCAACTTCAAAAAAGTTTGGAAGTTAAAACTAACCCATTTGTCAATGGAGAAAAGAGATTGGATTAATTACAATAAAATAGCAATGGTAATTTACTGTAAATGGCTCTGGCCCCTGGAAATGGTCTGGGGAACACATGTCCATATCCCTAAAACTTGTGTAAACACATCCCCCCACATTGGCAATAGTTGGGTTTCTGTACAACATTCAATCGTCTACTTTCGATTTTTGATTTTCGAAAATCATCTACTTTCGATTTTCATTTTCAAAAATCGTCTACTTTCGATTTTGAAATCGTCTACTTTCGATTTTCGAAAATTATCTACTTTCGATTTGCGATAATTATCTACTTTCGATATAAATTGAAATTCAAAAAAATCAGTTTCCGTGAAATTCGGGAGTTCTGGAAGTTTGACGCCGACTTCAAAACCCTCAGATTCGATTTGAAACTGGGTTACATCTCTATGATACATTCGAGGGTTTATTGCCGAAACGTAACATTTGAAGGATATTGCGGAATGCCGCATTTGGGGTTATGGCTGAAATTGAGAGTTAGCGTATGGTACGAAAATTCGATAATTATTGAATTTTGTGCAAATTATTGAAATAACGTCCCGAGTTTGGATAATCGAACCAGTTCTATGTTTGGAAGGTTTGAAAAGTTTGAGTTAGTCCAAACTGTGAAAGTTCGGATTGAACTCAGGTTTGATTCTAAGTCTATCTCTAGCTTCGAGGGTTTTGCAAAAGACACCCACACAGCCTGTGCAATGATTCATATTATGCTAATAGCTACGTTAAAAGCCCAAAAATAGCAACGCCATTTCTCAATCTCCCAGGAGGCGTACGGTGATATTGTATTGCGAACGGGACATTTACCCGGAGTGATTGCGGCTCCGGGTAAATGAGACCCAATATATTTTAATAACAATAACAGCAAGAGGAGCATGTGTGTGCAAAAACAATAATTTACATTTTTTAAAACTTTGAATAACAAAATGCATTGTAAGATATAATTTTGTTTGTTTTAACCTTGGCCCAACAATGTGCAGACTTCCCATGTTAAAAGCTGATGTGACTACAAATGTTGATTAGATACCACAACATGCCAAGGTCACTGGACGGCTTTTCGGCTTTTTTAGGCTAAATTGATTTATTACTTTGGCAATTCAAGAAGATTCCTCAGATGTGGATTTTGCCTTTAGTTTACATGTAAAATACAACAGGCCATCTTTTTCATTCATTGCATTTGTTACGGAAGGAGACGCATGTGTGGGAAAATGTTGCACAAGGGTGTTTTCTAAGGGTGTTTTAGAAGTGTGACAGAAGAATGGGGGAAAAAATGAAAATACATTTAACCATTTCAAGCCTTTTTTTCAACCCACAGAATTCTAGAATTTAATATGCACAATATAATATACTGAGACACATTGGGGTGCAAAAGTTTGCCTGCACACTTAATTTGCAGCAACCAATCAAATGTTACTTTTTACTGGTTTACTACGTTAGAAAACATTTGATAACATCTGATTGGTCTCTGCAGATTAATAACACATGTATAATTTCATTAAAACAAAAATCTAAAAGTATTAAATGTTTGCAGTGGTTTAGACATATTATGCAGTTTAACAGAAAACATTTTGAGAGATGCAATAAATTTCGCACTCGCAACCTACCTGCACATGTTTCCTTTGCCACCATTAATACATTGTGAAATACTAGCTGTAAGTTGCGACCTTTTGCACGGCTTTAAAGACACAATTGAAAACACGTTAATTTTCGTGCAAAAAAATAGCGCACTGTGATGCAGTGATTTACCTATATACTCGAGTATAAACCGAGCCTGAAAAATTGACCTCGGATTATATTCGAGTCAGTAACTTACTTTACTAATCCGGTAGCCGCTCGCTCACTCCCTGTACTGGCACGCCGCTGCCGTCACTGCCCGCGCCAGTAGTGACGGCAGCCAGCGCACCAGTACAGGAGCGAACTGTTACAGACTTCGTTACTGGTAGAAGGATGCACACAGAAGAAGCCCCCAGAAGCATTCCCACAGAAGATACCCACTGAACTGGGTGAGGGGTGAGGGTGTAGATGTTTGGAAACTACAACTCCCCTACAAAAGCATGCTGGCAGTTGTAGTTTCCAACATCTGGAGTGCCAAGTATAAGAATTCTGCAGAATTCTCATACAGTAATACCATATCCAGTATGGCTATTACTGTATGGGAATTCTGCTGTCCATTTAAAGGAGACTGAACCCAAAATACAAAGCCAGTTCCACGGACTCTATAACTGTCACCTTAGTAAAACCATTTGTCTCTCATCTCTGAATTCATTTATAAACATTTCTGGCAATCTATTATGTCACGGCTGGCTTCTAGTGTTGCCTCTTCCTGGTGGTCCAGGTACCAAAATTCCTTCTGCACATGCTAACTAGGTACCTTGTTTTTGTTTCCCACTCCCCATATGCTAAGCTGCATGTACCAGTTGAACTCAGAGTCCCCACCTGCCAGTGTCTCCCAGCCATCATCAGAGATAGCAGTGATATTATTAGTAGATTTCCTGCTAAAACAGAGTGGGGGAAGGTGTTAACCCTTTTCATATGTATTTAGGAAGCACCTTGTTACCCCCTTTCTATTTGTGAGCATCTGCAAGACTGTGTCTTTGTATGTGTTTTATTTCTGCACTCTACCATTTATATTAGTGTGTGTATTACTGAATGTACATTTAGGGCACGGCCACACTGCAACGCACCTGAATCGCACACGATTTACATGCGTTTGCACTTGCGTTTTGTCCATTGTTATTATGAAAACCATGCGATTGCAACAAAAAACGCATGTGTTACCAAATTACTGACGCATGCATGAATTGCAACACACCTGAATCGCAACATTTTGGTGCATTGCTGCAATTTTAATACAATTGGAAATTGCAATCGCCTGAAAAACGGCTTGTGTGGCTTATCCCTTTGCTTATCCCAAAGCAAGCTGCATTGATTTCAGTTTAGTCATACAGCATGTATTTAATTCAATGGAACTTAGCAATTTCCTGAGGCTGTGGCCCCACTTAAGTGCAGGAAGACGCATGGACCAATAATGCGCGATTGTGCTCGCTTCCTAGTGGGGGCGGTCCCATAGGCTATTACATGCCTGCACTTCCACTAGCACAATCGATCGAAAACCGCAATCCAAAACGCGCTAGTGGAAGCTAGCTCTAAGTGTTTGGAAAGGTGGCAACCCCAGTAGAATTGAACTGACCACTTACAAAGTACAGTTATAAAAACAAACAGCTCAGAGCTGCAGGTGCAGCATATTGACGTGAACATGGTCTTAGCACAGCTCTGTGAAATGCATTTTAAAGGGGAATGTTGGAGCCTGGAAGTAGTTTTGGAAGTAGCGTAAAGGCAAAGGCCACCTATGCCTTTAAGACCCAAACATGTATTAATATACATGTTGCAGTGCTAAGTACCATTGCATTAAATACAAACTGTATCAGTCTGCATAATGCTTCTAAAACAAACTGTATCAGCCGGCATCATGCTTCTAAAAAAATACTAACAACCTTTTGTTTTGCTTAGCTCTGTACTACAGTTTTGTTTGTTTTATACAGACAGCTGAATCAAAAACGCACCTTTCTACCCTCCACACATCCCTTTAATAAAGTACCCAGATGAGAAAGCATTGCACAGAGCTGTGCTAAGATCAGGTTCACTTCACTATCCTCTCCCTACAGTTTCTGCACTATGTTGTTTCTATAAAACCCACTCTTCCTACCCTCTAACATTCCTTTTAATAAGGTACACGAATAGAAATGCATTGCACAGAGCTGGCTAAGTTCAGGTTCGCTTCTCTATCCTACCCCTACAATTCTGTACCATGTTGTTTCTATAAAAAACACTCTTCTCTACCCCAACATTCCCCTTTAAGAAGCTACACTTCCACTAATTGCTGCAGCTGACAGGGAGAGCTATAGACTTCACACTACAGGTGTGGTATCGCCTTCTTTATCGATCGTTATGGCGATCATCAATTTATGATCACTATCGTAAATCTTGTAAATATACAATAGCAACGTAAATCTACGACCGTCTGTAGAATATCATTACAGTAGTTTACAGCATGGTATACTACTGCCACGGTCATATAGTAACGAAAACCTGCGGTATCGCAAGTTTTTAAATATGGCCCTCCAACACTTAGACAATACATTGCAGGTGAAACATACAACACCAGGTCTGCAACTGTGAATGTACAGGTTTATTGCAAAACATGCGTGCTACATGTTTTCTGACCCACTTGTCCTTCCTCAATTGCTTGAGTGGGTCTGAAACCTGTAGCACGCATGTTTTGCAATAAACCTGCACTATCACAGCTACAGACCTGTGTCTTTGTATGTTTCATACGCAATTTGTTGTTTATGTATCAATTTTGGTGGAGTGAAAGACGTAGGTGAGACATACATTATTTCAGATCCAGACACACTAGATACCCAGACCTATATACATCACACTACAACCCTGCTACTAGGAAAGGGTTATCAGCTGCACCACCATATGAATATTGATGATTTAATATATTCCTACATCATAGGGGTTAAGAGGTGGAAGTGGAAATCACACAGGTGCTGAAAATGTAATCATGATAAAAGTACTCGCAGGGGAAATGTCAGCTTCAGATTTGGGGAACAAACAGAACCTAATATGAGCTCATAGAGGTAAAGAAAAGGCCCCTCGTCCATGCTGAGAAGGATGTTGAGCAAGTACTTTCTAACTTAAACTTTGATTTTTTGGGTTAGTTCTCCATTAAAAGGAAACTAAAGCCTCAAAACAATACAGAATTGGAAGGAGAATATTATCTATTGTTGCCTTCTAATTCTTTATTGTTTGAGGCTTTAGTTGCCCTTTAAATGGACAGCAATTCCTATACAGAATTCCCATATAGTAATAGCAATAATGGATTTGTATGGGTTACTGTATGGGATCTGCTGTTCATTTAAGGGCAACTAAAGCCTCAAAACAATACAGAATCAGAAGGCAGTAGTGGTCATAATTTCTACCCTGGTTTATACTCGAGTTATCAATTTTATCAGTTTTTCCTGTGAACATTAGGTTTATACTTGGTTCTGTTTATACTCGGGAAATACGGTATGCATAAAATACATTCCAGGCAGGGTTTTGATGCTAGAACATCACATGCAATTTTAAATAAAGCATATTGCAACCGTTTACTGCAATGCGGAGCCAGAAAGTAAGATGCACTGGATCATAGGGCAATTGGGACAATATTTATAATGATTTTGCAGGACATTGTAAGGGCAAAGAGAACATTTTTCGCCATATTTATAGAAACGCTCTGCTTTGATGTGCACGTAGTATCTTCTCTTTTCGCTGTGATACAGGACTTAAAGGGCAAGTCCAGTCCCAAAATGAAAACTTACATATAGGTAAATCACCCCCAAAACCCTAAACGGTAATAGTTTGAAATCTGAAATATATAAGTCTAACCTGAAATCCTGCACAATGTCCTGTTGCCCTGTTTCTACTTCCTGGTTCTTCCAGTTAGCAATGGTCAGTTATGGATTTGACAGTTGACATCACAGCCAATGACTGAATGTATCCCCTGTCTGCCTCTTCTGAGCATGTCCAGCTCAGTACAGGTTTCTAAATTGCTCAGTTTCTATGAGGCCCCAGAAGCCATAGCAGGCATACAGTAATGAATTCATAGCAAACTATATATATCAACATATTTTAAAGAGGCTATCAGGCAAAATAATATACATTCAATAGATGTCAGTCACTAGGCCCCAATATGATTATATCACACTGTGAGAGAACAGAACACAAGACACTGGAGTCTCTTGAGATAGAACTTTTCTGTTTTATTATTACATTTTGCAATTACTAGCATATGTTATTAATAATTACATATTTAGTACATGTGATTACATTTACCCAATCAATGGTTAGAATTTAGCTCCAGATCACTGAGAGTTAAAACGCTGTTTCCCTTATCCATCAGTTCCAACTTAGACTTTGGTGGACATATCCACCTTTTATTTTCTTATTATTCTATTGTGTCATTATGACTATGACGGTTACTCTTATAAACTTGACAACTCACAAATGTCACTACAACCTGCTTAACAGGGTCAGGGCAACTTATTCTGTAATTAACTGAATCTTGTTTGAACTTATTTACTATATATTGAAAGAATTAACTATATTTATAGACCACCTTAACATTCCCACTTGTGGTCATAACCATGACCAAACACTTATCTGTTCTGTTCCCTAAGGTGGACAACATCAGAGCTGCCGCAGAGAGAGACTGTTGGTCTCTGAGACCGAGAATCACTTCGAATCTGGAAAAAATAACCCATTCAGAATATAATTCAGGATCCACCCTGTGCTTTGACCACCATTTCTATTAACATATATTTTCGTGGTAATTTGAGACAGAGAAAAAAACATCTAGTATAAAAAATTACTTAGAATCCCAGCTACCTGGTTATTAAATTATCCCAGTTCACAATTTCATTTAATGATTATTGATTATACATTGTTCCTGTAATTGACCTGGAACATCAGTTTAACAGTAACATAGAACCCCAACCCATGATTTGAATGGGATATTAATACATGAGTGATTTAGAAAATCTGAAATGAGAACCATTGTCCTAAACACATATCCTTGGAATGATGTGATGCTTTTTTTATCAGGATGAAAGTCAGCACAAAATTGCAAACACCTTAGCACTATATGATGAACCATGGTAGATGTGGTGGTCATCCAGTTGAGGTTACACTCACAGTACTACATAGAATCTTCTTCAGGAAATATTTTACACAGTAAGGGAATAAGGTTTACGTTTAGTTGCTCTATTACGTCACATAGGAATAACCTATAAGAAGAACATACCAACAATATGAGTAACACAACAGCAGATATGCTCCAATCTGATAAAATCACAATTTAAAAAATATTTCCCATAGCAAATCCTTTAAATTACTTATTTCTCTAGCTTTTCCTGTAATTGTTTAACCTTCTTGATATTTCCCTTAGTTATCATCGGTCTATATATAACAATCCTTTTTCCTAATAGCTGAACACATTTCATTAAAAATACTAAAAGATAAACTAGTGCAAAAAATTTTTTATACAGAACTTTTTTGTGCAGTTTTAAGTATATTAGTGATTACTGCTGTTGTCTCGTTAACCTGTTCTCAAAACATCTAGAATTCCTTATAAATAATTTATTTATCACTTCAATTCCGTAAACTATCCATATAGAAACCAAACCCATACATAATCTCTTAAACTGAAAAGTTCTCTTTTAACTAAATTATATGGCAGTTTGTATAGAATGCAGTGCTATTAACAAACATTCAACCCAATTTTTACTAACTTCATTAGTAAATTTAGCTAACGTATTTTTTTTAAATTATTTATTTAAACTTCAAATTTTAAATTTCTCTAATACTCCCTCTGTGAAGTGTGTATCACGATCCGATTCAATAGCTTCAGGAATCAGTATCGACATACCAGTTCACACAAGTAACTTCTCATATACCAAACATACTCATAAATTTAACTTTTGGCTACTGGGTGTTATTACTTGAATTCTCTGAAATGGGTACTCTGACTTGGGAGAATGTCTACCTTGAACCTTGACTACCTGACCAGGATTATGATGTAAACAGATCAACAACAAGAAACAAACTCACAGCAAATGCTGGAAACCCTGGGGCTATACAATTTCTCGAACTATAGCAGCCATTGCATTTTTATCTGCATGTGTGGGCCCGTGAGTCAGCTGAGCCATCATAGGATAGAGGACTTTAGGTAAAAAGTAGACTAGGGCCATTTCTCCATCAATTGTTATCCTCAATTGTGTACCAATTTCTGTCCATTTGGCCTCTCTTGAGCCGGGGCCTGTTCCTGCATCTTAGCAAGGACTTGCATGTCCACTGACCTCTTGCTTGGCTCACTGCATGGCTCTTTGGCCAGCATTATCAGAAGAGTGTTGCTTTCCTTGGCCTTTTTGTCTGCTAGGTTATTACCTTGTACCTCAAAGTCTTATCCTTAGTATGGGCCTGTACTTTAACAATGGCACTTCAGCAGGGAGTTGGATAGCAGTAAAAAATTATTCACTAACTAAACATTTCTGATCGGCTTACCCATTGACATCATAAAATTTCTGGAATTCCAAATAGGCGATAGTCATGTGCTATGCCAAACACATAACGGCTATCTGTCCAAAAGTAGCACACTTACCATCCCCCAGAGTACAAGTAGCAATCAGGGCCTTCAACTCTGCTTCCTGTGCTGACATCGTGGGAGAAGACTTTCTTGTACCAAACATCATTGTTATTTACCCCAGCAAAACCAGTGTATTTCCCACCTTCAATACAGTACCTAGAACATCATAAAACATTCTAATCATTTACAAAATGTTTTGTTTCATTTTGCATAGGTCAAAACTTTTATGTTCTATACTCCCTTTATCAGAAAACTCCTGAAGCATATTACATTTTCATTGCATTACTATCGTTTTTCTTTACTTGCCTTGCTTCCCATAATAGACAAATAACATTTTAAACTTACAATTTTCTTGTATTTCTTATACGCTTAATGAATACTGAGGTAGTCTAGGAACTACCTTTCCTGGCTTAATTTAACTTCCACGAGGGTGTAGTCAAAGTACCTGTATTATACCTTCTGGTAACCCACAATGATCAGGATTTCCTCTTCTTCCTGTTGACATTCGTTGAAAACCTGGTTGCTTCTTTTCATTCGACCAAGACCAGACAAAAAAAGAAATATAACCAGAAATGTACAGTACTTGAATGGTACATTAAAATGTTTCCTGCATTGTAGCACAATCTTTAAAAACAATTTATTTTAAAAAAATGCATAAACAATATTGATACATGGTAATATTTTGAAATATACTATTAATCATATCTGTTGTGTCCAGTTAGATCAACTGGACTTAAAATTTTAGTTCTTAAAGACATTTTGCTAGTCACCCACCTCTATTCAGGCTTGGTTTCTTCATTTTCACATAAATGGCTTCCTTGACACCTCCTTGAACCAGTCATGTTCTTTGCCAAGATGTTGACATTACAATCTTCAAAAGTACGTCCTTTTTCCTTAGATGCAAGTACACGGCTGATTTCTGACCTGAGAAATTGGCTCTTCTGTGCTGACCATACGTTGGTGCATTTACTGTTTGGTCTCCTCACATGCAATCAAAGCAGTCTTTACTGTGCTGCATATATGATGTCACTTTTCTTGTGTTTGGTACTGGGTCTTTCAGATTACCAATTGCTGCCTCAGTGTGTTGTTTGGTTTAAAGCAGACCCCATACGTGTTTTTTTGAAAATTCTTCTTAATTTCTCGGGGACCCCTGCTACATATGGGCTACATATGGGATGACCATGTTCTTTCTCCTGTCTTGCTTTCCCCCTTTACTGTTGGTATTCATATTCTTTTATTTCCAGTCCGTAATCCAAAGTTTTTAAGGGCTCCTCTCAAATGTTAATTTCTTTTGCCTTTGCTTCTGTGCTACTGGGAAACTCGTTTCCCTTATCATCAGTTCCAACTTGGACTTTGTTGGACTTGTCCAAATTTTATTACCTTATTATTCTATTGTGGTCATTTATGACTATGACTAGAGGCATATTTATAAGAGCGAAAAGTAGCGAAATGTTTTCGCATTCGCTTTCGCCAAAAAGACAGTTAACGCTATTATAAAGGTAGCGTTAACGAATGGCGAAACCGTTTCCGCGAGCTATCGCTAAACCCTTTTCGCCTTACTTCGCAATGGTAATTTTAGCGAAAAGGAGCGAAAAGGCATAACGCGATTTATAAAAGAGCGAAAGGTGTTTTTTTGCGTTAAAAAGAGCGAAAGATTAGCGCGACCCTGAAGGTGGTGAAAAGTCATTGTTTGAGCGAAAAGGCATTCTAATGGGTATATATGCCTTGAAAAGCGAACGCACATTAGAAGGCGATCGCGCATTAGAATTAAATATGCCTTGGAAAAGCGACATTAGAAGGGCTATCCGCGCTTAGAATGTAATATGCCTTGGAAAGTGAACGCCATTAGAGTGGCTAAAGGCATAAACCACTTCCAGTCAAATCAATGCGGCCCACCCCTTGACCCTCATTACAGATAACACTTGTGTAAATTCTTTCTCTTTTTTCCAGCTGGTAAGGCAGATTTCTTGTAAGGGGGAGCAGGAACCCCTAATCATAAAACAGTTTCCAAATGCAAGATTTTTACCCAGAGACAGCAAACCATTCAATTAGGTTTCATCTCGTTCTCTTCTACCAGTGATTTTCAATTGCATGCACATACATTTCTTTGGCAAATTAGATGTGCAATGGCCATAAAAAAAAAACAAAAAAAACCCAAGTCTCTTCTCTATGAGAGAAACATTGTTTGCTATGCATCCCTGCATCTGACTCTTTTTCCTCCTTCCACATTGGTTCCTCTGCTCTACTTAAGCCTGTTTTCAGCCATTTTCCCTTGCCTGTTATGTTTCGTTTAGCCAGCTAGTGGTCCTGCCTTATTCTAGTAGCCAAGTTCTAGTTCCTATAGCTTAGTCTTGTTCATTGTTCTTCTCATTGTTTCCTTGATTCTTGTCTTTTCCTTGTCTTCCAGTTCCGTGATTGCTCCATTGGGGTCCTGTTTTGTCTGAGTATACCTGGCCACAGCATCTATACCTTGCGTCTAAGTCCTGGGGTTAACCGTGTTCAGCGAGGCACGAAAAGTCTCCTGACAATCGAGGGCTTGTCTGGTACTGAAGGTATAGTCTGAGACTCCAGGCATTACACTAGCATTCAGATTGAGTATTTGGAATAAAAACAACTCAAAGAAACTCTCCTCAGTCACAGAAATAAATAAATTATTTCTACACATGTAAAAGGCTTGGTACAAACTGACTTAGTACATGACATCAGAATAATGATGTTTTTTGTTGGAAACAGTTATCTTTTCTCGGGACGCGACCTGATGACTGCTTTGTAGTGCATAGGGACCATCAAAGGCTTTGGAGAAGAACAGCAGCGACTTAGACTCCGAATCCAGGGAGGGTTTCTGAAGATCAGCATAGACTCATTAAACTACAGAAGACTATACAGGGCATGCACGAAGCTGAAATTGGCTCCCCAGGTCAATTGCCATGGCAGTTTTATATTCAGATAGGGGCTCTCCATGAGTTGCCACATGGAATGGCAATTAACTGATATTACATCCTGATGGTGCATCGGCCTGTTATTTTTAGGATACAATTCATACAGCAGGTATGAAAAGTTTGAAAACTATTGTTTTTAGCAGGACCTGAACTACAGGTTGCAGTTAAACAGATTTTTTTTTTGTGGGTGGACTGAACATGGAGATTAACATCAAACCATTTTTATATTTCACTTACTCTTATCTGTTGTATTTAGTTAGATCAACTGGATTTAAGTTTAGTTCTTGAAGACGTTTCACTAGTACTTCCGACTGGCTTTCTCAATTCAGAATGACTTGTACAAGAATCTGTTATTATTAATTATGTAACCTGGAAAGTCCCAATTAGCATATTACAGACAGGTGTTAAGGGCGTGATTGCATTGTGGCTAAGAGGTGTTATAGAATCTGCCCAGGTAAGGTGTCAAAACAGCATTGTACATGGCAGACAGTTGGTGTCGAACCCCCGACCTCTATTCAGGTTTGGTTTCTTTATTTTCCTTGACACCTCTCTTGAACCAGTCATGTTCCTTTGCCAATATGTAAAGGGCATGTCCACCCCCAAAACTAAAATTTAACCCCTTAGGCCACATCAAGTAGTTTAAAACAATCCTTACCTTACATTCCTGCTCAAAATAATTCCCCTGCTGTGCCCTTCCAAAGTCCAGGAAACTGCTGTGTAGGAGCAGTGTGTGACTATGCTGTGCCTGAGACTTCCTCAACCTCATCAAGGTTGAGGCATGCTCAGTGCAGCCCTCCCTGCCTCTCAGCAATCACGGACACGGCTGCCGGTCCCGCCCCCTGCTTTCAATTCCATGCAAGCAGAGGGCCTGAACACTGCAGCGGAGGAGAGAGGGCAGGTAAGTAGAATCGGGGACTTTCTAACAATTATAATAATGCGGTTGGGGCTGGGGGAGCAGCCCTACCACGTATCAAAAGTTCAATTTCGGGGTGGACATGCCCTTTAACATTACAATCTTCAAATGTACAGTATGTCCTTTTTCCTTGAGATGCAGGTACACGACTGAGTCGGATCTGAGGAATTGGTTCTTCTGAACCAAGGGTTGATGCTTGCTGTTTGGTCTCCCCCACATAAATCAGAGCACTCTTCATATGATGTCACTTTCTTGTGTTTCGGTATTGGGTCTTCCGGATGTACCAATTGCTGCCTCAGTGTGTTGTTTGGTTTAAAGCAGACGGGATGCAGTGTTTTTAAAAATTCTTAATTTCTCAGAGACACCTGCTACATATGGGATGACCATGGTCTTTCTCCTATCTTGCTTTTCTTATTCACTGTTGGTATACGTGTTCTTTTCTTTCCTTCTACTTCTTTTGACAAAGGCCAGTCTGGGTATCCACAGTTTTAAGGGCTCCTCTGAGATGTTTTATTTCTTTAGCCTTCACCTCTGTGCTAGTGGGGATGTTCTCGGCTCTGTGTTGCAGGGTTCTGATGATTGTGATTGTGATTTAAAGGGTGGTGGGAGTCAAACATTAAATACTGATCTGTGTGGGTTGGTTTTCTGTAAACCTCTACTTCCAGTTTACCATTCTCCCTGACTTCTACCAAACAGTCCAAGAAAGCCATTTTGTTGTTTTGTACCTCTTCACTTGTAAATTGATATTCTGGTCTACAGCATTAATGTGTTCTGTGAAGACTTGTATTATGTTTTTCCACTTCCTCCATGCAAAGGTTGGCCACAATGGGTGAAACTGGAGATCCCATAGCACATCCATGTTTTTGTTTATAGAACTTATCCCTTTATTTGGTTCAGGCACAAGTCCAGTAGGAACACACCTGTTCTAGGTTAAGATCAGTTCTGCTTATACCCTTGGTGTGTATACATGTGAAGAGAGATGTCACATCATGGGACACCAAAGTTTCTTCTGCACTGAGTATATATCTTCAGTCTTGTTGGTGAAATCCTGGGAGTTCTGGATGTGATGCTTAGAACGTCCAACTAATGTCCCTAAGATGTTGGCTAGGTATTTTGCCACCTTGTATGTTACAGAGTTGATGCTGCTGACTATAGGTATTAGTGGTGCCCCTTCCTTGTGTATCTTTGGGAGTCCATATATGCATGGATGTGCCTCACCAGGTAGAGGCAATGATATATTGCTCAATCAATGGCTTTATCCTTTTGAAGCTGTGTAGTAAGTCTAGACCTTCTTGTAACAGCTGGTGGGATCCCTTGTAAAGCCTCATATGTGTTGTTACAGGACTTGCCCTTTGAACAAGGATATATAGAACTGCATAAAAGCATTTTATATTTAAAGAATTGTTAAGAACTTATTCATTTTTAATCACTTTCCTCTTTGACTCTGATATTTACCGCTATTTGTGTTTTTTTTCAAATATTCACATTCCAAAGCTCCTAACACTATGCAGTTTATGTTATAATCCTTTTTTCTAATTCTTTATCCTCTGTTCCATTACTGTATTTACCCTTTATTATATATTGAATTGTGTACTATTTTTTTTTTGTTGTTGAAGTGTTCCTCTATTCATCTTCTGGCAGATAGATTACATATTACATGCACAAACTGGCAAATTGTAGCGTCTACTAAGTCTACTGGATAATTTACATGAATGAATTAATGGACATACCTTTGTTACAGTTAGTGTTATCTGCATACTGAGGTAGTTACTTCTCACTAGATAAGCCTAACAGATATAGCACAGTTATTACCGGGTAGGCAGATATAAATAATTAGGATACATAAGGAATTTTGGACCTCATTTTAATTCATATCGGTAAGTGTGACTTTAACTCAATCTTTGTGCAGGCTGCGAGTAGAGATGGCCGAATTTCCTGAAGTTTGGTTCCTTTCTAAAATTCCAAACTTCAAAAAAGTTGGAAGTTATAAGAAACTAACCCATTTGTCAATGGGAGAAAAGAGATTGGATTAATTACAATAAAATAGCAATGGTAATTTACTGTAAATGGCTCTGGGACCTGGGAAATGGTCTGGGGAACACATGTCCATATCCTAAAACTTGTGTAAACACATCCCCCACAATCTGGCAATAGTTGGGTTTCTGTACAATACATTCAATCGTCTACTTTCGATTTTTGATTTTCGAAAATCATCTACTTTCGATTTTCGATTTTCAAAAATCGTCTACTTTCGATTTTGAAAATCGTCTACTTTCGATTTTCGAAAATTATCTACTTTCGATTTGCGATAATTATCTACTTTCGATATAAATTGAAAATTCAAAAAAATCAGTTTCCGTGAAATTCGGGAGTTCTGGAAGTTTCGACGGACTTCAAAACCCTCAGATTCGATTTGAAACTGGGTTACATCTCTAATGATACATTCGAGGGTTTATTGCCGAAACGTAACATTTGAAGGATATTGCGGAAATGCCGCATTTGAGGGTTTATGGCTGAAATTGAGAGTTAGCGTATGGTACGAAAATTCGATAATTATTGAATTTTTGCAAATTATTGAAAATACGTCCGCGAGTTTGGATAATCGAACCAGTTCATAGTTTGGAAGGTTTGAAAAGTTTGAGTTAGTCCAAACTGTGAAAGTTCGGATGAACTCAGGTTTGATTCTAAGTCTATCTCTAGCTTCGAGGGTTTTGCAAAAGACACCACACAGCCTGTGCAAATGATCAATATTATGCTAAGCTACGTTAAAAGCCCAAAAATAGCAACGCCATTTCTCAATTCACCAGGAGGCGTACATGTGATATTGTATTGCGAACGGGACATTTACCGGAGTGATTGCGGCTCCGGGTAAATGAGACCCAATATATTTTAATAACAATAACAGCAAGAGGAGCATGTGTGTGCAAAAACAATAATTTACATTTTTTAAAACTTTGAATAACAAAATGCATTGTAAGATATAATTTGTTGTTTTAACCTTGGCCCAACAATGTGCAGACTTCCCATGTTAAAAGCTGATGTGACTACAAATGTTGATTAGATTAGCCACAACATGCCAAGGTCACTGGACATGAGCTTTTCTGCTTTTTTAGGCTTAAATTGATTATTTGGCAATTCAAGAAGATTCCTCAGATGTGGATTGGCTTTAGTTTACATGTAAAATCAACAGGCCCATCTTTTTCAATTCATTGCATTTGTTACGGAAGGAGACGCATGTGTGGGAAAATGTTGCACAAGGGTGTTTTCAAGGGTGTTTTAGAAGTGTGACAGAAGAATGGGGGAAAAAATGAAAATACATTTAACCATTTCAAGCCTTTTTTTCAACCACAGAATTCTAGAATTTAAATATGCACAATATAAATATACTGAGACACAATTGGGGTGCAAAAGTTTGCCTGCACACTTAATTTGCAGCAACCAATCAAATGTTACTTTTTACTGGTTTACTACAGTTAGAAAACATTTGATAACATCTGATTGGTCTCTGCAGATTAATAACACATGTATAATTTCATTAAAACAAAAAATCTAAAAGTATTAAATGTTTGCAGTGGTTTAGACATATTATGCAGTTTAACAGAAAACATTTTGAGGGAGATGCAATAAATTTCGCACTCGCAACCTACCTGCACATGTTTCCTTTGCCACCATTAATACATTGTGAAAATACTAGCTGTAAGTTGCGACCTTTTGCACGGCTTTAAAGACACAATTGAAAACACGTTAATTTTCGTGCAAAAAAATAGCGCACTGTGATGCAGTGATTTACCTATATACTCGAGTATAAACCGAGCCTGAAAAATTGACCTCGGATTATATTCGAGTCAGTAACTTACTTTACTAATCCGGTAGCCGCTCGCTCACTCCCTGTACTGGCACGCCGGCTGCCGTCACTGCCCGGCGCCAAGTAGTGACGGCAGCCAGCGCACCAGTACAGGGAGCGAACTGTTACAGACTTCAGTTACTGGTAGAAGGATGCACACAGAAGAAAGCCCACAGAAGCATTCCCACAGAAGATACCCACTGAACTGGGTGGAAGGGTGAGGGTGTAGATGTTTGGAAACTACAACTCCCAGCTACAAAAGCATGCTGGCAGTTGTAGTTTCCAAACATCTGGAGTGCCAAGGTATAAGAATTCTGCAGAATTCTCATACAGTAATAGCCATATCCAGTATGGCTATTACTGTATGGGAATTCTGCTGTCCATTTAAAGGAGAACTGAACCCAAAATACAAAGCCAGTTCCACGGACTCTATAACTGTCACTTAGTAAAACCATTTGTCTCTCATCTCTGAATTCATTTATAGAACATTTCTGGCAATCTATTATGTCACGGCTGGCTTCTAGTGTTGCCTCTTCCTGGTGGTCCAGGTACCAAAATTCCTTCTGCACATGCTAACTAGGTACCTTGTGTTTGTTTCCCACTCCCCATATGCTAAGCTGCATGTAACAGTTGAACTCAGAGTCCCCACCTGCCAGTGTCTCCCAGCCAATCATCAGAGATAGCAGTGAATATTATTAGTAGATTTTCCTGCTAAAACAGAGTGGGGGAAGGTGTTAACCCTTTTCATATGTATTTAGGAAGCAACTTGTTAACCCTTTCTATTTGTGAGCATATCTGCAAGACTGTGTCTTTGTATGTGTTTATTTCTGCACTCTACCATTTATATTAGTGTGTGTATTACTGAAATGTACATTTAGGGCACGGCCACACTGCAACGCACCTGAATCGCACACGATTTACATGCGTTTGCACTTGCGTTTTGTCCATTGTTATTATGAAAACGCATGCGATTGCACAAAAAACGCATGTGTTACCAAATTACTGACGCATGCATGAATTGCAACACACCTGAAATCGCAACATTTTGGTGCATTGCTGCAATTTTAATACAATTGGAAAATTGCAATCGCCTGAAAAACGTGCTTGTGTGGCTTATCCCTTTGCTTATCCCAAAGCAAGCTGCATTGATTTCAGTTTAGTCATACAGCATGTATTTAATTCAATGGAACTTAGCAATTTCCTGAGGCTGTGGCCCCACTTAAGTGCAAGGGAAGACGCATGGACGCAATAATGCGCGATTGTGCTCGCTTCCGTAGTGGGGCCGGTCCCATAGGCTATTACATGCCTGCACTTCCACTAGCACAATCGGATCGAAAACCGCAATCCAAAACGCGCTAGTGGAAGCTAGCTCTAAGTGTTTGGGAAAGGTGGCAACCCCAGTAGAATTGAACTGACCACTTTACAAAGTACAGTTATAAAAACAAAACAGCTCAGAGCTGCAGGTGCAGCATATTGACGTGAACATGGTCTTAGCACAGCTCTGTGAAATGCATTTTAAAGGGGAATGTTGGAGCCTGGAAGTAGTTTTGGAAGTAGCGTAAAGGCAAAGGCCACCTATGCCTTTAAGACCCAAACATGTATTAAATATACATGTTGCAGTGCTAAGTACCATTGCATTAAATACAAACTGTATCAGTCTGCATAATGCTTCTAAAACAAACTGTATCAGCCTGCATCATGCTTCTAAAAAAATACTAACAACCTTTTGTTTTGCTTAGCTCTGTACTACAGTTTGTTGTTTTTATACAGACAGCTGAATCAAAAACGCACTCTTTCTACCCTCCAACATTCCCTTTAATAAAGTACCCAGATGAGAAATGCATTGCACAGAGCTGTGCTAAGATCAGGTTCACTTCACTATCCTCTCCCTACAGTTCTGCACTATGTTGTTTCTATAAAAACACACTCTTCCTACCCTCTAACATTCCTTTTAATAAGGTACACTGATAAGAAATGCATTGCACAGAGCTGGTGCTAAGTTCAGGTTCGCTTCTCTATCCTACCCCTACAATTCTGTACCATGTTGTTTCTATAAAAACACACTCTTCCTACCCTCCAACATTCCCCTTTAAGAAGCTACACTTTCCACTAATATTGCTGCAGCTGACAGGGAGAGCTATAGACCTTCACACTACAGGTGTGGTATCGCCTTCTTTATCGATCGTTATGGCGATCATCAATTTATGATCACTATCGTAAATCTTGTAAATATACAATAGCAAACGTAAATCTACGACCGTCTGTAGAATATCATTACAGTAGTTTACAGCATGGTATACTACTGCCACGGTCATATAGTAACGAAAACCTGCGGTATCGCAAGTTTTTAAATATGGCCCTCCAACACTTAGACAATACATTGCAGGTGAAACATACAACGACACAGGTCTGCAACTGTGAATAGTACAGGTTTATTGCAAAACATGCGTGCTACATGTTTCTGACCCACTTGTCCTTCCTCAAGTGCTTGAGTGGGTCTGAAACCTGTAGCACGCATGTTTTGCAATAAACCTGCACTATTCACAGCTACAGACCTGTGTCTTTGTATGTTTCATACGCAATTTGTTGTTTATGTATCAGATTTGGTGGAGTGAAAGACGTAGGTGAGACATACATTATTTCAGATCCAGACACACTAGATACCCAGACCTATATACATCACACTACAACACTGCTACTAGGAAAGGGTTAATCAGCTGCACCACCAATATGAATATTGATGATTTAATATATTCCTACATCATAGGGGTTAAGAGGTGGAAGTGGAAATCACACAGGTGCTGAAAATGTAATCATGATAAAAGTACTCGCAGGGGGAAATGTCAGCTTCAGATTTGGGGAACAAACAGAACCTAATATGAGCTCATAGAGGTAAAGAAAAGGCCCCTCGTCCATGCTGAGAAGGATGTTGAGGCAAGTACTTTCTAACTTAAACTTTGATTTTTTGGGTTTAGTTCTCCATTAAAAGGAAACTAAAGCCTCAAAACAATACAGAATTGGAAGGAGAATATTATCTATTGTTGCCTTCTAATTCTTTATTGTTTTGAGGCTTTAGTTGCCCTTTAAATGGACAGCAGAATTCCTATACAGAATTCCCATATAGTAATAGCAATAATGGATTTGTATGGGTTACTGTATGGGAATTCTGCTGTTCATTTAAGGGCAACTAAAGCCTCAAAACAATACAGAATCAGAAGGCAGTAGTGGTCATAATTTCTACCCTTGGTTTATACTCGAGTTAATCAATTTTATCAGTTTTTCCTGTGAACATTAGGTTTATACTTGGTTCTGTTTATACTCGGGAATATACGGTATGCATAAAATACATTCCAGGCAGTGGTTTTGATGCTAGAACATCACATGCAATTTTAAATAAAGCATATTGCACCGTTTACTGCAATGCAGGAGCCAGGAAAGTAAGATGCACTGGATCATAGGGCAATTGGGACAATATTTATAAATGATTTTGCAGGACATTGTAATGGCAAAGAGAACTATTTTCGCCATATTTATAAGAACGCTCTGCTTTGATGTGCAGCAGTAGTATCTTCTCTTTTCGCTGTGATACAGGACTTAAAGGGCAAGTCCAGTCCCAAAATGAAAACTTACATATAGGTAAATCACCCCCAAAACCCTAAACGGTAATAGTTTGAAATCTGAAATATATAAGTCTAACCTGAAATCCTGCACAATGTCCTGTTGCCCCTGTTTCTACTTCCTGGTTCTTCCAGTTAGCAATGGTCAGTTATGGATTTGACAGTTGACATCACAGCCAATGACTGAATGTTAATCCCCTGTCTGCCTCTTCTGAGCATGTCCAGGCTCAGTACAGGTTTCTAAATTGCTCAGTTTCTATGAGGCATCCAGAAGCCATAGCAGGCATACAGTAATGAATTCATAGGACAAACTATGATATATCAACATATTTTAAAGAGGCTATCAAGGCAAAATAATATACATTCAAATAGATGTCAGTCACTAGGCCCAAATATGATATATATCACAGCTGTGAGAGAACAGAACACAAGACACTGGAGTCTCTTGAGATAGAACTTTTCTGGTTTATTATTACATTTTGCAATTACTAGCATATGTTATTAATAAGTTACATATTTAGTCATGTGATTACATTTACCCAATCAATGGTTAGAATTTAGCTCCAGATCACTGAGAGTTAAAACGCTGTTTCCCTTATCCATCAGTTCCAACTTAGACTTTGGTGGACATATCCAACTTTTATTTTCTTATTATTCTATTGTGGTCATTTATGACTATGACGGTTACTCTTATAAACTTGACAACTCACAAATGTCACTACAACCTGCTTAACAGGGTCAGGGCAACCTTATTCTGTAATTAACTGAATCTTGTATTGAACTTATTTACTATATATTGAAAGAATTAACTATAATTATAAGACCACCTTAACATTCCCCACTTGTGGTCATAACCATGACCAAACACTTATCTGTTCTGTTCCCTAAGGTGGACAACAACATCAGAGCTGCCGCAGAGAGAGACTGATTGGTCTCTGAGACCGAGAATCACATTCTAGAATCTGGAAAAAATAACCCATTCAGAATATAATTCAGGATCCACCCTGTGCTATTGACCACCATATTCTATTAACATATATTTTCGTGGTAATTTGAGACAGAGAAAAAAAACATCTAGTATAAAAAATTACTTAGAATCCCAGCTACCTTGGTTATTAATAATTATCCCAGTTCACAATTTCATTTGAATGATTATTGATTATACATTGTTCCATGTAATTGACCTGGAACATCAGTTTAAACAGTAACATAGAACCCCAACCCATGATTTGAATGGGATATTAATACATGAGTGATTTAGAAAATCTGAAATGAGAACCATTGTCCATAAACACATATCCTTGGAATGATGTGATGCTTTTTTTATCAGGATGAAAGTCAGCACAAAAGATTGCAAACACCGTAGACTATATGATGAACCATTGGTAGATGTGGTGGTCATCCGAGTTGAGGTTACACTCACAGTACTACATAGAATCTTCTTCAGGAAATATTTTTACACAGTAAAGGGAATAAGGTTTACGTTTAGTTGCTCTATTTACGTCACATAGGAATAACCTATAAGAAGAACATACCAACAATATGAGTAACAACAACAGCAGATATGCTCCAATCTGATAAAATCACCAATATTAAAAAATATATTTCCCATAGCAAATCCTTTAAATTACTTATTTCTCTAGCTTCTTCCTGTAATTGTTTAACCTTCTTGATATTTCCCTTAGTTATCATCTGTCTATATATAACAATCCTTTTTCCTAATAGCTTAACACATTTCATTAAAAATACTAAAAGATAAACTAGTGCAAAAAATTTTTTATACAGAACTTTTTTGTGCAGTTTTAAGTATATTAGTGATTACTGCTGTTGTCTCGTTAACCTGTTCTCAAAACATCTAGAATTCCTTATAAATAATTTAATTTATCACTTCAATTCCGTAAACTATCCATATAGAAAACCAAACCCATACATATCTTCTTAATGAAAGTCTCTTTAATAAATTATATGGCAGTTGTATAGAATACAGTACTATTAACAAACATTCAACCCAATTTTTACTAACTTTTTTTGTAAATTTAGCCAAACATATATTTTTTTTAATTGTTTATTTAAACTTTAAATTTTAAATATCTCCTAATACCCCCTCTGTGAAGTGTGTATCACGATCCGATTCAATAGCTTCAGGAATCGAGTATCGACATACCAGTTCACACAAGTAACTTCTCATATACCAAACATACTCATAAATTTTAACTTTTGGCTACTGGGTGTTATTACTTGAATTCTCTGAAATGGGTACTCTGACTTGGGAGAATGTCTACCTTGAACCTTGACTACCTGACCAGGATTATGATGTAAACAGATCAGACAACAAGAAACAAACTTCACAGCAAATGCTGGAAACCCTGGGGCTATACAATTTCTCTGAACTATAGCAGCCATTGCATTTTTATCTGCATGTGTGGGCCCGTGAGTCAGCTGAGCCATCATAGGATAGAGGACTTTAGGTAAAAAGTAGACTAGGCCATTTCTCCATCAATTGTTATCCTCCAATTGTGTACCAATTTCTGTCCATTTGGCCTTCTCTTGAGCCGGGGCCTGTTCCTGCATCTTAGCAAGGACTTGCATGTCCACTGACCTCTTGCTTGGCTCACTGCATGGCTCTTTGGCCAGCATTATCAGAAGGAGTGTTGCTTCCTTGGCCTTTTTGTCTGCTAGTGTATTACCTTGTACCTCAAGAGTCTTATCCTTAGTATGGGCCTGTACTTTAACAATGGCTACTTCAGCAGGGAGTTGGATAGCAGTAAAAAGATTATTCACTAACTAAACATTTCTGATCGGCTTACCCATTGACATCATAAAATTTCTGGAATTCCAAATAGGCAGATAGTCATGTGCTATGCCAAACACATAACGGCTATCTGTCCAAAAAGTAGCACACTTACCATCCGCCAGAGTACAAGTAGCAATCAGGGCCTTCAACTCTGCTTCCTGTGCTGACATCTGTGGGAGAAGACTTTCTTGTACCAAAACATCATTGTTATTTACCCCAGCAAAACCAGTGTATTTCCCACCTTCAATACAGTACCTAGAACATCTATAAACATTTCTAAATCATTTACAAAATGTTTTGTTTCATTTTGCATAAGGTCAAAACTTTTATGTTCTATACTCCCTTTATCAGAAAACTCCTGAAGCATATTACATTTTCATTGCAGTACTATCGTTTTTCTTTACTTGCCTTGCTTCCCATAATAGACAAATAACATTTTAAACTTACAATTTTCTTGTATTTCTTATACGCTTAATGAATACTGAGGTAGTCTAGGAACTACCTTTCCTGGCTTAATTTTAACTTCCACAGAGGGTGTAGTCAAAGTACCTGTATTATACCTTCTGGTAACCCACAATGATTCAGGAATTCCTCTTCTTCCTGTTGACATTCGTTGAAAACCTGGTTGCTTCTTTTCATTCGACCAAGACCAGACAAAACAGAAATATTAACCAGAAATGTACAGTACTTGAATGGTACATTAAAATGTTTCCTGCATTGTAGCACAATCTTTAAAAACAATTTATTTTAAAAAAATGCATAAAACAATATTAGGAATCCATGGTAATATATTTGAAATATACTATTAATCATATCTGTTGTGTCCAGTTAGATCAACTGGACTTAAAATTTTAGTTCTTAAAGACATTTTGCTAGTCACCCACCTCTATTCAGGCTTGGTTTCTTCATTTTCACATAAATGGCTTCCTTGACACCTCTCTTGAACCAGTCATGTTCTTTGCCAAGATGTTGACATTACAATCTTCAAAAGTACGTCCTTTTTCCTTAAGATGCAAGTACACGGCTGATTTCTGACCTGAGAAATTGGCTCTTCTGTGCTGAGCCATACGTTGGTGCATTTACTGTTTGGTCTCCTCCACATGCAAATCAAAGCAGTCTTTACTGTGCTGCATATATGATGTCACTTTTCTTGTGTTTTGGTACTGGGTCTTTCAGATGTACCAATTGCTGCCTCAGTGTGTTGTTTGGTTTAAAGCAGACCCAGATACGGTGTTTTTTGAAAATTCTTCTTAATTTCTCGGGGACCCCTGCTACATATGGGCTACATATGGGATGACCATGTTCTTTCTCCTGTCTTGCTTTCCCCCTTTACTGTTGGTATTCATATTCTTTTATTTCCAGTCCGTATATCCAAAAGTTTTAAGGGCTCCTCTCAAATGTTTAATTTCTTTTGCCTTTGCTTCTGTGCTACTGGGAAAACGCTGTTTCCCTTATCCATCAGTTCCAACTTGGACTTTGTTGGACTTGTCCAAATTTTATTACCTTATTATTCTATTGTGGTCATTTATGACTATGACTATGAGGCATATTTATAAAAGAGCGAAAAGTAGCGAAATGTTTTCGCATTCGCTTTTCGCCAAAAAGACAGTTAACGCTATTTATAAAGGTAGCGTTAACGAATGGCGAAACCGTTTCCGCGAGCTATCGCTAAACCCTTTTCGCCTTACTTCGCAATGGTAATTTTAGCGAAAAGGGAGCGAAAAGGCATAACGCGATTTATAAAAGAGCGAAAGGTGTTTTTTTGCGTTAAAAAGAGCGAAAGATTAGCGCGACCCTGAAGGTGGTGAAAAGTCATTGTTTGAGCGAAAAGGCATTCTAATGGGTAATATGCCTTGAAAAAGCGAACGCACATTAGAAGGGCGATCGCGCATTAGAATTAAATATGCCTTGGAAAAGCGACATTAGAAGGGCGATCGCGCATTAGAATGTAATATGCCTTGGAAAAGTGAACGCGCATTAGAAAGGCGAACGCACATTAGAAAGGCGAACGCGCATTAGAAGGGCGATCGTGCATTAGAGTGTAATATGCCTTGGAAAAGCGACATTAGAAAGGTGATCGCGCATTAGAATGTAATATGCCTTGGAAAAGCGAACGCACATTAGAAAGGCGAACGCACATTAGAAAAGCGAACGCACATTAGAAAGGCGAACGCACATTAGAAAGGTGAACGCGCATTAGAAAGGCGAACGCACATTAGAAAGGCGAACGCACATTAGAAAGGCGACCGCGCATTATAATGGAATATGCCTTGGAAAAGCGAACGCGCATTAGAAAGGCGAATGTGCAGTGCAAAAGAAAATTGTATTCCAATTGAGAAATTCTAAGAAGATTGACTAAATAAGACATGGCTGACTTCTTGGTAAATGTGAGGTGGCTATTTTGAACTTGACATCATTTTCTAGTGGGCTTTTGTGGTTTTGAATGGTTTTCACAATGCAGTCTTCTTAGATGCGTTAAGTTTTCGCTGCGATACTTTTCGCTCTTTATCGCGCCCGTTCGCCTTTTTCAGCCGCGAAGTGTGTTTTTTTCGCTTTTTTATAAATAAGGCGAAACGAAGCCCCAAATGGCGCTATTTTCGCTGCAATGTGCTGCGCTAATTATTTGGCGAAAAAGACAATCCTTTATAAATATGCCCCTATGAGTTCTTATCAAACTTGACAACTCACAAATGTCACTATAACCTGCTTAACAGGGTCAGGGCAACCTTATTCTGTAATTAACTGCTTAGTAATACTGAATCTTGTATTGAACTTATTTACTATATATTGAAAGAATTAGCTATAATTAAGACCACCTTAACAAGGCCATTCTTTCTAAAAGACGTTCTTATGAGGGTTGAATTGTCCTTTAAAGCAAAAAAAACCCTGAAAAATGTAAAAAAATCTTTATAAATATGCCCCTTAGTGCGTATGAATTTTTTGTAAAAGTACAGTACCTGGGACAGGGAGGTAAGATTGGTAATTCCTAACTCCTTATATCTACTCTGTGAGGAGTATTAACACAAAGAAAACCGCTTCTGCCAGGTGCCGCTTCAGTGTTTTAGCACTATCTTTAATACAGGAAAGCCTAGAACAGTAACCTGATGAAAACTGTCAGTGGGTTTTACCCAGAGCTTGGGGGAAAATCTACCTTACGAGATTTACCAGCGAATGATCTAGGTAAATGTAACCCTATGTGAGTATTTAACACAAGCTGTTAGTTGGCTTTAAATACTTACATAATAAGAAACCCACAGCTGCTGGTGAATAGCTTGCAGTGGTTGCATACTTGCATTCATTTGCAATAGTCTTATGTGTTTGCAGATGACACAAAACTATGCAGAGCTTTGGAAAGTTCAAATAATGTGCAATTGCTTCAAGCAGACCTAGATAGATTATCAAAATGGGCAGCAGAATGGCATATGAGATTCAATGTTAATAAATGTAAGGTGATGCATTTGGGGTTTAAAAATTGTTTCACCTACACAATAAATTATCTGTGCTTGGTGAATCTCTTGGAAATCTCTTGGTGGTTCTTGTAAATAACAAGATATTGTCTTGTATAAAGAGAGGAATAGATTCAAGGGTGAAATAATTTTATTCTTCATCTTTACAAGGCACTGGTAAGGCCTCATTTGGAATATGTGGTGCAGTTTTGAAATCCCATATACAAAAAGTTCAGACAAGGGCAACTAAAATAATAATGGAAGAGTTTGATGTTGCAGATTAAACAAGTTAGGGATGTTTACACTGGAGAAGTGGTGATTAACCTGAAAAAACTAACCTCGGCTTATACTCGGGTCACAGCAAATTTACAGGGTAGAAGCAGACTGGAGACACATAGCAAAGGAACTATGGGCAGACTGGAAACACATAGCAAAGGAACTATGGGCAGTCATTACTTGTGTCGTTGCCATCATTACTGTAGCTTAAATTGCAGACTAATAGCGCACTTCCTCTCAGCAATAGACGAAATGGAGAAGCAAGTAAGGAGCTCTGACTCTCCTGTCAGCAGAGCTGCTAAGAACTACCAGTAGTTTTCAAAAGCATTTGGGGTCTATTGGGGCTTAGAGGTGAGCAGGAGCATTTTTTTTTCTTGTTGTCCTAATTAGAGATGGCTGAAACTGTTAAAGGGGAAGTTCAGTGCAAATACATATGCTTTTCAGAAAAAAGAGCAGTATTTTTTCATCCCAATGACCTTAATCTGCCAATTCATCATTTTGTCTGTGTATAAATAAATGCAACTGAAATACTGACTTCCTGTTTGGAGGACCCCTAATAGAGTCCGTTATGGTCTTGCCCTTGACCCAGCGTCTGGGTTGATTCAGTTGCTCAGTAGAGATCTGAGCATGTTTGACCCATCCAACAGCCTATCAGTAGAAATTACTGTTAAGAACATTCCAAGGAAGTGGTGACTCCTGGGAAGAAGAAGGACCATTATAACCTGAAATGTCAGCACACTAATGTCAACAGCAGGGAACAGCAAAGGGTATAAATTCAACTAATATTTCAAAATGGGAGAGAATATGTAGAATAACTAAGAAGGCATTACACAGACTAACAATTTAAAAAATATTAATAATTTCCACTGAACTGTCCCTTTAAGTTTCCATTTTCAGATATACGGATCTCGGGAAAATCCTATAGATCCAAAAACGGAACATTCTTTCCGGTTTTCAGAGCCTATTTTTGATAATTATCGAACGGTCGAAGCTATTTTCGAAAGTAGCCTTGAACGTTCGATAATCCTTGAAAATACAGTCTGAACTAATTTTGAGTTTATGAATGTATTTTCGATAATCCTCGAACGTTTGTTAATTAAAGAAAATGGGCTCCAAAATCCGAATGATCCGTCCGGTTTCGGACAGAACATTTGGATTTCGGAACCAAGGGGTTCCGTGTTGGATCTGGGTCCAAGAAGGACCCGGATCCTATATCTAGTCCTAATAAGTTTGTTGAACTTTGCCACCCCAGATGTTTAGAAACTACAACTCCCAGTAAACAAAGAATGCTGGGAGACCCCTGTCCAAACCTACTACTACTGCTGGGCTACTGCATTCATCTTATTGAAGCATGGATTTTGACCACAGAACAGGTTGGTTTATTTGAAATAAATGCTTAAAGGGTATGTCCACTCATAAAAGAAATATTAGCTAAGAAGAAAGCTCTGACTTTAATGTACATGTACCTGTTGTAGAACTGCCCACAGTTTCCTTGTTGTCCCGATACAGGTCCCGCAATGGCACATAGCGCTGGCACTCCCCTGCACTCCGGTCAGCCCATAGTCCATTCTTCGACGCGCGTTCCCTCCCGCGCATGCGCAGAAGGTCTGTTGCTGCGTCGGAAAAGTCTGACCCCGCTTCAGCACCAAGAGCTAATGGGATCAAACAGTTATGCTCCCATGGCTACAGAGATGCTGCTAGCCGTGCTAGTCGGCTGACTGTTTCATTGTGCAAGCAGCATATGAATAGATGTTCCTGGGCGTTGTTTTTTGTTTGGGTCAAGTGGGCGGGGCCAGAGTGCATGGTAATAACCTAGACACGCTTCCTCAACAGCACTATTATAGACACGCCCCCCCAAGATGTGTAGAACTTCTGGAGGCTGCTGCAAAGGTTAGGAATAGAATTTTTAAAAAATAAAGCCAGGAAAAGGTTTGTGGGGATGGGTTCTGCCTTCTAATAATTTTTTTTATTTTTCTGAATGGACATACCCTTTAAAAAAAAAACCCATGGACCATCTCTTTATTCATGTTCATTTTATGATCACTTTTACTAATTACAGGTTTGCAGTAGTGGTCATATTTGGATCGGCCTATATTCGAGTATATACGGTAATAAACTCTCTGGTGCATTATTCAGCTAAAGGTCATATCAGAGAACTTGTTGACATCCTTTAAAAGAAAAGAAGTTTCCTCTTCAGGTTAGAAAAGTTTTCTTTACAGTGAGAGCAGTGAATTTTGTGGAACTATCTTTCATCAGAAGTTCATTGAATAGCTTTAAAGCGTATGTCTACCGATTTTCTATAGGTATGTCCACCCCCCAAACAAAATTTTAGTATGTGACCTCACATGGTTTACAGCTGCCAAAGATGTCCCCAAATGTACTTACCAGCCTTTGTTCCTCCAACACCTTTTGCTTAACTCCTGTGCCTTTTCCGTGCATGAAAGTCAAGCAGGAGGGGCTCGACCGGCATCCGCTCCTGTGATTGGCACAGGTGACACAGGAAGGTGTCAGTACATTGTGGAACGCATCTCAATACTAAGAAAAGTCTGGGGGGGTGTTAGACTTTTTTTAATTGTTTACTGTAATATGACCGACGATTTCCAGGTTTACCAAAATCACAATATGTTTCTTTTTTGCTGCGTTACGTCCTGTATCACAGAGAAAAGAGAAGATACTACCACCGCACATAGCAGCGGTGTTACTTTTCACCGCGAAAACAAGTGTTTTTATAAATACAGCGAAAATAGCGCTCTTTGCCATTGCGTTGCCCTACGATAACGAAATGACGAAAGGAGCAATCATTTATAAATATGCCACTAAGACGCTCGTGACTTAACCCTGACATAATCTTATTTCACTAAAGCCTACGTATTAAATTGGAAATTATTTAAGATCTATTCCATTATCATGGCCAAACGTTTTTGCAAAAATGTTTTATTTTGCTTGTTTTTTGCTGTGGCAGTTGTTGGATTTAGATTGATTGATAGATTGAAAAGAGCTTTTTTATTACATAACATATTTTTACTGTATTTTGGCCCTGATATAAAATGATCAGCTAATTTAATTTCAGCATAGTCATATAATTAGCACAGCTTAAGGTGAGAAAAGGGGCCTGGAATCTTACTGCAGAAAGCAGAAGGAAGGAGCTACTTTTTTGTCCAGATTTGGAGGAATGGTAAAACAAGAAACTTTCATTTGAATCACAGATCCACTGTGTAAAAAATGCTGTATTTTTTATATTACAATAATGACAGCTGAGCTATGCATTATTAAATATGTGAAAAAGTCAAGAATCAAAACAAGAAACAGAATCTAAATTGGAAGAATACTTTCTACTCAATATCAGAGAGGACACTGATATATTCCCTCTCTGGAATGCCAAAAACGCATATATGAGAGGCATACAAATAGCATCCATGCAAACAAAAAAGAAGATAAAAACATAGACAAGAATTAATTGATCAAATGCCATTATTATTATTATTATTGTGGATTTATATAGCACCAACATCTTCCATGGCGCTTTACATTTGCATTAAAATACATAAGGAAAACATGTTACATACAAGGGTAGTGCAAGTAATACAAAGTGCAAAAAATGTGCTAGTCCAGCAGCATTCAGTGTGGTAAGTTACAGCATTACTGTGGTACAATAGGATGGAGGGCCCTGCCTTAAAGCTTATAGTCTAGAGGAGATGGGGATGAGACATAAGGTGAAGCAGATCAGTAGCTTTAACTAAGTTGTCAGTGGAGTATAACTAGCGGGTCTGTGATGGGTCAGTAAGAGGTGTAGAAGTTTCCAGGCTAAAAAAACAAAAGTTACAAACAACAATTAAAGACAATCTAACAGAATTAAGACAACAGCTACATAACCTGAAGTTATATAAACATGATTGTCAACTTAGAAGGTTAAAAGCAACGAATTACAGCCAAAACAACAAAACCAGAATTTAAAAAAAAAAAAAAAAAAAAAAAACCCCATTCAAAACAAACATCCCCTACATATTTGATAAATCAAGAAATAAAAAGAAAAGTAATCCTCAAGATATTACCAATACTTTTAGCCAATACTACAAAGACACACAAAGACACATAATACACATAAAGACTCAAGCATAAACCTAGCAAAGAAAACAGTCAATACCTAGATAATCTCAATTGCAAGAAAATGAATTAGAACAACTTAATAACTACATAATCCAAACGAAAAAGCAAAAACAATCCAAAACTTGAAGAATAGCAAATCTCTAGGCCAGGATGGATTCGTCAACGAATACTATAAAACATTTTCCAATATCATGTCCCCATATCTCCAAAACCTATACAATGCTGCAATGGTTAAGGGTTTTTTTCCAAAATAAATTATGCAATCTCTAATTATTCCAAAAAAGGAAAAAAACAGTCTGAAATAACAAACTGCAGACCATTATCGCTCATCAATAAGAACATCAAAATATTTTCTAAAATTCTTGCAAACAGACCCTCCTCACTATTACCTTCTATAATTAATTTGGATCAAGTTGCTACTAGAAGGACAATAGATATCATAAACTAGATTAAACATCATTATACAAAGTACCCACAGCAATAGTATACTATTATATATAACTTACTTTCTAACCTTTTACAATAAACAACGGAATGAGGCAAGGATGTCCCATGTCGTCTCTAATATTTGCAATGGCCATCGAACCTCTAGCACCTCTAAATATAAGGCTAAATTACAGAGTACAAGGAATATCCTTACAAAATACTGAATACAAAATCAATAAGGAGATGGGGTTTGGGTTTTTAGAGAACTGGGCTGTGTGATAGGGACACTACAACCTTTAGACCAGGGGCGCTCTGAGAATGCTTAGCTCACTGCAACAAATTCCAAAACCCAACTGTGAGTTCAACTGTGAGTTGCCTGTCACGTATATATATTTACCATAAACCATCAGTAACGGCCACCATGTCGGTTACGAAGTGGAGGAAATAGATTTTTGAAAGATAAAGTCCAAAGTTGTTTCCAGGCTTATTGGCCCTCAAAATATCTCTTAATAATCCAATGTTTTGATGGTTAAGGATAGCTCCTTCTTTGCCATTCTTATACCCCTGGACAGGGGTGTAACCAGATCCCCACACCCAATCAGAAAAAGGTGTGAGCTGAGCAAGAGGAGTGTAGCACACTCCAGGTGGTCTCCCTGGCGCACCCACAAGGTGGCTATCACTGCCAAATCCCGTATTGCGATGGGGTAACACGCCATAGCACACCAAGGGCCCTATTTATAAAAGATCGGTATCGTTATCGTAAAATACCGATCGTTATCGTAAAATAACGACCGGGTTTTTACCGATAACGACCGTTATTTACCGATAACGACCGTTATTTACCGATAACGACCGTTATTTACCGATATCGTTAAATACCGGTCGTTATCGGTAAATACCGGTCGTTATTTACCGATAACGACCGTTATTTACCGATAACGGTCGTTAATTACCGATAACGGTCGTTATTTACCGATAACGACCGTTATCGGTAAATAACGGTCGTTATCGGTAAAACCCCGGTCGTTATTTTACGATAACGATCGGTATTTTACGATAACGATAACGATTTTTTATAAATAGGGCCCCAACTCACAAATCTGTATCCAGGGCAGTTAGACAGATTTGTAGATACCAAATTAGATATGGTTACAGTTTATTAATCCATGAACCACCTAAAAGTGTGTCTCTCGCATTCCATACCAAGTAGACCATGGGTGTTTGGATTCCTATGAAATGGCATTTGCTCCTGAGTCCACTTTTAAAAACAGTTTAGAATAATTATGGTCGCAAACAGATATATGTATCCCAATATATATTTTGCTTCTCACATATTTATGAACTCGGATGAAGTTAAATAAATTCCAGTCTTGCTAATTACCCCCCCCCCCGCAGAGTTAGGGTCTGGAGTCTGTTTAGCACCTGGGCAATACAGATGACAAGGAACACAGGATGTCCTCTCATCCTGCTAACTATACCCAACAAAGTTACCTCTTGGTATCTATATTAAACAAAAACACAATAATACACTTTTTAATACACTGTACAGACAGGAAATAATACATTTAAGAGACAGGGGAATTGGAGAATTATACAGATTATAACATAAATTCTTCCATATAAATATACATTAATCACATGATTGTGACAGGCTGACTTTTCTGTTGGCTACAGACTCTTTAGAGATGGACTGCACCTCAATGATGATGGTGCAGCTGTTTTGGGGGAGAAGATGGCTAGAGGGTTGGAGGAGATGTTAAACTAGGGGGAAGGGTACATTGGACTACACAGGGGTAGATAGAGGGATTAGGGATCAGGGGGCTAATAAATAATTAGCTAATAAATAATTTTAAATAATTTATTGAACAATGTGCTGAAGCCACACAACATTTCGGGGAGTGTCACACCTAAGGAAGGGGGCACAGACTCACCAAAATGTTGTGTGGCTTCAGCACACAATTTAATAGATTATTTAAAATTGTTTGAAGTTGTTCCTGATCATGCCTCTTTCTACTAACCTTTGTGATACTTACCTGGTGTGGTATGGGTTTTAAAGAGTGCACCTCTTCAGCAGCATTCCTGCTAGGACTCTACATTTCTAGGAATTTCAATTACCCTGACATAGATTAGAGTAAGGAAACTGCCAGCATCTCAAAGTAGATCAAGTTCTCAAATCTTCTTTATGAGCATTTTCTTTTACAGATAGTAGACGTTCCTACTAGACAGGATAGATTGTTGGATCTGGTGAAATCTAATAACACTTAGCTCATTTTGAAGATGAAGGTAATGGGCAGCTTAGGGAATAGTGGTCATGATATAGTGTCATTTAATATAGGTTCCAAAAAACAAAATGCACTGGGTTAACAAAAACTTTTAACTTTAGGAAAGCTAATTTTATGTTGTTAAAGGAATCACTCCTGCTCATAGACTGGGGGGATTTGTTCATAGGCAAAGATATTGAGCAGAAGTGGACTGCTTTTGAAGGGGTATAAACGGTCACATTACTAAATGTATAGCTTTAGGGAACAAGTGTAAAACAATTAGGTCCTCTCCTGCCTGGCTTAATGCCCAGGTAAAAAGGGAAATGGAAAAAAACTGAACAGGCTTTCAGGGAGTATAAAAGCTGTAATAAGTGCAAGCAAGTAATTAAAAGTTTGAAAACGGACCCATTAAAGTCAATGGGAGTCAAATAGTTTGAAAGGTTCGAATGAAATACAACTAAAATATCAATGGTAACTTAATGTAAATAGCTGTGGGACCTGGGAAATGGTCTGGGGAACATGTTCGAATATCCAGGACTTTCGAAAAATCGATTTTACTCTCACGCGCGCTACTTTCGAGCTCCGCATTCAAACATTCGATAATTATCCCATAAATGATTCGATGATTATCCCACAAACGATTCGCAGATTCGAGGGTTACCGAACGTTTCGAGGTTTACTGAACTATTTAAGGGCTATCAAACTCTCCATCGACTGCATCATGGAATGTACCTTCGTATATATCACTGGTATCTTCGTTTATTCAATATTTACTCGATTATTGGTATAATAGACATTTTACTCGCATATTCGTTTATTCGATATTTACTCGCGTATTGGTATATAGACATTTTACTCGCATATTCGATATTTACTCGCATATTGTTATATAGGCATTTTACTCGCATATTTGTTTATTCGATATTTACTCACGCATTAGTATTGACTTTCTATATGAAATCCAAAATCGACCCTCAAAAGTGGGTGTGTGTTATTCCACTATTAATTAGCCTATAGACAACATGGCCAGCATGGAATGGCAGCATTTGTTAGTGGAGTACCTTACCAGGCGGGAGTACGACGGGATGCCAATTGGCACCCCCAATATGAAGGAGTGCAAAAGGTGCATTATGCGCCACTTGCAAAAGAAACTGCTGATGCAGTTTAAAATCCAGATGACCACCTCACAACTCCAAAAGAGGTGGTGTGGCCACCCAGTACTGCTTCTTCTCTTTGATGGCCTTAATCCCGGGGTCCTTGCGCAGGCATTGCAGCATATGTATACCCATATGCTGCAAAGTGCCGAACGCAGAGGACCCCATGTCCTCATTGTCACTGAGGACAATAGTGTTGGGCTCAACCACTCCCCAACCACGGATGACATGTGGTACTTGGGAGGGTTGAGATGTCCCCCTAGAGGAATGCCCCATTTCCTCTCGTTCCAGATCACCTAAATCCCCCTCATCATCATCGGACAGCTGCTCTGCACTGTGATGCCCGGGCTCAGAAAGCACCACGGTGTCAGAATCCTCCTCTTCCAGTAGCTGCTGCTCGGCAGCTAGTGCCCTGTCAAGTATGCCACACAGGGTGTGCTCAAGGAGGAACACCAGTGGGATGGTGTCCGCTATGGTGGCATCATCGCGGCTTACCATCCTGGTGGCCTCCTTAAATGGCAAGAGCACATGGCAGGCATTCCAAATCAGCAGCCATTGTCTGGGTAAGAGAAATACCAGGTCCCCAGAGCCTGATTTTGCCTCATATTCATATAAGTAGTCCATGATGGCTTGCCTCTGCTGGAGCAGCCTCAGCAGCATCATAAGACTAGAGTTCCAGTGGGTGGGGGATGTCACAAATCAAGCAGTTCAGCAGCAGACCGTTCTGCTGCTGGAACTTGACCAGATGACTGGACACCCTCCTAGCCATCCGCATTACCTCCTGCAGACCAGGGTAGTTGGTGAGGAACCACTGGACAACCTGGTTGAAAACGTGTGACAGGCAAGGAACATGTGTGACTCTGCCCAAGGGAAGGGCAGACAGGATGTTGGTGGCATTGTAACACACTACTGTGCCTATTGAGAGGTGGTGTGGGGTCAGCCACCTCTCAGCCTGCACTTGCAGTGCTGTCAGCAACTCAGTGTGGCTCCTATCACCAAGACACAGAAGCTGCAACACTGCATGGCACCATCTCACGTGGCATGAATGGGGGGGCACGGGGCTGTCCGGACTCACCGGATGAGAGGGGGGGGGAATGGTGTATCACTAATATGTGGTAATACACTAATACACCAATACATGGATAAAGAATTGGTTACTGGATCACAAACAGAGAGTGGTGGTCAATGGAGCTAAATCTATGTGGGCTAAAGTTCTAAGTGGAGTGCCTCAGGGTTCCGTACTGGGGACACTTCTTTTTAATCTGTTTATTAATGACTTAGAAGGGGGCATTGAGAGCAAGGTCTCTGTCTTTGCTGACGACACTAAACTATGCAGAGCTTTGGAAACTTCAAATGATGTGCAATAGCTGCAAGCAGACCTAAATAGATTATCAAAATGCCAGTAGAATGGCGTGTTGTCATGTATAAAGAGGGGAATACATTTAAGAGAAAAAAATATAATTCTCCCGCTTTATAAGGCACTGGTAAGGCCTCATTTAGATTATGTGGTGCAATTTTAGAATCCCATATACAAAAGGGACATTCTGGAAATGGAAGCAGTTCAGAGAAGGGCAACTAAAATAATCAAGGGAATGGAGGGACTTGACTATGCAGGCAAATTAGACAAGTTAGGACTGTTTACATTAGAGAAGCAATGTTTGCATGGGGATATGATCACTTTACACAAATATATTAATAGGCCATAACTATTAATATATATATTTCATATTCCCATGCATCCTCTCTGGTGCATTGTTTACTAATAGGTCATATCAGAGGACTCGTGGACATCCTTTAAGATTGGGAGAAAAGAGGTTTCATCTTCAGGTTAGGAAAGGTTTCTTTACAGTGAGAATGGTGAAACTGTGGAACTGTCTACAAAGAGAAACTGCACTACTGTATAGCAATCTTTACAACAAAAAACAAAGTCACTCTCACAATAGCCGTCCTATTAGGATACAAACCGCCCAAATCCAAATTCTATACAATAAACTCTGCTATAGAATTTTGGAAATATACAGTCAACCACAAATCATGGATACATTCTTTATATAAATATATTGACATTATAAGCCTAGAAATCATTACACCATACCTTCACCTATCTCAATGGAAAGAACTACGAATCCTTAATCTATTATACTTTTATCAAGATGATCACCCAATTTAGTCTTCAGATCTGCAAAAAGTCACCACCAACCTAAACAGGACTTCTTTATGTACCTACAAATACACAGCTGCCTCAGAACCAAAAATATGGACCCACAGTCAGCAGACCATAAATTTAACACAATGAATACAAATCTGTCCTCCATAAAACATGGAATCTCTCTCCTATACTCATTTCTAAAAGAAACCACTGAAAAACTCTACTATAAATGTATGAATTCTTGGCAAAGATAATTAAACAAAACAATTGATAAATCTCAGTGGAAACAAATACTCAAGTTACCATTTAAAATCTCTAAATGTAATTCTCACTGGGAAAATAACAGGAAAATATAGATTGTACATTACCCCACTATTAACAGCAAAGTGGTACAAAGATTGATCCCCACTATGTTAGAGAAAATGCAATATACCAGCCAACTTACTATATGTGGTCATGTAATAAAATACGTAAGATAAAAGAAATAATGTCAATGCTAAATGAAAACATGCAATATGAAAAAATCTTCTCACGTTGAAACCTGGTATATAGATCGATGTACAATGTAAAGATATAGACCTTACAAAATCATTAACTCCCTAAATTGAAGGACTAAATGTGCTCTCAGTATTACTATAATTATTGTTGTTATTGTTTAAACTTATAATCTTTTCCCTTTTTATTACTGTTTGTAAGAAAAAATTCAATAAGAAAAAATTCAATAACAAACAAGTATAATAAAAAAATATGTGAAAAAGTAATCTTTTTAAGTATATCTGCAATGACAAAACATTTACAGTCCTGAATGTATCTATGTGTATTTGTTGATGAATATTTGATACTAGGGGGAATGCAATAAATGTTGCTATATCAACCTTTCTGCACTTGTTCCCACAATGTTTTTACCACTTTGCCACTGTTTATACATTTTGCAAACTTTAACAGGGTTTGAAAACCCCAACTGAAAAAGGGCTGATTTTCTCGCTAAAAATTAGCTCAAAAAACTTTACAAAATGTATTGCATCACTTGCAATGCGATATTTCCAATAAACTTGAGGTGCAGACAGTGCAAAATGAGTACAAAACCCTTGCTAACCTAATACACATGTTAGCATGGGTTTTGCACTTATTTTCCCATCAGCACGAGGTATTGCATCTCCCTAGTAATGCTTATTCCAGTGTCAAATGTAAAATTAATTACAACTAAATGAAGAATATCAACACCAGATGCTTATCCTGCATTTCAGGCTTAGCTAGATAATGTATATTGCAGAATATCACTATAGGTCATCCACCTGAAGAAGAATGAGCATTTTAGGGGAAAAATTAGATTAAATAAACACACAACCCTAAACATTACTGAGTAAAGTCTCACTCTGTGGACTATCCCCCAGATCTGGTGTACTTCAGAACTCTAGAAACTGTGATGCTACACAAGACATTATAATTTCATGTGCCTGTTGTAAAGTTAATCATTAACTGTAATTAATTTTACTTTCATCTCTTGAAAACATACAGTACTTGTTGGTAAACTGACCACTGAATAAAGAGAAACCATCTCATGATTAAAAAAAACTCCCTGTATATGTGATGGCATTGGGATGCTTAGATGCGGTAATATGAAGGTGAGGGGCTAGCTGAGATTTCCTGTATTGCTGGCAGTTGATAATTGCTATGTTTTTCACACCACAGAAAGAGAGGGGGGTTCTCAGTGTGAGTGTGCTCAGATATACCTATCAATGTGACAAAACCAGATAAAGAAATAAAACACTCCCAAAACAAATGCGAATGTGAATAGCAGTAAACATTGATGTAAAAATGTTTTGTATTTCTGAATTTCGTTCTTGGCTTTAACCTCAGTATTAGCAAGAAAATAATCCATTGTTAATAAATTATCCACACTTATTTGTTGCACTTATCTCTAAATCGCAGCTGGGTCTCAAAAAGATGTTAAAGGGCATGTCCACCCCTTTTCCCAATTTTTGCCACATAGTAGGGCTAATTCCCCCAGCCCCAACTGCTATAATATATTTTCCAGAAAGTCCTCCGATCTTTTCTTACCTTCCCTCTTTCCTCCACCGCACAGCCTGGCCCTCTGCTTGTATGAAACTGCAAGCAGGGGGCAGGACCGGCAGCTGAGTCCCTGATTGGCTCAGAGGCAGCCAATAACGGACACGGCTGCAGGCAGTTCAGAATGCTGGGGGAGAGTAAACATAAGAGAAGATTGGGGGAGTTTCTGCAAAATGTATTATAGCGGTTGGGGCTGCTCTGCTTGGCTGATATCCAGCACTCTCCTGCAAAACCTTTAGTCAATTATTTACCTCTAGGATGAATCATGGCTTGCCTACCAGTCTTCAAAATGTAGTAATGTCCTAACAGTGAGACAGATAACCAAGGTACTGTAACTAGGCAGCTGTTATGGTCCACGAGCTGCGGGTTTGCGGCCCACATCTGATGATCATTTGGTGGATCCTTCCTTCTTGGTATCTTTCCTCTCCGTGGCCAAAACCTGGTACCTCGAAACAGTGTAACATTCTCACCATCAGAGGCTCTGGTGAAAAACTTGGGGGTACTTAGAATCTGCTCTTGGAGAGGTGGGGGACTCAGGGTCCCGCTCCTGATCCTAACAGTAACAAACAGACATTTTTATTGACCCCACTGGAAGAGGACCTTCCATGGAGGATCTTTACAAGCAAGTTTCCGAACTTTAATGTGCTTTACATGATGTTGAGCAGAGTTATTTTCTACTGGAAAACAGGTTTTAGGCCCTAGCCTCAGCCACCATATTGCCTGCCTCTTTGGAAACAAAAATCCCTCTACCTGACAGGTTCACAGGTGATCACAATACGTTCCAGCAATTTAAAAGTTCACGCATGCTGTACTTTTCCCTCATCCCAGAAGTTTTGCTGGCCAGAAAGCTAAAGTTGGTCTTGTTATATCTCTGCTTCAAGGGGAACCACAGGCATGGGCACTTCATCTCCTGGATCAGGGTAACGATGCCCTTTCAGAATGAGAAATGCAAAAGTTTGCTAATCGTTATTGAAGTAAAAGAAATTTAAAAACATTAGAAGTTAGGACCTTCCAGACAGGGGTTACCTTGACATGGTTGGAAGGCTTTTCATTCATGTGATCACAGTAATGTATACTAAAACCCCTTTGTTTATAAAGTATGCCAGTGTGCAGATAATATGATATTGTATGGGGCCTATGAATGTGCATTGATTATCTTATGTTAATGTAATGTATAAATGTTTGACCAGATCAGTAGCTCTTCTGTTAAATGTAGTTGTAAATTAGCCTAATTGGAGTGCTTCCACAATCCTTGTATTGTATTGACTTTTATAAAGGTGTAAATATTTATGTGTTTTTCTTTCTTGTAAAAAAGGTTGTTGTTTTTTACATTGAAAGTAATTTGCCAAAATATACACATACAAACTACATGAATACTATTAAAAATCTGTGTCTAGCTTCCAGTCTCATCAACACTGCCTCATTGATCCCAAAGCATTTCAGTTCTTGTGCTGTAGTCTAAATTAGAATTAAGCAATGAACCAAAGAACTGCTTGGTAAGCAGGGGGGGGGGGGGGGGAGGCAGTGCAAGGAGAAACCTTCTTGTGATAACACACAAACCAAAATAGTGACCTGTGTTCTGCCCCACTTTCATGAGCCACAAGATGTTTTGACCCTCTGATGTCACCGCACCATTGTCTGCATTATCTGTCCAACTCCCAGCTGCAGTGCATTGTGTGCTTGGGGGGAGGGGCAGAAAGACATGGCTGCAAAGAGATAAGATAAAAATCATCCCCCCTATCTACAGTCACAGCTTCACTTTGACAAAGTTTTTAGAGTTAAGGTTTTCTTTAAATCTATAAAGAAATGGGGGAAAGGGTTTCACAACTCAAACTAAAATATATTCAGGGAGATTCAATAAAAGTTCTTATTGTTAAAAATGGGGCTAATTTTGCCCCAACCAATCAGATCTTATTTAACATTTGAAAGCTAACATCTGATTGGTTGGGGCAAATTAGCACCATTTTTAACAATAAGAACTTTTATTGAATCTCCCTGATTATCTGATAATCAAAAAATGAAAAAGAGAAGGTGTGGGAAAGCTCCCTAACTAATTTTAAGTTTGACTTTAATTTACCTTGAATTGGATAATGATTACAATGTTAAGATAAAATCAGGATGTTAGCTGAACTAAAGTTAACTAAAATGTTATTCTTTTTATCTAAAAATGTGTGTTATAGTTATTGAAAACAAGATATCTGCACCCAGAATCATATAAAAACTGTAATTCCAGAGGAAAAAAAACAAAAAACAAACACCCTCACTGGCTGTGTGACCTCACATCTCATAAGGACTCAAGAACTCTGTTAGCATTTGTGAATTTATTGATGTTCGATGTTCTGGAAGAAAGCTCAAAGATTATAGTTTAGAAGCCTCCTTTTATATTCACCAATATAAATCTATTTCTTTTCTCGTTCATAGATCACAGGAAGCACAGATGTTAGTTAAACTAAAGGTAAAGCAAAACTATACTTGTGACTGTTGAAAAGAAAGTGTTTTAATAAAATTGTCCTTATTTAACCTTTATTGAAAACAGTGTGCATTAAATTAGTTGTTGCCTTTTTCATAGTTATTTGGAAAAGGGAAAGTTTGTGCTGTTCATTGTGGGCAGACAATGTTCCCATGAATAAAAATGTTTTTTCCTCTTTTTCAGCACCTCTGTTAAGTCAACATAGAGTTAAGAAAACAGTCTGCTTCACCATGACCTTTAATGGACTTTGAATTCTGTTGAAAATACCCCCACCCCTCCCGACCCTATTTTTGATTATTTGGGTTTATACTTGTTTTTCTTTCCATGTTTGTGTCCTGTTTTTCCAATTACTGTTACTTGTTTTGAGACCCACAATTCTAAAATAGAAACTTATTAATATATACATTTCCAACACACACAATTATGTCACTAACATAAAGCAGAGAAATGTTATTGTCACTAGTTTCATGTCTAAGAGCATAACCAGCAGGTTAGGTCAAGTTGCTATCTGTCATTTATCAAGGATTTTGACAGTTTTGGACTAAAATTACTTTTCCACAAGGAATAAAATAAAAAAAAATAGGCTGATACTTTAGCCCAATTACCAAACTTTTGGCACATATTTATCATAGCAATCTCCTACATGCTGACATGGTCTGAATAACCCATAATATTCAATGCTTTACCCTAGCAACAAGTTATTTACAAAAATAGGAAAATGACAGTAAGTCATGTAATCAAAGTGGTTTCCATATCATGAAAGAAAAACTTTTGCTTTAAAGCAAGGCCCCACTAGGCAGTGTAGAAGAATTGTGCGATGCAGCACAGTTGCAATGTTGCATGATTCATGTGCAACACACTGCGCTGTGATTCCTTTGATGTAAAACTATGGCAGCGCATGTGCTGTGAAAAGGGTTGGCAGTGCAGCGCAGGGCAGTGGAGATAGTGGGGTCACCCCCATCCTCTTCTATTGGTGTGCACTGATCACTGCACTAACAGCACACGTTGCTCACCAAAATAGCCTAGTGGGGCCTAGCCCTAATTATGTACATCTGGACTAATTTCTGTTGCATTTTGGGCAGAGTTGCCCTGTGATATTGTTCACAGGGCTGCAATTATGTTCTAAAGCAGTTAATCCTGGTTCAATTCCATTTCAATTTTATGAGACTGCAATTAACTTTGCCTCACACCTTCTGAGTTGAAGATCTGTTTAAAGAGACTTATACAGCATATATAAATAAAAGAGAACTACATTTAATGAATACATTTTGGATATCTATCACCTGAAGCTTTATATTTCAATATGGGTGGCAAAGTTCAAATGATTGTATTGATAAATCATAGCATTTTTATTCAATAAATATGCTAGTTTATGTTCCCCCAGGGTGAGGAAACACCTGACTTTCATTTAATGTTCAATTTAGATCAAAAGGCTACTGCCTGGTCAGCAAAAAGATACAAACACATAAGAAGAATATTCCCTAAGTAGATATATAAAGTAACGTTTCTCTACAGTAGTACATATGTATGAAATACCACAAGAAAAAGAGAATAGAAGGCTCTTAAAGGGCATGTCCACCCCCAAAACTATAATCCCCCCCACTAATGGCCCCACCATGTAGTGTAGTAAACTCCTTACCTCACATCCCAGCTCCATAAGGTTCTCCTGTAGTCCCCCCCCAAAGTCCCAAAAACTGCCCACCAGGAGGATAGCAGAGTCCATACAAGGAGAAGTTTGGCATGCGTACTGCAGCCCTTCTCCCCCTCCCTCCCCCTCCCTCCCCCTCCCTCTCCCTCCCTCCCGTTTTGCTATCCCTCCCCCTACCATAAAACCCCTTGCCCATATAATAGAATAACTTCCCCCAGCCCCAACCGCAAAAAAATAATTTTAAGAAAGTCCCCAGAACTCTACTTACCTTCCCTCTCTCCCCCGGCATTCTGCCTCTCAGCCAATCACGGACGCGGCTGCCGGTTCCGCCCCCTGCTTTCAGTGTCTTGCAAGCAGAAGGCCAGGCCTGGCCAGGAGAGGGAAGGTAAGTAAACATCTAGTCACTTTCTTAAATTATTTTTATAGTGGTTGGGGCTGGGGGACTGTATTCTATTATAGGGCAAAAGTTAATAATAAGGGTGGACATGCCCTTTAAACTAAATCTTTATTAACTAGTAAACCCCCGATTCTTTATAGAATCAAATCCACCACCACACAATCCCCACCACACAATGCACTATCACACAATGCAGGGCCACACTCTCTTTTCCCACCCCCCTTCCGGCCGCACTGGTGGTGGTATTAGGATTTCTTCCCATTCTCAGGGTAATGCAGTGGGTCTTGTGTCTGTGGTTTTATATATAAATATTAGCAAAAGTGTGCCCGTTGGTGCACAGTGGGAAATATGGGGGTGTATGTTTAGCTATATGTAGTTACAGATGATATAAAATCTTTATACACACTACTATAAAATTTAGGGATTTGTACAAAAAAATAAAGGCAAGATGCAGGGGCACTTCTAGGGTTTTTGCTGCCTGAGGCAAACTTTAGAATGCCGCCTTTGACCGCCAAATTAAAGTGGGCGTGGCTATGTCGGTGGGCGTGGCTTTGTCGGTGGGCGTGGCTATCATTTTAAGATTTTGAGCTTCCTATCACGTATGTAAACAATTCCTCAGTCAGTCGATTAGCAATAATGTCAATTCCTATAAACAGGTATTACATCCCCCCATGGCCATAATAAGACCCCAGGGAGGGAACCAGGGAGGTTACAGGCCACTGAATCCAGCCACCCCCCCCTCCCCATGATAATAAGACCCCAGGGACTCGGTTACAGGCCACTGAATCTAGCCACCCCCACCATGATAAAGACCACCCCAGGGACTCAGGTCAGGGAGGTTACATTAAGAACCATGAGGGCTGAGGCCACTGAATCCAGCCAGCCAGCCCCCCCCCAAGCTTAGGACCTGGCTGTAGACTAGTTTAGACAGTGTTTAGTACTGTAGACTACTACTTACAGTTACAGTCTGTAAAGTGCTCGGTGATCTGCTCGCCTCGGCTCCACTAGAAGAATCTTCTTCACAGTGACTCACAGAGAGACAGTTCTCTCACAGTGACACAGAACAGCAGACTGCAGTGTCACTCCTGTCAGTGTGCAGAGATGGTGCGTTCTGGGCCTGGCCACTCCCTCCACAATTTTGCCGCGCGTAGCGGCTTTAGGGAAGTCTGGCGCCGGCGCGCAACTTCCGGAAGTTGCGCCTGTGCTGTGTTCCTCCTGACCGCGCAACTCCTCCTGAACAGTGAGTCCTGAGTCCTGACTCCTGCTGAGTGCTGACCACGTGACTTTACAGTCTTTACTCTACTTTGCCTGCCGCGCGGCCGCCTATTAGCCACCGTACCCGCACGCAGCGCGGGAGGGAGCCGCGAGCCCGCGACTTTACTTAAACAACCCCCCAACCCATTTAAAAGTAGTGAGTGCTTCGTTCTTGTGCCGGCCTGGTCACACTCGCGCTGCTCAGTCATGCGCTTAAATGATCCATAGCGGCCGGCGCCGTGGCGCCGGCATTTAAAACATTTTTGGAAACCTTCTTTGCCGCCTTTTGATGGGGTGCCGCCTGAGTCACGTGACTCAGTGTGCCTCATTAGAGATGCGGCCCTGGCAAGATGTTAAAAATAAAAGAAATCCTATGAAATCCTGGTATTAGGTATTAGAAGGGACATATATACACACATCTTTTGTATTGTACTGGAAGTGTGAGTGCTTTAGAAATACATGTTAAATATACTTAACTTAAAGTGCAATCTAACATCTAGATAAGACAGACATTATCCATCTTATATTTGTTATATAACACTATCACTTGTTTCTGTTTTGTTAATTGATTTGTTTTGATAAATATATACAGGAAGATATTTAAATCCAGGGTTTTGAGAGATGGGCGAAACTGCTAAAATTCGTTCCACCTGTGGACCTGGAAAATGGTCTGGGAAAAACGTACACACGATCAAACTGTTTTTTGAGATTCCGTATTCTATTTTCGAGGGTCATCGAAATTTTAGAAAATTTGAAGTGTAAAGGAATTTTCGAAAATTTTGTAAAAATGATACAGTAACTTACTGTAAGTGGCTCTGGGACTTAGGAAATGGTCTTGGGAACAGATAATCCGATTCTTTCAAATCAGAAATGGTTACAACCAGATTTTTTCAGAAAATAACTGATTGGTATTCTAACCAATCAGATTCTTTCTGAAAGAATCTAATTGTAACTAATTGTAATTGGAAAATAATCTAATTGGTATACTAACAAATCAGAATCTTTCTGAAAGAATCTGAATGTAACAAATTCTGTTTAGAAAATAATCTGATTGGTATAGTAACCAATCAGATTATTTTCTAATCAGAATTAATCAGGGCCGGATTTACACCTCAGGAGCCTGTAGGCCCAAAGAGCCTGGTGCCCTTAGCCCCACCCCTAAACACAGACTACACCCCCAAACCACACCCATTTTCTCTGTTTAGGGAAGAAAATAGACTATAAAGGGGTTGGATTGGTGGGAAGAGATTGACAGCCGTCCCTCCAACCTCAGGCGCCGCGCCCCTAAGCACATGCCTACTGTGCCTAATGGTAAATCCGGCCCTGGAATTGGTTACAATTAGATTCTTTTAGAAAGAATCTATTTGTCTTTTCCCCAAACCATTTTCCAGGTCCCAAAACTATTTTCAGTAAGTTACTGTATAATTTTTACAAAATGTTCAAAAATTCCTTGAAATTCTCTTCGAACACATCTCGAAAAAATCTGCAAAGCGGAATTCCCGCAAAATCCGTGAATCATAGAAATCCGTCATGGAACTGGGTTCAGATCAGCAATCCGGTCCATCTCTATTCTTGATCTATTTATTGTAACATTGTATAGAGTGTTATAGTTCAGTAGAAACACCACAGTGAAATACAACTGTTGTGCAGAGCTTGAAACAATCTTTCCCCTTAAATTTCCAACCAATAATAGATCAATAACAGATCCATTGGATCATTCTATAATTAAAGTTATCAATCTGTCTTTCAATACTCACCCTCCCCATTAAGGCAGAGGCCACACTACAATACACCAAATCACGCACACAATCGGTAGCGTAATTGCAGCGTAATTGTGTGTTTCAGTCTTAAAGGGCATCTATAGTGGGAAAATGAACTTTTTTTTCTTTCTTTCCATGTGTTCTATAATTCCCTACAACCCCCAGAGTGTCTTCACTTTTTTCAGATTCCCTCTCTGTCCTGAGATACACCAGTTAGAAGAATAGAGATTGCATTCCTCTACTCCTACTTGGACTGCCAATCAAATCCCTGTGACTTGATCCCCCCTCCCTGCTCTGTAATAAACATAGAGATAACAGCATTAGCAGGGGGAGAAAGGTAGCTTTGATGTTAGATATAAGGCTGCACTTGACCCCCCTTCTTAATAGCTTTCACTGATTGATGATGGGTCACAAAGTGAGAGATCGTAAACTGTACTGATCTCCTTCTTCCGTGTCTCCAGGACAGCTTACTTTCTATTGGCCACTGTGCGTGGGTGTGTTTTTCAGGATGTTGAACTTTTAACTCCTACTGCACATAAAAAGCTTGTCGGTTAGCCGGAGCTGAGACATGGAGGAGGTAACAGAGGGGAGGGAGAAGGGGGGAGTGCTGCACATAGATCTGACACCATGGTTAAACAGAGTCACTGACATAGATAGGATTAAGGCAGCACAGAGTACATGAATTTAACTTTGCAAAGGGGCAATGTGTTTTTTTCACTATAGATGCCCTTTAAGTGCAACACAATTTTATTGTAACGTTTCGAAACCCATGTGGTTTCGAAACGTCACAATAAAATTGTGTTGCACTTAAGATGGGAGTGCCCAGGGAGTTTGTTACCTTTTGGGTATTATCTTTTGTTGACTACAGACGCCGGAGCACCCAGCATATATGTATAACATTTAATTGTTTAGGTGTGCCGGATCCTCCACCACTACATTCTGTATTCTTGTGCGTTAACGTGCCGATTACCAAAACGCGAACGGACGCACAATTGCATACAAATCGGAAATCTCAGCAATTTTCGCGTTCGTGTTCCATTTTAGTGAAAAATTGCAATCGCGAGCAAAAACACGTGCGCAAACACGCAAAGGCCTAGCCCTCACAGGTCTCACCAGGGATTATGTTACAGAGGGATCACTATTAGTAAATGTGTTAGAGGGGGATCACTATTGGTCAATGTGTTAGAGAGGGATCACTATTGGTAAATGTGTTACAGAGGGATCACTATTAGTAAATATGTTAGAGAGGGATCACTATTGGTAAATGTGTTAGAGAGGGATCACTATTGGTCAATGTGTTAGAGAGGAATCACCATTGGTCAATTTGTTAGAGAGAGATCACTTTTGGTCAATGTGTTAGAGAGGGATCACTATTGGTAAATGTGAGGTCCTATAATGAACCCAGACTATCCTGTCATGTTTCAATCTTATTACATTTTATCAGTTCAGGGCACAGGTTCATGGCTTCTATGGGGTCTATTGCTTAAATAATGTAATAAACCATTAACAAACTCACTTCATTGTCTCAGAGAAATGGGCATGGAGATGTTTTTCTTTCAGTCCCCCTATCATATAGAGCAGGGATAAGCAACCAGTAGATCTCCAGATGTTTAAAAACTACAACTCCCAGCATTCCTCTACAAGCACTCTGTAGTTAGGAAATTCAAACTACAATTCCCAGCATTCCTCTACAAACACTCTGTAGTTAGGGAATTCTGGGAGTTTTAAATTCCAAAACACCTAGCGATCTACTGGTTGCCTATCCCTAATATATAGATATCTCTTACTGTCCAGCAAACAGCAGCTCTCCTTGAGAGGGGAGGGGTGGGGTGAGGTGAGAGACTGTCACATGTTTTACAAAGGAAGTGAAATATAAGTCTTGCAACTTCCTACTAACTTCCTACTAACACTCAGAAATTGTTTTGACTCGCTAACACTGCTGTCAATCTAATAGTAAGCACACCAATGGATACAACACTAAAAGGGAAGTGAGAAATATGTTCCTTTGTAAGCTTCCATTGCCTCCCTGAAAAACTTCCTGGGGTGTGGCTTAACAGTCCATTTTGAAGATACCATTACAAAACGGGAGTGGGGTCTGTGTAAGTACTTTTATTTATTTATAGATTTTGCCTTATTTACATTTCTATATACTTTAATGTCCTTACTACATATTTGTTAATATTGATATAACTATTTATTTAGTGCTTAAACAACCCATTAACACTGTCCCTATGTATATTACTTTTACCAACCTCCACCAATATAGAATATATATATACATACTAGCAAAAGTGTGCCTCTTGGTGCACAATGGAAATTATGTGTGTGCATGGTTTGCTATCTGTGGATATAGAATCTTTACACAGGTATGTTTTAAACTGTTTCTCAGACTGTTAGACAGTCACCAGCTTCCAAAGGAACCAAATAGGATAATCCTGCAGGTCTAAGAGTGGACCCAGGCAATCCTGCCACACTCTTTGGTTGAAACTAAAAATGCTAGGTTAATACTTATTAGTATTCACCACGGCAAGTGTTGATGGTACCTCATATTATAACAGAAGGTACCTCACAGCATCATGTTATTATAATAGCATTGCCCTAATAATCTAACATATAAACAAACATTTCTCATTCCCAGTTTACCTAGAGAAATGGATTTATACTTTATATACTCTTTTATACAGATCTAATTGAGAAAAAATTGCTTCAGAGCAATTTTTAGTAACTGATAACGGCTTTTTATTTCAGTATTACAGTAAATCCTTGGTATACCAGCCTGGCTTTACCACTAAGCAAAAGGACTTGCAAGCGAGCGCCTTCATCCCAACCATTAATAGTGGCTGCTAATTCAAATTGCTCTAGTTAATCAGTCCACTCCCTAGTTACCCCATCAAATGGATCAGGTTTAAAAATTGGTTTGGCAATTGGGCCTGGTAGAGCTACTGAGTCTAATTGGGGAATTTCATCTACAGGTACAAGGACAGGAGGATTTAAATCAATACACTCAGTAGCAGCCTCCATAGCTTGATATAGAGAACAAATATACAGAGAAAACGGAGAATAAATGGTATTTACCAGCACCGCTGCCACCAATTTGTATCACATCACTGCTTTAGGAGGGATTATGGGTAGCATGGCACACAGTATATTACTCTGTGGTCTGGCACAAGCAGACAGTGCACATAAACAGGTTCCCCACACAACATATGCAGTTCAGGGGTGTCCCTGTCTATGGTGCACCACTTTGAATATTGACCATGCCTGTATTTGTGTGTATATTGTGTGTCCAACCTGTAAGTTGGTGTACACTTATCTGTTGCCTCAGAGTTTGTATCCAATAAGGTAAATTGTCTGTCCAATAATCTGTCCTCCCAGCAGGTGGTAACAATATCTTACATACAGGATCTGGTATTGCAGCCAATATCTCTCCAAAGCACACGCCACAATTTACTTTCATTTTCACTCCTCCTAGCCATAGAGAGCAGGGATGTCTTGACATTTATCACTCACTGACACCACCTGCAGGCTGGAGGTGGTATATAAGGAGCCTTGGTGTATATGTCCATTGCAATACACATCACATCCTGTGTAGTAGACAGAAACTTTTTCTGGATTACGCTTCCTCTCACATGGAGCAGACTCAGGGGTGTGGTTTAACCTCTCATTTTGACCAAACCATTGTTCAAATAGGGATCTAAGCTCTGTAAGTAAGTTTATGTATTTTATATATTTTGTGTTGTGCCTAATCTAAGTCAGTGCTATTCTTTATATACATTTACTTATGGTCATTTAAATGGTAATAGTAAGATAGTACACACATACATATACAAATTTCCTATGTGTAATATTATATACCCTCCACCTCATTGGTAGCTCCTAAAAACTCAATGCAATCTCATATGGAGATATAAATATATTTATATAATATAAGGGCTATATATATATAAATATCTGAAGATAAAAACGTAGCTTCCTTAAGTTAGGAACCCCGACACACCCCTTGGTGATGTGCATGATAGGTGTACATGGGAGTGGTAGACATAAGGGACACCCCCCCGGTGATGCGTGATAAGTAGGAGGGGAGGTACCCACCTAACCTACCTCCCCTCCTACACATCACGCATCACTGGGGGGGTGTCCCTAATGTCTACCACTCCCATGTACACCTATCATACACATCACCAAGGGGTGTGTCAGGGTTTCTAACTTAAGGAAGTTACGTTTTCATCTTCAGATGTTCTGATGGCTGCGAGTCAGGCGGAAACATGTCAACCATCAATAGTTAGAGGCCGGCCTCAATCCCAGCTACTATATATATATATATATATATATATATATATATAGATATAGATATGCATATACAAAGGGGTTTTAGTATACATTACTGTGATCACATGAATGAAAAGCCTTCCAACCACATCAAGGTAACCCCAGTCTGGAAGGTCCTAACTTCTAACCTTTTTTACTTCAATTACAATTAGCAAACTTTTGCCTTTCTCATAGTTGTGCACTGGATCCATATAGCAGGCTCTCTCACTTCCCCCCAGCCCTTTGGCTTTTTAAAATGAGGGAAGAAGCCATCCAGTGCTTTATATCTAAGGCATAGGACCTCCCATTAACGGGGCATGTTTGTGGGTGCTATAACCACATAGAAGCTTGACCATGCTTCATAATAAATACATACAATACAAGGATTATGGAAACACTCCAATTAGGCTAATTTACAACTACATTTTGCAGAAGTGCTACTGATCTGGTCAAACATTTATACAAACATAGAAAAGATAATCAATGCACATTCCTAGGCCCCAAACAATATGTTTGTATAAATGTTTGACCAGATCAGTAGCACTTCCACAAAATGTAGTTGTAAATTAGCCTAATTGGAGTGCTTCAACAATCCTTGTATTGTGTGTGTGTGTGTGTGTATATATATATATATATATATATATATATATATATAAATATATATAAACCTCTGTAGACATCCGCACTCCTCTGAGTCTTTACCTCTGCCCTCTGCTCTCTCGCGTAAACAACTAAACCGCTCCAACTGAGGGCACTCTCAGGGCTTTCACAAACTAACACCACGTGTATGGATGTAGATCAATGCATTTCGGCCACAAAATAATCCGTCATCATTTAATACCATCTTTAAAGGGAGACACACACCCTTGCACCCTTAACCCCTGAAGTATAAAACATTGTGCTTATAAAAACCCTAAACACCAAATAGATATAAATGTGACACATAAAACAACTTGATTGTCACTACCATAAACATTAAATATCAAACTGTAAAGAGAACTGTTACAAAACAGAGATTATAGCTTATTTGACAGATAAAAGCACCACTTAATCAGGTGCCATAAAGTAATACACACCATAGCAGCAAATTATAAAAAGCAGGACAATGATATAGTTACATTCAGACCCCTAGGCGCAATCGTATCCAGTCCTTTGATCCATTGCACCTCCTTTTTGTCTCTTAAAGGGCCATGCACTGCATCTGGTACATGGTCAATCGCCATCCATTTGAACATGGATAGACTGTGTCCTGTTAACTTGAAATGCCTCACTACCGATTGATCACTGTATTTTGAGTCCTTGAGTGACTCCTGCTCTGAGATGCCCAACCTGATGCTGGCTCTATGATTGTTCATTCGTTCACTGACGGTGGTACTCATTTTGCCAATATAATAGAGCCCACACGGGCAAACCAACAATTATATCCCATAAATAAATGTACATGACAGCCTGAAACGGATGTCAAATCTTTTTCCACTATGCGGATGTGGAAAGTCCTTGCCAACTGGGGCATAACGACAAGTCTGGCATCCCAAACATTTTACACATGCCTTGGTCTTGGGATTTAACCAACAAACCTGTTGTGTTTTGACCCTCGGTTGGAGATCAGTTTTCACTAACAAACTCCGGAGATTGGGTGACCTTCTGTATGCCACCCTAACACCCATATTTTGGAAAGGGAGAGAGCGGTCGGATCTACTCATATCCCAATGTCTATAGACACTTTGTCTGATGTGGGTAGTAGCAGGGGTGTAGTTCAAAATAAGAGTAGGCACCTCACCCGGGCTCTTCAAGGAGTTCGACTTTTGGTTCTCTATTGGAACCGGAGAGAACACCTGGTTGTAGGCTTTAGCTGCCTGTGTCTCTAACACAGCCCTTTCATAACCTCAGGATTTGAACCTCTCCATCATCTCCTTCATTCCTCAGCACCCTCAGGAACTGTGAATAAGGAATACTCAACACCTGCTACTTGGGGTGAAAACTGTCCCGGTGTAAAATAGTGTTGGGATCCGTACTTTTCCTAAAGAGAGTGGTACCCAATTTATTGTTTTCAATATAGATCCTAAGATCTAAAAAAATCTACCACAGATTTGTCAGCATGCAGACTCAACTTAATGGGGGTCTCAATACTATTCAGATTCTAGACAAACTGTTGGGCTCCAATGTGGTCCCCCTTCCATAAAATAAAGACATCATCAATATATCTTTTATAGAGGGCAATATTTGCCTTGAACCTGGGAAAGATGAATGTCTCCTCAAACCATTACATATACATATTGGCAAATGAAGGGGCCACATTGGAGCCCATCGCCGTGCCTGCTATCTGCTGATAGTAGTCAGTCTCAAATTGGAAAGAATTATTTGTAAAAATGAACGACAACAAATCAAAAATAAACTCCAAAGGCGGACCCTGACATATATCCCTAGTCAAAGCCTCTCTGCATATTTGTATAGCCTGTTGTTGGGGGATTACAGTATAGAGACTGGATACGTCACACGTCACACGTCACACGTCACAAGTGTGATGTCAGAGAGGTCTCCCTTGAACTCATTCAAAATAGCACGCAATTGTGTACTATCTCTGAGATAGGAGCGCATTTGTTTTACAACCGGCTGTAAAAAATGGTCCACGTACTGTGCCACTAGTTTGAACAAAGAACCACTGGACACAATAATAGGACGCCCAGGGAGTGAGCTCATAGATTTGTGGATTTTTGGAATTATATAGTATAATAATAATAATTATAGTATATATAATCGGACAGCACGGACTGTCATTGATCAAAAATTTAAAAACAGTGTCAGCGCAATATTCAACCTAAGATCAAGATCCTTTTTAAGGCGCAACGTGGGATCTGTGTCCAAACTAAAGTAAGTATTGGTATCTGCCAGTTGGAAAAGTTTTTTATAATTTTCTGCTATGGTGTGTATTACTTTATGGCACCCAATTAAGTGGTTCTTTTATCTGTCAAATAAGCTATCTGTTTATAATAGTTCTCTTTACAGTTTGATATTTAATGTATATGGTGGTGGCAATCAAGTTGTTTTATGTGTCACATTTTTATCTATTTGGTGTTTAGAGGTTTTATGAGCACAATGTTTTATACTTCAGTGGTTAAAGGGCATCTATAGTGGGAAAATGAACTTTTTTTCTTTCTTTCCATGTGTTCTATAATTCCCCACAACACCCAGAGTGTCTTCACTTTGTTCAGATTCCCTCTCTGTCCTGAGATACACCAGTTAGAAGAATACATGATTGCATTCCTCTACTCCTACTTGGACTGTCAATCAAATCCCTGTGACATAATCCCCCTCCCTGCTCTGTAATAAACATAGAGATAAGATCATTAGCAGGGGGAGAGAGGTAGCTTTGATGGTAGATATAAGGCTGCACTTGACCCCCCTCCTTAATAGCTTTCACTGATTGATGATGGGTCACAAAGTAAGAGATCGTAAACTGTATTGTTCTCCTTCTTCTTCGTGTCTCCAGGACAGCTTTGTGTCTTCTTTGTGTCTCCAGGCCACTGTGCGTGGATGTGTTTTTTAGGATGTTTAACTTTTAACTCCTACTGCACATGATAAGCTTGTCGGTTAGCCGGAGTTAAGACATGGAGGAGGTAACAGAGGGGAGGGGGAGAGTGCTGCACAGAGATCTGACACCATGGTTAAACAAAGTCACTGACAGAGATAGGATTAAGGCAGCACAGAGTACATGAATTTAACTTTGCAAAGGGGCAATGTGTTTTTTTCACTATAGATTTAAGGGTGCAAGGGTGTGTGTCTCCAACGGCCCTTTAAAGATGGTGAGAGCAACTGGATGTGATGATCCTGATGAGTTGGAGCGGTTTAGTTATATATCCCTTATATTATATAAATATATTTATATCTCCATAGGAGATTGCATTGAGTTATAGCTCAATGCTAAGTAGCTAAGTATAATCCAGCCTGCTACACAGGATGTGATGTGTATTGTAATGGACATATACACCAAGGCTCCTTATATACCACCACCAACCTGCAGGTCAGTGAGTAATAAAAGACAAGACATCCCTGTTTTCTGTGGCTAGGAGGATTGAAAGTGAAAGTAGATTGTGGTGTGTGCTTTGGAGTGATATTGACTGCAACACCAGATCCTGTGTATAAGATCCTGTTACCACCTGTTGGAAGGACAGATTATTGGACAGACAATTTACCTTATTGGATACAAACTCTGAGGCAACAGATAAGTATACACCGACTTACAAGGACACACAATATACAGGCCAGGTCAATATTCAAAGTGGTGCACCATAGACAGGGACACCCCTGATTACTGCACATGTTATGTGGGGAACCTGTTTATGTGCACTGTCTGCTTTGTGCCATGCTACCCATAATTCTTTCATAAAGCAGTGATCTGGTACAAATTGGTGGCAGTGGTGCTGGTAATACCATTTATTCTCCCTGTTTTCTCTGTATATTTGTTCTCTGTATTAAGCTATGGAGGCTGCTACTGTGCGTATTGATTTAAATCCTCCTGTCCTTGTACCTGCAGATTAAATTCCCCAATTAGACTCAGTAGCTCTACCAGGCCCAATTGCCAAACCTATTTTTAAACCTGATACATTTGATAGGGTAACTAGGTAGTGGACTGATTGACTAGAGCAATTTGAATTAGCAGCCACTATTAATGGTTGGGATGAAGGCGCTCGCTTGCAAGTCCTTTTGCTTAGTGGTAAAGCCAGGCAGGTATACCAAGGATTTACTGTAATACTGAAATAAAAAGCCGTTATCAGTTACTAAAAATTGCTCTGAAGCAATTTTTTCTCAATTAGATCTGTATAAAAGAGTATATAAAGAATAAATCCATTTCTCTAGGTAAACTGGGAATGTGAAATATTTGTTTATAAGTTAGATTATTAGGGCAATGCTATTATAATAACATGATGCTGTGAGGTACCTTCTGCTATAATATATGAGGTACCATCACCACTTGCCGTGGTGAATACTAATAAGTATTAAGCTAGCATGTTTAGTTTCAACCAAAGAGTGTGGCAGGCCGCAGGATTGCCTGGGTCTACTCTCAGACCTGCAGGATTATCCTATTTGGTTCCTCTGAAAGCTGGTGACTGTCTAACAGTCTGAGTAACAGTTCAAAATATACCTGTGTAAAGATTCTATATCCACTTTATCCACACATAGCAAAACATACACACTCATAATTTCCATTGTGCACCAACGGGCACACTTTTACTAGTATATATATTATATATACACGCAACATTTAATACTATTAATACTTATCAGCCAGTAAATGTCAAAACCTTATGTGCACAGTGGGTTACTCAGTGGTCTGGCACAAAGCAGACAGTGCACTTACTTTCTTTAAACAATATAAACCTGTTTTAATTACATTTAACAGTAAGTATTGCAATGATTTAATAACAAAACATAAACAGTTTTCCCACATAACATGTGCAGTAATGGAGTTGTCCCTGTCTATGGTGCACCACTTTAAATATTGACCAGACCTGTATATTGTGTGTCCTTGTAAGTTAGTGTACACTTATCTGTTGCCTCAGAGTTTGTATCCAATAAGGTAAATTGTCTGTCCAGTAAATCTGTCCTCCCAATGGGTGGTTACAGGATCTTGTGTTGCATTCAATATCACTCTAAAGCACACACCACAATCTACTTTCACTTTCTCTCCTCCTGGCCATAGAGACCAGGGATGTCTTACTCATTGATACCACCTGCAGGCTGGAGGTGATATATAAGGAGCCTGTTTATCTCCATTACAATACATATCATGTCCTGTGTATCAGACAGAAACTTTTTTTGGATTACTCCTCCTTTCAGTATTCAGATGGATCAGACCCAGGGGTGTGGTTTAAGCTCCCATTTTGATCACACCATTTTGAAATAGGAATCTTAGCCCTGTAAGTAAGTTTGTGTATTTTGTATATTTGTCTTGTAGCTAATATAAGTCAATGCTATACTTTATATACATTTACTGATGGACATTTCAATGGTAATAGTGAGATAGTACACACATACATATACATCTTTACTATATGTAATATCCTATACCCCCACCTCATTGGTAGCTCCTAAAAACTCAATGTAATCTCCTATGAAGACATACATTTATTTATATAATATGTAAGGGATATAGCGCAGCCCAATAGATATCCATATAGACTATATACAGCAGCCCCATAGATATTCATATACGCTATATACAGAATTCACATAAATATAAATATACTCTATATACAGCAGCCCCATATATATTTATACCTGTATACTGTACATTTAATACAGTTGGCCCATAGATATACAAATACACTCTATACAGCAGCCCCATAGATATTCATATACACTGTATAGAGCACCCCCATTGATATTCATATACACCATATACAGCAGCCCTATATATATACTGGGAGATTCAATAAAAGTTCTTATCGTTTAAAATGGTGCTAATTTTGCCTCAACCAATCGGATCTTATTTGACATTTGAAAGCTAACATCTGATTGGAGCCAATTAATGCAGACAGAGGCTGGTCACATGGCTGAAAACAGAAAGTGTTCAATAAGGAAATAATATTGCTTAACCTTTCCAGCAATAACCTCTCACAGAATGTGAGAGACCTAGAGATGTGATTTAGGTTTTATTTTGAAGGTATGATGAAAGGCTTTTTATATTATTCTTACTAGTTTGGAATAATTCAAAACCACAGTTACCCTTTAACCACTGGAGATAGTCAACAAAGTTTTGTGTTGTCCACTAACACAGAGACCTTGCTTACAATAACCACTTGCAAATCATTAATAAACTGAATAAATGGAAGTAGCCCCAACACAGAACCCTGTGCACACCACTTTAGTCCACATCGACGAAGCACCAATAACAACTACTCTCTATACCAGATCCATCAACCAATTTTCTATCCATGTACAAATGTCCCACCCAAGCCCAACAGTCACATATGGGGGACTATATCAAAAGTTTTAGCAAAATTCAATTAAAGTATACATGAACTGCAATGCCAGAGTCCAAATACCTACTCTCTTCCTCATAAACAGCAAGCAAGTTTGTTTAACAAGAGGCTACCCCTTTAGATTTGTTACATAAATTGTTCTTTAATGTGAGGGCAGTAAGGCTGTGGAAGTAGAAAAATTCTGATTCAATTGGGTTTGAATTGGATTGTTGGATTTTTGCATTATAGAAGTTTCAATACGTTAAGCAGAATTATGGCAGAAGGAAACTCAATGATTTTGTTCATCTCTAGTTGATTCATGCAATAGAAAGCTTTTTAATTTAATATGATTTTTCCTTAGTCTGACGGGTTTCTATTATCCGGATTATCTCTCTGGCATTATAAGAAAAATAATGATAAAAAACATGACTTTTGCTAATGACTGATCATTAGTTGGTTAATACATTTATTCTACAAAACAAAAGTTTTGTTTCCTTAAAAAGACTCACTGTTATGAAGGGGAATAACCTGGTGAGTTAAAGAGCAATGCAGGATACACCTGGTCTGAATCTCTGACTATACTATTAGAAAATATGTGGACAGGCCTATTTGTTTTTCTAGTTGCTGAGACAACCAGGGAAAACCATGTCCAACCCCCCTGAAAGTTGGCTGTGTGGCAGGGCCAGCTGGCACTATTTGGAGGGGGTGAGGGAGGTGTGAGATGGCTGCCCAGTTTAAACCCCTCCTTTTGTATTAAAATCCACCTGGCAGAAATGTGCAGGGGTCTCTGTTTATACAACTCTATAATTGAAAATGTCAAAAAATTAGAATGGCAATAACTTATTTATAAAATGGCAATATACTTAACAGCCTTCATATTTCTACTATAACATTTGAGAACACTGCTTTAATTATCCCAAGTATTTACTTTCTATATTAGTGAATAAACTATGTACTATGAACAAGTACTTACTATTATAGCAACACAGAGGCCAAGTAACACATTTAAAAGTTAAACCTACAGTAGATACACACTTTTATACACATGTAAAGTGTAAAGTAAAAAAGTAAATCCTGAAACCGAATACCCATAGTGCCCTTATGTGCTTCTGTAAGAAAATATTCAGCTCAAAGCCTGCAGCTATAATAGGTCTTACCTGGAAGAGCCAGGAGATCCTCTGTAAGGGCTAGGCCACACTGCTGTGCTTTTTTTGCATTTGCGCTTTTTCCATATCATTGAAAATGCGGCAACGCACCAAAAATTCGCGTTTTCGGGTGCGTTGCAATTGCGATTTGCGTTCCGCATTTTAAATCGCAATCGCATGAGTTTTTCAATAGTTAATGAAAAAAAAACACATGCGCAAACGCAACGAAATCGCAAATGAAATTGCATGCAATTGCATTTGCGATTGCGTTGCAGTGTGGCTGTGCCCTTAGTCATGAGCCTGACAGATTATGCCGTTGCCAATAACTAGCTAACTAGTTCTACCAGGAGGTTCCTCTACTGAGTATGCATGAAAGCTCTCTGAGCCATCCCGCCACTCAGCGGAGGCGGGAGATCCTTTGATGCTAGCATCAGACTTGATGTTATTACAGAAGCACATAAGGGCACTGTGTTATTATGGTTTCGGGTTTTTTTTGCTGTTGTTTTCAACCTCCAGTTAACTAAATCGACCATGTTTTTTAACACGCATTTGTATTTATATGCATAAACGAATGCTGACATTTGTACAGTGGTGCAATTTTACAGAATAAGTATTTATTTAATTCTTATGATAAATGTTTCAAAGTCAAGTAGAGAGTGCTAATTGGTCCAGGGGGGGGGGGGGGGTCAAAGTGTGTCAGGTTAGGGTCTGAGCATCTGGGGGCCTAATCAATTGCTAGCTGACAAAGGAAGCCTGAGTGAATAATTGTCATATTGACAACTCTGCTCTATGCTGGCCCTCTCGTTTCCTACACTTAACATCTTCATTTCATCTTCAGCAGTGGACAAATACTGGTTCTCATAAGGATGGCAACTTCTTGGATCTTGCCTTCACTAAAAACCTCTCTCATCTTTTAAAAAAAATACCCTCTTTCTGCTTTCTGAACACAGTCTTACCTTTCTTGCCCAACACTCTCCTCTTTCCCCTGACCCTCCTTCTTCTGTGAATGTCCTTCGTGCCTTAGCCATACCCTTGCTAAAAATGGCTTCTTCTTTCTCCTCCAGTTTCTCTAACCTTGTGTCCAACTCTGACCCTGACTTGCTTGTTAACTCCTATTATTCTGTCCTGACTAATGCTATTAATTCTATTGCTGCCATGCAATCCTTTAACTGCCATAGCTCAAATTATCGTCCCTGTCTCAATTGCCACAACCTACATACTGTAGGTGCACATGTGCTGCTGTGCAGATGTGAAAAAAGTCTCGTATGCAGGCTTACTCTCCATTATGTTACATAGTTTGTACTACAATGCCTCAAAACTGCACATTTAGTAGCAAAACCAAACTACTATAGGACACTTATAAATAATAACAAATCAAGTCCATAATGCCTATTCTCCATCTTTAACTCCCTTCTTCATCTCTCGCCCACAGATTATCTTCTCTCTCCACACTCTTGCAAAGGCTTTGATTTCCAAAGTATAGTATAATATAGTATTTGAGGTTGAATAAAGACATACTGTATGTCCATCCAGTCCAACCAATCTAGCAATATCCTCATTTCCTGCCTAAGGGCTAGGTCACACTGCTGCGATTTTTCTGCGTTTGCGCTTGCGTTTGCACAGGCGGTTGTTCTGGTATTTTTTTCAAATCATTGGAACGCGCGCGTTCTTGTGCGATGCGATTGCGCTTGCGATTTGCATTCCGCATTTTAAATCGCAATTGCATGCGTTTTTCAATACTTAATGAAAAAAAACGCATGCGCAAATGCAACAAAATCGCACATGAAACCGCATGCGATTCCGTGTGCGATTGCGTTTGCATTGCAGTGTGGCCATGCCCTAACTGTTGATCCAGAGGAAGGCAAAAAAAAACCACCAAATTTATGAAGGGGAAAAAATTCCTTCCTGACTTCAATTGGCAATCGGAAATTTCCCTGAATCAACCCTTTTTTATGAATCAATACCAGTAACTTGCAACATTCCTTGTTTGTCTATACGTATGCAGATTCCTAGTCTTCAGGATTGCTCTCAGATTCTTTTACCCACATCCCCCTCTGTTGCTCTTGAATCATTTATTCCAGTGACCCAGTCAGGGGTCTCTCACTTTCTTCAATCCTGTTCACTCACTACATGTCTTCTTGATCCCAAGCCCTCATTTTACTGAAGCTATGTAATTAGGCAGTTTCCACTATACTTACACACATATTCAATGCTTCCTTGTCATCTGGTATTTTCCCTTTATCTTTCAAAGATTTGTACCTCAAATGTAATAAAGAAAGCCATTCTTGTCTGCTATTGTCTCTCCAACTACCGCCCACTCTCTCTATTACCGATAGCCTCAAGCTATTGGAACATCTTTCCTTCTCTCATTTCACTAGTTATCTTCATGCTCATAACCTATTGGTTATGCAGTCAGGATTTTGTCCTGCACACCCCAGATAGATGGTTTTGTGAATGACCTTCAGACAGACAGGGCCAAAGGTCACTTTTCTATTCTCATCCTTCTCGACCTCTCCTTTGCTTTTAACACAGTAGATCATAAGTTCCTAATGCAAATGCTTCACTGCATGTGCATCTGGAATTAAGCAGCATCCTTGCTCCTATCCTATCTTTTTAACAGTACTTACTCTGCATCTGATGATAATAAAACCTCTTCTGTAGGGGTTCCACAGGGCTCTTTTCTTGGACCCTTGTTGTTCTCCCCCAATACTATTTCCCTGGGAGACGTCATTAGCTCATTTGGTTTTAAATATCATCTGTATGCCGATGATTCTCAAATTTACTTTTCCACCCCCACGCTAAATCCTGACACCCAATCACGCATCTCCCACTCGCACCACCTCCTCTCGCCAGTCACGTAACTACAGACGGGGCCCAGGCCCCTGCAGTTATGCCCCAGACTCAAAACTTAAACCTTTTTCTCTTGTGGATCCTATCCTCTGAAATTCTATTTCTCTCTCTCTTCATCAAGAAACTTTAATAAACAGGTCAAATTTAATCTCACATCCTACCTCTCAGAGCATAGAACTTCTACTATTTCCTATGTATCTGTATGTTACCCACCAAATTAGATTGTAAGCTCTACCCACCAGGGACCGCTTTTCTCTTGTTAATTGGTTCAAGCACTTGCATACTTTTTGATGCATATACTTATTTATATAGTTATATATTTATGTATTTATTTATATTTTTACCCCCTTGTATGGCCTTTTGTATTATAATATTGTACAGTGCTACGTTCTATACACCCTCTTAGATATCTGTGCAGTAGTTTGTGGTATGTTATGTTTCTAGAATAGGGGCTTTATAAGGTGCTTAACAAGTGATAAGTTATAGGTAAGGTTTGCAAGAATAAAGGCATCATGGATCATCTGCCATGGGAAAGCTAGATATAGGTAAATGTACAGTATGATTAAATTATTATTGCATGCATTTAAGAACTTGTTAAACAGTATTTTAAGAAAATTGTTGTGGTATTTTTGTTCAAGAGCTGCAATGTTTAAACCAGGAGGTAAAGGTTGCAGAATTATGGGAGTGTCATTGATCAAGTCCAGGTAACAGCAGACCCATTTATAGTTAATTGTGGTAAATTGCTTGAAATAAGTTATTATATATGGAACATTCTATGCTGTCATTTTGTCCAAAGAATGCTTTCCTTATTTGCAATCCACAAATATAATAATACCATTCTATAAACCAGCACCTTGTAATTTCTACAAACAAAGCATAGAGTTTGATGTAAATGTACATTGCACTAACAAATACTGTATACTTTTGTGTATGAAAGCAGGTATTCAGAAAAAAAAGATTGAAATTACAGAGGATTTTCCTTGAATATATGTTCTTAGAAAAGCTAATTTGGGTTTCTAACTAGATTTTGATTAAAGAAAATGCCGTTTTAATGAAATTCGATACAGTTAATTTAAAAGGAGGAGATGACAGTGTGGGAACATGACCTTTAGCGGTAATCAGTAGCATGGGAAAATTGAAGGTAAGTAGACATGTATAGAAATACTGATGATATCATGGGAAGTGTGTTTAGAACATGCATTGGAATCTATTTAGAAGGGAAATATGAGTTTGGTTTCTTCAAGAACAGGGGCAAGGAGTAGAAATCTGGTTAACAGTAAATGTATTGGTAGCTTTGGGATTTAGTGAAATTGTACAGGGCATACAGTGTATGCAAGTTAAACACCCCAATAGAATTCTTCCACATATAATTGTCCTTATTGTGGAATAGAGAAATCATAGTAATGGCAATGTGGAATATAATACGAATTATGTAAATAATGAATGCTGACAGTGCATCAGTTACATTAGGAAAATGTTTTGCTGGCCAGATGATACTAGACTGGGAAATTAAATACACATGACAAACTTTATTTTGCTTAGTGAGATTATGTAGTAAATAATAAAAATACAATGATAAATGTTAAATAAAAGAAATTTGCAAGAATGTTGGTGAGTTGTATTTTTGTGCACCGTTACTACAGATATAAGATTTTGTTGCAGCTTCATATGAAAGGTCTGATATAATATTTATTTATCATTAAGTTCATTAAGTGATTATGTATCCTAGTAATATATCTAAAGCCATATAAAGTCAGAATTTGAAATCTTCAAGAAATGAAAAAGCATTATGAATTATGATAAGAGCTCAATATTTCCTTTAAAAAGATGATTAAATCTAGCTAGTGTATATCCCAGATAAGAATTCATTGATTCATGTACGACTGGCACAAAGCTGGAATTTTGTGTGGCTATAGACAGATCAATATTATCAGCTGATTGTGGCTGATAATATCCATGGGTCAAAATTATTAATATTGAGAAATCAATAATAAAAAGAGCCCGATTTTGCTGATGGAAAGCATAGGATAACCCATTCAATTACATTTTGTAAGCTGGGCTGAGATTGTCAAATGTTAAACATAAAATTGTAGTAAAAAAAGATGACAAATCTAAAAGCTCCAAAAGATGAAGAAATGGCAGTACGTTTGATTATGCTCTTTCCTTAAAAATATTCAAGGAGATTTGTCATGAACGCCAGTTCGCTGGGCACGTGATCTGACCAATCAATCGGTACTCGCTGCCGCCACTTTAAGTTATGGCCTTAAAGACACCCAAAAACACTCTTGACTCTCACTGACTATGCACACCTGCCAGGCAGCTAAATGGTTAACACTACACCATTCACTCCAGCAACTAACTGGTTAATTAGCATCAGACCTTCACAAGCAGTCACAGAGTTAATTAGTGTAAATACACTGCAAAACATTTTATTCAACCACATATAAACTTATAAAGATATAACTTATTCAATTTTAGATTTAATATTCCAAAAGGTGGACAGTGCACATAATACAAAAATAAAAGAAAACGGTGTTATAATAAAATGACATACAATAGATACAACAGTTATATAAAATAAAAAGTATAAAAATATTCACAGACCCTACTCACTAGAAGAAGTCCTGTATCCCGGGGCGGGAAGAAACATCAGGTCTATACACACGGTTTTAGCATGTCCTCTCAGTATGAACACAGTTATAGTGGCTACAAGGATTTTTAAACCATTTGATGAACCGCCCCCCTCCTGGCTCTACATAGGGTGGGAGTGTCTAGGAATGTCCAGATTTATGACTAGCCAAAAGCATTAATTCCCCCTCAATTAGGCAGATTCCATATAAATATAGATATGTACATTGTACTGGGATATAGACCACATATTTCTCCCCTGTATTAATTATCAATTTCTTCAATACCAAACATGACCTGTGTGTAATCCATATTTCCCAACATAGTAATAACTCGCCTTGGCAAGGGAATAAGGGCTCCATGTTGGGTATCATTTTAATGGGCCTACTTTTCCATTCACAAGTATAATATTGGTTTCTGTCTTACATATTCCAATACCGAAATACATTTATTTTACATGTATGGTTGTCCTTAAAATTACCTCTTAGGGTGCCCACCAGACCCCTAGCTTAAGAGAATTCCAGATACACGGTTCGGCCCCACATTGTTTGGAAAAAAAGATCTGGTTCCATGCTTCACTAAACGTAATATTAACAATAGGACTGTTCCAGGGTGGAATGGTATTTTATACCATTCTTTAGTTAACCCATTCTTGCCAAGTCACCACACACTTTCCTGACGTCAATAAAGGTTCTTATCATTAAAAATTGTGCTACTTTTGCCCCAACCAATCAGATGTTAGCTTTCAAATGTTAAATAAGATCTGATTTGCTGGGGCAAAATTAGCACCATTTTAAACGATAAGAGATTTTATTGAATCTCCCTGAGTATTTTTTTTTTTTTTTTTTGGTGTATAAGACTTAGGCATAACAAACTTTAAGAATATTTTGAAAGCCTATAACTGCTGGTATGTGATTGCCAAGAAATAAGTAATCCCTTTTGCTGTTTTTCACTGCTTTGTTTAATAACAATTTTAATTTTGGTTTAAAACACATTTCATTTCTCTTATGTTTCTCTTATGTTTCTTCTAACTGCCAAATCTCCCCCTGAACATTTGTTAAAAATGAGTATGGCATTCAACATAATGGAAATGTCGAAAGTTGTTGAACCTTAGCATACATATTTTGGCTAAACTGTTTAAAATCTAAAGAAAAGACATTATATGAAAAACAGCCATTGAAGCAGCATGGTCCCTGAATACAAGATCAAAAGAAATGCCTCACTGACTCAAATAATTCTTCCCCCTACCATTTCTATGTTAACACTAGCTATGCAGTCGCTATACATCATTATGAGAAATAAATTGAAGCTTTAATGTTATTGATGATATCATGTTAAGCAGAGGGAGTTATAAGAGCCAGCATAATTGGTTGTTTCCTATCTTTTAACCTTTTCAAATAGCAACATAATGATTTTACAAGCAAATGATTTTCTAATAGTTTTGTTTTTCATTGTGAGCTTTAAAACCCTTAAAAGCTATAGATTTAGCAAAGGTTCCTTAAGACATGAACAATGCATTTATAAAATTCTTTTATAAATGCTTTTGCCAGGAACTAGAAGAGTGTTTGTAATTATAATGGATGGTGATTAAAAAAAGGTTTGAATTTCCTCTGGAATAAACATGTGATATTGTAATTTATAGTTTATCCATTATGTCAAGCATATTTATGCAGTACGATTTAAGGTGAGACCTTACAGCATGAAACTATCCTTTGGATTACAGCTGGAAATGTTAAAAAAGTGCATTTCAAAGATTTACAGTCCAACTGAGTAACCTGAGTAGTTGAATTGCACCAGCGCCTGAGGTGTATATTGATCCCATGTGTCCATAGTTCATGATTTTCACTCCTAGAAACTCCCAATTTTTTAGAGTTCTTCACTGAATACTTTAAATAACATGACTAGTATTTAGTAGCGGATTTAGGCAGAACATATCTATGTCATTTTGTAATAATGCAGATTAAATCCTTCACTCCAGTTGCATACAATTCAGTGTTGTTATTATTAGAGATGAATGAAACTAGTGAGTTTTATTCTTACAGCAGTACTGTGGAAGCGGTGTTAGTTACAAAATTCTGATTCAAACCCATTTGAATCAGAATTTTTTACATTCTCAATAACACATTTTGATAGGAATTTTCGATTTTCGAATGGAATTTTTGAAGATTTTATTTTCAAATTTTCAATAAAAATGTTAAAAAATCCATCAGATACGCAGATTTCCGAAACTGGTATTTCTGAATTGAAACCGATTTCATTTTAAAACCAGGATTCATCACTAGTTATCATTCTAACTTAGTTATAGGCATAAGTATAGCAGTTATAGAAGAGCCCATTTTAAATATATTCTGCATGTACAATTAGTTACAATGTTGAAAGGCAGCTGAAACGCGTAGGCCTCAGACCTACTATGTTATAATAAACTGTTTGGTTACCTAGTCCTTGGAGTGCCCAGTACACTTTTGAATATATATATATTGTGATATTCAGGGGGATCTGGGATCAAGTTCACACAGTTTAGGTAGCCTCAAAGTTCAAAATAATAGCTTTGTTTATTTGCAACATAAATTTGGCATCCGCCAGCAGTCAAACAGAAAAAGGGAATGCAGCTTCACTCCGCCAATCAAAATTATGCAGTTCACTTTGTAATCCAACACAAAGGAAAAAGTCCAGCTTTCTTCAGCAGCCCAAACTTTAAAGACTTTGCAAGCAAAACACAGTTCATTTACTGACACACCTCAGTGTTTCTTTTCCTTTTAGCAAAAGGGTTACCTTCCTTGTAACACTGGGAAATCCAGCCAGGAGCTCTGATCCACACACCCTCCAGCCTGCACAGCTCATCAGCAATACACCTGCTCAGGAAATCATTCACTCCTTTCCCAGAGCTCCTTGCAGATATTCCTTCCTGCAGCAGGTTAACCCTTGATGCACTGGCATTAATTTTACCCAAGGCTATCTCCAGACAAGCCCTGGGGTGGAATGGAAAGGCCCGTCCAACCTTTTCCCTTCCATTCCAGAGTCCGGACCCTACATATGAAATAACGTGCAACCCTGGGTTGCAAACTACCCCGGACTCCTTTCTCCAACTCTCTGTCTAAAGGGAGCCAAGACCAAAAATAGGAGATATGTATCTTCCATCCATTACCCATCCATGGAGTCCTGTACAATATATATATAGTTCGATAGAAAAACAGAGCACTCCTAGGACTGAATAACCAGGTATTTATTACATCTTAGTAGGACTGTGTAGCCTACGCGTTGCGGCCCTCAACAACCGAGCTATCATCAGGTATCCAAATGCACTAAAGGAGACTTTTTCAAAATGTATTAATAAAATTATACTGTATAAGCAATATTTTGGCCCTTTGATAAAGGCCCCAGGAAAAGGGCCAAACCATATTAATTAAAATGCACCCACAGGACTAGTATTAACAGTTTATTGCTACATCTAACTATATCTACACATTTCAGCCCTCCAAGAACACCAATACTTTGTAAGAAACTTCTCTAGTAAAGCTGGGTATGTACACCATAGATTTTTAAAGGTGACAGACTGGATCTGCAAGATCCTGTCTGCCATCTTACAAAGATCTGCATACACACAGTCCTGAGCGTCCTCCCTATAGGAGAACGCTCGGGACTGTGTGTTTCCCTCAGCCGCAGCAGACTCCTCTATCGGAAAAACTGCCACTCACACTAGCTAAAGCCCTGATATCGTTGGATCCTAGCTTAAGTTGCATTCATGTATTTACATATATGATCTGTAAAAGAAAATAGATTGTGTACCTAAGAAGGCCTCAATGTTGTTGCCAGTAAAACTTACAGCCCATGTAGTCTTCAAAGAGCATTTTGAGCATCTACCACACCTCCTGACCCGAGTACTCACTGTCTCTATGCAGAGTATTTTCTATATGGTTGTCTCCACACCAATATGGAGTCCCTGATAAGACTTTAAGAGCAGATTGTTACCCTGCATTTTATTTTTCAGCCATTGTGAATTACTTACAGTCATCCAGGGGCAATATAAAATATACAGCTGGTTTAACTATAACTTTTGTTTTTTTGGTTTTGTTTACTTATGTTCCTAGAAAAAGATCAAGTTTCTCCATGTACGAGTTTTTACATAGAAGCTGTGTTGGGATAGTGCTTTTAGTAAGACATGAGATTGCAGGATTGATTCCCAAGACTTATTTTAATTTTTTAATGAAATGTTAATATTCTGTTTTTTACATGATAGCAAAGATTTTTTTTTTTTTTTAAGAAAACAGACAGAAGGTTTATATTTTTTTCTATCTGCAGCCAAATTGAGCATTTTCTCTGAGGTTATAGCTTTATACATTCTGGGCTAGATGTACCTAAATACAACTGCAAGGTCAATATCCACCAGAAACTCGAGCTCACGGCCATTCATGACTGCAGGCTGTGCATATAATATATCAATATTATTTTTAATATCACTAAAATGATTTTGGATGTCACAGGCATTGTAAAAAACAGTTATTGAGTCCTTTCAGAGCAAATGTTTTTTTAAGCCAATATAGCAAATTCTTGTTAGTGTCCATATCTGATTCGTTGACCTCATCAATAATGATACACCCCTTTGGATGAGAGACAGGAAAAGTGTAGAGGACCTAAAATTTCAAGACAATACCCTATTTAGGAATTATACTAACTGTAATCCTATCCTACAAGCCCAAAGTTATCATGCACCTAAGTTAAAAAGAGCCATCCAATTTGTACTATTGTTAAGAGTAAAAATTCTCAAGAGTACAATTCCTGTTGTCATTGTGAGAATGACAACTGCTAGACTTGAATGAGATGTTTAAGTGGAGAGAATAGTGGAGAGAATACAGCTCTGGAACATTAGACACTACTATTAGGAGGACCTAGGAAAACTAATGATAACAGCAGAGGGAGCATAAATAAGTAAGTGGGTATAACCACACCCAAAAATATAAAACTAAATTCTCACCAAATGTTTTTATTTGAGGAATTAACTAACTAGAGGCTTCACTTGGATGGGGGGAAAATTGGGTGCTTCCATTGCCCTAATTGCACAACCTGTAATTCTCTGTACTTTCCACACCCCCAAATAGGCAAGCACATACCCTTAACAAAATGATTTACATGTACTAATAAGTATATTTTTTATTTTCTAACTTGCCCATGTGGACTACATTACGTTGGAAAGACAACTACTCCAATATATATATACAAATTCACACAATCTGAAATACAACTTAAAATTGGCTGTGTGGGCAGAAATATAGTTTATGTACACAAGTTGTATTTTGTGCGCTACACACTGCAGCACTTATATTCCAGCAGATTTTTGTGTGCACAACACTTAAACCTCTGCACAAGTCTGCAGAGTTGATTGCACATGCACAAATGCACAGCTTAGAGGTAATACTGCATTGGTTTATCAAGCAATTAACATCCTTAAAACAATTATCCAAAGTCCAAACACTTAACATTTTAAGAGTTCATTACCGCTGAATATTTGATAGGACTTAAAATGGAAAAACTGTTCAAAGCCACAACTATAATTTGGCACTTACTAAAGTCCTGTATTTATATATTTAACTGTATAACTATTGGGAAATTCTAATACTAATGTTTACGAAATACTAACACTGGGTTTCTAATAGAAATAACTGTAATAGGTAAAAAAGAGACAGCCCTTAATGGAACCTGAAGGATGGTAAAATGAGACAGTTTGGGACAGAACTTTTGTACCATGTGTCATTTTTAAAGAAAATGGTAATTTAAAGGGAATGTCCACACCTTTGGGAAAAAATTAACCTAGACATTTTGTTTCCAATGTTCAAATCTGCTTCCAGCAAGAGATTTTATACTTGGGTAAGGTCAGTATCCGGAAGTGGAGTCCGTATCGGCCATGAAAGTAACATCATGGCCAATCAATGACTGCCATACCTGGAGCAGCCTCCACTTCAGCTGCTCAGTAACACAAAAAAAGAATATAGCAGCTGCAGTGGAGAAGGCAAAGTCAAGAGACAGGAAGCTGCGGTGGATCGCAAACTTGTAATTATGATTTGTCATCCTGGAAGCAGATTTAAACATTGGAAACAAAACGAAGTCAAGGTTTAGCTGGGTTCTTGCATAACATACTAATTTTTCCCTTTAACATTCCCTTTAAGTGGCATTTTCTTTTGAATGTTGCCAGATTGTGTTCCTTCTTGTCAACATGACACATATACCCTTCTGTACTATTTATCAGACCTATCTTAGAATCTGTATATTTGATTAATAATTAGGATAAAACACACCAATTTGTGTGCCCCTTGTTTTCATATTACTCCTACTTCGAAAATTAGCTAAGCAAAATTTATGCAAAATTTATGTTCATTTAGGATAAAAAGAACTCAAAGAAAAAAAGGATACTTTGTGTTTATTGTTCTTACATTATATAATAGTTTTTTTTTCATGTACTGTTATGTATGGCATTTGTCATGATTAAAATCTATCAGTCTGTGATAAAATAATCCATTTTAGACAAAGTAACAAAGGATTGGATTTTAAAGAATTACTTGCGACAAAATGATAGAGGACAGAATGACCCAGGTTTTTTTTGTGTGTTATTAGGGAAAGGGTTCTTGAGTGCTTTGAAAAAAAAAGGATATTAAACAGAAATAGACCCATATGTTTTGTAATTCCTGGATCCACTTTGCATCACTATTTAGCAAAAGTAAATTTAATTTATTAAAGTTCCTTAAGAGCAAAAAATAACAAACATCTGGATCAAAGGAAATACAAACCAGATTTTGTTCCCTGAGTATTTTAAGAAGATATAAATAAATGGGGCATTTGGTTTAAGGTTTACAGTAAAATGATCTTAATGATAAAGTAACAACCCTCCTAATCAATCATGTATGCCACAGACTTATGCTGTGACATCATGGTTAAGTTTTGGTTTAAGAGATTTAGAGGATTAGCTAAAACAGGATGGGATTGGAATGAATATTATTGCATAATCACTACACTGTGTAGTCATTTGTTAATGTTCCATTAATGATTTTATGGAGTCTATGAATGGGTTTCCAACCAAGGATAGGATAACTTATACTAAAATATTATTAAATAACCATGTATATAAATATTTGAGAGATTATCACATATGTTAAAACTGGTACTCAGATTCTGGCACACTTGGCAATGCAGAATTCTGTTACAGCGCAGATGGTTTTCTAATGCTGAAGGTTAGTGAAATGTATAGTATTTTAAAAAGGTTACAGTTTACTTTACAGTGCATATATAATTAAAATATAATTAACAAAGTGTAAATTATACTAAATTTAAATTCTATTTGACAATACATTTTTAATAATACTTGCCATATATAAAAGGTAAAATCTATGATAAATATATTTTTTTGACCCTGAAAGAGTTATATTCATTGTGAACCCATCCGGCAATTAGAGATGTTGGAAACAGGCTAATTTTATTCCATTTTCCAGTTTTCGTAATTCTGAAAGGAAATTTAAAAATTCAAGAAAACAGACATATAGAAGTCAATGGTAAAAACAAAAAATCTGAAATCTGAAGTAGAATAAGGGGAGTGAGACTCCTCTGTCTCCTCTATCTCTCTTTCCAGGCCCCCGTCATGCATTCTACAGGCACATGCCTTTGTTGCCTTGTGCATAATCCGGCCCTGCCTCAAAGTAGCCTCATATATTCAGTAACCCTCAAAAGTATATAACCCTTGAGAATAGATAACCCTTGAAAGCGGATCCAGTCCCTACTAGCCAACATTATTGAAACCTTTAAATGTTAAATTTAACACTAGAATAATTTTAATCTAAATAATGGTGTTTGGGTAAAGTGCTTTTAATATTTTCATGATTTATTCTACATAAATATTCCTGAGCTGTTAATTTGCCTCAATCAGATGATACATTTTATTCATCCTGATGATGACCCGGATGGGTTGAAAAGCATAGATGACGTAACGGGTTTGTTGTTTCAATAAAAGTTTGTTTAAAGACCCAGGAGTGCATCTGTCAGTCGCCACTCACCTGGTACTCGTGTAATTTGTGTGCAGGTGTTCAGGGCCATCTCTGGTGTGCATAACCTCTCTTTGTCTTTGTTCTTTGTCGGTCAGTTTGTTTGTTTGGTTTCTGTGTGAGTGGGCGTTTAGTCCTTTTCCTTTCCTCTGTTCTCTATTGGCCTGCTCTCCTATGCTCTCTTCCTATTGGCTCTTCTTCCCTTTATATTCTATTCTGACCTTTACTGCCCTGCTTGTTATAGTTTGTGTTTTTTTTCCCTACTCATGGTGTGATCCTTGTCCAGTGTTTCCTGCTTGTTTACCTGTTTATAAATGTTTGCTTCCTGCTTTGACCTCTAGCCTGTCCCCAACTTTTCTCTTGTCTTATCCTCCGGTACATAGCCAAAATGTTGGGCGTCCTCTCCAGTCCTCCACGTGCGTTTGATGACTCTTCAGTGTCCGTTCCCAACCAGGAAAATAGATATAGATATAAAGAAAGCGGTCTGAATGCAGGAGTTAATTGCTGATGCTCGTAGGGGTTTATTGGCACAACATGTTTCGAGCTAACATATGCTCATTTTCAAGGCACTTGAAAAAGAGCAGACCTCATCCTCCAGTACTGTGCTTTGCTGTCTGAACTTCTGTTACTGACCAGCTGCTCCGTCCCTGCATAATGCTCCTCTTGCATAATGATTCTGTACCTAGCTGTTGTCCAGCTCTAGCTGGTTGTGCTCAGTCCACCTAGTGCGTTACTGGTTTTCTCGTGTATTCCCGGCCTCAGTTCAGATTCCCCACAACCTAAACCCTGGGGGCAACCAATCCTGGGTAGGTGCTGCAAGCCTACCCTATTGGTGAAGCGGGTGGTGTTAGATCAGGGTATCTGAGCTGAAGGAATACACAGGAATCCAGAGCATCACATTATAACGGGCCCTAAAACCAAACTTTTCCTATGAAGGAAATTCTGAAAAAGCTGAGCCTGTTTACGGTAGCCATAAATCAGTTGGCTCAGAGGGTCTCAGCCCAGGAGGGTTGCCAGTTGCCGCAAGTTTCAGCTACTGTTCCACCCATGGAACCCAAGGTCCCAATGCCAGAAAAATTCACTGGTGAGAGACAAAAATGTGCTAATTTTATGAATTCATTTAAATTGTATTTTCAGCTCTGACCAAATTCATCTTGGTCTGAGGCTCATGAAGTTGGTCTTATTATATCTCTGCTCCAGGGGGATTCCAAAATGTGGGCTTTTGGACTACCCTCAGACAGCCCTGCCTTGTCTTCTGTTAATGAATTTTTCAGGTCTTGTATGATGATCCTGACCTGATTTCTACAGCTGAGGCAAAGTTGAGAGCTGTTTGTCAAGGCAGACAGTCAGCAGAGGAGTATGCCTCCGAATTCTGCAGATGTGTGGTAAGTACTAAGTGGAATGGCCTTGCTCTTAACAATCAGTTTTAGGTTGGTCTTTTAGATCAAGTCAATGATGCCTTGGTTAACTTTTCCTCTCCTGAGTCTCTGGACAAGGTTTCCTTGGGGGGTCTAGTTAAGTCTTCTCAAGACAGTGGGGCTGAGGGTAATTTTATGGATCTAACATTTGTCCAATCTTTAGGGATACTAGAAGTCCTATTGCCCGAGCCAGTCTGTCTTGTTGCTATAGATAACTCTTCCCTCTTACTGGGGATTCCTCTGCCTTACCCCCAGTTCCAATTAAGATTGGACTGCTTCACTCTGAAACTATCAAGTTCTTCCTACCTAATCTTCCTTCCTCTACTGTCCTCCTGGGAGATCCTTGACTCGGCAAACATAGCCCTGTTATTGATTGGGAAACTGGTCAGATAGCTAAATGGGGGGCTTTAAAATGTGCCTTTCACTACAGTTGGCCAGTGTGTCCACAAAAGGTTTACAGCCTCATGTTCATGAATTTGACGATGTCTTTTCTTCACAGGCTGCTGATGTTCACCCCATAGGTCATGTGATTGCCCTATCAACCTCTTCCCTGTCCCTATGCCTTCCAGGGGACGTCTATACAATTTGACCAGCCCTGAAGGATTATATTAAGGAGAATTTGGCAAAAGGATTCATTCGTCCCACCACCTCACCCTCAGGGGCAAGAAAGAGGGTGGTTTAAGACCATGTATAGATTATAGGTCCTTAAAAAATATTACTCTAAAGAACAGATATCCCCTACCAATCATAAATGATCCATTCTCTCAGGTAGTAGGGGCTCAGGTCTTTACTAAACTGGACCTCCAGGGGGGGCTATAATCTAATCTGGATCAGAGAAGGGGATGAGTGGAAAACTTTTAATGCTAGGGATGGGCATAATGAGTATCTGGTTATGTCCTTTGGCCTTAGTAATGCCCCAGCAGTGTTCCAAAACTTCATTAATTATGTATTTTGTGAGTTCCTAGGTTAATTTCTTGTCGTCTAGTTAGATGACATCCTGATATTTTCCCCCACACAAAAGTCTCATCATTCTCATGTTCTTCAGGTATTAGAGAAACCCAGGGAAAATAAACTGTATGGTAAGTTAGAAAAATGTATTTTTGAAACTGACCATGTTCATTTTCTAGGGTACATCATATACAGCCCAGGGCTCACGATGGACCCAGAGAAAGTTTCAGCTGTCCTGAATTGGTCCCCTCCTTCTAACCTTCAGAGGTTCCTGGGCTTTGCCAATTTCTACAGATGTTTTATTAAGAATTTCTCCTCTGTAGTAGCCCCATTATCCAACCTCACCAAGAAGGGTGCAGACCCCTCTAATTGGCCTCCAGAAGTCCATGAAGCCAATGAAAGTCTCAAAAAATCCTTCTGCTCTGCTCCTATCCTAATTCATCCTGATGTCAGTTATCACTTTGTAGTTGACGTAGGTGATATCATGTCGCAGTATGATCGATCTAGTGAGCAACTGCACCCTTGTGCCTTTTTCTCCAAGAAGTTCTCCTCTGCCAAATGTAATTATGATATCAGCAAGAGAGAACTATTAACTATTAAATTTGCATTTGAGGAGTGGAGACATTGGTTAGAAGGAGCTCAGCATCTGGTTAGGGTCTTTACCGACCATAAAAATTTAGAGTACATTGCAACTGCTAAGGGCTTGAATTCCAGACAGGCACGATGGTCTTTCTTCTTTTCTAGGTTTAACTTTAGAATTACATATAGACCTGGTTTGAAGACTATAAAAGCAGACACACTTTCTAGGAACTTCCCTGAGTCTGATGTATGCACTAAGAAAGGTATTGAGCCCATCATTCAAGTAGGTTGTGTTCTTGGAGCCCTTACTCTTTTATAATATTTTATAAAGTTTATAATATTCATGCAATTGTACCTTTTTAGTCTAAATTCCAATATTCTCAAATACAATGAACATTTCCATTTTTTTTGCACTGTATGAGATTCGCTCTATTGCTGGATGAGCAGCAGTACGACCATGGAATTTTTTTTGTTGTGTGACAAGTGTTGATTTATTGATATTACAACAGTTTTATTTTTATTGCAGAGCCTGGGCTATTTGGCTATAACCATCAGAAGCTATTTTCCTGTCTATCAGTTTTTGTCTGTTTGGGCAGTTGAAATGTTAATACTGGAGTATCTGTTGTATTCAATTAGATCAACTGGACTTGAAGTTTAGTTCTTGAAGATGTTTCGCTAGTCATCCGACTGGCTTTCTCTTCTGAATTAAGAAAGCCAGTCGGATGACTAGCGAAACGTCTTCAAGAACTAAACTTCAAGTCCAGTTGATCTAATTGAATACAACAGATATACCATGACCTGGATGTGACCTTCACAAGTTAATACTGAAGGTATTTTAGGGTATCAACCTCTGTTATCATTGGTTGCAAACTTTTGATTATTGTAAGCATGTCCTCTAGAGCAGGGTTGTAAGTGCTCACTAGTGGTTTGCATGTAGGTTTGTTTTATGTTTATAGAGTAGGAATGTTCCCCTCAATACCTTCAGAGCCAGAAGAGCCAGACTCATGGTCTTATAAACAGCTTTTAGTTTCTAGTATTTTTATTACAGACAGAGCCAGCTTATAAAGATAGCTTGTATGATCCCTGAACTGCAACCATATTGGGTTCTCCTTGCCTGGCACCATGGCCAGTGTGTATCACCTTCTCCAAGAGCTCTGTGAAAAAGGCTACAGTTAGAGGCAACAGCTTTAGGTGCCTCCCTCTGATAAAGACTGTGCTCAAGTTATATCTCACAGATTCAGGAAAAAGCATATAGAAAACTCCCCAGAAAATAGGTGGCTTGGACTGGCCCAGGAAAATTAGCACAGGAGGGGCATTACCAGCTTCAAAGAAAAGGAAGTGTAAATGCAGCTGCCAACAGACAAAGGCATTAGGTCTGCAAATCTCAGCCAAGATAGACTCTTAAATATTGAGAGTCAGTAAGAGCTGGTGTACACAAGCAATATTTTGGCCTCATTAACTGAACTATCCCATATTCCATGTGATGCTTCAGATTTTGTTGAAGGTTTCGTGGGTGTCTAAAAGCAACATTTTAATATTTTAAGGATTTATTTGCATACATTATAGGCTGTATATATTTATTTATTTATTTATTTTAAATAATTTTTACCTTTCTGGTAAATACACATTTAGGGGAATGAAAGTGGGGGAAAGCACTATACTTGTTTTTTAACAGATCATATGGAAACTTTGCTAACTGGGCTGAAGGCATGGTAAGCAGCCAAACCGTGTTTGATCTAAGTCAGTGTGGTTTGAAAAGGATAAGGTGCATTTCACTGAATTATGATATGGCATGCTCAATTATAATTTTCACTCTATTACTGTATTGGAGCAGTATCTCAGTATTAGTGTACTCAAGTTTGAAAGCTGAGTGGTTTGCCTGGTAAAAAAGCTTGTGAGTGGGGAATAACTGCGACAGTAATCTCCTGTACAAGTTTGAAATATCATATATGTTTATAAGTAAATTTTCATTTTTTATTTTTTATTAATGTAATTTAAACCAAGAAGTAGGCAATGATCAGTATTGCAATTCAAACTGATGCTTAAGATCAAGTAATGAGAAAATATAGCAAACTGCAAAACAATTCCATTCTGCACAATCAGCCATTAATAATTCAAAGCTTCCTGTGATATCCTTAACAATTTAAGCAAAATAGAGGTTTGGAAGCTCAAATTCAGATACACAAGTGCAGCTTCACAAGTGAAAGCAGTTATAGATGAAGTAGTTAATGATGTTGGTAATAAGGAAATTATTCACAGTATACCAGAAATGCTAAGCCACAGGTTTTCCAGCAGTCAGATATTAACATTCGTAATATGAAGCAGTAAAATGCAGCCCTGGAACGTGACAATCACAAGATCCAGCAAAAGTCTTCAGAGGGCTATTTAGTGCTAGTGTTAGAAATCCTTCTAAACTCCTAAAAATAGACTTGACTGAGTGAAAACAGTAACTATGGAAATATGAAACAAATGGTGTATGTCTCCTAGAAAGGTAAATTAACTAACTTTATCTACGATGACATAACCTATTTACTGTGACAGACTCATTGATCTAATAACAAACACATGTTTTTAATGAAAGACAATGTTGGTTCCCAGCATTTACTAAATTGTGTCAAAATTCCACAGAACCAAAAATTCAAATCAAACACTATTAGAGTTAATGGGAGCAAATTTGTGGCATCAAATTCCAAATTTTTTTTACACTCCTGAATTCTGAAAATAACACTGATCCACAAAACCAGGTTTGGAAACTGGAAACTAATTACTATGACACAGCGAAGTAATTTTGTCATCAAAATCTTTCTGCTGATTTTTTTTAATTCCCATTTATAAAAATGCAATAATTTTCTCTAAGCTTTGCAAAAATGTTTTTAAAGTGCTTAATGTACTTCATGATTAAATAAGTGGTGAAAAATAAGAGACATTTTTATAAAATGGTAAGTTTTTGTCAGAAAAATATTCATCAAAATTATTTTGTTAATTCCAAGATGTTAAAAATGCATTGTGTGGATTTCTGCCCTTTTAATATGGACTTTAGTAACATAAAACAAAGACATATAGAGAAAATGCAGCACCAATTCCTCCAATCACACTAATTTAATGCTGGCAATCCTTTGTATTAGTTAAAAAACATTACTTTATTGGTGCATCTGATTAAAAACTTAACATTGCAATGGTGCCGCATAAAAAGTCAAACACGTTTCATGTTAGACATGGCCATATATGTTATAGATGTTTTGATAAACACCTAATTGGCTTTAAGATTGTTCTGCCTACCGGTTCTTACCCGCATCACAGACAAGACAACATTGTCCGGAAGGCTAGAAGTGCCTCACCGGAGACTGTTGCCCCCTGAACTTAAAGTATAAGGTATCTGTGCTGAGGGATACTAAGTGCCATAGGTGGAAAGGGCACAACTGGCTGGAGCGCTAGCAAAGTGTGGTACATGAGGGAGTTGGAGACAGAGCCAAGTAAAAACACAGAGAATAAGTCAATCAGTCAGGAAAGCGAGCTACAAAAGGTTCAATAAGTGGAGTAATCAAGGCAGGGTCCAAAATCAAGGCAGGCAGCAAACAGGCAAGAATGATAAACAGGCAGGAATCAAAAAACAAGAATCAGAAAACACAGTACAAGTAAGGGCTAACCCCAAATTATTTATGGGCAAAAATGTCAGGAAACAGGAACCCTTAAAAGGAACAGATACCAATCAAAACAGGAAAAAAGAATGAAAGTTAAACAGGAGTAGATTGGCAGAAGCAGTTTCAAATCTGCAACCTAAAACAAGAGACAATGAAGAGGCAGCAGAAGAAACAAATGTTTAAAAAAACGACCATTTTCAGAAATGCTCCAAATAACCGAATGAGGCTGAACGGGAAGTAAGGAGAGGCAATTACTGATAATCTACTTTTAAAAAAATGCCACTAGGTGTTGGGCTATCAGATTATATTTCAGATAGGTTATAAAGAGACTGCACAACTAACAATTAAAGGGCTGGTATCACGCTGTATAATTAAGCGGTGCCACAAGTTATAAACCAATAAACAATACAATGGAAGGTAAAGCCTTCACAGACAGTAGCTCGTTAGCAGCACTATACCAATTACCACAATAAATACAAACATGGCAATAATGCTATTTATTTCTTACACTTATAACACACCAGGATCCTACTCTTATAAAGCAGTAAAAAAGAAATACTTGAGGTACCTCCTAGGCGTCCAGTCCCTTCTGGCCACCTCACTGCCAGATAGACAATACTACGAAATAAAGGAAAGTAGGGCTGTCCAGTCGTTTATATTTTTCAAGGGGTAATCCCTCTTTACTGCAGTACACCAACACACGACATTTCGGCCATTTGGCCTTTATCAAGTGTTACAGGTCAGTGAAAAATATCCCTCTTTATACCCTCACCAAACAGTCCCACCCATAGTCCTGTATACATCACACCAAGTGTCTTCTTCTAGTGTTCCCTCCGGTGGTACTTTCCAAAACTTGGCTCTTGTCCAAAAAACACATCCCTCACACATTTTCACAGCATTATACTTACTAGGTGGAGACAGGGGATCCTTATTTTTACCTTTCTAAATCTTCTTCTCATTCCCCCACTCCACCTGAGTACAGAAAAACACATATACAATACTTACAGTGCATATACAATTTTCAGTGCAAAAAAATTTCCAGTATAAAAAATCTATTCACGATTAATCATCATGATTCATTGTTTAAAATCTTCTAAAACCTTTTTCAAAACTTTTTCATAAGAAACAGGTTAGGCTCAGTTTCTCATTCAACCCTTGTGGATTTACTGTCTGCAGATACCAGAACCTGCTCTATCACCTGCCACCGTAGTTGGCTAACGTGGTGTCTCGCTTCCTTAAAGTGCCTTGCTACACTCTTTTCATCTGTCTACAGCCCTTTTCGTCTGTCCAACATACAGCATGCCACATGGGCATTTCAGCGCATAGACCACCCTTTCTGTGTGGCATGTAAAGAAACCTTTCACCTTTACTCCTGTTCCTTTTCTCGGGTGCATCACCTCTTCCCCTCTAATTATATTTGCACAATTCTGACAGTTAAGGCAAGGGAAGGTACCCTCTTAGGCTTGGACAGGAATCTTTGCAGAGTGGTCTTCCTTGCTGGGGGCTCTATATTGCTTTTAACCAGTATATCTTTGATATTCTTTCCTCTCTTATACGCAAACCTAGGTTTCTTTCTACATACATCCACTAAGTTTCTTTCCCCTTCTAGTATGGGCCAGTATTTCCGTATTATTATTCTTACATCTGCTGACTGGACAGCCCTACTTTTCTTTATTTCGTAGTCTTATAAAGCAGTGTTCACCAACCCCTATTAGACCTTGCAAAGTGCTAACGTGCAATAAATATAATAAACATAAATATACAAATATCTGAAAGAAGGGAGAAACCGCAGTGCTAAGTCTTTCCAGTATCAGGTCTATAATATCCTAGGTGTCTGGCTCCAGGTAAGTATAAATGTAAATGTAAGACACTCTGGTGGATATATTATAACATCGGTTCTCTCTCACCAAAGGAATCAGAAAATACCGGGCAGGTAATTTGAACATGCAAGGACTCCAAACGATAGATCCGCAAATGCAAAAAAAGGGGTAAGCACATCCAGCATACATTACCGTCACATCGTTATTGTTACTAAAGTGTCTGGCTTCCGGGTATAAGTTGGTGTCCGTCCTACACTGAACACATTTTACTGAATATCCAGTTTGGTTCCTGAAAACAGTCTTGATCTGGTTCCCGCCACATAGCTTGAATCTCCTCAGCACTCTGGTTCTCTCATCGTCCCGCCTCACCAACGTACTTTTCGTCACACTCGTGACTTCCTCAGGGCATGGTTAATGAGTGTCCATACTCCATTTTTATACCTGAAACCTCCATTCCTTCGCTATCCTACCAACATTAACCTTTTATACACCATGTAAAGTCTAACAATTATTTATGTACATATCTATATGCAGATACATCCATGAACATTTTGGCTGTAGCTACCTTATCCATATAATAGCGTCTTGGAGTTATATAATAATATGTAAAAAAAATATTACACTCATCTATAACCCTTATTGCAACAATTAACTTTGCAGTGTCTATACACTTTACTCAGAAAAAATACCTTTATTTTTTCTTCACAGTATACTGTATTTTAGCTAGCAAAAAAACCATTCAATGAAGAAGTATACCCCAATAGAAAACATTGAAGTAAAAAAATACTTTTTAGAGCATAACTGTTTCAAGCACTAATTGTTACATTTCTAAAAATGTTAGATCTGAAAATGTTATAAAAAGCATATCTGTTGTATTCAATTAGATCAACTGGACTTGAAATGTAGTTCTTGAAGACGTTTCGCTAGTCATCCGACTAGCTTTCTCAATTCAGAATCACTTGTACAAGAATCTGTGGCAATTATGTACCCTGGAAAATCCCAATTAGCATATCACAGCCAGGTGTTAAGGGTGTGATTAGATAGTGGCTAAGAGGTGTTATAGGAACGCCCAGAGTAAGGTGTTAAAACAGCATTGTACATGGCAGACAGTTGGTGTCGAACCCCCCCACCTTATTAGGCTTGGTTCTTTATTTTCACATAAATGGCCTCCTTAACACCTCTCTGAACCAGTCACGTTCCTTCGCCATATGTTAACATTACAATCTTCAAAGGTATGTCCTTTATCCTTAAGATGCAGATACACGGCTGAGTCCTGACCCGAGGAATTGGCTCTTCTGTGCTGGGCCATACGTTGATGCAGTTGCTGTTTGGTCTCCCCCACATACAAATCAAGCATTCTTCACTGCACTGCACTGCATATATGATGTCGCTTTTCTTGTGTTTTGGTAATGGGTCTTTCGGATGTACCAATTGCTGCCTCAGGGTTGTTTTCGGTTTAAAGCAGACGGGTACGATGTTTTTTTGAAAATTCTTCTTAATTTCTCGGAGACCCCTGCTACATGGGGATGACCATGTTCTTCCTCCTGTCTTGCTTTTCCCCTTCACTGTTGGTATTCATGTTCTTTTCTTTCCTTCTACTTCTTTTGACAAAGGCCCAGTCTGGATATCCACAAGTTTTAAGGGCTCTTTGAGATGTTTAATTTCTTTAGCCTTCGCCTCTGTGCTAGTGGGGATGTTCTCGGCTCTGTGTTGCAGGGTTCTGATGACCCCCAGCTTGTGATCTAAAGGGTGGTGGGAGTCAACATCAAATACTGATCTGTGGTGTTGGTTTTCTTGTAAACCTCTACTTCCAGTTTACCATTTTCCTTAACTTCTACCAAGCATCAGAAAAGCCAGTTTGTTGTTTTGTACCTCTTCCCTTGTGAATTTATGTTTTGGTCCACCGCATTAATGTGTTCTGTGAAAGCTTGTACTTCCTTCTGGTGGATTTTAACCCAGGTGTCATCAACATATCTGAACCAGTGGCTGGGTGCTATGCCCTTAAAGGTATTAAGCGCCTGTGTTTCTACCTCCTCCATGTAAAGGTTGGCCACAATAGGTGAAACTGGAGATCTGGGTGGGGGGGTTCGACACCAACTGTCTGCCATGTACAATGCTGTTTTAACACCTTACTCTGGGCGTTCCTATAACACCTCTTAGCCACTATCTAATCACACCCTTAACACCTGGCTGTGATATGCTAATTGGGATTTTCCAGGGTACATAATTGCCACAGATTCTTGTACAAGTGATTCTGAATTGAGAAAGCCAGTCGGATGACTAGCGAAACGTCTTCAAGAACTACATTTCAAGTCCAGTTGATCTAATTGAATACAACAGATATACCATGACCTGGATGAATGAGAACCTTCACAAGTTATAAAAAGCAGATATATTTCATCTCCTCATTCCAGCCATTAGGGATCAAAGGTATTGAGATTAAATATCCACCTAGCTTCTTTCTGCAATAAACATTTATTAACATCTCCATCTCTAATGCCATTAACTACTTTTTCGATAGTACAAAATTTTATACTGTAGGGGTTAGAGCTATGTTGTTCAATTACATGTTTTGCTACACTGCTCTGCAGTGGATTCCTATTCAAAATTGCTCTTATGTGCTCTTGTATTTATACAGTAAGGCTGCATTTTGTTGTACCAACACATATCTTATTGCAATTGCATTTAATCATATATATTACTTGAATAGATTTGCAAGTTATCAGACTTTTGATCTTTTGAGTTCTCCCATCGGGAAACTCAACTGAATCTGTTGTCATCATGTAATTGCATACTAAGCATTCACCACATTTTCTATTTCCTAAAGCTTTTTTAACCCCTATCCATTCCTGCACGGAGGATTGCACTTCTGTAAAATGGCTATGGGTTAACATATCCTTAAGGGATTTAGCTTTTTTTGCTGTTATAGAAGGCCAATTTCCAACCTTATTTTTTAGTTCTACAGCCTCGCTGATCAGGAACCAATATTTCTGAAGAATGGTTTTTATTTTTATTTTTTTATAATCATTCGTTTTTATTAATTTTGGTAATATAGTCAAATTTGTACATATTACAGTTGATTAATTTGTGCCTTATAATTTGACATTAGTAAATAAAAATACAGTATGTTTAATTTTACAAAATTAAAATTAGAATTAGGATAATATTAAACTAAAACAGTATATGAAAATTAAACAAATACTCAAATAATAATATAAGTACAACTAAGACGATCTGTCTCGTAAGTATTATATTTGAACTTGTTGTATTTTGGTTTAGGTTTAGGGATATCTTATTAGGGTTGGTACTAGAGTCCTCCGGAGAATGAGCTCTTCCTGGAGGGAGTGTTCTCCAATAAAAAATAGTAGGATATAGATTTAAATTATGCTGATAGATCTCTGGTCTGTGTACCAGTATTCCCATTGTTTAAAGAATTTGTCAAATTTGGATTGGGAGATAGCATAGGTTTTCTCATAGTTCATATTGATGTCTAGTCTTTTGATAACTATATTTAAATTTGTTTTTTGTTAGATAACCAATTTCTGGTTATGAACTGTAACATATTTATTAACATATGCAAAATGATGGTTTTTTAGTTCATAGGGTAGTTCTATAAATAGTAAAGCTAATTTTGGGGTCATTTTGATTTGTTCTTGGAAGAGGAAGTTGGGGAAGTTTTGGATTTTGGGCCATGTTTTCTTGATTTTTTTTTACAGGACCAGAATATGTGGAGCAGTGTTTCTGGTTAAGAATCGCATCTCCAACAATTAGATGAGTATTGTTGGTTCCATTTAGCCATTATTTCTGTGGTTCTGTAAAATCTTAGAATAAGTTTTTTGCTGTTTCCCAATGTTGGGAGCATTTGGATAGTTGGAATGGGATATCAGCTGCTTCAGACCACAATTCTAGGGGTATTGTTTCTCCTAATTCTTCCTCCCATTTTTCATAGGGTTTTAGTTTAGTCGGTATGTCTTTGCTGTTCTAAGTTCTGATCTGTTACACATTTGTTGTTCTATCTCACTCCATTGTTTAGGGATATTTTCTTTGTTCCACCAGTATCTGGTCTGGTCTAAAATAGTTGCTTGATGATAATCTTTTAGAATGGTGATTGCAAGGCCTCCCATATTCCTGGATTTGGTCATTATATTGTTGTTTATTCTGGCTTTGGGTTTACCCCAGATGAATTTAGTGATTTCTTTTTGAGCTTTGATGAAGAAGGAATTCGGTATTTGTATCGGGATTGATCTGAATAGATATAGGAATTGGGGAAGGGTAATCATCTTGGTCGTCATGATTCTATCCATCAATGTAAGGATCAGATGTTTCCATTTTCTGAACTGTGATTCTATTTTTTCTAGTAGTAAAATTTAAATTAAATAGTTATTTGGTGTTTGTGGAGATTTTAATTCCATGGTATATATATTAATTCCCAGGAGTAGGAGTATTTGGAGGCAAGAAATATTTTAAGTGCCCCTGAGATGTTGATTCCAAGTACTTGTGATTTTTTTAGTTGATTTTGTAGTAGGATATTTTACTAAATTGTGAGATATAGTTTTGGATGTGGATCATTGAGGTTATGGGTTTGGTTATTATTAGTATAACGTTGTCTGCAAATAAGGCTATTATATGTTGATTGTTTCCTATTTTGATTCCGGAGATATTTGTATTGGATCTTATCTTCTCTGCAAGCGGTTCCATTGCTAAGGCAAAAATAAGAGGGGATAGGGGACAGCCATGTCTGGTTCCATTGGTGATATTGAATGGGTTGGATAACATGTTAGAGATGTATACTGCTTCTGATGGTTTATTATATAAGGCCATAATGGCTTTTTGGAAATTATATTGTATTCCAAATTTTTAGTTAGTTTTAGATATTCCCAATTCAGTTTGTCGAAAGCCTTTTCTGCATCAAGAGTTACAAATAGTAATGTAATATTTTTCTTTTTCGCCCAATCAATTAGGTCTATGACTCTTCTGGTGTTAGCTATGGATTGTCTATTTATTATGAATCCTACTTGATCTTGATGGATTAGTTCTGGTAGTATATATTTGAGTCTTTCTGCAAGGATTTTGGAGTAAATTTTCAGGTCATTGTTAAGTAGAGATATTGGTCGAAAATTAGAAGTTGAGGAGGTGTCTTTCCCTTGTTTTGGTATGGGTACAATGATTGCATTCAACATTTCTTGTGGGAATGATTGTTGCTCAATTGCTTAGTTAAACATTTTTTGTAGCTGTGGTGTTAAGATTGGTGAGAAAGATTTGTAATATTTATTAGTGAACCCATCTTCTCCAGGGGATTTGTTGAGTTTCAAAGATTTAATTGCTTTGTATATTTCTTCTTGAGAGATTGGGTTGTCGAAGTCTTTTTTGTTGTTGTGCTGATTTATGATTGTGGTTTTGTTGATTTTGAAGTGTGGTAGATTTATGGAGTCAAGAAATTTTTGAATCTTCTCAGTTTGGGGTTGTATTGTATCTTTGGAGAGGTTTAGGTTGTATACTGTAGTTTTGAATAGTAGCCACTGAATTGATTTGCTATGTCTTTGGGGTTCATGATTTTCTTGTTGTCTTTGGTTATGTAGGGGATTTTAGTTTTGGCGATTCTGTGTTTCAATCTGTTGGCTAGATTTCTGTTGGCTTTCCCTCCTTGTGCATAATATGTGGCTTTCAGTCTCTTCATCATTCTTTCGTAGTAGTATAGATTTAGGGAATGTCGTTTTCCTCTGGTCTCCTTAAGTTCCTTTGTTAATTGGGAAGAAGGGTTTAGTTTGGGCTTTTCTTCGAGATTGCTTATTTTCTGTAGTAGGTTTAGTTTTTTTGTCTTCTGATTTTGTTTAGTTGGTATACTTGTTGAATGCAAATTCCTCTAATGACAGCTTTATGCGCATTCCAGGTGGTAAAAGCGTTGGTATCGGAGGGTTTGTTTTTTGTTTGGTGGGTGGTGAGTGTTGGTTAGATTTGGAGGGTACAGGGTTTTAGTACTCTGAGAAGCAATTATAATAATTATAATAACATAAATAACAAAAAATAATTTAAAAAATACAGCATAATCTTAACTATATACATAAATATTAATGAAAACTATTGAATAATTCCTAACCCCCTCAATGGTCAGTCTCTAAATCCCAGTTAAACGAAGAACTGGGGTAGGAGGAGCGCTTGTTGCCACCTGGGATTGGAATTTATTAATAGGTAAACAGGTCTATAGTTGGGTATTAACCTATAAATTTTTCCTTAGTCTTAAATTCTATCTTTAGGATTATTAGTTACTTGTATATATGTTTTTCTTTCCTTCCCCCTTTCAGGATATGGATTGAGGAATGTGGTTGGGTTTCTCTGTAAAATTAATTCTCTAGGTGTTCCTAGAGAGTTTAGGGTGTATATACATTGAGCGTATACAAGACTTTGGTTCTAATTTGTAGAGGGGAAATCAATAGTATAAGCTGGGTTATTTTAATATTGTGTTTACTATGTTACTATTGACAACATCATCATAAACAGTTTGTAATCCCTTATACACCAATATATTAACTTGTTTCCCAAATTTCACATCACATCATAGTATATAACACATTTAGAGCTTGAGTTTATCTAGGGGGATTGCAGTATATATGCATGTGTAGATGTAAAGTTTCAATTCTAACCAGCATAGAAATAATTACTATAGTTTAAGCTTTATTAAGGTATCTAGACTTTTGTCTTGTATGATTTGGTTTCTTTCCAAGTTCTTTCTTTATTAGAGATGGCCGAACTAAATAAAGTTCGAATTCAAGTCTATGGGAGAGTTTACAGCTAAACTAACAATGGTAACTTACTGTAAATGGCTGTGGCACCTGGGAAATGGTCTGAGGAACATGTCACTATCTCCAAAACTTGTTAAAACACTTCCTAAAGTCAGACGGGCAATTGTCGGGTTTTGCGCAAGCTACATTGGACGATACATTCGAGGATTATCGAACGAACGAACGAGTGATCCTACCTAGGCTTAGCGAACAAAGGGTTTGGATAGTGTGGTGGTTAAAGGCACCACCTTTGTCATGGGAGACCAGGGTTCGAATCCTGTCTAGGGGCAGCTATACAAATGTTTGGATTATTATAATACCCCAGTAATATAATAACCATTTAATACCCTAGTGATATAATATTGTTATTATATTACTAGGTTATCATATGGTTATTATATTACTAGGTTATTATACTACTAGGTTATTATATGGTTATTATATTGCTAGGTTATTATATTACTAGGGTATTATAATATAATAACCATAATAACCTAGTAATATAATAACCATATAATAACCTACTAATATTATAACCATATAATACCCTAGCAATATAATATTGTTATATTAATAGGTTATCATATGGTTATAATATTACTAGGTTATTATGGTTATTATATAAAGGATAATGTGCCCCTTACAGTATAATATAAGGATATTACGCCACCGAGGAGTCCCTTGACCATATACAGGGCAGGGAACTCCGAGGTGGCTTAATGTCCTTATATAATAATGTGAAGGAGCGCATTATTTCTTAGAATACATAAGTTTTAGATTCCTTCACCCCATTCACATTTTAAATTCTAGCCTTGTCCCTATTCCCACCTTAATTTAAACCCCCAAGCTACCTTCTGTAACTTAAACCTAGTAAAAAGGAACATCCCAGCCCAGCATCTATGCAGTTAAACAAATCTTTGTGGAGGAGGAGAGAGACATTGGTTATGCAGTGACAGGAAGCAGCTCCAGCAGGTTCCGTTAGTGAAGTTAACACTGCAAAAAACGCTGAGTCATTGTCCAGGCATGAACACTGGAATGGGCGGAGTAGTGGGATATAAGAAATATAAGATATAAGTGACTTAGTGACATAGCTGAGTGATTTTTATAAGGATATATACCACTGCAGCTCCCATTACAAAATATCACACTTATGTATTATATTATAATACCCTAGTAATATAATAACCTAGTAATATAATAACCATAATAACCTAGTAATATAATAACCATATGATAACCTAGTAATATAATAACAATATTATATTACTAGGTTATTATATGGTTATTATATTACTAGAGTATTATAATAATCCAAACATTTGTATAGCTGCCCCTAGCCAGAATTCAAACCCTGGTTTTCCATGTCAAAGGCAGTGCCTTTAACCACTACACTATCCAGCCACTACATTACACTACACTACATTCTAGAGTTAGTGAACTGCCCATAAATTCGATAATTATCGAATTTACGATTGAAAGTCCGGAAACATCGAAAATCCGAGAAATCCGGGTCCGGGATAGCTCGAGAAGTCCGAGTCTGTTCAAACTCATATAGTTCGCTCAAACTCGGGCTCAAGTTCTAGTCCATCCCTATTCTTTATTAAGTATATTCAAGGGAAGGGTTATTAAATTGTTAGATAGCCTTAGATTTATATGATATAGATAGAATAAGGTTTTGCTATGTGGTAAATAGATATCGTGAACTAGGATAGAGGAATTGACATTTATTTTGCCTTTTTGGGATCTTAGTGGGTTATCTGTTACATATCTAGGAACAGATACAAGGCTATATTGCTAGTCGTTAAGAGAGTGATATATGTGTTTTTTTTCCTTTTTTATTAATTATATCTAGGTACCTTTATTATTTAAATTATATATTTACATTTACATTATTTTGATTTCAGTCTAAAACATTCAAGACATGGATAAAACATTCTGCAACCAACTTTAACAATAGTTCAAGTTATATTAAGTTGTTTTTTGGGTAAATCTTAAACTGGCATAGATAAAACATTTTCCAAACTTAGGCAGTAACTTTTTTTTAATGTTTTTTAGGGAATTTGAGAGTATTCCCTTAGTAATAGTTCTAAATATCCTTATCTAGTCTTTCTTTAGATGGCATTCCATTCTTTAATCATTTTCCCCTTGTTTGGAGAGTCTTTGAGATGTTGTTTAATGGATTCTGGGATTTTGAGTTCCCATTCTTGGCATTTTTGTAGGGTTTCCTTTGGTGTAGATAGGTTGTTGAATTGTCCCTCCTTGTTATAATTAAATGTGTTGGGAAGCCCAATCTGTAGTTTATGTCATTAAACCAGAGTATTTCTGTTACTGCTTGGAAAGATCTTCTTGCCTGCATCATTGCTGGTGACAAGTCTACAAAAAATTGTAGCTTAGAGAATTTATCAGGGATTTGGGATTTATTCCTCGTGAAGGCCAGGAACAATTCCTTAGTTTGATAGAAGTGAAATCTAGTGATAATGTCTCTGGGAGCAGACGGAGGGGCATTTTGGGTTTAGGTAGTCTTTGGGTTCTATCCAGGGTAAGATCGACCTTGGATAAGTTGGGAAGGCATTCTTCCAGAAGGTCTTCCATGTATTGGCTGAGTTCTGAGTTTTTAATAGATTCAGGGATCCCTCTAATTTTGAGGTTATTTCCCCTTGATCTGTCCTCCAAATCTGTAATTTTGTTTTGGATCAGAGATGCAGATTTATCTAAATTGTTGTGAGTGTCTACTAATTTATTAAAAGAATTGGTAAAATCGTCCATTTTGTTTTCAATGTGAGTTGTATGCTCTAATAAATCTATAATGTCTTTTTTAATGGTTTCTACCATTTCTGCCACATCTAATTTAAAGGCCTTGTGCTGTGAGATTAGTAAATCTTTTAGTATTGTTTTCAGGAACCAAACTGGATATTCAGCAAAGTGTGTTCAGTGTCGGACGGACACCAACTTATACCCGGCAGCCAGACACTTTAGTAATAATAACGATGTGACCGGTAATGTATGCTGGATGTGCTTACCTATTTTTTGCATTTGCGGATCTATCGATTGGAGTCCTTGCATGTTCAAATTACCTGCCCAGTATTTCCTGATTCCTTTGGTGAGAGAGAACCGATGTTATAATATATCCACCGGAGCGTCTTACATGTACATTTATACTTACCTAGGACACCTAGGATATTATAGGCTTGAACTTGATACTGGAAAGACTTAGCACTGTGGTTCCTCCCTTCTTTCAGATATTTGTATATTTATTATATTTATTGCGCGTTAGCACTTTGTAAGGTCTAATAGGGGTTGGTGAACACTGCTTTATAAGTGTAGGATACTGGTGTGTTATAAGTGTAAGAAATAAATAGCATTATTGCCATGTTTGTATTTATTGTGGTAATTGGTATAGTGCTGTTAACGAGCTACTGTCTGTGAAGGCTTTACCTTCCATTGTATTGTTTATCAGATTATATTGCCATTCTATAGAGCAGAAATTTGCTATTTTGGATCGTAATTGTTAAAATTAATTCTATTAAAATACATAAGGCTCGGGCATTTCAATAGGGAGGTGCAATGATGAGAACCTATATAATCAGTCACTCAGTGATGTCACTGAGTGACTTCCTTTCTGCCACTGCACCTCCCCATGTCCCTCTCCCTGCCTGTATTAGTAATGTAGATAAGAAGCCTGTTTTGGTACATACAAATAGTTAACTGACGTTTGCTTTTATACAGGTCAGAGAACTTCGAGGTGAAGTAATATCTGTATATTGTTCTGTAGGTAGCGTATTATTCCATATAATACATAAGGTCAAAAAAAAAGAAAAATCCAGCACAGACAGTCTGTCTCCCCCCCCTCCCTTTATCCCCCTCCTTTTATTAGTAATGTACATAAGAAGCCTGGTCAAGGTGTGTCCTTTTTCCTTAAGATGCAGGTAGACGGCTGTGTCCTGACCCGAGGCTGCACTGTGCTGGGCCATATGTTGATACAGTTGCTGTTTGGTCTTCCCACATACAAATCAGAGCACCCTTTCCTGCAATGCACTGCATATATGATGTCACTTTTTTTGTATTTTGGTATTGGGCATATGTGTTTTGAGAAATGTTTAGCATGTTCTGGGAACCCTGATCATGTTATAAGTAGGCCTTAGGCAATTTTACTTTTTTTTATATGGCAGTCTGTTTGTGCAATACCATGTGATATGTGTACATACAGTATATCCTTTGAATGTATATGTATGCATTATGTTCACCTTGATCAACTACACCTTTGAGTGGACTTTTCATATAATTGACGTATTCACTAAAGACTTTGATACACTTTAATGGACTTTGATGGACATTTGATCACAGCACCACCTGCTGACTACCCTCTGATTGGACTTGTGATCAGAAGGGGGTGGGGGTTATAATGTGGTGGGTGTTTTATATTTGTCATATTTGATAAAGGAAAATAGTACGGCAGCGCACTCCGGTAAAGAAAATCTGCAGCTTTCCAAAGTGAAATTACATTTTATTTAATTAAACACATTCTTACACAAGGCGTATGTACAACAAACGGATGGCCTTACGCGTTTCGAGCAGATCGCTCTTACTCATAGGCTTGAACCGGGATACCAACTAACGGTCATTTAAACTTTTAAAACTCCCTCCCACCGCCGTGTCTCACTACGGAGAGAGAGAGAGTACAATAACAAACACCTATTCAGTGACAATTAACCCAATGTCTACCACCCTATCAAACTCCCCCACACACAATGGGTGCTAGATAAATAAAATGAATAAATAATACTATGTAACTTCGATCGTGGATAATTCTAAAACCCCATATCAAAAACCCAAATAAGTACACATGTACCCCCTAAAAGGTACATACAACTATATAATACATATTAACCACAATCAGACCTTCATCTTACTATATCCGTGAATAAATAGATAGAAGTGAATAAATATATCTTATATAAGAATAACATTAAAACTATATTTACATATACATGAGTAACTAAGTACCCCGAGAAAAATACATTTGTGTACATATTATCATTAATATAGTCACCTAAATATGATCCTTATAAAATATACCTTTATACCCCTGGAATTGTATAGATATGAATAAATGTCCATATATACATACATAGATAAATGCATTAGGCAAATAGGAATGACATAAAATAAGGTGAGAAAGTTCATATTACTAATGTTCAGAATATAAACTATATAAGTATAAGTGTAACAAATACCCATATATACATGTCACTTATCCAATGAAAGATATTCGATCCACATATACATAAATGGAAATCTTTTCTCCTATCCAAACTTTTTCTGACCGTATTCCAATCTCTAGAACTTTTCCATATATAAATAAATAGATATGTGCTTACATGAATAAATAAGTCAATAAATAGATAGATACATAAATGTCTCAATGGGATTCATCCAAAATACTCGACTGAGGTGCATGATAGTCTGCAATTTTTAAATTCCCATATATTATCTACGTGTAGCATGATAAATCACAGATGGAATTAACCCCTAGCGGTGTTCTAGTCTCTAAAACATAAATCCATTTCACCTCACATTTCAGTAGGATACTGGTTCTATCCCTTCTTCTAGGATCTGGTCTTATTGCTTGTATACCCTGTGCTAAAAATTGCTTAATATCCCCCCCGTTACATTGTATGAAATGTCTTGCTACGGGGCTATGTAACCGTCCTACCTCCACATCCCTTAGATGTTCTCTAATTCTGTTCTTAAGAGGTCTGGTTGTGCAGCCCACGTACTGGATTTTACATTTATTACATGTAATCAGGTACACCACAAATGGAGTATTACAATTAATATATGACTCAACACTATACTTTTTACCTGTTACAGAACTATTAAAATTAGAACCTTTTATAAGATGTACACAGGTTTTACATCTCGCCGAGCCACATGGGTAACATCCTTTAAAGTGTAACCATAATTTTTTGTTCTGATCGTCATTCGTATAGACGCTTGGAGATAATATATCTCCAAGGGACCTTGCTCTTCTAGGAACAAAATTATACCCTTCCTGTAATACATCTTTAAGAGCAGGGTCTTGATTAAGTATGGGTAAGTATCTTTTTATGATCTTAACTATATCTCTGTATTGAGGACTGTATCGAGTGATAAAAAATACTCCCTTTCCTTTCTTTTTGTCTACAGAATCTGCACTATTTTTGCTTTTATTGTTTTTATTGTTAGAAATATACTTCATTGCTGTGCTCCTATCAATATCTGTTGCTTTCTTACAAGTGCTATTTAAAAGCTGACTATTATATCCTCTAGATAAAAGTCTGGATTTCATGGACTCAGCTGCTTTTTGAAAGTCTTCCATTGTAGAACAGTTGCGCCTTAATCTCCTAAGCTGACCAAAGGGTATAGCTCTTATGCTATGAGGTGGATGACAAGAGCTAGCATGCAATATGGTGTTTTTAGCAGTGGGCTTACGAAAGTCACTGGTGATCAATCTCTCATCTTTCGCCTTAATAGTTACATCTAAAAAATTGATAGATTCTCCTCCAAATTCTGATGTGAACCTGATGTTATATTTATTGTTATTTAATTTTGATATCCATTGTTCAAAATGTTCTTTAGAACCTAACCATACCCATATCAAGTCATCTATATATCTTCGGTACATGATGACTTGCTGGTCTTGGTTCTGAAATTCAGGGTGGGGGTAGAGACTAGTCTCCTCCCACCACCCTAGAAATAAATTCGCATATGTAGGGGCAAATTTTGCCCCCATTGATGCCCCACACAACTGTCTATAGAAAACACCATTGAACTTGAAATAGTTATGTGTTAAAAGATATAGCAAGGCTTCTAAAATACATGCAATCCACTCTTTAGAGTACGTACTATATACAGACAAATGGTATTTTAATGCTTGTAAACCCCATTTATGGGGTATACACGAATATAACGACACTACATCTGTAGTGGCCAAGTTATATTGTTTATCCCATTTTATACATTCTAATTCCTTAATAATATCTGTAGTGTCTTTAACATATGAAAATAGACGTTTCACAAAAGGTTGTAGTACCAAATCTATTAATTCTGACAGCCCTTCATTTAGTGAGCCAATCCCCGCTACTATGTGACGTCCCTTGGGGGGCAAATGACCTTTATGTGTTTTGGGCAAATGATGAAACACCGGTGTTACTGGGTGAGGAGGAATTAAAAAGTCTCTCATTTTTTCATTAATAATACCTATTCTAATGCCCTCTTCTATGATGTTGCTAAGTGTTCCCCTATACATATTAGTAGGGTCATTGGAAAGGGTTTCATAGGTATTTACATCTCCAAGTTGTCTTAAGGCTTCTACCTCATAGTCCTGTCTCTCTAGGACCACTACTGATCCCCCCTTATCCGCTTTGCGAATTATTATGTTCCGATCTTTCTTTAAAGTATTTAGAGCCTTTCTTTCTTTAATATTAAGGTTAGTTCTCTTATTCCCTTTTCTCTTATATAAGCTCTTAACTTCTAAGGCTTTCAGATCTCTCTCCACTAATTCTTGGAAAGTATCTACACATGAGCTCCTGCATTGTACCGGATAGAAAGTGGATTTCCGTTTGAACCTGTTGGCTTCAGTAATAGGGTCTACTCCTATATATCCTCCTGGGATACCACTCTGTTCTGATAAACATAACAAATCTTTCAGATCTACTATGGCTCTTTCATCTCTCTCATGAGTATCTCCTACTTGTGTGTTAGTAACCTTCTCTAATAATGCACCATTATTATTAACATTATTGCTATGTACACCCTGAAAAAACTTTTTTAACATTAATTTCCTCACAAATCTATTAATATCGACCATTGTGTCTAATATATCAAAATCCTGTGTAGGACAAAAAGAAAGTCCATAGTTCAAAAGTCTTTGTTCATCAGGGGTTAAATCTCTCTTTGTCAGGTTTAATACATTGTCCGTAGGCTCCGTTTCCGTTCCCGTAATGGGTAACGATGGTGTTGATGATTTTGGTGATTTATGTCTCCCACCTCTGCGTAACGGTCTATGTCTAAAGGGATACCTCTTTTTGACGTAGAAGATCTAGCTTTCTTATTAGATAGGCTTATAACATCTTCATCTAATTGATGATCATTATACTTATCCCTCCTGTTCATATAATTTTCATGATCGCTCCCTGATGTGGAGGAAGTCCGTCTCTGGAATGTTCGATCCCGTCGTTTGCTGTTTCTATAACCTCTGAAAGACATAGAAGACGAAGCGGCAGACGAAACATCTGACAGAGAGGAATTTGAATCATATTCGCTCATACTGTTCTGAAATGTTACATTTTTAGCATACCCTCTCTTGCTTTTCAATATTGATTTCAAATATCTACCTTGTCCTCTGTTTGGAAATCTCCTTCCTCCAAAATCACCACTCCGTCTATATACTTGATGGTTTTTATAATCCTGTTTATCTCTATTAAGCTTGTTACCTTTTATTTCCATAATCCCTTTCTCTATTTTATCAATGTTACTGTACATCCTATTTTCGTATTCTTCAAACTTGGTCAGTTCTTTATGTTTCATGGTTAACTGTTCACACTCGTCTATTTCGTTTTTTAGAGACGTGATCTGTCTCTGTTTAAACATGACTATTAATTCCATAAGTTTTGCTGAACAATCACTTAGGACCATATTCCACTGTTGCATAAAGTCGCTTTCTTGTTCAACAAAAAATGACGGAAACTTTTTAATTCTGAGTCCACGAGGTATCATCTTATATTCTAAATATTTCTCAATAATGGCTATATCCCACCATAATCTTGTTTCTTTAACTAACAATTTTTCCCACATGTTGAAACATTGCTCGATATCTTCCATTCCTATATTGCCTTTCTCATAACCTTCAAACATATCTTTCGCCTTCTGTAATCTTATATTATGCCTATCTGGCCCAAATCGTTCTGGTCCTTTATGTCTCTCCATATTAGTATATAGGAATACAAAAAAATATTTTTAGATTGGAGTTTTTCACAGAGACCAGAACGAGACAATTACACACAGCTGCTCAATATGGAAAATCACAGTTCACAAAGGTAATTACACCAAATAGTACTTGTTATAAATAACTGGATTTTCCTATATAGCACTGTTAAAGTGCTTGGATAACAATAAAACAATATTTGACTGATATTTGTTATCAACACACATATATATGACTCACTTAGTAAGTCAAGTGATCCGCTAGGGGTTAATTCCATCTGTGATTTATCATGCTACACGTAGATAATATATGGGAATTTAAAAATTGCAGACTATCATGCACCTCAGTCGAGTATTTTGGATGAATCCCATTGAGACATTTATGTATCTATCTATTTATTGACTTATTTATTCATGTAAGCACATATCTATTTATTTATATATGGAAAAGTTCTAGAGATTGGAATACGGTCAGAAAAAGTTTGGATAGGAGAAAAGATTTCCATTTATGTATATGTGGATCGAATATCTTTCATTGGATAAGTGACATGTATATATGGGTATTTGTTACACTTATACTTATATAGTTTATATTCTGAACATTAGTAATATGAACTTTCTCACCTTATTTTATGTCATTCCTATTTGCCTAATGCATTTATCTATGTATGTATATATGGACATTTATTCATATCTATACAATTCCAGGGGTATAAAGGTATATTTTATAAGGATCATATTTAGGTGACTATATTAATGATAATATGTACACAAATGTATTTTTCTCGGGGTACTTAGTTACTCATGTATATGTAAATATAGTTTTAATGTTATTCTTATATAAGATATATTTATTCACTTCTATCTATTTATTCACGGATATAGTAAGATGAAGGTCTGATTGTGGTTAATATGTATTATATAGTTGTATGTACCTTTTAGGGGGTACATGTGTACTTATTTGGGTTTTTGATATGGGGTTTTAGAATTATCCACGATCGAAGTTACATAGTATTATTTATTCATTTTATTTATCTAGCACCCATGGTGTGTGGGGGAGTTTGATAGGGTGGTAGACATTGGGTTAATTGTCACTGAATAGGTGTTTGTTATTGTACTCTCTCTCTCTCCGTAGTGAGACACGGCGGTGGGAGGGAGTTTTAAAAGTTTAAATGACCGTTAGTTGGTATCCCGGTTCAAGCCTATGAGTAAGAGCGATCTGCTCGAAACGCGTAAGGCCATCCGTTTGTTGTACATACGCCTTGTGTAAGAATGTGTTTAATTAAATAAAATGTAATTTCACTTTGGAAAGCTGCCGATTTTCTTTACCGGAGTGCGCTGCCGTACTATTTTCGTTTGGTTGATGGGGAGCTTGTATCTGGATTAAGCGAAGGGTCCAGGGCATGCAGCACCTGGGCCACCCAGGAGTACGGGTGAGTCGATAATTTGTTAATGTATAACGACCGGGATTACCAAGTGGAAGGATCTCCATTGTGATAGATTCGGGGCATATGCACCCGGATCACTTGACTTACTAAGTGAGTCATATATATGTGTTTTGATAACAAATATCAGTCAAATATTGTTTTATTGTTATCCAAGCACTTTAACAGTGCTATATAGGAAAATCCAGTTATTTATAACAAGTAATATTTGATAAAGGACCTAGCATCCAAAACATATTATGTGATGATTAAATAAGCTTTTCAAGATATCTCTTTAGAGTCTTTTGATACCTGGAACTACCTCAATTCTTCCATATTGATGTACATATAAGTTGCCTACAGTGATGGTACATATAAGTTGCCTACAGTGACTGGAGCATTAAATTTGCCCACAGTGACTGGTACATATAAGTTTCCCACAGTAACTGGTACATATAAAATTCCACAAATACAAAAGTTTGCTCACAGTGACTGGTACATAAAAGTTGCGCCCAGTGAGTAATACATAGAAGTTTTCCACAGTGACTGGTACATACAAGTTACTGACAGTGACTGGTATATCCGGTTTTCCACATTGACTGGTACATATAAGTTTCTTTCAGTGACGGTACGGTACATATATGTTGCCCACAGTGTCTGGTACAAATAAAATGCCAAAAGTGACTGGTACGTTGCCCACAGTGACTAATACACAACTTTGCCCATAGTGACTGTCACATACAGGTTAGCCCACAGTGATTGGTACATTTAAGTTGTTCACAGTGACTTACATGTTGCCCACAGTGACTTGTACAGTACATATCGGTTGCCCACAGTCACTGGTGCATATAGGTTTGCCCACAATGTCTGGTACATACAAGTTGCCCACAATAATTGGTACATATAAGTTACCCATAAGTGACTGGTACATACAAATTGCCCACACAGTCTAGTACATGCAAGTTGCCCACACAGACTGGTATATATATACGTTTTCCACAGTAACTGGTAGATATAAGTTGCCCTCAGTGACTGGTGTATGCAAGTTTCCCACAGTGAGTGGTGCATATAAGTTGCCCAAAGTGACTAGTAAAAAGAATTTGCCCACAGTGGTACATATAAGTTGTCCACATTGGTGCCTACAGTGATGGTACATATAAGTTACAATGCAAATAATTTGGAGGAGCACACTACTTCATTTTCTGTGTTTTATTGAGCAAAAAACATACAACGTTTCGGGGGATATAACCTCCCCTTCCTCAGGTATCCTCAGGTAGGGGAGGTCATATCCCCTGAACTGTTGTATGTTTTTTGTTCAATAAAACACTGAAAATGAAGTAGTGTGCTCCTCCAACTTATTTGCTTTTCCTTATTGCTGTTGCCCTTGAGGTGGAGGGCTGGGAGGTTTGCACCTATCAATTGAAGGCCGTGCCAAAGGGGGTGTGCTTGAGTGTACTTTATTGGAATTATTTACATATAAGTTGCCCACAGTTACTGGTACACAAGTTTGCCTACAGTGACAGGTACATACACGTTTGCCCACAGTGACTGGTACATATAAGTTTTTCATAGTTACTTATAAATATAAGTTGCCCACAATAACTTGGACATATAAGATGCCAACAGTGACTGGTGCATAAATGTTGCCCACAGTGACTAGTACATAACAATTTTTCACAGTGACTGCTACAAACAAGTTGCCCATGGTGACTGGTACATATAGATTTGCCCACAGTGACTGGTATATATAAGTTGCCCACAGACACTGGTATATACATGCTGCCCACACATATAAATGGCTAGAAGTGACTGGTACATACATATTGCCTGCACAGACTTATACATGCAAGTTGTCCACAGTGGCTGGTACATATAAGTTGCCCACACAATCTGGTACATATAAGCTGCCCACAGTGACTGGTACAATATACAAGTTGCCCACAGTGACTGGTGCATGCAAGTTCCTCACAGTAGCTGGCACATAGAAGTTTCCCAAAATGACTAGTAAATAGAACAGTGACTAGTACATATATGTTGCTCAGAGTATATGAAGGAAGCAGGAAGTTACTAGTTCTCGTGGGCTACAGCATAAGATAACAGCACAACTAAAGGTACTTTCTAACCTGGCCATACAGCTGCTTATTAAAGGTATTGGCTGCTGATTGCTTCTAACATGAAAACTTGTTAGGGGGAGCAGATTGATGAATATGGGGCATATTAGTTGAAGATTGAAAGTGGCAGATTGGATGATGGGTGCAGATTGCAAGGTGAGGAGCAGATTGGAAAGATAGGGGCATATAATTGGATGGAGGGGGCTCATTATATGGAGAGGGGCAAATTGGGTAGTGCGGACAGATAGTACCATATAAGTATGTTGAAGCAGATTGTAAGAAAATTATGCAGATTGGATTTGAATGGGCAGATTGGAAAAAGGGGAAGGATGGATGAGATCAGAATGGGGAGGGGTCAAATTGGTATTGCTGCATCAAGGATTGAATGGAAGCGAAGTGGAATTCAAAGAAGGGGGAGGAAAAACAAACATGGTAAAAACAGTAGAAATAAAAATAAAAATGGAGGGCTGACCTAACAGTGCCTGGTGAACTGGAGGGCTGACCTAACAGTGTTTGGTAAACTGGAGGGTTGTCCTACAAGTGTCTGGAGGGCTGACCTACCAGTATCTGGTGAACTGAAGGGCTAACCTACCAGTGTCTGGTGAACTGGAGGGCTGACCGGACCGTGTCTGGTGAACTGAAGGGCTGACCTGAAAGTGTCTAGGGAACTGGAGGGCTGACTTGGCAGTGTCTGGTGAACTGGAGGGCTGACCTAACAGTGTCTAGGTAACTTGAGGGCTGACCTAATATTGGCTGCTGACTTAACTGTGCATGCTGAACTGGAGGGCTGACAGGACAGTGTCTTGAACTGGAGGGCTGACCAGACAGTGTCAGCTGAACTGGAGGGCTGACCTAACAGTGTCTGGTAAACTGGAGGGTCACTAAATTGTGATACCGTGCATTTCCAAATAGGCCCAATATGCCTCAGTGTAGTCGAAAATACCCTCCACCATACCTAGTTTAAAATTTTCCAGCAACCCTCTTGCCAGGGCCGGATTTAAACCTCTAGGCCTGTAGGCCCAAAGAGCCTGGCGCCCTTCGCCCCAACCCTAAACCACGCCCATTTTTTCTTTTTGGGGGAAGAAAATAGACTATAAAGGGGTTGGATTGGTGGGAGGATATTAACAGCCGCCCCTCCAATCGCGTGCTTACTGTGCCTAATGGTAAATCCGACCCTGCCTCTTGCCATCTTCTACCTCAAAACAGCTTTACTATCATCAGTATGGTGCAACCCATACCTACTAAAGAGCCTGTAGCTGACAGAAAAGTCAGCCCAGTTCTCTAATAACCCAAACCCCATCCCCTTACAGTACATCAACCATGCATTAATACTCCTGAGCTCTCATTGCCTCTCTAATGTATATGATTAATAAATAAACTGAGGTTTGTCAGCCTAGAAAAAAACATTTGTACATGGGTTGAGAAATGGTTGTGTACAGAGAATCAATGGAGCTACATCTATGTGGGATACAATTCTAAGTGGAGTGCCTCATAGTTCAATTTTAGGGCCACTGCTACTTAATCTATTTATATATGACTTAGAAGTAGGTATTGAGAAGTAGATCTCTATGTTTGCTGATGACATAACACTATGCAGAGCTTTAAAAAGTTTAAATGATGTTAAATTACCGCAAGCAGACCTAGATAGATTAGAATATGGGGTTGAGTGCTTATAACTGTGATTAAAGGTTAAACATTTGGGGTTTAACAATCCTTGCACCACCTACTCCATAAATGGCCCTGTGCTAAGTGAATCTCGATGAATCACAGTGGCTCAATGGTTAGCACTGTAGTCCTGAGTTCGAATCCACCCTTGGATACATCTGCAAGGAGTTTGTATGTTCTCCTCATGCTTGTGTGGGTTTCCTCTGGGCAGTCCATTTTTCCCACAATCATAAAGACATACTGATAGCTTGTATGTGTCAAATACATGTGCATAGATTGTAAGCTCTTTGGGATAGGATCTGATGTTAATGAATTAATGTAATTTCAAAGTGCTATGGAAGATGTTGGTGCTATATAAATTAATAATAACAATTTCTGTTGTAAAAAGATAGATAACAGACTTAGGGGCATATTTCTAAAAAAGCGAAATTAGCGCAAAAAAATTACCGCCGCACATCGCGGCCGTGAAAATAGCGCTATCGCCGTATTTATAATGGCGAGCGCCATTGCCGCGATATGTTGCGGTAATTTTAAGTCCCGTCACGGCGATACTGTACAGTATCGCCGCAAAGGGACTTAAAATCCCTTCCCGACGCCTCTGCTAAGGGGGCGGGGCATACGCCCACCCCGCCCACAACCCACCGCCGCTTCCCAGCAGCCACTCCCAACCCCTTCCCCGCTCACAGCAATCTCGGAACAGGAGGCTAGGAGGGGCTGCCGGGAAGGGGCCGCAGCAGGTCGCGACCACCCGCAGCGCACTCCCTCCACAGCAACCCCTCCAAGCCCCCCGGCCGTTCCCGGGGAGGGGAAGGGAGGGATCCGCTGGGAGGGGTGGAGGCACCCTCCAGCGGAGCCCTGAAAAGGGCCTTTTGGGGCTTAAGGGGTCCCGCAGCGCGAACCGGGACCCCCCCTCCCCGGCCCTTGTAAGGGCCCTTGCGGCACTGACAAGTGCCTTTGGCGGGGTCACCCCCAGTGTGCGGCTCTTAAAAGAGCCCTTTCGGCGGCGTCTTCTTTCTTTCAGTCCTGGCGACACCAGCTCCGCTGAGGCCGCCGACCCCCAAGAGGTATCCCTGCGGCTGCCAGGGGTACCCCCGGCGGGCGCCGGCGACCTCAACGAGGCCGATGTTGCCGGCGTCTTGATCCGACGCGACGTCTTCGGGCTGGCGACACCAACCCCACTGCGGACGCAAGTGCTTGGTTTACATGCTTTACATTAACCAATCAGATTTCTGGAAAGTTCTGAAATCTGATTGGTTAATGTAAAGCATGTAAATCAAGCATTAAAAAATTGACCAATCAGAAATGGATTAGGGTTTTCTGCAAACCTATATAAAGAGGTGCACTCCGCTGTGGAACTCAGATGCCATCGCAGTAGATGGCTGAAGATAGAAGAATGAAGTGGCTGGCAACATCAGCTCCGCTGAGGCCGGCGGTGCCAGCGGGCTCACTGGCGGCCGCAGTGAGTCTCCCTGGCATCGGCGACCTGAGCGGGGTTGGTGTCGCCAGCCCGAAGACGTCGAGTCGGATCAAGACGCTGGCAACATCGGCCTCCTTGAGGTCGCCGGCACCCGCCGGGGGTACCCCTGGTGGCTGCAGGGGTACCTCTCGGGGGTCGGCGGCCTCAGCGGAGCTGGTGTTGCCGGGACTGGAAGAAAGAAGACGCCGCCCAAGGGCTCTTTTAAGAGCCGCACACTGGGGGTGACCCCGCCAAATGCACTTGTCAGTGCCGCAAGGGCCCTTACAAGGGCCGGGGGTCCCGGTTCGCGCTGCGGGACCCCTTAAGCCCCAAAAGGCCCTTCTCAGGGCCCCACTGGAGGGTGCCTCCACCCCTCTCAGCGGATCTCTCCCTTGGCTTGGCTTGGAGGGGTTGCTGGGGAGGGGTGGTCGCGACCACCTGCTGCGGCCCCTTCCCGGCAGCCCCTCCTAGCCTCCTGTTCCGAGATTGCTGTGAGTGGGGAAGGGGTTGGGAGGGGCTGCGGGGAAGCGGCGGCGGGTGGTCTCCGCCGCCGCGGGGGGTTGTGGGCGGGGTGGGCGTGCCTCCCGGGGCGGGTGCGACCACCCGCCGCGGGTTGCCTGCCCATCCCCGCCGCAGGGAGGCTGTAAAACAGCCGATACTAGCAGTGCGAAACAAATACCGCTGCTTTATAAATAGAAGCGGCGGTAACAGGTAAGTATCGCCGCGAAGGGTTAACGCTTCGTTAACTTTTCGCAGCCATTTTCGGACATTAATAAATCGCGTTAAACACGATTTATGCGTTAATGTCAGGGAAAACGGCCGCGAAAACTTAACGAAGCTTTATGAATATGCCCCTTAGCCTTTCCAAACAGCAATGGCTAGAGCTAGCAAGATATTGTCTTGTATAAATAGGGGAATAGATTTAAGGGGGAAAAATATTCTCCCCTTTTACAAAGCACTGATAAAGCCACATTTGGAAATGCAGTGAAGTTTTGGAATCCCGTATACAAAAGGGACATCTTTGAAATAGGAGTTTAGAGAAAGGCAACTAAAAAATGCTTGTGAAAGTTCTTTTCACCCAGGTCATGGTATATCTATGGTATTCAGTTAGATCATTTGGACTTGACGTTTTAGGTCTTGAAATTATCTGACTGGTTTTCTCAATTCAAAATGACTTGTAAAAGAATCTGTTGGCAATAAATACCCTGGAACATTGTGGCTATGAGATGTTATCAAAACTGCCCATGGTAAGGTATCAAAACAGCATTGTATGGTGTTGAACACCTCTATTGAGGCTTGGTTTCTTAATTACTTTTATGCTGACATAAATGTCCTTCTGGACACCTCTTTCAAACCAATACTGTTCCCTGGCCAAGATGTTGACATTACAATTTTCAAATGTATGTCTTTTTTCCTTAAGATGCAGGTACACTGCTGAGTCCTGACCCAAGAATTTTGCTCTTCTGTGCTGGGCCATAAGTTGGTGGAGCTGCTGTTTCCTCTCCCCCCGACACAAATCAGAGCACTCTTCACTGCACTGCATATATGATGTCGCTCTTTTTGTTTCAGTATTGAAACAAAATACCAGTTGCTGTCTCACCTGACACCCTTGACACATATGGGATGACCATGTTCTTTCATTCAAGTCATTGTGAATTAACAAAGCTAGTTGGATGACTAAGAACTAAGACTGAAAGGGCATGTCCACCCCCAAAACTAGAACCCACTACTGGCCCTACTTTGTAGTGTAATAAAATCCTTATTTTACCCGAAGAAGGGGGTAATCCCCCCGAAACGTTGTGTTACGTGTGATGTGTGGTTCACAATAAATTGAATTATTATTTGGAGTTTCCGCCAATCTTCTCAGAGGTGTTTGACTTTCTCAGAGCAGCCCTCCCCCCTCCCTCTCCCTCCCCCTAGCATAAAACCCCTTTGGGGTACTGTAGAGCTTCCTCCTCCAGCCCCAACCACTATATTAATATGTGCAGAAACTACCCCGATCATTATGTACCTTACCTCTCTCCCCTGGCATTCTCCACTGCCAGCAGATGCGTCCGTGATTGGTTGCCTCTCAGCCAATCACGAATGCAGCTGTCGGTCTGGCCCCCTGCTTGCAGTTTCATGCAAGCAGAGGGCCAGGATAGTACGCCAGAGGAAAGAGGTAAGGTAAGTAATGATGGGGGGAGTTTCTGCATGTAGTGGTGGGGGCTGGGGGAGGAAGCTCTACAGTACCCCAAAAGTTAAAAAAAGGGGTGGACATGCCCTTTAAAAGTCCAGTTAATCTAAATGAAAACCATAGATATGGCAATTAAAATAATAAGGGGAAGGGTGGGGCTTGACTATGCAAGCAGATATAATAAACTCATTGGTGCATTGTTCACCAATAGGTAATATAAAAGGACTCATAGATATCATTTAAAATTAGAAGAAAATAAATTTTCTCTCCAGGTTAGGAATGAGAACAGTGAAACTGTGGAACTGTCTTACAGAAAATGTGGTAATGGCAAGTTTGTTGAATAGCTTTAAAAGTGGGGCAGAAACATTTCTAAAAAATGTTTTGAAAAATTACTGGTAATAAATCATATATTGTAGTTCTGGTTAAAACAGGGATCCTTTTTGATTGCCATTTAAAGTTAGAGAGGATCCCCCCTCCCCCTTTTCAGCATTTATTTTTGGATCAACTGTTAGGTAGGGTTAATAAGCAGGCTATAAAGGTTGGGCTAGATTGATGTACAGTATGTCTTTATTCATCCTCCATTACTACGTTACTTTGTAAATATTCTAGCACATTTTTTCCTATAATACGGAAAGTGGAATTTCTGCATTTGATTTAAACACAGCAAACGCATTTGAGCAATGTACAATGTATTATTGCTTTATTTATGTTTAATTTTACTAACAGCAGAATTATGGGACTTGCTATATATCTTTGATTCACATAGGAGAGAAGTGAGGAAACAGATATCCTTGGCAAGATGAAATATTCCCAGGCTTAACCAAATGCTTGGATAGATATCTCCATCTCCAAAACACTTGCAGACCACAGAAATATACACTGCATTGTCATGGTGACAAAAGCAGTGACAGACGTGAGAGACAGATGCAAATTTGTTTTTTAACTTCTGCTGGGGTACAGAAATACAGAAATGTGGAGCAGTTAAAATATTACATGTTACTCCTTACCCTGTGATATGTAAATAGGAGGGTTTGATTTTTTTTAAAAAATATAAGGAAGAAAAGCAAAGCTATCAACAAGAAGAAATACATTGACATGTGATATTGTACATATGATCATTGTCGTCAGCTGTGCCTAACTTGCAATGAAAGAACTACTTTTGACTTGTCTGAAAACATTTCTAGGGGCATATTTATAAAGGGTTGGTAACTTTTTGCCACCTTTATTGCCCCTGTTTTCAACAAATTTGGACTTACCACAATTTATAAAGGGGAGATAGCCAGCGTCGACTGGCACCTCCACTCACATGTCATGAGTCTTGACTCATATATAAGGGACACCTCTGATCTGTTACTCAAGTTACAAAACATTGGAGTTACTGATGAACATTTACTTGTGACATGTGGTGTGGAGTCGATTAATACGAATATTGAACACCAACATGGGATTGAGGCAGTCAGATATTTCCTGAATATGGAAAAACATGAACTGACAGGCAGACATGCGTTTATTTTACTTCTTTTGGAGTTTGTGCTTACCAGAAACTTTTTTGTTTTTGATGGCAGATTTTACATTCAGACTAGGGGTACTGCAATGTATAGATGTGCTCCCTCTTGCGCCAACCTGTTTCTGGGTTGGTGGGAGAGTTTGTATGTCTTCTCGGAAGACTTGATTTGCTTCACTGCGTATGTCGATGTCTGGTACCGCTTCATAGATGATATTTTTAACGCATCACCTCTCCGAGAAACAGGTGGAGTTTCTAGATGTCCTGATCAAGAAACATGGTGGTCATTTCATTACCACACTATACAGGAAACCCACCGCATCCAATGCTCTTTTACATTTCCATAGCTCTCACCCTGAGGCAATTAAGTGGTCAATTACGAAGGGGTAGTATTTACGCCTCAGACGAAATTGCACTCGTGATGATGATTTTGATGAGGCAGCTTTAGAATTCACCAAGAGGTTTAATGAAAGGGGTTACCACAGATCTCTTTTGGGTAAAGAATGTGCTAAAGCTAGACATCTGAACCAATTAGAGCAACTTAAGCCTAGGGTGAGGAAATGTGATGAACAGGTTAGATATATCACTAGTTTCCGAACTGAATGGTATAGTATTAAACAGGCTGTAGGTAAAACTTGGCATATATTGAGCAATGACAATACCATTGGCAAATTTGTTTCAGATAGGCCTGCACTGATGGCAAGAAAATGCAAAAGCCTGGCTGAGATTACTTACTAAAAGTCATTTTGAGAAGGGCGCCCAGAACTAACATTAGGACGCAAACTGGTGGGAACGGAACCATGTGGAGACTGCACATTTTGAGCATTGAGGTCCAATGTACCGGAGGTATGTTCCTCTAAAAATGATTTTAAGCTTGTTCCCAAACACTGTTTTAATTGTAAAACTTCCAACATGGTTTATGCAATACAATGTGCATGTAATCTTATGTATGTGGGTAAGACCACGCAAAGATTTAAACAAAAGTTGGGTAACCATTTATCCGACATTAGATTAGCCCAGAAACAAATGACGGATGGCAAAGTCATTACGACAATGGCGAGACATTTTCTGGAGAAACACAGGGAAACTTATAGAGGCATAAAATGCTTCGGTCTGGATAAAATCTAAACCTCAATAAGAGGCGGGGACTATGATACCATACTTTTGAGAATGGAAAGTCGGTTAATCTACAAACTTAAGACCCTTGCCCCAGATGGATTGAATGAAGAATTGGACTTCTCACATTTTATATGATTTCCGTGTTTTGTTTATTTTGTTTCCTTTCTTCATTCTTTTATATTTATTGTAGACTGAAATCTGGAATTGGATGGACCACTTGTGGATGGTTTGGATGGTATTTTTGTTATCAGATGACATTCCTCGTTTAACCAAGATTTCTACCTGGACATACTTCTTTTCTGGCTCCAGCAACAAGATGATGCTCGATGGATGATTCTGAACCTTTGTCTATGTGTGCCTCTGTAAACCGGCTAAACTGTAAGATGCTCTGCTGGTTTAACATCACGGACCTTTAGTGTGTGAACCCACTTTTCCCTCCTCTATGCTGTAGATAACTTGATGATTTGTGAAAAGTTACAGGCATTTGTGAAAAGGTACAAGATACCTGGCCTCACAGCTACCTGGGAAAGAGTAATGTAATTCACCAAACAAGCACAGCTTTCTCAGCACTGTAAGAGCAAACAAAGGCAACAGAACAAGTTCTCTATTCTGTCATCCAAGAACACCCCCAAAGGAGAACAACTACCTTGGATACAAAAGGAGGGAATTGTGACTTCATCAAACAAGGAGAAATGGGTGAGAAACTTGTCTAACAGGACCCTGACCCAGCCAGAAATGGAAGTCCTTGCTAAGGGATTGAATTTTGTCATCACTTCTAAAGCCATCCCTGTGGTGGATATTATAGCAGCCACAGAAGCCTCAATCCACAATAGCAAGGTACCACAGAGTGAGGCAGAACAACTTCGCCTTAAGGTATCTGCAGCCTTAGCCAGTGCTAAAACACTTCATCTAACCTGAACACAAAGGAAAGAAGAGCCATAACATCCCTCAAGAAAGATTCCAGTATCACCATTCTATTGGCAGACAAGGGAAGATGCACAGTGGTACTCAACACCTCAGACTACCATGCTAAGGTGACCATGCTCCTGGCCGATAACAACACATATGAGGCCTTAACAAGGGATCCCACCAGCTGTTACAAGAAAAAGGTCATAGACTTACTACAACAGCTTCAAAAGGATAAAGCCATTGATCGAGCAATGTATCATCACCTCTACCCTGGTGAGGCACATCCATGCATATATGGACTCCCAAAGATACATAAGGAAGGAGCACCGCTAAGATCCATAGTCAGTAGCATCAACTCTGTAACATACAAGATGGCAAAATACCTAGCCAACATCTTAGGACCATTGGTGGGAAGTTCTAAGCATCACATCCAGAACTCTTAGGATTTCACCAACAAGATTGAAGATATAGTACTTGGTGTAGAAGAAACTATGGTGTCCTATGATGTAACGTCTCTCTTCACCTGTATACCCACCGAGGAGGCCGTTGACATGGTGAAAAAACGGCTAGGCCAAGACAGCACTCTTACCAGCATAACTGATCTTAACCCAGAACAGGTGTGTTCCTTACTGGACTTGTGCCTGAATACCACCTATTTCAAATACAGGCATACGTTCTATAAGCAAAAACATGGATGTGCTATGGGATCTCCAGTTTCACCCATTGTGGCCAACCTTTACATGGAGGAGGTAGAAAAACAGGCGCTTAATACCTTTAAGGGCATACCACCCAGCCACTGGTTCAGATATGTGGATGACACCTGGGTTAAAATCCACCAGAAGGAAGTACAAGCTTTCACAGAACACATTAATGCGGTAAACCAAAATATCAAATTTACAAGGGAAGAGGTACAAAACAACAAACTGGCTTTCTTGGACTGCTTGGTAGAAGTCAAGGAAAATGGTAAAATGGAAGTAGAGGTTTACAGAAAACCAACACACACAGATCAGTATTTAATGTTTGACTCCCAAAACTCCTTTAGATCACAAGTTGGGTGTCATCAGAACCCTGCAACACAGAGCCGAGAACATCCCCACTAGTACAGAGGCGAAGGCTAAAGAAATGAAACACCTCAGAGGAGCCCTTAAAACTTGTGGATATCCAGACTGGGCCTTTGTCAAAAGAAGTAGAAGGAAAGAAAAGAACACAAATACAAACAGTGAAGGGAAAAAGCAAGACAGGAGAAAGAACATGGTCATCCCACATGTAGCAGGGGTCTCCGAGAAATTAAGAGGAATTTTCAAAAAACACCGTATCCCTGTCTGCTTTAAACCAAACAACACACTGAGGCCGCAATTGGTACATCTGAAAGACCCAATACCGAAACACAAGAAAAGTGACTTCATATACACAGTACAGTGAAGAATGCTCTGATTTGTATGTGGGGGAGACCAAACAGCAACTGTATCAACGTATGGCCCAGCACAGAAGAGCCAATTCCTCGGGTCAGGACTCAGCCGTGTACCTGCATCTTAAGGATAAAGGACATACCTTTGAAGATTGTAATGTTAACATATTGGCAAAGGAACGTGACTGGTTCAAGAGAGGTGTCAAGGAGGCCATTTATGTGAAAATAAAGAAACCAAGCCTAAATAGAGGTGGGGGGGTTCAACACCAACTGTCTGCCATGTACAATGCTGTTTTGACACCTTACCCTGGGCGTTCCTATAACACCTCTTAGCCACTATGCGATCACGCACTTAACACCTGGCTGTGATATGCTAATTGGGATTTTCCAGGGTACATAGGGCCCTATTTATAAAAAATCGTTATCGTAAAATACCGATCGTTATCGTAAAATAACGACCGGGGTTTTACCGATAACGGTCGTTATTTACCGATAACGGTTGTTATTTACCGATAACGACCGTTATTTAACGGTAAATAACGACCGTTATCGGTAAATAACGACCGTTATCGGTAAATAACGACCGGTATTTACCGATAACGACCGGTATTTAACAATATCGGTAAATAACGGTCGTTATCGGTAAATAACGGTCGTTATCGGTAAAAACCCGGTCGTTATTTTACGATAACGATCGGTATTTTACGATAACGATACCGATCTTTGATAAATAGGGCCCATAATTGCTAACAGATTCTTGTACAAGTCATTCTGAATTGAAAAAGCCAGTCGGATGACTAGCGAAACTAAACTTGATCTTATTGAATACAACAGATATACAGGCAATGTTTCAATCTTGATTAATGATGTAAGGAAACCAGTTCGGAACACTGGTCATATTTATACATTGTTGTACACTTATTTGGTCCGATGGAACACTGGTCTTTTAAATATATTGTACTATACTTACCTGGTCTTTAAAATATCGGACGTTGGAATACATTATATTATATTTCTTGTGAAGGTTCTCATTCATCCAGGTCATGGTATATCTGTTGTATTCAATTAGATCAACTGGACTTGAAAGCGAAACGTCTTCAAGAACTAAACTTCAAGTCCAATTGATCTAATTGAATACAACAGATATACCATGACCTGGATGATATACCATATAACCTGCTGATATAAGAGATCAATTTGTGTTCCCTCTATACTGATAGGGGTTCTATTTATCTAGATGTTACATACAGTTAGCATGTAACGCATTAGTGTTAGTTAGTGTTAATCTTATTTGTGTACTTACTGGACTTACCATAATTTATAAAGGGGAGATAACCAGCGTCAAAAAGTCATTACCACTGCAATCGCCATTTCGCTTATTGCCGCATTAATTGCTCGATAGTATTTTAAGTGGGTTTTTTTGCATTTAGTTTGCCATTTTAAATTGCCAAGTCTGAGGTAGAAAGAACACATAAGTGCCTGTCAGTGGATCCTTGGAATGTGTCAGTACTGTAGAGTATTAAATGAAAAACCAAGTTTCCACAATATATAGCTACCTCGGTGGTTTCCTCTGTGCTCTGCCCCAGAACAGAGTAAAATAGGTAAAGATGATGTACCTCTCGAAAACTTCAGGCATCTCAATAATGAAATTGCTATCTGTTTATTGCGCACAACATGTTTCGGACTTTCATGGTCCTTTTTCAAGTGAAACATGTTGTGAGCAATAAACAGATAGCGATTTTATTATTGAGTTGTGTGAAGTCCTTGAGAGAAACCTTATCTATACCTATTCTACAGTGTCAGTACATTGTGGGGTTTTTCTCTATTTTCTCTATTAGTTTTTACACTAATAATGGTCTGGGGGGAGGGTGTTAGACTATTTTCCAGCATTTACACGATCTGCGATTTCCGGTTTTACCAAGATTTTTTTTCCCTTTCCATTTTCTCTTTAGCTGTGATACCAGACTTAACTAAATAAATTGAGTTGTCGGCGTTCATTGCCAAAACTACTTTCGACAGCGAAAACAATCGGCTTTATAAACTCGTCGAAAATCACGATCTTTGCCATTGTGATAGCCTGCGATAGCAAAATGGGAAAAATAGCTATCCTTTATACAGTAAATATGCTCCTAGGTCTTATATTATATTTATAATGTTAGGACCTTCTTTTGGGATATGATACTTTAAAGGGGAATGAAAGAGATATTAACATGTTCAGTGGGTTTAAACATTGTTTGAATATATTGGTCAGCACATGAGAGCAACTTATATCAGGCTCCATATTTCTGCCCCCATTGAAGTCAAACCAAGAGGAATGTCTGTGGCGACTGCTCACCTTAGGTGGTGCGGTCCTAGGAAACAGAACTGTATCCATGCTTTAATTATATAGATTGATGCATATATAATTGATAGAGATTGATTACTTAAATACATTGGGTTGCAGAAATTTAGTAGGGAGATTTAGGAAGAGCTTAGGGCCATTTCTAGCCATTTTAGTGCCCTGGGCGCCCCCCTCCCCCTCCCCCCCCAGTGCCAGCAGAGTATTACCTTTAACCCTTTAAGCTGCCAGCATTGACATGATATACTGTATGTACCTACTTTCCATGTTTCCTCCATTGAATTGTTCACTCCTCACCTACTCTAAGTTCTAATTGGACAGTTGGGTGGAAGGAAGAGGCAGGGATAGGGATCTCATGGCTTCTAGTCACACAGGGCCACTGTTATAAAGTCTGCAGCAGTTTTTACCTGGCATTTTAGAACTGTTCTCCTCAGTACTATTAGCTGGGCTCATCCTGCCCCCTCCTTCTTTCACCTTCAGTTCATTTGCAAATTGCAACATTTGTTGCTAAGTAGAGCGTGTGGAGTTCAGGCTCTGTACTAGAAACAATGTTGCAGACTACAGCAGAACAAGGAGAGCAGTTCTAACACAGCAAGTAACAGCTGACAGGGAGATGCTAGGAAGAATAGGTGCCCTGGATCAACATAGGTGCCCTAGTTCTTTGCCTAGGTGGCCTATGCCTAGGTGAGCAGTTACACCATCAGCATCAGCAAACCCATTCTTAAGTATTCCCACTTATCCTACTGCTGGGACAGAGCATCATCAGCAAGGTTTCTGTGTTTGCTGGCGACACAAAACTTTGTCGACCATTAAAAACTTCAGAGGATATGCAATCTTTGCAGGGGATCTAGATAGATTGTCACATTGGGCTGCTAAGTGGCAGATGTGATTCAATGTTGAAAAATGTGAGGTGATGTATTTTGGACTTTAAAATCCTTGTGCTGCTTATACTATAAATGGCTCTGTGTTAAGTGAATCCCTGTTGGAAAGGGATCTTGGAGTTTTGTTGAATAACAAACTTAAAGGTAGCAAGCAGTGCCAAGCAGCAACAGCCAGAGCCAGCATGGTATTGTTTTGTATAAAGAGAGGTATGGATTCAAGGGAGGAAAATATTATTCTTCCTCTTCACAAAGCATTGGTAAGGCCTCATTTGGAATATGCCGTGCAATTTTATAATCCTGTGTACAAAAAGGACATATTTAAAATGGAAAGGGTTCAGAGAAGGGCAACTAAATTAATAAGGGGATTGGGGGAGCTTGAATATGAAGAGAGACTGGAAAAGTTGCAATTATGTACGTTGGAGAAAATGCGCTTGCGTGGGGATATGATTACTGTGTATAAATACATTAACGGGCCATACAATAAACTATCTGGGACATTGTTCACCAATAGAACATGTCAGAGGACACGTGGACGTCCCTGAAGACTTGAAGAAAAAAGGTTTAGGCTTCAAGTTTGGAAAGAACAATGTGAGAACGGTAAAGCTAACCGGGGAAGGGGGTCCCAGTTCGAGCTGTGGGACCCCTTAAGCCCCAAAGGGCCCTTTTCAGGGCCGCAAGGGCACTTCTTAGTTCCACAAGGGCCCTGATAGGGCCAGGGAAGGGGGGTCCCGGTTCGAGCTGCAGGACCCCTTAAGCCCCAAAGGGCCATTGGCAGGGCCGCAATGGTCCTTGTAAGGAACCGGGAGCAGGTCCTGGTTTCGAGCTGCGGGACCCCCGAACGTCACGGGATTGTCGGCCGTCCAGCAATGCCCGAGTGGCCGTTTTTGGAAGTCTCCAGCTGTTCGTGTATTTTCGGGAAGCGGACGTTCGAGGCCTGCCCAACGTTCGAAAATCCTCGTACATTTAAAAATACTTAAATGTTCGAGAATTTTCAAAAATAGTCCTGCGAGTCTGGAAAATCGAATCATTCGAACCCGAACTAGTTCTAATAGTTCGAGTTCGTCCAAACTCATAAAGTTCGGCTCGAACTCATGTTCAAGTTCGAGTTCTAGTCCATCCCTAACAGAGACAGTGCAGAATAGGAATTTTTTTTTGAATTGACAACAGCTAGATGCATCAACCTAGCTTTGCTTGAAAGGTATGAGAGATACATTTTCCATAGAGGACACTTATAAAGCAAAGACCCTAACCTTCTTCGCCTCTGTTTCCTGTAATACTGGGCTGATAGTATGGATATCTATTTTAAACTGTCCAGTCTTATGCCACCAAACTGTGTCCTAAAAAACCCTTATAAACAAAGAACAGCATCATAAATATATCACAATAAAGTTGGCGTTAAAGAGAATTAGGCAAAATTTGCTGCAAAAACCTGTAATTTATTGTTAACACTAGTGAGCTTTTGGCTCATAAGAATAAAAAAAAAAAGTTTGAAAAGCCCGAACACTGCCTGTAGGGGCCTGTTAGCATAGCAGTGGTTCCAGAACTATCGTCTGCCTGGTGTTCCACTATGCTAACCATGTTCCACTATGCTAACTTTTGGGCTTCACAAGCTTTTCTTGTTGGGGGTGATTTTTCAACGAAGTGAAAATCATGCAATTTCGGGTGCATTGTGATTGCGCATCTGTTTGAGATGTGCAATTGCATGCGATAACCATTTTTATGCGCAATCATAGGAAATTTCCTATCTCAAAAGGCGAAAACACAAGCGCAATCGCAGCGCAATCATAGGAAATTTCCTATCTCAAAAGGCGAAAACACCGGCGCAATCGCAGCGAAATCTCAATGGAATCGCGAGCACAATCGGATGCAGTGTGGCCATGCCTTTAGAGAGTATTCGGTGCAAATTTCAAAGTCTCTTCAGTCTAGAGCATTTTAGTGCCAATTTTTTCTAATCTAATCAAATACAAGGTTTTTATATTTAATAGATGTACATGTGTATCATCTAAAAAAATAAAAATAAATATATATAGGTTAGTAAGTCAGTCAGCACTTCTTTCAAATGATGCCTCTGGGTGTATTAAATCTGATTATTGCAAGACCTGAGAGTGCGTCTATCTATTATGATATGATTATATAACTAGATAACTAGATAATATTTTCATCATTTATTCTGAACAAGTTGTAAACAATGTTTTGTTTGCAATCGATCCATAGTCTGATATTTTTTATTGTATAAGTCAGGGATCATTGGTAAAACAAGGTTGTTATTTCCAAATGTTTTTTGTTTTGTGTATGCGTGGGTGCAAAATATGTAATTTGGAACAATTCTAACCTACTGATAAATTACAGCTGGAGCTGCCTGCGGAACAAAACCCAGTGGGTATGTGCTGCACTATAATTTGCTTCCTCTTCCTTTAACTGCTGGACTTCCAGGGACTTCTGGCTCCTATTTTACAGTTTTAATAACATTGGGGTAGATTTACCCAGAGCTGTTATCCAGTGGGTTAATCTCCCGAACGCGATTCAATATCATGATTACTAACAGCATGGTTCTAACATCGGCTATTAGCTGGCATTAAAATCCAGCTCTAAATATTATTAAATCGCAAATTCCAGATGCATAGGTGTCTATTGCGAAACATGTGCATCCGGCGCTAAGATGGAGTTAAAGTTGTGCTAACCAATATTGAATATTGAACTCCATAAAACTGCCCAGCATCTCTGAGTAAATGAATCAGCAGCCCTGGGTGCTTGATTGATGCCTTTTCATAGCCCAAAATCTGACATCTCTGCTTTTGTTCTCCCTATAGACGACACACTACATGTTTTCATCTACACAGTCCAAGTATACAGTAATTTGTTTTTAATGGTTTGGTACATAAAGAAAGTTTCCACACTCCTTTACTTGTTTTTCCAACAAGATCTATTTATGACTGTGAGATTTGTTATAAAAAAATTAGTAAAATCAGTAGGTCTGCCACAAAGAGGTTAACAGTCTCTACCTTTATTCAGTTTTCAATAGATCTTTTTGTAACCTTCTGTATATGCACCAAAATGTGAAACCACATTAGAATATAAATGGAATTGGAAATATATTATAAGATATTATATCGTGTCATGTCTTTGTTGGTACATTGCCTAGTTACAGAAAAATTATGATGTTGGATTTGTTTATTTTCCCTCAATACCATGTACAGTATGTTACCAATACAGACTAAATATATAAAAGATGTCAAAATGTATCAGTTACACATACTCATCATGGGTGAGATCCCTCTGTAAAATCCAGATAAAATGTAGTGTGTGTATTACAGGTTATTTAATAGGAAAACCCTTTTATAGCATCTAAAGAAACACGTATACAAAGTATCTATATATATTATATATATATATATATATATATATATATATATATATATATATATATATATATATATATATAATATATATATATCTGTATATAATTTATATATATACTGTGATATATATATATATATATTCTTCCAGCTTGCATAATGATCAAGCATAAATGTCTTGTTGTTTTGGCACATTTAAAAAGTAATAAATGACATTCCTGCAACTAGATCTATCAGATGCCAAACTGCTTAATTGAACCTTTTTATATTTAGTCATTGTTTTAAAAACATTTCACAAGTCTTTCCCAGCATGTTAAAATTTTGGCATTGTAATAATTAAAAAATGCATTTCAGTGTACTTGGTAAATGGTTACAGAGGACATGTAAACTAGGGCAAATAATTTTTACTAATCTAATCACACAATAATAAGGATTAATTACCATCAATCTTAAATCTGTTTTTTTCCTTCTCCTTCTATGACCTTCTTCTCCCTTGTTTTTTTTAGCTCTGGGGGTTTTACTTTTTAAAGAGGGCGGGGCACAGCTAGTCAGTAAAGACCTATCAATCACCCAGCCGCTTCCTCTGACACACTACATGTAGAAACTATCCATTCTATAAACGTAAAGCTTATTTCTCTGTCACTGCATGGCTAACTGATTCAGCATTAATAACAGGAAAAGGAGTAAGCATTATCTGTTGCTCTGTTCTCTTTCTGTGCAGATAAACCCAATCCTGCAGTTAGCTGCTGTCTGTGTTAGTTAAGTTCCAATGTAGCACTGTAGCTAAATAAATCAATTACAAAAAGCCCCCTACTACACAAACACCTTCAAACTTCTACAGCTAAAAGAAAATCTTACTTGATTCTAGCTGTTATCTCCCAGTGCTGCTTACCTTCCCATAGCAAAGAAGTTTTACTTTCACTATAACACAAAATCACTGGGTGATGCTATTGGCTGTAGTGGGGCACAGATCACCTCCACTGCACATGCTCCACAGTCAGTTTTGGGAGGGGGTGGATACAGAGAGAGGAGACATGCATACTAACTAGGAGTGAGCTGAACAGGACATGAGGAGATCTAGTGACAGGGAGCACTGAGAGAAAAAAGGGATCATGTTCCTGACAGCCATAAAATAAAGAAAAAAATAAAAGCAAGTCATTTTTTTCAGTTTAGTGTCCCTTTAACTAATGGGTAAATGAAATAAAAAACTTAAGGTGGCCATACACATCGGTGATAATTAGCAAATCCCACCAGATCCAACAGGATTTGTTGAACATCGTCCATATATATGGATCAGTTGTAAAGCCAAAAAACTACCATCACCAGCATCACAACCTATCTTTCTGAATGGAAAATGTATTTTGGATCGTTATTGACTTCCTTTACTACAGTATAGGGAACTGATGACATCATAGGTGTGGATGTGCGCAATGATCGATTGTTCCATAAGAAGTATATGAATGAATATATGAAACAATTGTTCCTTTGTATTTGTGAATAGGGCATATTCATGAATTTGTGACCTAAATCACATGTGTATGGCCGACTTGGATGTGCAAACTTAAATGTATGTGGCTTTTTAATTTTTCATTACAGGGGAGTTGTGAGTCATGTTTCTAGCTGCAGTCTATACAAGCTAACAGAAGTATAAAAGGTGCACACACACATCACAAGTAGAAATGGACTTAAAACAAACTCGAGCCCGAGTTTGACCAGAACTTGCAGAAGTTTTTTCGATAGCTATCGGGAATTCCATAAACCTCGAATGTACCATTTCAGCAATAACCCTTGAATGCAGCGTTTTGGCAAAAACCTTCGAATGTACGTTCCAGTGATAACTCTTAAATGCTGCATTTCGTCAATTTCCTCTAATGTTCTGTTTCTGCGATAACCCGCGAACGCTGCGTTTTGGCAATATCCCTCAAATGTTCAGTTTCAGCGATAACCCTCAAATGTATCATTCAGTAGCCCTCGAATGTATTGTTTGATTTTCGGTAACCCTTGCATGTATCGTTCAGTAACCCTCAAATGGAGCATTCAGAAACCTGACTATTGCCGATTGTGGGGGAAAGTGTTTAGACAAGTTTTGATGATAGACTTGTTCCCCAGACCATTTTCCAGGTCTCAGAGCCATTTACAGTAAGTTACCATTGCTATTTTATATGTAATTAACTAGAACTTTTCAAACTATTTCCCCTCATTTAATGGGTTAGTTTCCCAACTATAGAACTTTTAATGAACTTTGGGCCGAACTTCGAAAAATCCGGTCTGCGCGAGGATCCGCGGATTTTCGAAAAAATCCAAAAATTCGAAAATCCGCGAGCGGACCCGTTAAAAAGTATTAAAATGAAAGTTCGTCAAAATCTGCATTAAAAGTGGTCTAAATAGCCTTGGTAACATACACTTAACCACTCAGGGACCTGGGTAATGGCCTTAGAAGCACGTATAAATGCCAACAATACCTAAAAAGTACAGTCCGCTAGCGTGACTTTAAAAAAAAATGGTATTTTTCGAAAATACGAGGATTCCCTTAAAAACGAAGATTTCCGCAAAAAAACGAGGCTTTCTGTAACTATGATAGCTGCCATTGGCTAATTTGGATCATGTGGCTTGCTCCGTCTTGAAAATTTACACGAATTGCTCGTTTTTACGAGTATTCTCGTAATTACGAGAATACTCGTAATTACGTGAATCCTCGTAATTACGAGGATCTTCGGGTTTTCCGTATCCCGCAAGTATCGTAGACCCTCGTAATTACGGAGATACTCGTATTTTCGAAAATTTTCGTAAAAAAAAAAAATCCGCAGTTCGGAAGTTCGGAAGTCCGGAAAGTCCGGAATAATCCGCCGTTCGGAGAAATCCGCGGCGGATCCGGGTTCGGGTCCGCGAACCGGCCATCTCTAATCACTAGCACAAGCAAGCTTTTGGCTTACCCACTTATACCCTACTGCTGGGACAGAGCATCATCAGCTGCATCATATACCCTGCCCCAAAATGTTTTTATAACTTTTGAAGCTAGCCATAATCCTGAAAAGATATTTTTTTTAAAGTGTCCATAGGCAGATGAAAGCACCATAGGTGCAAGCCTTTAACTAGCATCCTTAAACATCGATTTTTGGGGGTGGGCTTAAGACACAGCTTATATCACATTCCTGTCAGAATGTATTTGGAAAAGATGTATAATAAGAATATTAAAATGAAAAGTATTAAAGATTATTCTACTTATACATTTAGCCATTACATAAAGTATAAACTTTAAATTTGGCTTAAATTTATGCATTTTGGAAGGGAATTTGTGTTTGTGCTGCAGGTTTTAAAAAAGTAAACTTTCTATGGCAATGAAAGAGGGAATATATATTTCAAAATAAATTCTGATTTAATACATATTTTTTTTATTGTATATATGGTAACCATGAAAAACAAAGAGGTGGGGTGGTTGTTGGAGTGTATCAGTAGGTATGTGTCTGTGTGGTGTAATGGGGAAATGTTTTTGCATTTTACATCATAAAACTAATTTTTTATCATTTAGGGATGGTTGCCATGGAAACGAAAGGTAGATTAGGTTGTGAAGGTGTACCAGTAGATGTGTGTACTTGTGACTTTGTGGTGTTAGAAGGTATTTTTTTGCATTTCAGAAAATAAAACTAACTTTACTGATGACTTTGGTATGGTTGCCATGGAAATAGAAGTTAAGCATGGTTGTGGGGGTGTACCAATAAATGTGTGTGCCTGCATCTGTGTGGGGCTAGTTTTAGCTTTTACCACCATTAAACTAACTTTTTTGATGGTTTCCGTATGAAAACGGAAGGTTGTGTTGTGAGAGTGTATCGGTAGGTGTGTGTACCTGTATCTGTAAAGGTGTTAGGGGGTATATTTTTGCATTTTCCAACATAAAACAAACTTTTTTAAAAGTTTGATCACGCACACCTGCTAAACCCTGGCAAAGAACAATTCTCTGTCATCATTACCTATTTTACTAACTTTAACTTCCAAGTAACAATATTGCCACAAATTAAGAACTTGGACACAAATTAAGAACTTGTAAATTATTGTTATGTTATTTCCTTTGGGACATCAAGGCTGAATATCAATTTTGTACAATAGAAAAAAAGCATTCACTTTCATTTCATAATATGTGAAAAATACGGATTTATAAAGGTACATAATTAACCCTCATATACTGCAAAGTTATCACCACACTGAGGTTTGTTGAGGATGCAAATTAGAAATGTAGGGTGGTCTCTGTAAAGGTGTATATGCTTATATTGTACAGTCATACTCTAAGTACAATACCAACATTACAGGTTCTTTCAGCTGCAATGGGAAAAGAAGATAAAGTAAATACATTTTGTGAAAACCCTCTTATCTTTCAAACTCTCTTCAGAGAGTATATATAGTATCTCATCGTCCCACATATTAATGCCTGTGGATTTATTTTAATTAGCTGTTTTTGACGTAAGTTGAAAACATTATACATAAAAGACTTTGCATAATAACCATAATGGCATTTGAAGTTTTAGAGAAAAACAATAACATTTATAAGGGTGGTACTGATGTGGCTGTAAAAAAATAAAATGATGACATAGAGGCTACAAAATAATTATCTGTTACAGAATAATATGGATTCCAATCCCACATTAGTAATTAATAAAATGGTTGATGATTGTTTTGTTTTTCAGTCTAATCTTATTACAAACAATAAATTTGTATGTGAAGAACACCTTAATGGAGATGAAAAATGCATTTGACAAGTGTTTTATTACTAAAAGTGTAGTTATCAGCAAAACCAAAATAGAAGAAAATGGCTAATCTGTGTAGATGCACAAATGTGCATTAGCTATTTATTTAAAATATGTATTGAAATGAAGACTATATTAAATCTATAACAAATTGTGACTGAGGCTGCTCAAGGCTGAATGCAGCAATACATCGAATTGCAATGTGAAATATTCACATTGCTTTTTATTGGAATGTATGTAATCTATGCTTCTAACTAATGTTTCCCATTAAATTATTAGGAACCTTCACTAATTATTTAGCAGAAGTTGGTAAGAAAGTTTGCGAGGAGAAATATAAGCATGATTTTCACGTATAATTCCTATTAATATATGGGTACATATTTACAGCAGTTTGGCAAGATAATTCCTAGTGAAAAAGAGTTTTAAGACAGGAAATTGAGATCACACAGCACCGTTAGTGCAGATTTCACTTTAAATAACAATAGCACTATTGGGTTGTATGAAGTCCTTCTGTGAAGATCATCATTTCTTATCTTAAAGGGTAGCTCTACCCCCAAAATTATCTTTTTCTGTAGTGTAGTATACCCTAGCCCACCCCCAACCACTGTGATAATTCTTTAAAACAAGCTACAGAAATAGACTTACGACCTTCATTCCCTCGGGTCTCTGCTTCCCGGAAGTAGTAAATAGTCAGCCAATCACAGAATCAGCTGTCGGCCATGCAGTGGGCCAAGGGAACGAAGGATCATAAGACTATTTCTGGGGCTTGTTTTAAAAAATTAACATGGCGGTTGAGAGTGGACTGGGGTACACTACACTACAGAAAAGGGTTTTTATAGGTAGGGGATAAAACAGCCTGATGGGATCCGGAGGGTGGGAGGGATCCCTGCGCATGTCAGAGTCCTCTAATAGGACAAGGAAGAAGCGGGGATCGGATGACAGATAGACAGCTCCTACTCTTCCCTTTCTGGGATTTTAAACACACTGCAGGAGAACCATAAGGAGCAGAATCATTATGTAAGGATGTTTGAACACATGGGGCCAGTAGTGGGCTAAATTCTAGTTTTCACCGTCAGCTTTAGGATCGCTTGTTATGTTTGGAAAATTTGATTTGCTGCATAAATGAGCATTCTCAGTGCTGACGAAAGTTCACCGTCGGCCTTTGGGATCACTTGTTACATACGGAAAACAGTATATAGGAGTTGCCCATTGTCGTGCGAAACATGTCAGTCCCAAACGTTCTCCCTATACTGTGTATAGAGAGAATGCTTGGGGGCTGTGTGTACCCTCTGTCTGTCATTTTTCAGAGACTGTGTGTATCCAGACTAAAACATTAGAAACATCTGAGTAAGCTGCCAATTTGTCTGAATTGGTTGTGATGGTTTAATTTAAATTTTTACTGCCATTGGTTATTTTAAAGTCTCTATTAAAATACATTCTTAATTGTACATATTTTGGCATGTCTCAGCATTTCCCTATAACGAGTAACTACATGTACAGCATTAAATTCTGTCTGTATTATCGCAAGAAGAGAATATAAATTATTAAAATGACCAGCAAGAATAGTCACAGACACTTGTCACATTGGGCTGCTAAGTGGCAGATATGCAGGGAGATTCAATAAAAATTCTTATCGTTTAAAATGGCGCTAATTTTGCCCCAACTAATCAGATCTTATTTAACATTTGAAAGCTATCATCTGATTGGTTGGGACAAAATTAGCACCATTTTAAACGATAAGAACTTTTATTGAATAACCCCCCATGGTTTAATGTTAATAAATATAAAGTGATACATTTTGTTATCTTCTATTAATGTTTCTGTGTTAAAGGGTATCTCCACCTTTAGTTTAAACCTTTTCTGTAGTGTAGAGCACCAGGCAGCAAAGAGGGATCCAGAGAGAGGGATGGAGGGAGGAGTGGGGGCAAGGTCTCCACTAAGCATGCCAGACACCTCTAATAGGAAATGTAAGGGGCAGAAACCTTTATACACACAGACAGGCTCCTACTCTTCATTTTCTAAGACTTTGGCTAGACACTGCAGGGCAACCATTTGGAGCAGAGATGTAAGGTGAGGCTTTTTTAACACTATACAATGGGTATATCTGTTGTATTAAGTTTGATCAACTGGACTTAAAGTTTACTTCTTGAAGACATTTTGCTAGTCATCCGACTGGTTTTCTCGACATACAGTGGAGGAAAATTTAGTTTTGGGGATGGACATGCCCTTTTACCATTATGCAAAACCCTTCTGATTGGTGAACATATATCCATAGATTACAAGCACACTGCCCACTTTAGGAGGAGAGAAATCAGAAATCACACATAAGAAATACAAAAATGAAAATATCTTGATAACTGTTAAAAAATAAAATAAAAATAAAGGTATATGGCAAAAGTACACAAGTCACTTTTGTACTTTAAGTCATTTTGGCACTGTACATTCCCATTAAGTGAATCTCTGTTGGAAAAGGATATTAGGGTTTTGGTGGATAACAAACTTAAATGTAGCAAGCAGTGCCAGGTAGCAACATATTGTCTTGTACAAAAAGAAAGGAAAATAATATTCTTCCTCATTACAAAGCATTTGGGATTTGCAGTGCTGTTTTGGAATCCTGTATACTAAAATTACATCTTGGAAATGGAAATGGACCAGTCTATGGGGTCTATAGTGGATCCCACTCTACAGGCTGTTTGTACTGATATCTAAGTTGATGGTATAACCACATATTAGGACTTTGGAGCTGGTTATCTCAATATTGCAGGGGTAGGATTCACCAGATAGTGCCTTAGATTTACCTTGTGCAGCTGCTGTTGAGATAGTTCCTTTGGCTTATCCCTTGCATTTGACTGTGCTTGCTTCGCTGGCATTTTCCTCCCCCACCCTTTTTTTTTGCCTTCCCTTTGTGGCTTGTTCACTCTCCAATGACTGTGTCCAAATGCTTGGAGATTTGTGGGGATACTAACATAGGATAATGCTCCTTCATGCCGCTGAGTAACTATGCCTTGCTACTGACCTATTTTTGCCTTTATATCTTTTATACCATTTTTGGGATACTTTGGGGGAGATTCAATATAGCCATTTTCCGTCTAAAACCCATGTTAACCCTAAAAAAATTTGGGTTAACATGGGTTTTGGACGGATTTTCGAGCACAGCGCCATTTCCGAATGTTTTTGGAAATAGCGCTGTGCTAACGATCCAAAACCTGTAGTGTTAAGTTTTGCGCTACTTTCTAGCTTGAAACTTAACGCTACAGGTTATGGAGCGTTAAACTCCCGCTTGCTTACGTCAGTTATTGTATCGCGGGATCGGGCTAATGTAAGTAACGGGAGAAGTGATATTGTATCTCCCCATTTGTGTCCCTTTGCATATTACCAGGACTGCCATCTTCTAGATTATTTGATTACATAGGTTTTACAGTATTTGTTCTTAATAATATGATATCTAGATATATCTATTATACCTGTCATTTTAAGGGGTCCATTGCTCAATGTGGGTGTTTTTACTTTATTTGTTTTATTTAATATATATAATGCCCACTGGGCTTTTCATTACTTATGAGGATTGTTTGTCCCCAAGTTTATGATTATGTTACCCTTTATGCAGTCTGAGTGCCGTGTGGGCTTTGTGACCCCCGTCTAACCTGGTTCTATTAGTTTCCTTCTCTCTTCTTTCTATCGATCCTTTCTGCCTTCCCTCTTCTTTTTTTTCTATCCCTGCGATGTTCACCAGACTTCGCACCCACTTAACTAGTGATACTTCTGGTAACATATATATGCCACATGTACAGTTTTGTACACATATATCTATTTCCCCCATTCCTTTCTGAACTTAAGAATTTTCGACCTGAATTTCCGATACGTTCTGAGATTTGAAATTCTAAACATCCATTGGATTTTTGGAAAATTGGCAGTTCTGAATCAAAACCAGGTTCCATTTGAAACTGGGACTGCTAAGTAACTGATCGGCCCCTAGGGAGCTGACTCAGGGGCAAGACCATACCACACACTATTTGGGATCCTGAAGCAGGAAGCCAGTGGTTTAGTCCTGCACAGAAAAACACTGGATGAGCAGATAAAAGTTATTGGAATGAGAAAATATAACCTTTTCTTCCTGAAAGCATATGTATTTTGTAACATTCTCCTTAAAAGGCACCCTTTAAAACAAAAATTGGTGACATGTTATCTGCCCGCAACCCCGGCTGCTATTTTTACTAGTTTATTACATGCATTTGTAACCAGATATTTAATTATGTTATTTTAATTTCTGGCAAAGGTACCTACCTCCTCCCTCTGCTCTAAGAGCTTTTTATATGCTTGAGCATGTGCAGAGGCAGCAGCAGGTGAAACAGCAGTCAATCATTGGCTGTTATGTCAACAATCACAGCCTTGATTGACTGCAGGGAGGTAGGGGCCAACTTACTCTGCCAGAATGGGGACAATAATTATACTTAAATATCTGGTTAGTAATGCAGCTAATAAAGTGCAAAATATATCCGTTGGGGTGGGGGGCAGGTAACTGACCCTTTTGTTTTAAGTGTGAACGTGCCCTTTAAGTAAGGTCCATTCTGATTTGAGCAATCGGTTGTATGCTTTTCTCTGGAACTAACCAATATGTTGAAATCCAGGGTATTTTTTACATTTCTGCATTTTAATTATTCCCATTGCGGATTAGGATTCTTGATTAGAGAAGCTATAAATCATATACATCAAAAATAAAACTGGGGTTGTAAAAGGCAACTTCAAACTTTTCAAATGAACTAATGTAATTTTATGTTCTAATAGTTATAACTTACACAGTTAATTTTATCACCTTTTTTTAGTTTGTGGAAATAATGGACAACGTGACACATAATACTTTGGACCAAATCTTATGCAAGGCCTTAGGTAGATTAGAAGTGGAGTTTGCTAAATTGGTATTTGGCATCTTTTTAGGTCTGGATTTATTGTTATTATTTTAAAAGCCAAAAATACAATGTGTTTTCACTTATTGTACTTCAATTCTTTATGCAGTTATTCTCAGCACTTAATCATATCAAAAAAATTACAGATCATAAATTAATACAAACAAATATTCCAAAGTAGTTTTTGGGTGAATCATTTGATTGTTGAGTGTTTGAGATTTAAGATTTGGAAGAGACAAAATGAAGAGCAAAAGATACTGATTTTGCTAATAGCTTCAAAAATAATTCATATAAAAAATACTGCACTCATCTTGGGTTTTTTTTTCAGGTGTTTTTCAAATTTACCATTAGTTAACAGTAAAGAAATACCAATCTTTCTCTAGCTAGAAAACTCCTAAGGTACCACCCAGACTGGCCATATTAGGCAGAGATTGGATGTGACATTCAGACACAACAGATTTCAACCAATTTTGTCATAAAGTGAATGGACATAGGCAACTGCAACCTTTTAATTGCATGTGTGTTTATTTTTGTACTTGAGCAATCACGTGATCTCCTGCAAAAGATATAAAATATATAGAGCTGGAGACTGTGCTGTATTGCACAAAATACATTATTATGCACACTATACTTTATTTTTATTATACACAATATACAGTGCCTTTGTGTATTCAGTCTGAAACAATAGCATGCACAAATAAAAGGCTGTGACAACCTAGGCAGTCTTGAGTAATTTAAAGTATTTGAGTGAGAGATTTTAAAAAACTATTCTCCAAAAATAATAGAGGAGAAAAATGAAGGGTTAATTTCACAGAAATACTATAGCAGAAAGTTTGAAACCAACACAAATATGAAAGCGTAACATCTCCTGAATAAAATGGTATGCCATATACATGAGTGGACACAGAGACGTGGCCACAAACTTACACAACCAGCTCCGTATTTGCTCTGTATTTCAAACAGCTTTCAGTTTTTCAAATAATACACCAATAATCTCATAATCTCAGAAATACAAAGAAATGCAGAGGAATGCAGAGAATTATTTTCCCCTTACTTTTTCTGGGAAAACTTAAAGAAAAAGGTGAATCAAAGTCAGAAAACTTGCCCAAACCTACAAACAAGTAATATAAAAGTAACATAGTAACATAGTAATTAAGGTTGAATAAAGACATACGTCCATCAAGTCCAACCTATTCACCCCCCCCTTTTTTTTTTTTTAACCCTACCTAACAGTTGATCCAGAGGAAGGCAAAAAAAAAACCAGCTAAAAAGGGGGGGAAAATTCTTCCTGACTCCAAACGGCAATCGGAAAGTATCCCTGGATCAACCAGATCTATATGTATTAATACCAGTAATTCTCAATAATTTTTAGTTTTAGAAACTTATCCAGGCCTTTTTTAAAGCTATTCAATGAACTTGCCATTACCACATCTGCTGGAAGACAGTTCCACAGTTTCACCGTTCTCACTGTAAAGAAACCTTTCCTAACCTGAAGATAAAACTTCTTTTCTTCCAACCTTAACGGATGTCCACGTGTCCTCTGATATGACCTGTTAGTAAACAATGCACCAGAGAGTTCATTGTATGGGCCATTAATATATTTGTATAAGGTTATCATGTCCCCACGCAAACGTCGCTTCTCCAATGTAAACAGCCCTAACTTGTCTAATCTGCCAGCATATTCAAGCCCCTCCATTCCCCTTATTAATTTAGTTGCCCTTCTCTGAACTGCCTCAATTTCCAAGATGTCCCTTTTGTATATGGGATTCCAAAACTGCACCGCATATTCCAAATGAGGCCTTACCAGTGCCTTTCAAAGAGAGAGAATAATATTTTTCTCTCTTGAATCTATTCCCCTTTTTATACAAGACAATATCTTGCTAGCTCTAGCTGTTGCTACCTGGCATTGTTTGCTACAGCTAAGTCTGTTATCTACCAGAACCCCCAAATCTTTTTCCATTACAGATGCACTTAACACAGAGTTATTTATGGTTTAGGTGGCACAGGGATTATTAAATCCCAAATGCATGACCTTACATTTATCAACATTGAATCTCATCTGCCATTCTACTGCCCATTTTGATAATCTATCTAGGTCTGCTTGCAGCACTTGCACATCATTGGAAGTTTCCAAAGCTCTGCATAGTTTAGTGTCATCAGCAAACACTGAGACCTTGCTCTCAATGCCCCCTTCTAAGTCATTTATAAACAGATTAAACAGAAGCGGCCCCAGTACAGAACCCTGAGGCACTCCGCTTAGAACTTTAGTCCACATAGATGTAGCTCCATTAACCACCACTCTCTGTTTGCGGTCCAATAACCAGTTCTCTTTCCATGAACAAATGTTTACTTCAAGGCCAACAGTCCTCAGTTTATACATTAGTCGCCTATGTGGCACAGTATCAAAAGCTTTTGCAAAATCCAAATATACCACATCCACTGCTGTGCCTGAATCTAACTTCTTACTCACTTCTTCATAAAAACCAATTAAATTTGTCTGGCATGATCTATTTCTCATAAATCCATGCTGACTACTACTAATAAGATGATCTCTGGAGACAAAGTCAAGGATATGATCCCTTAACAAAGTTTCCATCACCTTCCCTACCACTGATGTTAGGCTTACAGGTCTATAGTTTCCAGGCTGTGAACGACTACCTTTTTTGAATATTGGTATTACATTGGTTTTTTTCCAATCCAGCGGAACATCCCCAGACAAAAGCGAATCTGAAAAGATGAGAAACAGTGGTCTAGATAGAACTGAACTAAGCTCTTTTAAAAACCAAGGATGCAGTCCATCTGGTCCTACCATATCCTCTGTTAGCCAATGTGAATACTCTTCATTTCTTCCCTGCATATTATTACAATCCCTACTGTAAGGATTACAGTAAAAACTGATGTAAAAAAACGGTTTAGCAGATTAGCCTTTTCGGCATCCTGTACAACCACCTCAGCCCCATTATTTAATGGTCCCACATTCTCAGTCCTCATCTTTTTACCATTTATATACTTAAAAAACATTTTGGGGTTGGACTTGCTTTGTTCGGCAATCCGTATTTCATTTTCTATTTTAGCTAGTTTCATTGCTTTCTTGCACTCTTTATTACAGCTTTTGTACTCCCTGTAAGCCTGTTCTGTGCCTTCTGTTTTCAAAATTTTAAAAGCCTTTTTCTTTTTTTCCATTTCCCTTTTTACCTGAGCATTAAGCCATGCAGGAGTAGACCTCATTTTTTTACACTTGTTACCTAAAGGTACAGATTTAGAAATGTAATAGTTTAATATCCCTTTAAAAGTGGTCCACATCTGCTCAGTATCTTTACCTAGAAACAGTTCCCCCCAGTCTATAAGCAGGAGCGATTCCTTTAACAGCATAAAATTAGCTTTCTTAAAGTTAAAAGTTTTTGTTAAGCCAGTGCACTTTAGTTTTTTGCAACCTATATTAAATGACACTATATCATGGTCACTATTCCCTAAGCTTCCCATTACCCTCATCTCAAAAATAAGCTCAGGGTTATTAGATATCACCAGATCCAACAACGCATTCTGTCTAGTAGGAACTTCTACCATCTGTGAAAGAAAATGAAGAAAGAAACTCCCAGCCCCACCCAATAATCTGTCTACACGATCCACCACATGTCGAACCCTAGCACCAGGCAGACAACACACTGTTCGGCATGTAGGGTCTTGGCGACAGATTACCCTATCTACCTTTCTAATAATGGAGTCCCCTACCACTACCACCTGCCTATCCTTCCTAACCCCCAGTTCTCCCTCCCTTGTATTGGAGATTGCCGTCCCCTGGGTGATTGCCATCTTGAATCAAATGGTATGCCACATGTAAGGAAATACACCAACTAACCACAAATTGCAACAATGCATAATCACAATTAAGAAAACCTTAATCAGTTCTGTATTTAGGTTTTTTAATCTTTTTAAACTGGAACTGTCAAAGTAAAATTGGTTTTATTAGGGAAAGCAACACTATGTAATGTGAATCTAGTGGACACATTGTAAGTTATACTGGTGGTAAAAGGCAAACACTGGTGAGTCCTAGGGGCATATTTATAAAGGTTAGTTGAAAAGTTATTACCAATTTTACCATTACCATTTTGCTTATCGTAGCTTATTGCTGAGGTAACTGCTTGATCGTATTTATAAAATGTTGATAATTGTGTTCTTGCACTAAGTTCAGACATTTAAAATCGCCTAGTTTGAGGTGGCAAAAAAAATGCACATACAAATCAGAGCACTCTTCACTGCACTACATATAGTCGGTTTTCTTGTATTTTGGTATTTGTATGCTGCTTCAGTGTGTTGTTTGGTTTATAGCTGACAGGGATACTGTGTTTTTTTTAAATTCTTCTTAATTAAGAGAAATTAACCAAAATCTTTAAAGAAAAACCACTGTCTGCTATAAACAACACACTGAGGCAGCAACAGATACATCTGAAAGACGGAATACAAAAATACAAACGACATCATATACGCAATGTAGTGCAGTGAAGAGTGCTCTGCTTTGTATGTGGGGGAGACCAAACAGCAAGTTCACCAATGTATGGCCCAGCACAGAAGAGCCAATTCCTCGGTCACGCTCAGCCATGTACCTGCATCTTAAAGGAGGACTAAACTTAATTTATTTAAAACCCAGTGTGAAAATTTTTCTCCCAGAACACCTATACATAGTAAATTTCTTCACTAGTAAGTTGCATTTATTATGTATAAGAAATAGATTCTGTGTCTAAGAAGGTTTCCATGTTGTTGCCAGTACAACCCACAGCCCATGAAGTCATCAAAGAACCACGCCCCTTACCCTAGTATTCACTGTCTCTATGCACAAAGTGTTTTCTATACAGATGTCTCCAAACTAATATGGAATCCCTGATAAGACTTTGAAAGCTGCTTGTTACCCTGCAGTTTATTTACCAGTCAGTGTGAGTTGCTGGTAAATAAACTAGGGACTTCCATATTCCATTTTGTTATTACTCTTTTCTTAGCAAAAGATAAAGCTTCCATATGTACCTGGATTATCTGCTTATTCAGTGTTGACGCACCGGGTGAGGAACCAGGTTTCAAAAATGCACCATCCAGAAGGTCACAAGTTCAATACCCCAAGATAAAGCTTCTAAATGTAGCTAGGTTTTCATCTTATTCAGTGGTGGCTCACCTTGTAAGATGCCAGGTTTAGACGCATACAGTTCAGAAGGTCACAAGTTTGAATCCCCAAACTTACCTTTATTTTTTCTTTCCATTATGTTCCTGGTACACTATTCCACATGTACCAATGGTTTATAAAGTATCTATCTTAGCCTAGCAGTAAGAGCTCTGCTTTTAGCAAGAGAGAGTATATGTACAAGTTGCAGGTTCTATTCCCCAGACTTACTTTTATTTTTTCTGAAATGTAAGTATTCCGTTTCTTACATCCATGCTATCTTTGAAATACAGTGAAAAGATTTCTTTTTATATGAAGTAAAGGATTATATCATTGTTAGCACAGGAGCCTTGAATGTGCTTGAAAACAAAAAAACAAAATCCCTGTTCTGTGTTAGGGAAAGGGATGATCTCTGTGCTATAATGTGATTGTCTGTCAGCTTTTAGGACTTCCTTGTTTTGATCTGTTGAGCTCTACAGAGCATGTGCCTGTACGCAGACACTTAGCTGGGGGTTTAAACAGCTAAGGTGGATTGTGGGAGCTGACCCCTAGTACTCACAGTTTATTTTCATAAATCACCCAATGGCCACAGCAAAGGGACAGGTGAGACATAGCTTGTTGTATGTTTGTGAATGTGCTCCGTCTATTGGGACAATGTTGTCTGGAGTCTTTAGTTCTCCTTTAAGGAAAAAGGACATAAATTTCAAGATTGTAATGTCAACATCTAAGCAAAGGAACATGACGAAGTGAAACTAAAGCAATTTATGTGAAAATAAAGAAACCAAGCCTGAATAGAGGTGGTGGGGGGTTTTGACACCAACTGCCTGCCATAAAACCCCTTAGCCTCAATGCATCCACACCTTGCATTCAGAAGCACAAGGTTCCTAACACCTGGCTGTCTTATGCTAATTAGGACTTTGCAGGGTAATTAATTGCCAACAGATTCCTGTACAAGTCATTCTGAATTGAGAAAGCCAGTTGGATGACTAGCGATATGTCTTCAAGAACTAAGAACTAAGTCCAGTTGATCTAACTAAATACAACGGATATACCATGACCTGGATGAATGAGAAACTTCACAAGCTTACCAGGCTCACCTGGCTCTTCTGTGTGGCTGCCATTGGCCCATGACAATGATGTCACAGCCACTTTTGATGGCTGCCCAAGCCTAGGGTACTTGGAGCTAACAAGTGTAAAACAACACAGGGGAGAACACTTTTACACATCTACAATGCAGAAGATGCCACAAAGTGACTACATCACAGGGTTGAGGAAGTTAGGAGGAGCAGAACTGGATGCTGAGTACACCCTTTTCCAATAAAAAATGTGGAAAAAATGCAGCCATTTTGGCATAAAATTTTTCATTAGTCTCTAAAGGCCCACTATACTTTATTAAAGTATAACAAACTATTAAGCAACACAAATTCTCTCCCTATACAAAGAAAAGGTAAATGAGACTATTAAGATGAACATGCTTTTTTGTAACATTTGATGACATTTAGAGTCCCACAGTAGGTTTCTATGCCACAATGTCCTTCAGCAAACTTGACTGCTTGACACTTATGGTAACACAAATCAGAAACCCAGCCATGCATTCTAGCTTAATACCTGCAGACAAGATACAGAAATCACCTACAAGCTACATCAGGAAACCCAGACAAACACAAAAACAAAGCAGTGAGTTGCCCTGTTGGTCTTGAATCTGTTTAAATTTGTCAGGCCCCATCCAGTCAGCGGAACTACTGCCAAATGCAGGGATAGGAGCATCCAACCAGAGGAAATAAATTAAAATATTTCTTTTGTCTGTGTTAAGGACTAAACCAACCTAAAAAGAAAAGTATTCACAGTAAAGGTTAATCACAAACTAAAATGGCTTACTTCAAAGCAATCCAAGCATTGGCATCATGAAATAAACAAAAATTAAATGAATTTAATCCACAGGGAGTAGTGGTCTGCCAGCAAAGTTGAAACTGGAAAGTGTAAGATATCTGATATATAAATATGGAATAAGTTTACCAAGGGACTTTACATTTAGTAAAATAATTACCATCCCTAAACCACGTAGGGATTATCAAGTGGTATCAGTTCATAGGCTGATTTCCTAAATATTATCACTCTAACCTCAAAAAAATCTGCTAATAGTTTCCAGAACAGGGCAATTCTTATTGCAAGCATACTTGTTTATTTTCTTTATCCCTGTCATGGCTAGTTCCTGTGTTCTTTTTCCCATGAAAGGCAGACTATTCGCAACAACAAGTTTCACCCCAAACCATCTCCAAAAAAAGTTCAGAATGGGCAGAATTTTTCATTATAATGACAAATCTAATAAAAGAATTGGCAAGGCAATGCAGCTGTAATACCAAAAGGACCACCTTCAATAACTGTGAGAAAACGATAATTTATTGCACGTTAAAAGAAAAATAAAGACACCAAAAAAGGTAATATAAAAAAATGCTATCAGAGCTTTGGAACTTATTGTAAATTCAAAATCTTCTAAAGAATTTGGCAGAAATCTAAGATTATTAATTATTAATCTTGGTAATACAATAAAAATGGGTATAATCAAGGTACTGTATGATTAAGACCATTTACAGTTCTGCGGAAAATCTTAAATAAAACCCAATTGAAACAGAAATTTTGATTATTTTCCGATAATTTTCGACTTTTGATCTCCAACTGCCTGTTTCAATTTTTGGCATGATTTTAGTCTTTCGAAATTAAGTAAAGCAGTGCTGATGGGACTGAGTAACATCAGTTTACTTGCCCCACTCAGGAATACAAAGAGAAAAATAATATTGTTGTGTTATCTCTTGTAAAATCTCTTGTACAAACTAAGCATTTCATTCTTCTTCAAAAAACTTTTAAACTATAAATTAATTGTTTGCCTTAAAAGATTGAATAAATACAACCAATCAAGCTTAGGGCTTGACTGTTTGTCACCTTTGGTCGCAGCAAAAGTAGCCAATAGTTTACCGAAACTGATAATGCATTCCATAGGACTGCAGAAATCAGAAAAATCTTCTCATGTGTACCCAGCCTTAGACTACATTTATGCTCATCACTAAGAGAGATGATAAAGTATAATAACTATGGGGGGGGGGTTCCAATATATATTAATATGTAAAACCCACGCTACCCCTAATGGCTTAGGGATAGGCCTCACCACATCATTTTAATACGCGATCTAATCGCAACTGCATGTTAAAAAGGGAAATTTTTGTGGCCACACTATGTGCACTGCTGTGCATTGTGCTGCAATCTGCTAATCAGAGCGCATGCAATCTGCTTTTTTTGCTTAATTGCAGTGCACTTGCACACCAGAAAAGCACACACTTACATTCACGTTCCCAGTCCCCCGGGGACACGTTATAGTGTGGCCTCAGCATTAGTGAGTGATTTAAATTAATTATTTGTTGCCAGTGCCATTTCCCAAAAAAATGTTGGAAATAGTGCACCACGATCCATGCAATACTGTTTCAGGGAGATTGTTATAGCTTAAAATGGTGCTAATTTTGCCCCAACCAATCAGATGTTAGCTTTCAAATGTTAAAGAAGATCTGATTGGTTGGGGCAATATTAGCACCATTTTAAAATGATAAGAACAAAAGTTCACAGCTTAACATAATGATTCATTTAATGTGATAACAGTCACAAAGTTGTTAATTCATTGGTAGGAGTGCAGTTACGTTCCGATTGCGATGCCACATTGGCTACAGTAACAGTGTTATTCAATAAAACTATTTATTGTTTAAAATGGTGCCAATTTTGCCCCAACCAATCATATGTTAGCTTTCAAATGTTAAATAACATCTGATTGGTTGGGGCAAAATTAGCACCATTTTAAACGATAAGAACTTTTATTGAATCTCCCTGTATGTGTTTTAGTTAACCACTTTACACAATCAATGATCTCTTAAAATACTCACTAGCTGATGACACAGCTAATAATAATATATTTAATAATCTAAAAATTATTAATACTGCTTACAGTTTTAGAAAAGCATTACTTTTGCACTAAACGTTTTTTAAAACATTTCGATGGAAAGTATTATTTGGATGTTAATATCTTGTCAATTAAATCATCTTAGTTTACTCCCCAGAATTTTATTAATAGTATCTTTTTGACAGAGCAATGTCATGAAGCTGATGAGTTCTACGTCTACAGAGGTGGTAGTTTTTACAGCTGTATTTGTGTCAAAACTGTGTTGAGCTAAAATAAACCAATTATGTCATACGAGGGAGATGGTGTATTGCATCACCTAACCTCCTCATGTTCTAAATTAAGTGCTCAAGCTGCATTGCTGAAGTATTGCAGGTGTGTTGTTTTTAGGCAGCTGGCGTAACAAGGACACACACCCCCAGTCTTTAGTTACTGATGCCTAATAGCAGCCAAAACTAACACACAGTGGGAGCGTGAGCTGGATGTTGCTAGTTGAGTTGAAAACAAATTGTAACTTTAATGTACAGGAAATTGACTGTATGAAAACCCATGCTACAGAATGGTTTAATGTTTAAAAGATATAAGTAAATGGAATAGTTTTGCAGAAAATAATATTTATTGCTATAACAACGTGATATCAAACTGTTAGACCTATCAACACTAATTTTAAATGTATATTTACTATGTGTACCTTAGTATACATAGTATTACTGAGATCTCTATGTGATAATATGCAATAGTATAATAACATGTAAAGAAGAGCTGAAACTCACACAAATGTACCAGAGTGAACAGCGTTAAATATTGCAACCCATATTCTAATAATTTTGCTAAAGATTATTGGAATATGCAAACCAAAGTCAACTACTGTACATGAATCTTTTGGTTTATTTTATTTAAGTGGGATGGGGCCAAGATATTTTATTCTTCTTTATTACAGAGTACAGGTAAGGCCTTTTCTAAAATATTTAGTGCATTTTTGTAATCCTGTATACAAAATGGGCATTATTGTACTGGAGAGGGTTCACAGAAAGAAAACTAAATTAACAAGTGAAATAGGGTGCTTGTCTAAGATGACAATTTTTATTTATTCCTCTGATTCATTTGTTAGCTTGACATGATGGAGAAATCTGATCTACTATATTGACATATATCTTTAACCTGGGCTACTATATTACTATATAAAAGAAACATTCACACAAATAGAATAAAGTTCGTTAAATGTATTAACCTGCCTTTACCAACAAAGACAGATAACCATAAAAAGGGATACAGTAGCTGCTTAAACTAATAATAACACAAGGGAACCAAAAATTCCTAAAGATTCAAAAATATTCAAAAAGAAAAGACTGCGAATTAATTGTGATGTACATTGTCTTTCCATTATGAACAATTGTATCATGCTGAAATGATGAATTTTACAGGCAAGGGGTGTGGGGATGGACACAGTGTGTTACTTATGCATGAAATCTCATATTTCTTGTAGAAAAGGTAAATAGGGGATTACTAAACAAAATAGCAGCTATGGCTAGGTATACACAGCTATAAGTTGCCCAGGCTGAAATAGCTTTGGTTGCAGTGACATTTTGCCATGACCGATTGTGTAGTCCATAGTAGACTGCACAATCAACCCTGATTTTCCGACATGTCCACTTGGACGAAAAAATGGCCAAAACCATTCAATGGTGTACGGTATTTTTCTGCCGCACTGCTCTGGCATTGAGATAATGTCACAAAGTTGTGTCAGACAGTGGGAAGATTTAAAAACTAGGAAGCAAAGTGCAGGTTTCTTTTTGTTGATAAGAAACATGGTGGACTATGGCTGTGCATTGTCTACTGGCAACAAGGTCACATATAAGAACCATTCCACTGATCAGAATTCCTCAACCACCTTAAAGGAGACAACAAATTCCCTCAATTGATTCTCAGAGGCACTTATAATTTAAAGGGTATGTCAACCCCTCAAAAAAAACTTTTGAAATAATGCTACATGCCCCCCAAAACCCCAACTTTGTTAGGTTCTTACCAGCCTTTGTTCCCTCTGCATTCTTCTGCTTAGCTTCCATGCCTCTTTGGTGCACAGAAGAAAGCAGAAGGGGATGGACTAGTAGCGGCACCTGCTATTGGCTGAGATGCCATGTCCAGCCCCTTCTGCTTGCTTACGGGCATGGAAAAGGCACGGAAGCTAAGCAGAAGAACGCAGAGGGAACGGAGGGTGATAAGTAGGTTTACCAGCACCTTTCAAAGGTAAGAACCTCACAAGGTTGAGGTTTTGGGGGGCACAGCATTGTATCGGAAAAAAAAATTGGGGGTGGACATACCCTTTAATCTGCATTCGAGAAGGAGACAAATGGAAGATTGCTTTTTAACACCCATAATGGGCATTATGAATATTTAGTTGGACCCATCTTTGGACTTCATTGTGGACCTCCCTGTCTACTGTGATTTGGGTGAATGTAGAAAAATTCAGTATAATGGATCATTTTGTTCCCTTACCCAAACTGCCATGGAAATTGACAGACATTTTATTCCACATTTTTTTCACCTACATGGATTGCCCTTGTTGTTTTTTGACTGTGGAACTCAGTTTCTCTCTAATTTTTGGAGGACTCTGCAAATCCCTTGGCATAAAATTTCAATTTTCCTCTGTTTATCACTCCCAAATGAACAGAGTTGCCAAACATATAAACCAAAGTTTGGAACAATTTCTCTGCTGCTATATGTCTTATACTAAGGATGAATGAGCTGAATTTGCTCACAACAACACCACTCATGCATCTTTTGATAATTCCCCTTTTCTTTGTGTATTTTTAATGTCATATGTTTTCCTCCTTTTTTCTGGTTACTCAAGTACCAGCTTCCACTGACACCATGGCACAAATGTCAACCATCTCTCAAACTACTCATCATTGTTTACAGAAATCTGCACTTATTAAGAAAGCTTCTGCTGATAGAAGATGCAGGACACCTCCCCATATGCTGTAGGTGATAAGGTTTGTTTTTCCTCCATTAATATTAATTGATGTATAACCTCCCCAAAACTTGGACCCAAGTTCATTGGAATATTCAAAATTTTGGAATTTGCAGGCTCAGCTGCCTACAATTAATTCCCAGCATGCAAATGTTTCCAACTGTACCTTAATAAACCTGTGTCTTGCAACAAATTCTCTTCTTCCTCCCATCCACCAGCCCGTTTTCATCAACAAAAAAGTTGAAAATATTCTTGATTTCATATTCTCCAGAGGTTATTTACAGTATCTACATCATTTCAATGGAGAGTCTTTGACCTGACCTTTAGTCAGGTGTTCCGATTTACATGTTCCCAGGCTCATTAAATATTTTCAAATGGAAAATTTCCTAACAGAACAAGATTTCTGAGTCCAGTGGAGGCAGGGAACTGTAAGGAACTTATCTGCCACACCTCTAGTGCCACTCCAGAGTCCAGGTCTGTTGTGATGATGTCACACACGGGGCGACGAGGTCTCAATGCTGCACCAGATGCCGCAAAGATATTTGTAGCCTGTTTACCTTACCTATACCTGTGCTTTCTTTGCTTCCTACCTAATCTAGTATCAGCCCCAGTCCAGTTCCAGTATCCAGCCTCACACCAGTTCCAGTATCCAACTCTATAGCAGTTCCAATATCCACCTTCACACCAGTTTCAGTATCCAGCTTCATACCGATACCAGTATTCTTCATCCAGCTTTTGCTCCAGTATCCAGCTGCATTCCTCTGTCCAGTGTTTGTTCACCCTTTTGGATTACTAGCCTCTTCTAAAGTGAACTTTAGCTTGCTTTCACAATCAATCAAGTGATGCCATCAATAAAGTACTCCATACAGGATAGCCATATAAAGTGCTTCATTAGTGTGGCACTTCATAAGTTAAAGGTACACTATACATCTTCATTTATTATTCATAGAGAGGTGAGATACCATATTCACACCTCCCTTTGAAAAAAAAGAATGCCTGGGTTACAGAGTTAAACTTACTAACCAGTGTGCTTCTTGCAGCTTCTCAACGCCGGATGGTGCGCTTTCTCGACCACGCTAGTATAATAACGCTGCCTATAATAAAGATAGGAGCGCAATCAAAACAGAATATAAACTGTTGGAGCCACTTAAAAAAGCCCGCCCATCAGCTGGAGGGAAGCAGCAAGTAGAGTGCCAGCAGGTAAGATTAATTCTGTAACCCAGGCATTCTATTATTCACAGCCTGGGAAGCGCTTACCTACCTGTGAATAATAGATGAAGATGCAATGTTCATTAACTTATTGGTTTAGTGCCCCTTTAATATTTACATATCTATCCCTTATGTATAGTTTGTATTCCATACTGTACATTTTATTAGCACTTACAGTATTACATTTAGTTGACTATGCATTTAAATAATCTTGCATACATTTTTGAAATGTAATGTCCACTCTAACCAAAGGCTGTTATTCTCATCTTTTCTCCCGCTGTCCTTGAAGCAAGTAATTCCTCTGTATCTACACTGGTGCTATTTATTTGCCGGTGTCCTGATTCCAGATAGCAGCCATCAATCACTGTAGTGCCAGAGACTTAATTCGCAGACAATGTCTTATGGCTGCTTACCAGTAGAGAAAGACCGAACTTGAGTTCGACCTGAACTTTTATAGTTTGGACGAACTTGAACTCTTCTGAACTTCCCAAACTACAGAATAGTTCGGGTTTTTTGAACTTGCAGACTTATTTTTTCGATAATTATTGAATTCTCAAATTGGTAACCCTTAATATTTCCTTCAATTTCAGTAACCCTCAAATGTATCCTTTGATTTTGGTAACCCTCAAATGTAGCCTTTGATTTAGCCATAACCCCCGAATGTATCATGCAGAAACATGACAATTGCCTAATCGTGGGAAAAGGTTGTGTTTAAAGAAATTTTGGTGATATGTACATGTTCTCCAGATCATTTCCCAGGTGCCACAGCCATTTACAGTAAGTTGCTATTGCTACTTTAATTGTATTAAATCCGAACATTTCAAACTATTTCTACCCATCGACTTAAATGGGTTTGTTTTCGAATTTTATCATTTTTATGGAAGTTCGGAAGTTTGAAAACAAACTGAACTTCAGGAAGTTTGGCCATTTCTACTTACCAGTATCAAGCTTTCAGAAGAGACAAGAACCTGTCAGTTGGGTGCTACCAGAGATCTGCAGGAAATAGATAATTTGTTTCAGGGAATGATGAAGCAAAGGTGAGTTTCACAGTCACTGGGTTGGGGGAGGGGGGGTCCTTATTGTAAACCTTTTTCCTTGCAGTGACATTGTTCTGTACCTTTTTTTGTCCTGAAAACTTGTTTTAGAGGCTATAGGATTTTGACAAACACTAATAATTGTCTTTTTGGTGCTGTCATAGAATAATTGCAATAATCACATTTCATGGCTCACAGAATATGATAGGAATTCCATTATCAATTTGAAGCAAGCTAATAAACAGTGGGGCAGTCTACAGAATGTAATTCTTGGTTACTATATTTGTTCTATGTAGCTGTAAATATGAATGTGACTAATAAATGACTGTGCCTGTGTAGTAAGTACGGTTGCCACAGTTACTGTGTGTATATATAAACACATGATTCTGTTTAGCTGTAAATTCTGTTTTTATGTATTTTTTTTCTTTATTAACAAGTATTTATAATACAAACTATAGTACAAACTTTTCTTAACCAAAACTACAGTTTCCCCTGTCCCCCCTTCCATTATCAAATAGCTGAATCCTGGCCATATTATGTCAATCTAGCACTTTGCTATAATCCAATAACTATGCTGCCCTCCCTTCAATTTGTTATTCTGTTTTTAATCTATTTTTCATGTATTCTAACATACACAGTACGGCATGCATTTTATTCTCAACATTGCTCCCTGGGCAGCTTTTCTGAAAGTAAAAACTGATGGAGCTTGATTTTTACCCAAAAGCAGCTGGTAAATACAGTCAGGGAGATTCAATAAAAGATCTTCAGGGAGATTCAATAAAAGTTCTTATCGTTTAAAATGGTGCTAATTTTTCCCCAACCTATCAGATGTTAGCTTTCAAATGTAAACTAAGATCTGATTGGTTGGGGCAAAATTAGCACCATTTTAAACAATAAGAACTTTTATTGAATCTCCCTGTGTATGTCTAAATATGTCTAAACACAGACAAGATAGATCTTGAGTGAATATGTGGGTCAATTAAGCAATGTAGCCAAGCCACTTCACTCTACTGTGAATGACCATGGCCTAACTAGTAATAACAATGCTACCACCAATGCACCTTCAAAGAGACACATTACATTTTAATTCCTTGACAGACTTTATAAAAATGACATTTCCATATTTTGTTACTGAGCAAAAAGTAAAACTATTCCCACTAAAAATGTAAAGTATAAACTGAATTAAGTGCATAATTGCCCTAAAAGCATAGTAGTGATAAAAAAAATGTTTTTTATGGCTTATTATCACCTCCAAAAACTTAACTTAGCCAGTTTGGGATTGGATGCACCAAGCTATTTCCAGCGCAAGCACCACAAATTCAGTTTTAAAAACCCGATAATACATCATGTAGCATGGGATTTACACTGATTTGCCTGTTTAGCAGCATCGCACCCTTAGAGTATTTTTCCTCATCAAAGTAGATTTATATGCTTGCGATAAACTTATAAGTTAACAAGGTTTCACTTCCTGGCATTCCCTGTATTGGCTCATTCATTTTGCAATCAAATAGCAATCACAAAGTTATCAGTCCAGGGGAGGCTGTGCCATTTACAAAAATTTCAATATAGGCTGAGTTAAGTTTTGAGCTACATGGTAGAGCGAAATTTAACGCCTATTGAATAGCGGAGTACAGGGCCGATGCAGGGGGGAAAAGTTACGTCTTACCTGACTGGGATCCCACGATGCTGTAAGTCTTACGAAGGAGATTTGAAAAAGAGACCGAATGACTAGAAAAAACTCTTCAAAAACTCGGGGCCATATTTATAAAGGCCTTTAACATTTGTTTCGGCGATCGCACATTTACGATTGTGGATGCTAAATCTACAATATAGGTCGTAAATGTACAATTGCGGATTTCCAATTCCCTAAACAATACCATTGCGGTATTTTGGTACTGCATGGTATTACATAGTAACATAGTAACATAGTAATTAAGGTTGAATAAAGACATTCGTCCATCAAGTCCAACCTATTCCCTTATGCATTAATACCAGTAATTCTCAATATTTTTTAGTTTTAGAAACTTATCCAGGCCTTTTTTAAAGTTATTCAATGAACTTGCCATTACCACCTCTGCTGGAAGACAGTTCCACAGTTTCACCGTTCTCACTGTAAAGAAACCTCTCCTAACTTGAAGATGAAACTTCTTTTCTTCCAACCTTAAAGGATGTCCACAAGTCCTCTGATATGACCTATTAGTGAACAATGCACCAGAGAGTTCACTGTATGGGCCATTAATATATTTGTATAAGGTTATCATGTCCCCACGCAACCGCCGCTTCTCCAATGTAAACAGCCCTAACTTGTCTAATCTGCCTGCATATTCAAGCCCCTCCATTCCCCTTATTAATTTAGTTGCCCTTCTCTGAATCTGCCCTCAATTTCCAAGATGTCCCTTTTGTATATGGGATTCCAAAACTGCACCGCATATTCCAAATGTGGCCTTACCAGTGCCTTGTAGAGGGAGAATAATATTTTTCTCTCTTGATTCCATTCCCCTCTTTATACAAGACAATTCTTGCTAGCTCTAGCTGTTGCTACCTGGCATTGTTTGCTACAGCTAAGTCTGTTATCTACCAGAACCCCCAAATCTTTTTCCATTTCGATGCACTTAACACAGAGTTATTTATGGTGTAGGTGGCACAGGGATTATTAAATCCCAAATGCTCACCTACATTTATCAACATTGAATCTCATCTGCCATTCTGCTGCCCATTTTGATAATCTATCTAGGTCGCTTGCAGCACTTGCACATCATTGGAAGTTTCCAAAGCTCTGCATATTTAGTGTCATCAGCAACACAGAGACCTTGCTCTCAATGCCCCCTTCTAAGTCATTTATAAACAGATTAAACAGAAGCGGCCCCAGTACAAGAACCCTGAGGAACTCGGCTTAGAACTTTAGCCCACATAGATGTAGCTCCATTAACCACCACTCTCTGTTTGCGGTCCAATAACCGTTCTCTATCCATGAACAAATGTTTTCTTCAAGGCCAACAGTCCTCAGTTTATACATAGTCGCCTATGTGGCACAGTATCAAAGGCTTTTGCAAAACCAAATATACCACATTACAGCTGTGCCTGAATCTAACTTCTTACTCACTTCTTCATAAAACCAATTAAATTTGTCTGGCATGATCTATTTCTCATAATCCATGCTGACTACTACTAATAAGATGATCTCTGGAGACAAAGTCAAGGATATGATCCCTTAACAAGTTTCCATCACCTTCCCTACCCTGATGTTAGGCTTACAGGTCTATAGTTACCAGGCTGGAACGACTACCTTTTTTGAAATTGGTATTACATTGGCTTTTTTCCAATCCAGCGGCACATCCCCAGACAAAGCGAATCTGAAAAGATGAGACACAGTGGTCTTGCTAGAACTGAACTAAGCCTCTTTAAAATCCTAGGATGCACTCCATCTGGTCCTGGCGCTTTATTGATATTAACTTTGTCTAATTGATTCCGTACCATATCCTCTGTTACCAATGTGAAAACTCTTAATTTCCTTCCTGCACATTGTTACAATCCCTACTGTAAGGATTCTCAACAGTAAAAACCGATGTAAAAAAACGGTTTAGCAGATTAGCCTTTTCGGCATCCTCTACAACCACCTCAGCCCATTATTTAATGGTCCCACATTCTCAGTCCTCATTTTTTTCCATTTATATACTTAAAAAACATCTTGGGGTTGGACTGCTTTGTTCGGCAATCCGTATTTCATTTTCTATTTTAGCTAGTTTAATTGCTTTCTTGCACTCTTTATTACAACTTTTGAAGTCCCTGTAAGCCTGTTCTGTGCCTCTGTTTTCAAAATTTTAAAAGCCCTTTTCTTTTTTTCCATTTCCCTTTTTACCTGACATTAAGCCATGCAGGAGTGGACCTAATTTTTTACACTTGTTTCCTAAGGTACCGATTTGGAAATGTTATAGTTTAATATCCCTTTAAAAGTGGTCCACATCTGCTCATTATCTTTACCTAGAAACAGTTCCCCCCAGTCTATGAGCAGGAGCGATTCCTTTAAAAGCATAAAATTAGCTTTATTAAAGTTAAAAGTTTTTGTTAAGCCGTGCACTTTAGTTTTCTGCAACCTATATTAAATGACACTATATCATGGTCACTATTCCCTAAGCTTCCCATTACCTTCATCTCCAAAATGAGCTCTGGGTTATTAGATATCACCAGATCCAACAACGCATTCTTTCTTTAGGAACTTCTACCATCTGTGAAAGAAATGCTCATATAGGAAATTTAAGAACTTTATACCTTTTGAGGTGCTGGCAGTTCCATTACTCCAATCTATTTCAGGGTAGTTAAAATCCCCCATAACCAGAACATGCCCCATACCAGCAGCCTTTGCCAACTGCATATGGAGATTCATTTCCACCCTTCCCCGGCATTTGGCGGCTTATAACACACTCCAACAATTATTTACCTACCTTCTTGCTTCCTGTACACAGTTCCCCCATAATGTTTCTGCCGCATCGTTTGCTCCCCATCTATTCCATCTTTTAAATTTGGCTTCAATTCCTGTTTAACATACATACATACTCCTCCTCCTTTCTTATTAACTCGGTCATGTCTAAATAAGGAGTACCCTTCAATATTACTGTCCAGTCATGTGAATCATTAAGCCATGATTCTGCTATACCAATTACATCATACCTTTCCTTTAACGCTATTATTTCAAGTTCGCCGGTTTTTCCAGCCAGACTCCTGCATTTGTAAACATACATTTTAGATTATCAATTGATTTACTTCCATACTGGTCGTACATGCCTCCTTATCCTCTATGCTCCCCCCTCCTCTCTCCTCCCTCCGTTGTGTTACTAGCCCCCAGATCCCTAACTTCTCTATCTACCCCGTGTAGTTAAACGTTCCCTCCCCCCCATACCTAGTTTAAAATCTCCTCCAACCCCCTAGCCATCTTCTCCCCCAAAACAGTTGCACCATCACCATTGAGGTGCAATCCGTCACTACTAAAGAGCCTGTAGCCAACAAAAAGTCAGCCCAGTTCTCTAAAAACCCAAACCCCATCCCTTACACCACTCCTTAGCCACGCATTTATACTCCTGAGCTCCCGTTGCCTCCCTAGCGTAGCACGTGGCTGCGGTAGTATTTCTGAAATCACTACCCTGGAGGTCCTGCTTTTAACTTGGCCCCTAATTCTCGGAAATCATTTTTAAGGACCTCACCTCCACCTAAGCACAAACGTTCGTACATTTACGTTTGTAGACGTATCACAGCCATACATACGTTTTTTTTAATTATGCCCCTAGAAGTCCAGTTGATCTAGCTGAATACTACTGTTTAGAAATGCTTATTGAATAGCTATTTTATGTTTGCCCTAAGCTGATCAATGATGGTTTGAAAGCTGTATCAGATTTATCACAACCTAAATCTGTTCTTGTATAGTAAGCACTTTCTTTATGTGAATGACAATTGCACTTATTTGTATACAAATCACAAATGCTTTACTTAATCCTCATACACAGGTATGATAGTGTGCAGGATTGCCTGGGGGCTCAAGCAGGTGGCACGCATGCAGCAAATGGCCAATTTGGGCAAACAGCATGTTTTGGGCCTCATGCACACTATCACGTGTGCACGAGGCTTTACTGTGATTGTTTACCAGTCAGCCCTCCAGTTAATTAGCAGTGTTAGTCAGTCCTCCAGTTCATTAGACAGTGTCATCAGCACTCCAGTTCATTAGCCAGTGTTAGTCAGTCCTCCAGTTCATTAACCAGTATTAGTCAGTCCTCCAGTTCATTAACCAGTGTTAGTCAGTCCTCCACTTCAAGTCCTCTGATATGACCTATTAGTGAACAATGCACCAGAGAGTTCACTGTATGGGCCATTAATATATTTGTATAAGGTTATCATGTCCCCACGCAACCGCCGCTTCTCCAATGTAAACAGCCCTAACTTGTCTAATCTGCCTGCATATTCAAGCCCCTCCATTCCCCTTATTAATTTAGTTGCCCTTCTCTGAACTGCCTCAATTTCCAAGATGTCCCTTTTGTATATGGGATTCCAAAACTGCACCGCATATTCCAAATGTGGCCTTACCAGTGCCTTGTAAAGAGGGAGAATAATATTTTTCTCTCTTGATTCCATTCCCCTCTTTATACAAGACAATATCTTGCTAGCTCTAGCTGTTGCTACCTGGCATTGTTTGCTACAGCTAAGTCTGTTATCTACCAGAACCCCCAAATCTTTTTCCATTTCAGATGCACTTAACACAGAGTTATTTATGGTGTAGGTGGCACAGGGATTATTAAATCCCAAATGCATCACCTTACATTTATCAACATTGAATCTCATCTGCCATTCTGCTGCCCATTTTGATAATCTATCTAGGTCTGCTTGCAGCACTTGCACATCATTGGAAGTTTCCAAAGCTCTGCATAATTTAGTGTCATCAGCAAACACAGAGACCTTGCTCTCAATGCCCCCTTCTAAGTCATTTATAAACAGATTAAACAGAAGCGGCCCCAGTACAGAACCCTGAGGAACTCGGCTTAGAACTTTAGCCCACATAGATGTAGCTCCATTAACCACCACTCTCTGTTTGCGGTCCAATAACCAGTTCTCTATCCATGAACAAATGTTTTCTTCAAGGCCAACAGTCCTCAGTTTATACATTAGTCGCCTATGTGGCACAGTATCAAAGGCTTTTGCAAAATCCAAATATACCACATTCACAGCTGTGCCTGAATCTAACTTCTTACTCACTTCTTCATAAAAACCAATTAAATTTGTCTGGCATGATCTATTTCTCATAAATCCATGCTGACTACTACTAATAAGATGATCTCTGGAGACAAAGTCAAGGATATGATCCCTTAACAAAGTTTCCATCACCTTCCCTACCACTGATGTTAGGCTTACAGGTCTATAGTTACCAGGCTGTGAACGACTACCTTTTTTGAATATTGGTATTACATTGGCTTTTTTCCAATCCAGCGGCACATCCCCAGACAAAAGCGAATCTGAAAAGATGAGACACAGTGGTCTTGCTAGAACTGAACTAAGCTCTTTTAAAATCCTAGGATGCAATCCATCTGGTCCTGGCGCTTTATTGATATTAACTTTGTCTAATTGATTCCGTACCATATCCTCTGTTATCCAATGTGAAAACTCTTAATTTCCTTCCTGCACATTGTTACAATCCCTACTGTAAGGATTCTCAACAGTAAAAACCGATGTAAAAAAACGGTTTAGCAGATTAGCCTTTTCGGCATCCTCTACAACCACCTCAGCTCCATTATTTAATGGTCCCACATTCTCAGTCCTCATTTTTTTACCATTTATATACTTAAAAAACATCTTGGGGTTGGACTTGCTTTGTTCGGCAATCCGTATTTCATTTTCTATTTTAGCTAGTTTAATTGCTTTCTTGCACTCTTTATTACAACTTTTGAAGTCCCTGTAAGCCTGTTCTGTGCCTTCTGTTTTCAAAATTTTAAAAGCCCTTTTCTTTTTTTCCATTTCCCTTTTTACCTGAGCATTAAGCCATGCAGGAGTGGACCTAATTTTTTTACACTTGTTTCCTAAAGGTACCGATTTGGAAATGTTATAGTTTAATATCCCTTTAAAAGTGGTCCACATCTGCTCAGTATCTTTACCTAGAAACAGTTCCCCCCAGTCTATGAGCAGGAGCGATTCCTTTAAAAGCATAAAATTAGCTTTATTAAAGTTAAAAGTTTTTGTTAAGCCAGTGCACTTTAGTTTTCTGCAACCTATATTAAATGACACTATATCATGGTCACTATTCCCTAAGCTTCCCATTACCTTCATCTCCAAAATGAGCTCTGGGTTATTAGATATCACCAGATCCAACAACGCATTCTTTCTAGTAGGAACTTCTACCATCTGTGAAAGAAAATGCTCATATAGGAAATTTAAGAACTTTATACCTTTTGAGGTGCTGGCAGTTCCATTACTCCAATCTATTTCAGGGTAGTTAAAATCCCCCATAACCAGAACATGCCCCATACCAGCAGCCTTTGCCAACTGCATATGGAGATTCATTTCCACCTCTTCCCCGGCATTTGGCGGCTTATAACACACTCCAACAATTAATTTACCTACCTTCTTGCTTCCTGTACACAGTTCCACCCATAATGTTTCTGCCGCATCGTTTGCTCCCCCATCTATTCCATCTTTTAAATTTGGCTTCAATTCCTGTTTAACATACATACATACTCCTCCTCCTTTCTTATTAACTCGGTCATGTCTAAATAAGGAGTACCCTTCAATATTTACTGTCCAGTCATGTGAATCATTAAGCCATGATTCTGCTATACCAATTACATCATACCTTTCCTTTAACGCTATTATTTCAAGTTCGCCGGTTTTTCCAGCCAGACTCCTTGCATTTGTAAACATACATTTTAGATTATCAATTGATTTACTTCCATACATGGTCGTACATGCCTCCTTATCCTCTATGCTCCCCCCTCCTCCTTCTCCTCCCTCCGTTGTGTTACTAGCCCCCAGATCCCTAACTTCTCTATCTACCCCTGTGTAGTTAAACGTTCCCTCCCCCCCATACCTAGTTTAAAATCTCCTCCAACCCCCTAGCCATCTTCTCCCCCAAAACAGTTGCACCATCACCATTGAGGTGCAATCCGTCACTACTAAAGAGCCTGTAGCCAACAGAAAAGTCAGCCCAGTTCTCTAAAAACCCAAACCCCATCTCCTTACACCACTCTCTTAGCCACGCATTTATACTCCTGAGCTCCCGTTGCCTCCCTAGCGTAGCACGTGGCTGCGGTAGTATTTCTGAAATCACTACCCTGGAGGTCCTTGCTTTTAACTTGGCCCCTAATTCTCGGAAATCATTTTTAAGGACCTCACCTCCACCTAAGCACAAACGTTCGTACATTTACGTTTGTAGACGTAATCACAGCCATACATTTACGTTTTTTTTAATTATGCCCCTAGAAGTCCAGTTGATCTAGCTGAATACTACTGTTTAGAAATGCTTATTGACAAATAGCTATTTTATGTTTGCCCTAAGCTGATGCAATGATGGTTTGAAAGCTGTATCAGATTTATCACAACCTAAATCTGTTCTTGTATAGTAAGCACTTTCTTTTATGTGAATGACAATTGCACTTATTTGTATACAAATCACAAATGCTTTACTTAATCCTCATACACAGGTATGATAGTGTGCAGGATTGCCTGGGGGCTCAAGCAGGTGGCACGCATGCAGCAAATGGCCAATTTGGGCAAACAGCATGTTTTGGGCCTCATGCACACTATCACGTGTGCACGAGGCTTTACTGTGATTGTTTACCAGTCAGCCCTCCAGTTAATTAGCAGTGTTAGTCAGTCCTCCAGTTCATTAGACAGTGTCATCAGCACTCCAGTTCATTAGCCAGTGTTAGTCAGTCCTCCAGTTCATTAACCAGTATTAGTCAGTCCTCCAGTTCATTAACCAGTGTTAGTCAGTCCTCCACTTCATTAGCCAGTGTTAGTCAGCCCTCCGGTTCATTAGCCATTGTTGTCAGCCCTTCAGATCATTAGCCTGTGATAAAGGTATGTGATCCATGTGAGTTATTTCATTATTGGTCACGTAGTTATTTTTATGAGTGAACTATTACTTTAATCAGTGTTGTCAACCCTTGAGATCATTAGACAGTGTTGTCAGTCCTTCAGATTGTTATCCAGTGTAAGTCAGCCACCCAGTTCATTAGCCAGTGTTAGTCAGCCCTCCAGTTCATTAGCAATGTTGTCATCCCTCCAGCTCCTTAGCCAGTGTTAGTCAGCCCCCCAGTTTATTATTCAGTGTTTGCCAGCCCTCCAGTTTATTAACTGGTTAGTCAGCATTCAGTTCATTGGCCAGTATTAGTCAGTCCTTCAGTTCATTAGGAATAAAGGAAACTTTGGGTAAGTATAACTTGGCCTAGAACATGTACCCAGGCGTGAGAACTTAATTATTCGGGTCATCACCCCGGGTACTTGTAAGGTGGAGGGGGGAGATTTTAGGACTTTAGTAGTCCTTTAACCACAACATACACTTGAAAATGTTGTAGGCAACAAATTAAAATAGGAATAGTGGTCTTAAAAATGGGTGTATCCTAGCACAGTGGACATGGTCTCACATGTTGCGACCTACCATGAAAAAGCCACTGGACTGTATTTGCCCCCCCAGGCCAAAAGATCCCAGTCCTCCCCTAAAAAGTAGGGAGTAAGATATTTGACAAAATAAACAAATTAACATTATCAAGACGGAAAGTTTATAAATAATGTTTACAAGCTGGTAAATAGTTTTATTTTGCTATCAATACTGAATGTGAATAAATTTATGGATATTTTGATCTGCACAAGTTAAGACCCCAAAGGAGCAATAGAGGAGATTCATTCTCTCAACCAGAAAAAAAGTCTATATTTTAGACTGCCAAACCACATAAACTGTAGCAAAAGCCTCAATTCCAATCATGTATGGAATATTTGCAGTCATATGAGAACATTTGCTATATATATATATATATTATTATAATGTGATTCATAGAAATAAGAGAAATGCCTCTATATGGTCTTGAATTTTGTCAGATTGTCATTGGAATGCAGATATGTAATTATGGTAACCCACTTGTCCTCCCCGTGTTTATTAGTTTTAAAAACTGTAATTATTATTGCTAATCCATACAGTATTTCTTTATAATGTTAATTTCTCGCTTATGTTAAATTTAATTTAAGTAAATTTCATTCCCTAGTTTAATAATAATGGGGCATATTTATAAAGATCCGTTAACATTGCATTTTTATATTACACTAGCGAAAGCGATCATTATTACCGCTGTATTTATAATAGGGAATGGTTTTCATGTTAAAATGTATTGCAGTGGCGATGTGCGGCGATACATTTTTCTCTTATTGCCTCTATGTGTAGTATCACAGTGAGAATGATGATTAAAATGTTGACAGCGGACAGGGGGTGGCGCGTCGCTGGGGGGCTCAAGTTGGGGTGTTCGGGGCTGCTGGGAAGTGGGGGGGCATGCCACTTATGGGACATCATAAGTGGCATGCCCCCCGTCAACAACGCGCAACACATACACCACACCACACACACACCCCGGTGGATTTTGCTGAAAATGTTGGCTATAAGAGCAGTGGAATGTTAATGCCCATTTATAAATATGCCCCAATGAGTTCCACTTCTTTCCAGTTTCTGTGGTTGTTGTCCTCTTCTGGTCATTTTTTTTTAAGGGGAATAAAAGTAGAAATGGGTATTTTGTCTTTTGAAAAAAAAATGTATAAATTAATAGGAGGTAGGACTAATTATTCAGCAATTCATATAGCAGCACTAGAAGACCAATAAAAGAGAGGAAGATTTAAAATTAATTTTGATAACAATGAGGTGTTAGTTCTACACATTGGACAAAATATGTAGGCTTGCATGCCACAAAAAGGCCTGTTATGCGAGTCCTATGCTGCCTATTGGCATTCTAAAGGATTACGGATGCATGTGTACAGGCAGGTACATAGCCCATACATGGTATGGGTCTGTGCACCCATACACGAAGCCCATACAAACAAAATAAAAAAAATTTCAGTTGCAAAAATAGACAGCAATGCTGATGGTGGTAGGTGTGTTTGGCCTCTCACCAGTATCCTATGTGTCTTTCATCCTTGCTACTGTTTTGCTGTTTTACAGGGGAGGGAGAAGAAGGTAAGTTACCACTCTGTGTCTGTGGGCACTTATATTTAAATTTACCAGTCACTGTGGGCTGGTAAATAATTACCAGTATTTGTTTGAGGAACTTATAGTTACCAGTCTGTTTTTGGGACACTTATATTTACCAGTCTCTGTTCAGTGGCACTTTTATTACCAATCTCTGTTTAGCACATATTTACCAACCTCCACATGGTGTATATATTTAACCCCTCCAGTTCCCCAGGCCCTCCAGCTTACTAGCCACTGTTAAGTCAGCCTTCCAGTTCATCAGCCACTATTAAGTCAACACTGGCTGTTAAACTGGGTAGCTGGCCTAACAATGGCTTGGGAATTGGGGCTGATTTATCACTGGCTGGTGAACTGGACGGCTGATTTAAAAGTTACCAGACGGTGTCAGCCCATCAGTTCCCTAGCCACTGTCAGCCCACCACAACCACCTCCATAGGCCATGCCCGCCACAAAAGCCACATTCATTTTTTGCAATTAAGATATAAGAGGCAGCTTTAAAAAGTTTGCCTAGGTTCCAAAAGGTCTAGCAATGAACCTGAACAAAAAAAAGTCTTGACTGTGGAGGGACTCATGTATGAAACTTGAACAGCTGCTTTACTGGATAGTGAAAAAAGGGGTTTTCTAATCAAATCAAAGTATGCTGAATCTCTTATTTTTTATATGTAAAAATTAATCTCAGAAAAGTGTTTAAATAATTTCAGCAAATTGATTCCGATGGAGAATAAATCCAATTTTTTTAAATGGTATGGTTATTACCAAACACATAAATGGTTATTAAAGTTTGATTATTTAAACCTAAGGGCATATTTATAAAGGGCTGTTAATATTTATAAAGGGCGACCACCCGCTGTGGGTTGGGCATGCACCACCACCCTGACCCCCCGTGATCTCACCCGTTTTCGCCAACTTCAAGGTGGCAAAGTGAAAGGCCGAGATTAATGCAGTGCATCAGTTACTGCCGCTTTATAAATAGAAGCGTGCTGTAACTGATGCAATTTTAACAAGGCATTCACTTTTTTCGCAGCTGGGTTTCTCACTTTAATAAATCACGTTAATAGCCATTTTGGCGAAAACGGCGGGAAATTTGGCCGCAAAAGGTTAATGGCCTTAAATAAATATGCCCCCTAGACTTAAAAAAACATTATTTTGCAGATTTTGATTTATAATTTACTTTATCCTTCAGTAATCATTTATGTTATCTTAATCATAATACACACAGAATATCTTTTTGTTGTTCTAAATACTTTCTGGATTTGTAACTTTTTACATGTCATTCCAGTCTCTAAATGAAGAAAACTATTTGACTTTGTAACTAGTACACAGATAAGTTGAAATGTAGTAACATTTAAGCCTCAAATTTGCCACTGGGGACAACCTTTTTATGATACTGGTGTTTGTATTTACGCTTCAAAGGAGACACATTCTCTGGCAAAATTTAAGAAAAGAGATCAATCAGATGATAAAGACAATTTGGAACAGTTATGCAAGAAGCCTTTCTAATTGTGTTGTGTAAGTTTAAGTTTAAGAAATACGAGTTCAGTAGATATTGTTGTATTTAAGCATTTTTGTTATGAAGTGGGTCTTTGTATTCATGTTCTAAAATTTATATTATAAATGATTAATATCAGAAATTATTTCCCTAATTTAGACATTAAAGGGCATGTCCACCTCCAAAACTCAAATTTAACCCCATACTGGCCCCACTCTGTAGTGTACAAAAATCCTTACCTTACATCCCAGCTCCTTATGGTTGCCATGCTGTGCCCCTCCAAAGTCCAGGATAGTGTAGTGTAGAAGGTCTGGGTGACTCATCCTGCGCCTGTCTCAGCCTCAACCTCGACAAGGTTGAGGCATGCGCAGGAGAGTCCTCCCCCCCCCTCCCTCCCATTTTTTTCTCCCTCCCCCTAGTGTAAAATCCCCATTATATATTAAACATATTGATCCCCAAGCCCCAACCGCTGTAACAGAATTCATAGAAAGTGCCCCGATAGTTACTTACCTTCCCTCTATCTTCCGGCATTCTGAGCAGCTGGCAGCCGCGTCCCTGATTGGCTGCCTCTCAGCCAATCAGGCTGCCGGCTCTGCCCCCTGCTTGCATTTCCGTGCAAGCAGAGGGCCTGGAGACTACCGCGGAGGATAGAGGGAAGGTAGGTACATATCGGGGCACTTTCTAATAATTTTATTACGCTGGTAGGGGCTGGGGGATCAATATGTATAACATATAAAAAGTTTAAAAAAGCTCAATTTTTACGTGCAGCGGAGGGCTTTTTGGTTTTTGCTCCTCTCCCTAGGCTATCTAGCTTCTTTATCTGTTGTGATAATATCACATTATCAATTTGCCTTAACCGACCATATGTTACATTTTTACTTGTCTACTACAGTTAAGGCTGGTACACACTATTAAATTCTGCCACCAGTGGGAAGAATCACTGTCATGGCAAAAGTAGTCGAGGTCCTCAGTTTGCTATGACTGATCTTGTGGTCCATAGGGTACCTGCAAAAACAGAGTAGATTTCTTGGGCTGTCCGACCTATACACAGAAATAACAGTCAGTCTGAAAAATCTGCTTGTGTGTACCCAGCCTTAGAAAACCTTTGATAACATCTGATTGCTTGTTACATATTAAAGGACAACTAAATACACAGAACAACACTGAACCAAAAGGCAGAACACCTTGATATAAAACCAGTAATCTGTCTTATTTCTCATTTTGATACGGGCGCTGGGAAATTTACCTAAATAACATATGATTTGTGCTTTACTTCACAGCATTCTAGTATCACACAGTTTGGTCAATGACCATTATGTTTTGCACATGCTCAGCCCTTAGCTATTGCAGAAGCTTGTTACAGTTGGTCACACCCATTAATAATCTCTAGCCAATCCTTTTACAGGACAGATAAAGCAAGGAAGCAAGTTACTGAGGTCAGAAGGTGTGGTCTGCACACCTGTGCTGCACATACACAGATACTTCATTCAGTTCCTAAAAAGCTTACATTTACTTTAATACAATTTACTGAAGTGGTATTTGTAGCTTATTGGCATTTTTAGGGGGGTTGTTTTCATATTCTGGAGTATAAAAAAATGGGTTTAGTTCTCCTTTAAGAACACAGGTAGCAATTTTGCACCTCTTATTGAATATATCCCACGTTTGATATTATAATGCTCTTTATTATATTCCTTTTCATAATTTTACAACGGTGTTTGTTAAGGAGATATTTATGATACTTTGTGAATTAAATAACCCTATGTATATTTGTATTTGTACAATGCAGTCAGTGTTGCTGTTTATTTTTGGGATTCCCATAACATTATGGCAAATATGGTTACCGTAGTTGCTCTTTCCCCCCATTGACTTTAATAGAGTCTGGGGTCTAGTGAAACATGATTCTTTTGACCAGTTTGGTAAACCTGCCCTTAAATTGAATTGTAGCAAATTAAAGTGATGCTATTTATTGTCCTGTAGTTTACAATATCATATTATCTGCACACTGGCATACATTATAAACAAATAGGTTTTAGTATACATTACTGTGATCACATGAATTAAAAAAAGCCTTCCAACCACGTCAAGGTAACCCCAGTCTGGAAGGTCGTAACTTCTAACCTTTTTACTTTAATTACTTTTTGCAAACTTTTGTATTTCTCATACTGGATTAATATGTTTTTATAGCGAGGGAAGAGACCGTCCATCCAGTGTTTCATATTAAAGGCATAAGACCTCCAGGCACAAGACAATAAAGGGCCGTGTTGGGAGCTTGACCAAGCTTCCCAATAAATACATATAATAGAAGGACTGTGGGAGCACTCCTTAGGCTAAATAACAATTAAATTTTGCTGAAGTGCTACTGATAGAAAAGATAATCAATGCACATTCATAAGCCCCATACAATATCAAATTATCTGGAAGCTTATTATATGATCATATTAAAGGGTATGTACCATGAATTTTATATATTTTTTTAAAAACCTATTACCGTAAACTATAATTTTCCTAATTATCCCTATACAAGTTTTATTCCATTGATCTGCCCCCTATTTCTTAAATATCCAATCTGAAACATCTCACATTTCATCTGTCAATCAAGTGCCTTATTATTCGTGTTTGCCAGCCCTCCAGTTTATTAACTGGTTAGTCAGCATTCAGTTCATTGGCCAGTATTAGTCAGTCCTTCAGTTCATTAGGAATAAAGGAAACTTTGGGTAAGTATAACTTGGCTAGAACATGTACCCAGGCGTGAGAACTTAATTATTCGGGTCATCACCCCGGGTACTTGTAAGGTGGAGGGGGGAGATTTTAGGACTTTAGTAGTCCTTTAACCACAACATACACTTGAAAATGTTGTAGGCAACAAATTAAAATAGGAATAGTGGTCTTAAAAATGGGTGTATCCTAGCACAGTGGACATGGTCTACATGTTGCGACCTACCATGAAAAAGCCACTGGACTGTTTGCCCCCCCAGGCCAAAAGATCCCAGTCCTCCCTAAAAAGTAGGGAGTAAGATATTGACAAAATAAACAAATTAACATATATCAAGACGGAAAGTTTATAAATAATGTTTACAAGCTGGTAAATAGTTTATTTTGCTATCAATACTGAATGTGAATAAATTTATGGATATTTTGATCTGCACAAGTTAAGACCCCAAAGGAGCAATAGAGGAGATTCATTCTCTCAACCAGAAAAAAAGTCTATTTTAGACTGCCAAACCACATAAACTGTAGCAAAAGCCTCAATTCCAATCATGTATGGAATATTTGCAGTCATATGAGAACATTTGCTATATATATATATATATTATTAATTGTGATTCATAGAAATAAGAGAAATGCCTCTATATGGTCTTGAATTTTGTCAGATTGTCATTGGAATGCAGATATGTAATTATGGTAACCCACTTGTCCTCCCCGTGTTTATTAGTTTTAAAACTGTAATTATTATTGCTAATCCATACAGTATTTCTTTATAATGTTAATTTCTCGCTTATGTTAAATTTAATTAAGTAAATTTCATTCCCTAGTTTAATAATAATGGGGCATATTATAAAGATCCGTTAACATTGCATTTTTTATTACACTAGCGAAAGCGATCATTATTACCGCTTGTATTTATAATAGGGAATGGTTTTCATGTTAAATGTATTGCAGTGGCGATGTGCGGCGATACATTTTTCTCTTATTGCCTTATGTGTAGTATCACAGTGAGAATGATGATTAAAATGTTGACAGCGGACAGGGGGTGGCGCGTCGCTGGGGGGGCTCAAGTTGGGGTGTTCGGGGCTGCTGGGAAGTGGGGGGGCATGCCACTATGGGACATCATAAGTGGCATGCCCCCCGTCAACAACGCGCAACACATACACCACACACCACACACACCCCGGTGGATTTTGCTGAAAATGTTGGCTATAAGAGCAGTGGAATGTTAATGCCCATTTATAAATATGCCCCAATGAGTTCATTTCCAGTTTCTGTGGTTGTTGTCCTCTTCTGGGCATTTTTTTTTAAGGGGATAAAAGTAGAAATGGGTATTTTGTCTTTGAGAAAAAAAATGTATAAATTAATGGAGGTAGGACTAATTATTCAGCAATTCATATAGCAGCACTAGAAGACCAATAAAAGAGAGGAAGATTTAAAATTAATTTTGATAACAATGAGGTGTTAGTTCTACACATTGGACAAAATATGTAGGCTTGCATGCCACAAAAAGGCCTGTTATGCGAGTCCTATGCTGCCTATTGGCATTCTAAAGGATTACGGATGCATGTGTACAGGCAGGTACATAGCCCATACATGGTATGGGTCTGTGCACCCATACACGAAGCCCATACAAACAAAATAAAAAAAATTTCAGTTGCAAAAATAGACAGCAATGCTGATTGGTGGTAGGTGTGTTTGGCCTCTCACCAGTATCCTATGTGTTTCATCCTTGCTACTGTTTTGCTGTTTTACAGGGGAGGGAGAAGAAGGTAAGTTACCACTCTGTGTCTGTGGGCACTTATATTTAAATTTACCAGTCACTGTGGGCTGGTAAATAATTACCAGTTTTGTTTGAGGAACTTATAGTTACCAGTCTGTTTTTGGGACACTTATATTTACCAGTCTCTGTTCAGTGGCACTTTTATTACCAATCTCTGTTTAGCACATATTTACCAACCTCCACATGGTGTATATATTAACCCCTCCAGTTCCCCAGGCCCTCCAGCTTACTAGCCATGTTAAGTCAGCCTTCCAGTTCATCAGCCACTATTAAGTCAACACTGGCTGTTAAACTGGGTAGCTGGCCTAACAATGGCTTGGGAATTGGGGCTGATTTATCACTGGCTGGTGAACTGGACGGCTGATTTAAAAGTTACAGACGGTGTCAGCCCATCAGTTCCCTAGCCACTGTCAGCCCACCACAACCACCTCATAGGCCCGCCGCCACAAAAGCCACATTCATTTTTTGCAATTAAGATATAAGAGGCAGCTTTAAAAAGTTTGCCTAGGTTCCAAAAGGTCTAGCAATGAACCTGAACAAAAAAAGTCTTGACTGTGGAGGGACTCATGTATGAAACTTGAACAGCTGCTTTACGGATAGTGAAAAAAGGGGTTTTCTAATCAAATCAAAGTATGCTGAATCTCTTATTTTTATATGTAAAAATTAATCTCAGAAAAGTGTTTAAATAATTTCAGCAAATTGATTCCGATGGAGAAAAATCCAATTTTTTTAAATGGTATGGTTATTACCAAACACATAAATGGTTATTAAAGTTTGATTATTTAAACCTAAGGGATATTTATAAAGGGCTGTTAATATTATAAAGGGCGACCACCCGCTGTGGGTTGGGCATGCACCACCACCCTGACCCCCCGTGATCTCACCCGTTTTCGCCAACTTCAAGGTGGCAAAGTGAAAGGCCGAGATTAATGCAGTGCATCAGTTACTGCCGCTTTAAATAGAAGCGTGCTGTAATGATGCAATTTTAACAAGGCATTCACTTTTTTCGCAGCTGGGTTTCTCACTTTAATAAATCACGTTAATAGCCATTTTGGCGAAAACGGCGGGAAATTTGGCCGCAAAAGGTTAATGGCCTTAAATAAATATGCCCCCAGACTTAAAAAAACATTATTTTGCAGATTTTGATTATAATTACTTTATCCTTCAGTAATCATTTATGTTATCTTAATCATAATACACACAGAATATCTTTTTGTTGTTCTAAATACTTTCTGGATTGTAACTTTTTACATGTCATTCCAGTCTCTAAATGAAGAAAACTATTTGACTTTGTAAATAGTACACAGATAAGTTGAAATGTAGTAACATTTAAGCCTCAAATTTGCCATGGGGACAACCTTTTATGATACTGGTGTTTGTATTTACGCTTCAAAGGAGACACATTCTCTGGCAAAATTTAAGAAAAGAGATCAATCAGATGATAAAGACAATTTGGAACAGTTATGCAAGAAGCCTTTCATTGTGTTGTGTAAGTTAAGTTTAAGAAATACGAGTTCAGTAGATATTGTTGTATTTAAGCATTTTTGTTATGAAGTGGGTTCTTGTATCATGTTCTAAAATTTATATTATAAATGATTAATATCAGAAATTATTTCCTAATTTAGACATTAAAGGGCATGTCCACCTCCAAAACTCAAATTTAACCCCATACTGGCCCCATCTTGTAGTGTACAAAAATCCTTACCTTACATCCCAGCTCCTTATGGTTGCCATGCTGTGCCCCTCAAAGTCCAGGATAGTGTAGTGTAGAAGGTCTGGGTGACTCATCCTGCGCCTGTCTCAGCCTCAACCTCGACAAGGTTGGGGCATGCGCAGGAGAGTCCTCCCCCCCCTCTCCCATTTTTTTCTCCCTCCCCTAGTGTAAAATCCCCATTATATATTAAACATATTGATCCCCAAGCCCCAACCGCTGTAACAGAATTCATAGAAAGTGCCCCGATAGTTACTTACCTTCCCTCTATCTTCCGGCATTCTGAGCAGCTGGCAGCCGCGTCCCTGATTGGCTGCCTCTCAGCCAATCAGGCTGCCGGCTCTGCCCCCTGCTTGCATTTCCGTGCAAGCAGAGGGCCTGGAGACTACCGCGGAGGATAGAGGGAAGGTAGGTACATATCGGGGCACTTTCTAATAATTTTATTACGCTGGTAGGGGCTGGGGGATCAATATGTATAACATATAAAAAGTTTAAAAAAGCTCAATTTTTACGTGCAGCGGAGGGCTTTTTGGTTTTTGCTCCTCTCCTAGGCTATCTAGCTTCTTTATCTGTTGTGATAATATCACATTATCAATTTGCCTTAACCGACCATATGTACATTTTACTTGTCTACTACAGTTAAGGCTGGTACACACTATTAAATTCTGCCACCAGTGGGAGAAATCACTGTCATGGCAAAAGTAGTCGAGGTCCTCAGTTTGCTATGACTGATCTTGTGGTCCATAGGGTACCTGCAAAAACAGAGTAGATTTCTTGGGCTGTCCGACCTATACACAGAAATAACAGTCAGTCTGAAAAATCTGCTGTGTGTACCCAGCCTTAGAAAACCTTTGATAACATCTGATTGCTTGTTACATATTAAAGGACAACAAATACACAGAACAACACTGAACCAAAGGCAGAACACCTTGATATAAAACCAGTAATCTGTCTTATTTCTCATTTTGATACGGGCGCTGGGAAATTTACCTAAATAACATATGATTTGTGCTTTACTTCACAGCATTCTAGTATCACACAGTTTGGTCAATGACCATTATGTTTTGCACATGCTCAGCCCTTAGCTATTGCAGAAGCTTGTTACAGTTGGTCACACCCATTAATAATCTCTAGCCAATCCTTTTACAGGACAGATAAAGCAAGGAAGCAAGTTACTGAGGTCAGAAGGTGTGGTCTGCACACCTGTGCTGCACATACACAGATACTTCATTCAGTTCCTAAAAGCTTACATTTAACTTTAATACAATTTACTGAAGTGGTATTTGTAGCTTATTGGCATTTTTAGGGGGGTTGTTTTCATATTCGGGATATAAAAAAATGGGTTTAGTTCTCCTTAAGAACACAGGTAGCAATTTTGACATCTTATTGAATATATCCCACGTTTGATATTATAATGCTCTTTATTATTTCCTTTTCATAATTTTACAACGGTGTTTGTTAAGGGATATTATGATACTTTGTGAATTAAATAACCTATGTATATTGTATTTGTACAATGCAGTCAGTGTTGCTGGTTATTTTTGGGATTCCATAACATTATGGCAAATATGGTTACCGTAGTTGCTCTTCCCCCCATTGACTTTAATAGCTGGGGTCTAGTGAAACATGATTCTTTTGACCAGTTTGGTAAACCTGCCCTTAAATTGAATTGAGCAAATTAAAGTGATGCTATTTATGTCCTGTAGTTTACAATATCATATTATCTGCACACTGGATACATATAAACAAATAGGTTTTAGTAACATTACTGTGATCACATGAATTAAAAAAAGCCTTCCAACCACGTCAAGGTAACCCCAGTCTGGAAGGTCGTAACCTAACCTTTTACCTTTTTTACTTCAATTACATAAATTAATAATATAAATATATTATATATATATATAATATAAATATATATATATAGAAAATAAAATAACTAATAAAAAAAAAAGAGAGAGAGAGAGAGAGAGAGAGAGAGAGAGAGAGAGAGAGAGGAAATAGGATAGCCTTGGTAACTGATTATAATCACCATAGTACATGTATCAATAATATCATTTTGCGACATTGGAATGTCCCACCCCCCTTTTGTTGTTTAGACACGGCATGCCTGTTCATTATTTAATCAACCAGTGTTGAGAGATATGGGGGACATTGGGGGAGGTAGTAAGTCTTGGGTTAAATGCCACAAGAAAGGAATGGTCCCTTGTCATAACGGTGTATGACAAGTGGTGGTAACTCAGTGGTGAGTGGCATGAGTTTTATACATCCTAGGACTAGAGCTGAGTTTAAATTGAGGAGTCTCTATATGTGTAATTCTCGCTTTGCAATTTATGTGTTGTTTTGCCCTTGCGGGCTTATATATATAGGAGAGACAACACAAAAGCTGAAAGCTATTACACATAAGCAGGTTTCTCTACCCGTACCTCGCCACTTGTTGATTTAGGTCAATCAGCTGTGGACCTTAAATTCATGGTATTAGTTGTAATACCAGAATTAGGACAGGGTGACAGAGAGATGAGGTTAAAGAAAAAGGAGGTATGGTGGGTGAATAAACTTCAGACATTGGCCCCTAAAGGCCTTAATTGTGATTACGATTTATTTTTATTCCTGTAAATATAGGGTTACGTTTGTGGGATTAACCTGGTACAGGAAGGGGGGGGCCTCCAGAATTTTAAATAGTGTTAACCTGATTGTATTGGATAATATTGTGTCTCACTCAGATATGATGTCATTTCCTGTGGGGGTGTGTGTGTATATATTGCAATAACCTATACTATGTAATTACAACTGCCCATATCTTGAAAAAGAGAGCTGCGTCTCTCGAAATGTCGCTGGGTATATGGTCAGACATCTATTAAGATGATATAAAGCCTTTTTTTGCATTCATATTATGGTGTGCAGCTCCTTTTCTATCTTTTATATATATATATATATATATATATATATATATATATATATATATGTTTAAGGTACAGAGGCGGAGTACCTTGGAGATACGCACCCAACTTTGAAGTTTTGGCTGTGGTGCTGCTGCTTTCTATATCACTTACATATATACATATACCATTACATTTTAGCTAACTTCATAAAACTTGCAAAGAACTAAAGAATTGTAGATAATGGTCATGCTTGCTGATTCCTGAAAATAAGCTATGCAGTATTTATAAAGCAGGATTTGAGTCTTGCAACAGAAACCTTTACTTACTCTGGAAATTCCCCAATGATGCCAGCAGGAAAACCTCCTACTGGCATCTCCTCACCTGGCAAAAAACATTGGCATGCAACTTGCTTCTTACCATCACCGAAGCTAGCTACCTTTGTTTAAAATTCATGCCATGTACTTTCAATGCCCCCTTTTGGACCTTGCTCTTAGGTTAGCGATATACATTTTTATATAAAAATAGCCTGATTTAACAGGAATATCAGCAGTCTTGTGTTCTTCCACTTTTTGTAGTGCAACTAGTGACCAATTAATTATTATATACATACAAAATAGAGCCCTAGTGCACTTCCAATTCTCCTTCTGTAATGCTGCTTAAAAAGCCTGCCCTTCTCGCTGGATAAATAAAAACAAGTAAGCCCAGCTATAACTTTAAGGTTTGATTGTTTTCGCGTTTTTTTTTTAGCTGCTCAAACAGTATTTGCCTTTTATGCGCTAAAAGTACTTGCTGCTCTGTGGCTATCTTCTTTGGGACCAGCTCTCCTGCTTTCATAACTTTACTTATCTGTGAGAAGGGCTCAGCTGAAAAAAGCTGGGTAGTTCTTCAATTAAGTTTTTGAAGGAATTGCTTTTATTGATCCAGAGAGAAGGGCAGACTTTAAGCAGCTTTCAAAATCTTGTCAGGGACTTACATATTGGTGTGAAGACATCTGTATAGAAAATATCTGCATAGAGACAGTGAATATTGGGGGAGGGGTGGGGCCCAACTTTGCACATGCTCGCGAGGCTCCACAATGGCTGTCAAATCAATGTTATTAGAGAAAAATCTTAATTGTTTATTAGGTGTTCTGGGAAGAAAAGCTTTCATAAAAGAATTTTAAAAGGTTAAGTTCTCCTTTAAGTCTCTTTATTAAAAGTAACATAAGAACATAAGACCATGGTTTGCATTACATACAGTATTTTGTAATGCATCCTGAATTTATTTGTATTTAGGACCACACAGTCATTTTTCAGTTTTTGTGAGGCAAAGAGAACATTTTCCTTTTCAACTGGGGTAATTAATAAAAGTTTCCAAGCAAGTATTTCTTAAATCGTGTCAGGCATGTGATCCAGTAATCCAATAAAACCCATTCTAGAAACCTAATAAAAACAATCCAATAAAAAAAACATATTCACAACATCACAGACAAACTCAGTGGGCTCATCTGGCAATAAACAGAAAGTTTCACCACTCCCAGTATAATTTTTTTCCTCTCCTTTAAATAAATCTATGTTTGTAATAGTTTAGGTATGTATGCATATATTACAGTTGTAATCTATTTTGGTCACTATAATTATATTAATAGTCAGGTAACAAGCTTTTTCTTTAGATTACTTGGGATTAGACTGCATATATGGTAGTAGTTCATCAGACAGTTTTATTATACAATTATTAACTTTTAAAGACAGTTAAAAAGCTTTAGAAGCATTAAACCAAAGCAGAAAGCTTAACTCGTCCTGAGCTGACTTTACCTACAGTAAGTAGACATTTCTAGACTGCAGCTTATAATTTTATATCAATAGGTATGCAAAATCAATTAGTCTCTGTGAGGGCAGAACTTGATTTCAAATTACCAAAATCGACAGACAAATGTAGGGTTTAACACATTGAAATGTACTGCTAAATAGTCGAACTGGCAAATAATGCTTGGAAACTGCTTTTATTCTGCCAACTCACACATAATTGATTCAAAGCATATATCATTATTGTGGCCATGCAGATTGAGTTCAAATTAGCTTTCATTCCTTATTGGTTATGCTGAAACAATTTCAGCATTTTTAACATTTTCAGTCATGGTCCTGTGTTTTTCACTTATCCAAATATTAAAGTATATGGATGGATAGATAGATAGGTAGGTAGACAGACAATATTATGTTATCATTTCAGGATTCAGACTTCACTTGTAGAATTTGCACGGACTTGCAAATTTACCAAGAGGAAATATATTAATATATATTTACATTAATAATTACTTAATGAAAAATCCTGTGTTTGTTTTTTTTTCTAAAAGCATATGTGCATTTATAACGTTCTTTTATCACAGATATAGTGCTCGGTCCCATGATATTGTTAAAATTATTCAGGCTCATGAATGAATTGTAGATTTATACCAAGGAGAGCCCACTCACTTCAGGTGAGGGACATAGCTGCTGCTGTAACCCTAACCCTCCTGCAACTCACCAACAACGCAGGAGGGGGGTGAAAGGGGTCAGCATTTGGAGCGCATGACAGGCTTGGTGGGGAGCGGAGGAAGGTTTAGGGGACGAACGGGAGGTGGGAGGAGCGGTCGGAAGGGAGGAGCAGGAAGAAGGAAGTAAGGATAGAAGGGGAGGGACCAGTTTGGCGCGCAAGTTTTTCTCTCTCGGGCACGCAAGTTCGGAGCGCTGAAAAAGACAAAAAGTATTTTCCTCCACGTACTGAGAAACCGCCGACCATGGCTAATCTTGAGCAGCTCCTGGACCGCATAAGGCAGAGAGCGGAGGAAGAAGGTGAGGCCTGGATCAGCACTCAGCTTGAGAGGGAAGAGCTCCTCGTGCAAGGCCGAACTAACAGGCAAAGGAGGACAATGCCCCCACAGAGGCTCAGCCCTTCAGCCAGCCCCCAGGTACGCCGCAGACGGCAACGATCACTATCCCAAAATAGTGGGGTAAGCACAGCGCCAGCCACACAAGGCCCGTCAGGTGCAGGAAATAGCAGGCCCTTGGCAGTTACCCAAGCACAACAGAATGACACTGGAACACTAGCAAGGCCTGCCACAAGTCGGAGAGGGAGGCTCACACAGCCACATAGTGCAAGGGGCAGGGGAAGAAGTGGAGCCCGCAGCCAACAGGCCCAAACTCGGGCTCTTGGTTCAGCTTTAACGTCAGTGACGCAGAATCCGGAGGGCGACAGCACACCTATCCCACTGGGAGAGTGGGTAGAAGGAGTGTCAGCTCTCCTGCTACCAAGTCCAAACACAAGTGAGCACATACAGGCAATGAACAGACAAAGTGTAAACCAAGCGGCCCCGGCTGGGAACTCGGCTGAGCAGGCTTCAGGTGAGCTAAACAATAATGTTAATAATGTACATGTTCAGAACAATATTCCTGATGCTATGTCTGATTTTATGTCTGGGCTGAAGGATCTATTGGGAAGGTGGGAGGCAAGGGGAGAGAGAGGTGCCCCCCTGGAGGTTTGGGAACCAGCACCAGCAGCCAGGATGGTAGAGGCATCCATCCCATTCACTAGGGGGGTACTTAACCCGTTGGTTAGAGAAACAGTGGGTGGGGAACAGTTGAGTTCAGAGGGTTCCTTATTATCATCGCAGTACTCAGGACAAGGCCTCGGGCACCCATCAGCCTCTCTGCCACTCACAATGCCCCAGGATAGCAGGGAGAGCTCCTTCAACACACAATTAGCCTCCCGTCACTTATCAGATTCAGCTATTGGCAACACTTACATCTGTTACGAGGGTCCGCTTGGGGCTCACCTAAAACAGGAAATTAGGGGAAAAATATGGAATCGCGAATATCTGGACATTTTCACTTTACTGCCACTTGAAAGGTTCAACATTGAAAAATGGGAAAAGGGTAAGGAACACAGAAAGGAGGAGGACGAGGATAGGAGGAGATATAGGCTTATACCCAGGACCTTTCAAAACTGGCTGCAGGCTTTCTGCATTTTAAGTAGTGTTCTGAGTAACAAACACCCTGAAATATGTTCGGGTTTGTTCTGTTATCTGGACACAATAAGTGAGGCACATAGGATTTATGGAGGGTTGTCATGGCTCAGATACGACGAGCAGTTTCGCCAGAGAATGGCAATTCGGCCTTCCCTGGGTTGGGATCATCGGGACATCGGGCTGTGGATGAAACTGATGGCGGCTCCTAGACAATTTAGTCACAGTGCCCCATTCCATTCCTTTCAGTTGCAGCCCTCTGTGCCGGTTCCCTTCCCAGCAGGCGAGGTTAAAAAAGGACTGTGCTATCAGTTCAACGATAGCCTTTGCAGATGGGGAACGGCGTGCCATTTTCGGCACGATTGCACAACATGTGAAGGTTCAGGACACCCAGCCTTTTGCTGTTTTCGCAGGGCACGCCCAAGACCAACAGGGGTGGACATCACTGGAAAAAGGGATGACCCCAGTGAATCTAGACGCAATGGTCCCTTGGTTAAATGAATATCCAGATAGGGCTGGGGCTGCGTTATTAATGCAAGGTTTTGGAAAAGGCTTCATCATACCGAGTTATGGGTGTAGCGGCCTTCCAAGCTGCAATAACTTAAAGTCAGCCAATGTAAATATAAAATTAGTGAAAGAAAAACTTGAAAAATAGGTCTCTTTGGGGCGGATGTCTGGACCGTTTGCCAAACCGCCCTTACAGGGTCTCCGAATTTCCCCCCTGGGTTTAGTGCCCAAGAAGGAACTCGGAAGGTTTCGCCTCATTCATCACCTTTCCTTTCCAGAAGGATATTCTGTGAATGACGGGATTGATGAGATGTGGACCAAGGTTTCTTACACCTCTTTCGATCAAGCAGTAAAATTGGTAAAGCGCGCAGGAGAGGGAGCACTCATGGCGAAAGCCGACATTGAGTCGGCTTTTCGCTTACTACCGGTACATCCGGATAGTATTCATCTGTTCGGTTGTGCAGTTCAAGGTGAAATCTTTATAGACAGATGTCTTCCCATGGGCTGTTCCTGCGCGTATTTTGAAGCTTTCAGTTCATTCTTGGAATAGGCGGTGCGGGGGGAATCTGGAAATGCGGGGGTCATTCATTATTTGGATGACTTCCTCATTGTGGGTCCTGCAGGTTGTCGCATTTGTGCAACCACGTTGGAAGTTCTCCGGTCCATTTTCGCCCGTTTTGGCGTCCCACTTTCATCAGAGAAGACAGAGGGACCTAAGCCAATAATAACATTCCTGGGGATCGAAATCGATTCCGTGGAAATGTTATGCAGGTTGCCGAAAGAAAAAGTAACTGATTTATACCGAGCGGTCATTGAAGCAAAGGAAGCAAAAAAACTAACCCTACGCCAAATTCAGTCACTTCTAGGCAAACTAAACTTTGCTTGCAAAATTGTGCCAATGGGCCGAGATTTTTGTAGGCGGCTGGCCAAGGCATCAGGACAAGCAACTCGCCCACACCATTTCGTAAGGCTATCAAAACATATTAAGGCAGACCTAAAAGTGTGGGCATCCTTTTTGATGAATTATAATGGGCGTTCCTTTTGGATGTCTGAAGTGGTGAACAGTTTTGATTTAGATCTCTATAGAGATGCCTCAGGGGCCATAGGCTTTGGGGCGTTTTTCCAAGGCCATTGGTGTACTGGAAAATGGCCGGCTAATTGGGTAGAATCAGGTCTTACTAAGAACCTGGCATTCTTAGAACTATACCCTATAGTGGTGGCCCTCAAAATCTGGGGACAGAGTCTGGCCAACAAAAGAGTCAGATTCTACTCTGATAATATGGCGGTAGTGGAGGCAATTAACCACTGTACAGCAGCATCTGATCCAGTCATAAATTTATTGAGGCAATTGGTGTTCAGGTGCATAACACATAACATTTGGTTCAGGGCAACACATATACCAGACAAGAATAACAAAATCGCGGATGCTCTCTCTCATTTACAGATGACACGATTTTGAGAGCTGGCACCTTTAGCAGACCTGGAGCCAACACCGTATCCGGAACACCTCTGGGAGATACACTTAGCAGATTGGCAGGCTGGGTGAAACATTCACTAGCAGCTTCTACCTGGGAGTACTATCAAAAGGTTTGGCAGCAGTGGGCGGAGCTTTTAGCGGTAGTCCCCTACCTGGTAAGCAACGGCATGCGGGATGATGTATTGTTATGGTTTATAGCAGAGCTAGGGGTGCAAGGTTATTCAACAGCAGCAGTCCTTAGGGCAATCTCAGCTCTGTCATTTATGTTTAAATTGCAGAGGGAAAAAGACGTCACAAAGTCCTTCTTAGTAAAACAGGTGTTAAAAGGGCTGAAAAGAGTACGACCTACGATAGATAGCAGGAGGCCGGTAACATTTAAGATACTCGTAGGGCTGATTCGACAACTAAAAAAAATATGCACCTCAGAATACGAGATACGTTTATTCCGGTTAGCGTTTGCATTAGCATTTTTTGGGGCGGTCAGAATTGGGGAGTTAGTTAGTTCATCAAGAGCCAGTGTTGGAGGTATCCAATTTGACAATGTATTACTAGTGGATGGCAATCTCCGTATAACAATTCCTAGGTCAAAGACGGATCAATTGGGAAAGGGTTTTCACATCTATCTGCACAAGGTGCCGAAATGTGAAGTTTGCCCAGTTTTGTGTCTTAATCAGTTTCTCCAAATAAGGCGCAGTGGGCGCCCCCTGTTGCTGCATGAGAATGGGTCAAGCCTCTCCAGATATCAGTTCACAGCAATATTCCGACAATGTCTAAAGGCATTAGGTCTAGAGCCCGGTGCACATAGCTCTCATTCATTTCGAATCGGAGCAGCCACAGAGGCGGCAAAATGGGGTTTGAGTGATGGCTCTATAAAAAGGATCGGCAGGTGGGAATCGATTAGGTTTAGGTCCTATATCCGCCCGCATTTGGTAGAGGCGATGCCAGCCATGAAAAATGTATAAAAATGTTGATATGGTCAAAAAAAAAAAAAAAAATTGCATTTCGATGTTTGCTTATACCTTGTATAACAGTTTGTTTGATCAATCAGGATCACCGGTTTTCGTAATTTGGGTCGTTGGCCACTCCTATATCTTCTGGGCGGAGCAGCGGGCACGATTACGGGAGGATGGAAGTCGATTCGGCTTGCCCATGAATGAAGCGGTGGTACAATGGTACGGTTTTCGTGGTCTACGATGGGGTAACGTAAGAGAACACGTAGAAAGCATGCTGTGTTTTAATCCTGCTCCACATGTTATTATTTTTCACGCTGGGGGAAATGATTTGGGTTTTGTACCCATGAGAGTCCTTATTAATCAGATGAAACAAGACTTTAGTTTTCTGTTAAAAAAATGTCCCGGGCTAGTTATACTGTGGTCAGAGATATTGTCTCGCCTTAAGTGGCGTAATGCCCGTTCCATCAAGGCAATAGAGCGATCTCGTATAAAAGTCAATAAAGCGATTGCAAAATTTATTAGATTTAGAGGTGGTATATCCATTAGGCATCGCCTGCTTGAACAGGATGATACTTACTTTAGACAGGACGGTGTCCACCTCACAGATGTGGGCTGGGACATATTCTGCAAGCCCATATTGCTGTGGCGGTCACTGGCAATACAAGGAGTGGCCTAATTGGCCCGTTGGAATAACGGAATATAGCATAAGGGAACTGCCCTTCATAAAAAGGTGAGGGATATCCGGTTCCACAGTTAAGGGTGGGAAAAGTTAACCCACGCGTACCTGCTAAGCTGGAAAATCTGCGGCTGGCGGTGTTGGTATGGTAAGTGGAAATGAGGTTATTGCCAGTTAGACTGGTTTGAATAAGGATGTTATTACGTTCAATGAGTTAATTTGGTTATTGCATTAAAATATGTTGTTAACCTCTGTTTGTCACAATAAAGCTGTGGCCAAATATTTATTCCATCAGAAATCTGTGTCCGTCTCTTATTGGGGAAAAGGAGGAAAGGGAAGGGGAGGGGGAGGGGAGAGGGATTTGGAATGGTGTGAAAAAAGGATGCAAGGCAGGTTTGTTTAGGGGGGAAGGAGGTCACTCAACCATTGCTTGTCAGGTGAGGGACATAGCTGCTGCTGTAACCCTAACCCTCCTGCAACTCACCAACAACGCAGGAGGGGGGGTGAAAGGGGTCAGCATTTGGAGCGCATGACAGGCTTGGTGGGGAGCGGAGGAAGGTTTAGGGGACGAACGGGAGGTGGGAGGAGCGGTCGGAAGGGAGGAGCAGGAAGAAGGAAGTAAGGATAGAAGGGGAGGGAAGTGACGCGAGGCACCAGTTTGGCACGCAAGTTTTCCCCGCCCACCCGTCCCTAGTTTATTTAAATTAATGGGTTGGCGGTCACTGGCAATACAAGGAGTGGCCTAATTGGCCCATTGGAATAACGGAATATAGCATAAGGGAACTGCCCTTCATAAAAAGGTGAGGGATATCCGGTTCCACAGTTAAGGGCGGGGAAAGTTAACCCACGCGTACCTGCTAAGCTGGAAAATCTGCGGCTGGCGGTGTTGGTATGGTAAGTGGAAATGAGGTTATTGCCAGTTAGACTGGTTTGAATAAGGATGTTATTACGTTCAATGAGTTAAATTTGGTTATTGCATTAAAATATGTTGTTAACTTAATGTTGTCACAATAAAGCTGTGGCCAAATATTTATTCCATCGGAAATCTGTGTCCGTCTCTTATTGGGGAAAAGGAGGAAAGGGAAGGGGAGGGGGAGGGGAGAGGGATTTGGAATAGTGTGAAAAAAGGATGCAAGGCATTGTTTGGGGGGAGGAGGTCACTCAACCATTGCTTGTCATGATGTTTTGACTCCTAGTCTTCTTAGAATTGAATGTAGCTCTAGCCACAGCTGGTTGTGATATACTTGCGTTGTCTATAGATTTGGGACTTATTCATACATTAAGTCCAGCCCCCAGTTTACTAGCTTGCTACCCAGTGGTAAAGATTATACGATTTAACACTATATTATTTGTGGGACAACATTTGTAGTGTATCTATTGACATGTACCAAGTGTTCTATCCAGTATCCAGTGTGCGTTTGAGTGTATGACAAGAACATTGAAATTTACAATTAGGAAACATATAAGGGATATCTGTAATAAGAATAATAGAAGCACCATGGCTAGGCACTTTGAGAGTTTTAGTGAGGGTTTTGATTTACTCCTTAGAGTTTTAGGCTTGGAGCACATTTTTAGAGACACTAGAGGCAAAGACAAACTTACCTTTTTTCTTAGGGCCTAAGTCAAGTGAATAATCACCTTAGAGACAAAATTAAATTCGAACTTTAATTGATAATTCATTTATGCCAAATCTGTGATTATTACATTAATGTTGTAATGCTGTATTTCAGTCCAGTGTCTCCTTCGGTCTTAATACCCCAATCACCACAGCTGTCTTCACCCATAAACTTATGGCCCCCCCCCCCCATATCCAGACAAGTCTAAATGTTCCTGCCATACGTAAGTATCTTTAGCAATAGTGTTGTATAATATCCCATATATTCCAATAAGAGTGTTGTGCAACTATAAGAGGTTGTTACTGTACAGCGCTGCGTCCCCAAGTGGCGCTTTATAAATAAACTATACGAACATACCAATATAACCAAGATTTTTTTACCTTGGAATATGAATCCATCCTAAACACAATATGACGATCAATTTAGAAAACTAGCAGGGAGATTCAATAAAAGTTCTTATCGTTTAAAATGGTGCTAATTTTGCCCCAACCAATCAAATCTTATTTAACATTTTAAAGCTAACATCTGATTGGTTGGGGCAAAATTAGCACAATTTTTAACGGTAAGAACTTGTATTAAATAACCCTGTTTATTGTTATTTGTACCCTGTAGGAGAGCTGTAATGGGAGGCAGCATATATACAGCAAAACAGCAAGCAGTTTCATTACACAATATATTTACCTTATGATTTCATTTCTACACACATTAAAAACAGACAGAGAACCATGAAATATCTAAGATGTATGTTGGAATCAATCCACAGTAAACTCATTTTAAATGTCAAACAAGAATATTTGCTTTATTTCTTTAATCCCTTTTTATGACTTGCCTGTGTAGAAAGCAAGTGCATATTGCAATTCACTGGAAAGCGACAACACATCTGAAGAGGCAATCAGATCATTGCTCTGCATATAATAATGGTAAAGTGTTTTTGGAATCATTCTAGCAAAATTTAGTAAACAGTAAACTGTAAAATCACATTAGTGCTCTTATCTCATTCTTCAATACAGACAGCTGCAGAGAAGAGAAGAACAAGAGAGACGTACCATTCATTTCTTTCTGATGAAACAACTAAAATGTTATTAAATTCCTGCACAGTTTATTGAAATTAGAATATTTGTCTTGGCTGTTTTGTGTTTTAAAACAGGGTTCTGCTTTTCAAAAATCTAAATTACGTCTGGAGATAATGCAGGAATGCGCCCACTAGATGTATCACAGCCATAATTCCAGAAAAAGAACATATTTCAATAATTACTGTCACATGGCTGGAAAATGGGTCTATTTGTTTTCTCCAATAAAAAATGCTAAAAAAAGGTATTTATAAAGAGTCATAAATTTGCCAAAGTAAATTTTACGCTGCACTTTCACTTTTTGTTGTTGTCAAGTTGCACAACCAGTGTGGTTTTTTTTGTCAGTAGTGCCACAGAATGTGTCAAAATTCTAAGGAACCAAAAATTCACTTTAAATCACAATTAAAGGAATCCTGCATACACCTAATCTAATCCAAGTAATATATGCTGGGTGCAATAGTTAACCAGGGCAAACAGTCAATATTCAAACATGAAATAAATCCCATGTGACACCAGGCTTGCAGTCCTGTGTATTTTATTGTGTGGCACGCAGGGACATCATAGTGGCGTTTCCGTACAGAATGTACCTTCTTCAGACAAAAGTGTAACAAAAAACAAAAATTCCCTTTAAAACCCATTGAAGCAGTTTTTTTGCATTGTTGAGGTTAAAATTCGCTGCCAATATCCAACTTTTCAAAACCGATTTTTGCCAGTTCGGTTCCATCTCTATTTATAAGCCTGGTGACAAGTCTGCCACAACAAATCTTATATAAAGATAAAGTATATAAAGATCCTTTAAAGGGCATGGTCACCCCACTTCTACAATTTGTACTTACCTTCCCCACCTCCCCAAATCCTGAGATTGTTACGCTTGCTTACCTCCCTGCGGCCCCTGAAGCTCCTTATACCTCCCAGTTCATGCTTCTCTGTAAGATTTCAAGCAGCCAACGAGGAGGCGTGCCATTATGCAGCCTAAAGTACTTGGGCGTAATGTCATTGTTATAGCAGTGACAATATAAATATATGGCCCTAAGTTATTAAATGCTTTGTATTATATGTGGGATTTATTCTTCAAAATCAATCTGTGAGCAAAGTTTAAGTGCACAGACACACAGCTTTGTTAAATATTATTCAATTTTATTAAAATTTCTATAGTCCAAAGAACAATACTGCAATCAGTATTGTTGTGATGTTAAAGGCTCACTGTGGTCTCCATACAGGCTCTCTCATACCTTTCAAACAAACCTGGGATGCTGTATCTAGCTTGGTTGGATCATAAGTTATAGTCTTGTAAAGTTACAGTTTCTTGACTGTCCTGACAGTCACATGATGTGCTGTGTACGAAGCCCCACCTCCCAAAAAAGTAGACATAATCCAGACTTGTATGGAGACCACAGCATAATCTGCAAAATTCCATCTGTCATTTTGTAATGATCGTGCTACTCACAGTCCTGAGTGTTCTCTCTATGTAAAGTATAGAGAGAGTGCTTGGGACTGCAGATTTACCCCAGCCTGCTGCCGACTCCCATTACATTATTTACAGGGAGACAACCGTGGCCAGTGGAATTTTTTGCCCACTTCCAACAATCGCAAGGCTTCAGGATCACCCAAAAATACACTACACACAGTAATCAGAAAGAGACTAAACCATCAGTTTCATCCCTTCCTCATTACTGTGTGTACCCACATTTCCCCTTTGAATAGAGAAAATGGAAATTACTTTAAAATATGGACTATCATATGTATCAATTGAGTGTATGATAGTCACAAATAAAAAAAAAAGCAAAGCTCCTTAGGATTGTCAAGAAGGTGTGTCAGTAGGTGAGATTCCCATTATATCACTGGTGTTAGCATTATACATTAAGCAATTGCAAACCCTGAAAATAACCACCAAGCTGTGTACACTTCTGGTATCCTGTGCACCGCCCCAACTTAAGTATCTCTTTTATTTGTACTTTTTTCTTTTGCTAAAAATGCATAAAAAGACCATTATAAGGATACCCCCTCCCCCCCTATAACAAATACCAAATGCCTCTGATTTCTGTGTACACATACTTGGTGAAGTATGAATTTATAAATCATTTTTTCAGGTTTGTTACTTTTGGGATATATGAACTCCTGGCAAAGCTGAAATATAGAAGTATTGCTTAACTAAAATAGCAATTATATAGAATTAAGCAAACAGATTACTAGAATTATGACTCCGAGGGTTACCACTATTTCAATCTGACAAGAAATCTATGTTTGATTCATAATCATTTTTGTTCTTTTCATGTTCAAAGAAATTCCATTGTATCATTGTATTTATTCCTTTTACTGCTGAGATAATGGCTTGTAACTCAGAAATAATTTTAAAAACAAAAATATATTCGTGCAGAGATAATAGCGACACTTATGCTGCCTTCTAATTAACAAGGCAACAAAATAGAAAAAAAAAAACAGTAAAGAAATCTTTAAATTTGTAATTCATAGCAATCTAGACTCTCAAAATGTAGATGTGTGCTAAATATTAAAGATTTCAGAATGACATACACAAAAAAAGGCTAAAACCGTGTCTTCAAATACTTCCTGCTTTACACATACAAAATAGAACCCTAATGCACATCCAATTTAATTCAAATAGCTTACATATTGTATTCCCATTAAAGTGCTGCTAAAAGCAATTCAATAACTTAACCAAAATATTAAGCCCAGCTATCATTTCAAGTTTTTTTTTCTTCAGCTGGGTCCTACCCTATCAGTGCTGCTGTACCATAGAATGCCCACCTCCCCCACCCTTTCTTTTTTTTTTTTTTTTAAGAAAAAACAGCCAATTTGAGAGATTAAAATCCCTAAAACACAATCAGGGTTATTCAATAAAAGTTCTTATTGTTAAAAATGGTGCTAATTTTGCCCCAACCAATTAAATGTTAGCTTTCAAATGTTAAATAATATCTGATTGGTTGGGGCAAAATTAGCACCATTTTTAACGACAAGAACTTTTGTTGAATCTCCCTGAATGATTTCAAGTAAATATGAATTATGTAGTGTATATATAAGACTTGGCTGGTGTTCAGATTCTTCTGAGAAAAGTTTGTGGCAGCATTTATTTTAAGACATTCCAAGTCTGATCTTTGTCCAGATGCCATGTTACACTAGCCATAACAGTTCTTTCTTTGGATCTGGCCATAAAAAGCCATAAACTATTCGAATGACTTTATCAATATCCAGACATTTTACCCAACTATTCGAAAGATACAAAAAAGTTAAATATATTATAGCCAGCTGAAAACAGTAAATTATGTTGCACTTTTTTCTCCATAATAATTTTGAGACTTTTCCAGTAATTTTAATTGGTGTTTGGCAATAAAACCTGCACATTCTAGTTAAAAGCCCAGAAAATTCTATAGATAGAGATAGAAAAAACATTTATTGATATTGTGTATGAATTCCAATAACCAGCCTGCCACTGCCAGTCTTTCCACTAGCCAACTTTATTTTTTCCTCTCTCTCTCTCTCTCAAAACGGGAAACACTAAAATTTCTTGCAGCAATAAACCTGACAGGACTGACAGGAATCACATGGGCTGGATGACAGCTCAAGTAAGACAATACCTGATTCCTGTCAGTCAGCTTAGTATACAACTCTGTTGGAATTCCATCCTGTTGCACCACTAACAAATCAAGGAAGCATTCAATATTTGAGTTTATCATAATTCAATGTGTACTGGCTATTGCCATGGATATTGTTGAGCTCCTTATGGAAGTCCAACAATGTCCCAATGTGGCCCTGCCAAATAAGGAAGACATTGGGGCATATTTATAAAGGTTTGTTAAACTTTTCGCCTTATTTAACGCAGCGTTTTTGCCTAATTTGGCATTTTCGCTATTTATAAAGCAGTGATAACCAGTGGCGAAAGGTCATTACCGCTACATTTCGCTTTTCGCCATACATCGCTGTGGTAAAAAAAATGTCGAAAAGTGTATTTTTGCGTTAAGTTCAGCCATTCCAATTTGCCAAGTCTTAGGTGGCGAAAACGCATAAGTGGCCATTTATTTAGCCTGCCAATGGGTCCATGGAAGGTGTCAGTACATTGTGGAGTGTTTCTCAATACTAATAAGTACTCAGGGGGGGTGTTAGACTATTTCCCAGCATTTACTGTAATACAATCTGCGATTTTGCTTTTTTAAGGTTAATTTTTTGCTTTTTAAAGATTTATTTTTTTATGTTCCGATTTTCTTTATTTACCAATAAAGTTAAATGGGGGTCTGAGAGGCATATTTATAAAGGGGCATTATTTTTGCTTTTTTTCCCCACCAGCCTTTACCATAATTTTTTTAACTTTCATCTTTTCCTTTCATCAGTTATTAAAAGGCGAATTTTCATCAAAAGCGAAAATTATCCAGTAAAAATAGCACTAATAATGCTGAAAAAGCTCAGCACATATGATGGTAAATAGGTAATACTCCCTGGTGGTTTTTAAAAGTAGTATTAAATTGGTTAATACACACTGAACATCTATCTTTGTTATTTAAAATAAAAATTTGGTGTTTTTTTCAGCCAAAGATATAAATAGTGTAAAACTCAAAAGGCGAATTTTCTCTATTTTATTAATAGGAGACATTTTTTAGCATTGCTTATTTTTAGCAAACTGCATCTAATTATCAAACCAGTAACATTAATATGGGAACATACCATAGTGCTGTGTAAGAAATAGTCATGTTAATGGAACATTCCAGTAAGTAATGATGTTTGGCAAAAATCCTGTTAAAACTGCAAAAAATGCAACAAAAGGGAGAAAAGGGGCAAAAAGGCGAAAATCCCCCTATTTATAAATGGCTGTAAATAAAAAAGTGACAAAGATAACTCTGAAATTACACTAAAGAGCAATCTCTCTTTTCGCAGTGATACCACACTTAATGCAATGAATAAGGCGAAAACTATCGCCACACATCGCAACAGCGAAAGCAAAAATGAGCGAGTTTAGAAATAAGGCGAAAATAACGCTTTTTGTCATAACGATGTCATGCAATAGGCGAAAATAGCGATCCTTTATAAATATGCCCAATTGTCTATATATCTCCACCAGGCCAAACAGTGCCTGGTGAAGAATGGTAAAATGTAGACAAAGTCCTCCTCTTGCCATGCCATAAATGCATTGGCATATGACAGGGCCACATTGAAACCCATGGCAGTACCTCTAAGTTGTAAGAAATATCTCCCGTTGAAGGGGAAATAGCTCTCTTATAGTATGATTTCCAAACATTGCAAGAAAAAATCTATTTGATGCTGGGAATAGCGTTTGCCTAGCAGTAGACAGACACCTTTTAACAGCTCAAATACCTTCCTTATGGGGTATTGAAGTGAGGAGACGTCTAATGTAGCCAACCATATTTCATCTTCTAACTCTAAAGCTTATACATTTTTAATTTTGGTCCCAAAAAAAACAGCTTTATTCTTCAAATAAGATGGCACACTGTATCAGGAGTGCAAGAATCTTGTGCAGCATGGTCGCCATGGGGTAGAAGATGGACTCTGCTACATTAGGCCTCCCAGGTGGCCAGACAGGATTCTTGTAAACCTTCATCAGTACACTTCAGAGTATACAGTACAGGAGTGATGGTATGTGCAACAATGAGAAAATCCGTTAATTCTTTAGTTGTAACCCCACTTTTGTGGGTGGATCATTCCACAGTATCAATCCGTTTCTGTATGTCCCACATGGGGTCTCTCGGTACTTCACTGGACACATTACCATCACTAAGATACGTCCATATCTCCTCACAGTAATATTGGGTGTCCAATACCACAACCGAAAGAGGCGGGGATAGTGATCTCATGGCTGCTAGTCACAGGGGCCACTGTTAAAAAGTCTGCAGCAGCTTTTACCTGGGATTTTAAAATTACTCTCTTCAGTACTATTAGCTTGCTAAATTTATAGGCTTCTGGCAGTGTTTTACAGCTCAGGTATAACAGAGGCAGCACAGGTCTTTCCTTGTTACAGTCCAAAAATAGACTGACTTAAACTGCCTGGGGGCAGCTTTTTATACCCAAGGTCTCCCAGCATGCTTTGCATAGGAAATACAACAATTATCAAAAATAATACAAAATACCTATTACCATAACATATCCATAACAAGGATTTATTGATACATACAGATTTAACATAAAGGTCTGTGCAGATAAAAGGAAAACATCTTACAAACCAAATAATCATCTTACAAACAACATCTGACTGTAATTAAGACACCTATGTACTACAAACTGCAAAAATGTGTATACAAAACCTTTTTGGTATAAACTCATTGTATTCATCACTATATGCTATAAAGTTTTAACTTAGTAACTTGGTTATATTTACTGCTTTGCAAACAGTAAAATGAAAACATGTTTAAATGCTTAATTGCCTGCCAGATTCAGCATGGCTTTTAACCCTAGCAATGCCATGTAGGAAACAAAGTTGTTTTGCATCCCGGTTGTACTGTGTAGGATAGGCGAAAGGGAAAGCAAGAATCAAAAAAAGATAAAGGGGATTTTGCTGGCCAGCAGAAGAAGGAAAGATAGGAAAAGTGAAAGGATTTATCCCTACAGACACATAAAGAAAACAACATTAAAGGCAACCCTGTCACACATCCCCCTCCTTAAGAGAAAGGATACTTTCTCAAAGGTAAATTTGCTTATTTTATTCTGTCGGCTCCATAACGAGACAAATAATCAGTATTTTTGTGCCCTTTGCCTGCTTTGTGCGAAATGGAGAAACAAAATGGTTGAAGTGCCAAGTACCATCCTTTAACTCTAGCGTTTTTGTCTTTCATAGAGTTTAATCACATTAAAGGTCGATGATCAGTTACCAATTGGAACTCTGTCCTTACCCAGAAAATAACATCTTAAGGATTCTAGTGCCCATTTTATGGCCAAACATTCCTTTTCCAAAGCTGCATATTTGGTTTCTCTCTGAAACAACTTGTGACTTATAAATATTACTGGATGCTCTTTTCCATTATGTTTTTAACTGAGAATAGCGCCTAGACCAACTTGAGATGCATTGGTCTGAACAATAAAAAGGTTTGGAGTAGTCTGGACTCTTTAGTACAGGGCTGTTACAAATAATTTCTTTTATTTTGGAAAATGCTTTCTCACATTCACTGTTCCATTCAACTTTATTATTTCTGTATTCTTTTGTTAGGTTAGTGAGAGGGGCGGCAATAGAAAAGAACTGTGGTATAAATCTTCTATAATAGCCAGCTATTCCTAAAATGCACATTTGGATGGATTAATAGTGAGACCGGCAGATTTTATCAAGATATTATTTATATGTACCAAATGTTCTTCTCATGTGGAACTGAATATCACTATATCATCTAGATATGCTGCAGAATAATCACTATGGCAATCTAAGAGTAAATTCATAAGGCGCTGGAACATCGCTGGGGCACCATGGAAACCAAAGGGCATTTTTAAGAAATGGAAAAGATCTGTTCTCATTCTAAAAGCAGTCTTTTCCCTGGATTCTTGGTCTAGAGGGATTTGCCAATAGCCATTTGTAATATCTAGCGCAGATATATATTTAACACCACCCAATTGATCAATCAAGTCATCAATTCTAGGTAGCGGAAAAGAATCAAATTTGGAAACATTGTTTATCTTGCGAAAATCAATACAAAATCTTATCTCACCATTTTTTTTTGGTACTAACACAATAGGTGAGCTTCACTCACTTTTAGAAGGTTCAATAACACCAAGTTCTAACATCCTATCAACTTCTTGGTCTACCGCATGTTTATACTTTTCAGGTATTCTGTACTGTTTTTGTCTCATATTTTCGGCTTATTTTAGGCAGTCTCTATAGCATGTTCAATTAAAGTGGCACATCCAGGAATTTTCACGAGAACATCACTGTATTGATGTAATATGTTTTTGTGTACATCTCTTTTGTTATCATCTAGAGGACCAAAACACAAGTTCTGTGTAGATTCATCTGAGGGAGCTAATCTCTGATAAGCATCTTCTGCCATATCAGGGACACATTCCTTCAGAACTACAAGGGATTCATTCTCTACCCTCTCTTTTCATTTTCTCAGCAGGTTGACATGGTAAATAGTTAGAAGTTTATTATCTCTAGTAGCTAGTAATAATAAAACCTTTTCACCAGGCTTGAAAGTGAGATACCTTGATTTTTAGTCATACCAGGTTTTCTGTTAATGTTGGGCCTCTTTTAAACTTTCTTGTGCCAGGTCACATATTTTAGTTAATCGTTCTCTCATATTAAGAATATAGGTGACCAAATTCTGAGGTTCTGAAGTATCCTCAACCCAGTTTTCCTTGATTACATCTGAAGTCCCTCTAGGTTGTCTTCCATAAAGCATTTCAAAGGGAGAAAATCCAGTGGATATTTGAGGAACCTCCCTATAGGCAAACATGAAGTAAGGGAGCCATTTGTCCCAATGTTTTGGGGTTCCATCAACAAATTTTTAAAGCATACGCTTCAGTGTCTGATTCATTCGTTCAACTAAACCATCAGTCTGAGGATGGTATGAACTAGTTCGAACAGTTTTCACTCCTAATATATTGTATAACAATTTTAAGAATGCAGAAGTAAAATTAGTGGTCAGTTAATATGGTTTTAGGAACTCCTACTCGGCTAAAGATTTTGACAACTTCTTCCGTAATACTGCTAATAGGTATTGCTTCAGAATACCTGGTCAAATAGTCACACACAACCAAGATATACCTATTACCTTTGCTGCTTCTTTCTAATGGACCCATAATGCCCATGGCAATTTTCTCAAAATCCTTACCAACCAAGGGAATAGGTATTAGTGGAGCTTTATCTTTTTGTCTTATTGGCACTGTCATTTGGCACACCAGGCCAAAAAAAAACTATTAAGAATTCAATGGAGTGTTTTGTCTCTATCTAAATGTCCTGCCATGAGGGTTTCATGAGATGAGAAAGTCTAAGAATTTCATTACAAAATTTCATAGGTACCATTAACTGCTCCGCCTTATAACCAAGTTTTGGGTTATACAAATTTGTTGACAAATTCTCATCAAAATTATTTTTTTTAACACATACATTGGCATTTACACTGTCACAGTGGAGTTCAGGCTCTCTACTCACTACAATGTTCTAAGCAAATTACAGCTGGACAAGGAGAGCAGTTCTGAAACTGAAAGTAAAAGCTGACAGGGAGATGCTTGGGGGAAGAATAGGTGCCCTGATTCATCATAGGCACATAGGCCTAGGTGGCCTATGCCTAAAAACGTCCCTGCTCGGGAATTTGTGCCTCCCACCACATACTCTGCGGGGACTTATTGAGCCTAGATTAAAACAGAATAGGATCCCTTCGGATCCTATGGAAAGGGTAGTGACCGTATAGACCATTTGGTCAAAAAACACTGGCATATTGTACAACGGGCTTTTCCCCAAATACCTGAATTTTCAGTCCCTCCTCTGATATCTTATAGAAAGGGACAAATGATAGGTAGAACCCTGGTGCATTCTTGCTATCTTATGGTGAAACCCTGTTTAACCACTTTTTTAGCTTCCAAAGGTTTGGGCATGTTCCCATGTTTACACTGTGTGCAGTGTCGCTGTGTGGTGAAGGGGAATAGGTTTCAGCATCCAGGGACTTTGCAAACATTTGAACTCAGGGGTCATTATACTTGTGACTCCAAGTTTGTAGTTTATGTACTATGGTCAGCTGCTATATGTAAGTGAGACTACACAAGCAGTCAGTCAAATCCCGCATATCGCAACATATATCTAACATTTGACTTGGGGACCAGAGGTACCTGTCTCCAAGCATTTTATAGAAAAAGGGCACAAAGAAAACGAACTTCGGTTCATGGTCCTGAAAACAGTACCAACTCTACAGCATGGTGGAGATAGGGAGCTCAAATTAAAACAGAGGAAGGTTTGGAGAGTCAAAAAATGTAATACATTGGCCCCCAATGGCCTAAATAGGGACTATAATCTTTACCTCTTTTTATGACAATTAAGCTAAGTTCTTTTTCCTTCTAAATTTTGGATTGCATACATGTTTATTCTAATTGTTGAAGGCGCATGCTTCATAATGCCCATATGGTAAACAATACTGGTTATCTGTGTTATACATGCACAGGGGTTTATACCATTAAGGTGATGTAATTTCCTGTTCTTGTGTTTAAAAATGGAAGCTGTTAATCTATTGCATATATTTCATTTGTCAGCCTGATGAAGGGAGTGGAGACTCCCAAAACGTTACACATTGATGTATGCTGGAGGATTATTTCCTAGTAAAAAGATTTATTGCTGCAAGAAATTTGAGTGCTGCCCGTTTTGAATGTATATATATATGTATATTCAAACAAAAAAGGATCAACGCACACAAGGATTAATTAATGGTGTTTTATTCCACCAACAAACAAAACAGGCGACATTTTGGTCCGGGTTTGGGACCTTTATCAAGCCTATCCACACGTGCTTAACAGGTGATATATAAAGATATATGCTGTAGGTAATTCCTCCCCTCACTGGTGGCATCAGAGATCCCGGAATATTTCTTAAAATTGAGTATAAGAAATGGTGAATATTTAAGAAAAGGTCAGTATTTAAGAAATGTTCTGGGATCTCTGACGTCACCAGTGAAGGGAGCAGTTACCTACAGCACATATCCTTCTCACTCCGTTCCACTGTCTACACCTGGGTGCTGCCGTCTAAAGGTGAATATAGTAGCACATTCACAGAGCACTCCTCAAATTTAAGATAAACAAAAAGGATCAGTAAACCAACATCAACGTGTTTTAACCTTCTTCTATGTGACAATGGCCACATTTTATTAGCAACATGAGTAACAACATGAATTAAAACACGTACACCTACTGTACAAATTTTAACCCTGATGATGGTCCATTGTGGGTTAAAACACATAGGTGTATATATTGTTCACAAAAGAATACATCTGTGAGTGGGATATTTTTCTCTAGTCTATGTTGCATGGTGTTATGCACTCGGGCACTTGACACCTAAATGGAGTGCCTGTCCCAGTTGAAATCAAGGCTCATCAAACTACGGCTCATTTTTACAATCTTTTATTGTCCAACTTTGGCAACCCTGTGCAAATTGTTGTCTACTTATTTTGTTCTTAGCTGTTAGGAGTGGCATCTAATGTGGTCTTCTGCAGCTATAGCCCATGTGCTTCAAGGTTAAACATGTTCAGAGATTGTATACTGCATACCTTGGTTTTAGTGACCATTTTTTGAGCTACCATTGCTTTGGTATTTCCGTTCCAGTCTGATCATTCTTCTATGACATCAACAAGGGGTTTTCATTCATATAACTAACACTCATTGGATATTTCTCTTTTTTGGACCATTATCCATAAATCCTAGCGATGGTTGTGCATAAAAATCCCTGAAAATAGTAAAACCACATCCATTGACAACGTCTAACAATAGATCCTTAAAAAATCAGCTTATGATAGTAGATAAATCAAGGTTTAATATACTGTAGTTCTGGTTGATCCAGGGATACTTTCTGATTGCTGTTTGGAGTCAGGAAGGAATCTCTCCCCCCCACACACACACACCCTTTTTTAGCTGAGTTGTTTGCTTTCCTCTAGATCAACTGTTAAGTAGGGTTCAAAAAAAGGGTGAAAAGGTTGGACTTGTTGGAAGAATGTCTTTATTCAACCTCAATAACTATGTAAGTTTGATGAATGCAAAGTAAATCATTTGTAGTTTAAAAAAACCCCGCTCTATACACTAAAAGGTAGTGAAGTGAATTAAATAATAAATTCTGATTGAGAAGGACCTGGATATATTTGTAGATAAGAGGTTTTCAATGCCCACATTTATAATAAAGTGTAGAGTAAGTGGACCAATTTACAAAAAGTAAATGATCAACTTTGTGTAAATGTTTATCTTCACAGAATAGATTATATTGATAGTCCATTTAAAAAAAAAAAACAGGAATGTCTCTGTTAAATTAAATTGAAAAAATAATACACATTTGTTATTAGATAATTCTTATATAAAACAAGTGAGTCTGATCACAAATTGTCCACTCAGAAGTAGTTTTTTTATGCATGCATAGGATAGTAGCTCAACCAATTTACCGAGAGCCGTTATCAGCTATTTGTGTCTTAAAGTCACGTTAACCAATGTACCAAACGTTAACGCTACTTTAAGGCACAATTTGTGTCTTGCAATTGCCATAACCAATGTACTGAGCTGTTAATGGCTCTTTAAGAGCCGTTAACGTAATCTCTAACGCCGTAATCTCTAACGCCAGAAGATAGTTGGTGTTAAAGATTTGCAAAAGGGAAACTCCATACCCAATGCACTGAGAGCCACTATCAGCTCAGTGCATTGCCCAAAGGGGGCAATAAATTGCGATAATGACTCTCTGTACATAGCCCCTTTAATGCCTAAGGCTACACTACAACACAACAGAGGCAATGTGTTTCTGTGCGCGTGTGGGTGCATTGTGCTATTGATTTGGCCAATAATCCCTCAGTAAGGCATGCGATCTCCAGCAAAATTAGTAATATCATGCTTTACGAAGAAAAGATGTTCAAAACTTGTACGTTTCATTCCGAAATAAAAAGTTTGAACATTTTTGGCAATTCTAAAAACTAACCCAAAAGAAATCAATGGGAGCCAGATATTTGATAACTTTCATCAAATGTTCAATACCAATTATCAAATGTTTGATACTGTTTATCGAATATTTGATGTCTGTTATGAATCCCTAGTTATGATAACAAACCATATCACAACGCAACTAGCTGGGCCAGCCACATTTCAATTGCATTGCAAAAAGCGATTTGAATCTCGGCATTATGGCCTAAAAACAGAGGAAGTTGGTAACCACAAAGGTGGAAATAGCATTATGGATAAAATGAGCTTAGTTTCACAATACCATTTAACAAACAGTAGCCCAATCAGGTTTCTTACATACGTTCTACAGAATATATATTGGAAATTAAAAGTTCTGTAGCCAAGAAGTATGTCAGTGTTCTTGTGCAGAATTGTTAGTGAGCCCACTCCTTTGGATGGGAAGCAACCCCACAAATTAATTGATAGAATGCTCCATTCTTTTTATGTCATAGGACTTGTGGTAGTGTTCAGCTTTTTCTTCTTCTTTGGGAAATCTAATTCCAATAAGTCCCAAACAGTCAGAAGAAGGATTCATACACTTTACACTAGTCTTTTGCTCTCCAATCTTATTTCCTGCAGAATTTCCTAGACATGTTTCTTGAAAAGCTATAACTCCTTTGCTGATCTTCTTCACACAAGACTGTTATCCTACAGTATTTGAATCACTGCCCTTGCAGATGCACTTACATCCACTTAATACCAATATTGAACAAGCTCTGGACTGGTGGCAACACAATTCTTTTGCTGACTTTTCAGGAGGAGATGGTCACTCTTGAGTGTTCTGAAGCCTTCTTTAACACAATTGAACTTCTAACCTTGAAGTTCTGGATGACCTGTTAAATGGTTATTATAGATGAAACATTCTGAATAGAATTACATGTAAGCCATTTTGGTGCAATGCATGCGCAAATTTTTTTTTTTTTTTGAGGAAACTATTGCTAACATAAGAAAATATTTTTACACACGTATTGTGTCATAAACAAAACTTTGGGCAATGGCTGTATATTCAGTTTATCTGTTTTGTACAATAAATATCTTTTATCATTCTGCATTCTATCATTCTGCAGGTACAAAATAAGTTGCATACATATTTAAGTAGTTATTTTGTGTTGAAAAAAGAAAGAAAGTTCAACTCTTCAATGCAAAACCCAGCCTTCTTAACAGAACAAAAAAAAGTTTCTTCCATCCAAATTGTGCATGCCCCCAAATTTAATAAGAATGCAACCAACTACAGATGCCCATCTCTAAACCTGGATATTCTGCCTGTCCAAGAAGATATCCTTACTGCCCACACAGTGAAAAACCATTTATTCTCCTTAAAGGATATGTACCCCGGGATTTTTTTTTAATTGCCCTTACTAGAAATTATAATCATTCCAAACTATATCACTATACCATTTTTGGGGTTAATCTGTCCTCTATTTCTTTTGCTCTCCTGTCTGAATTATCTAACATTTTTGCTTTTAGTCAAGTACCTTAAGTGTCATAAACTCTTCTGTTGTGTATAGTTTGTCTGTAACTGGAATGGTGACAGTTAGTAAGTGAACTGCATGGTGGGAAATACCTTCTCCCAAAGCTGCCTCAGACTGATTACTAAGCCTGCTTTCCCTCACAGAGAGTCAGATAGTTTGTCAGGGGACCGGGGGGACTGAGCTTGAGCAAAACAAGTACTGAATTGAAGTTATGCAGCCACACACCAGAGTAAGTGCTGCTTACATGCATTTATTTATAGATTGCCCCCCAACCACCCACACAAATTGGCTATAATACCCTTAAAAGGTTATAATACTTCCTCATAAACCTAACTTTGATAATCTATAAAATTCACCTCTCTTATTTGTTTAGTTGCCTATTTCCCTTTCCAATCCACTCAAATCCTTTCTGCGGTGTCTAAAACTGCACAGCATACTGAACATCAGGCATTAAGAAGGCTCTGTTTTTTTTTTTTTTTTTGTAAATCATCATAAAATGGAACTTAATAGGACTTCGGATTCTTAGAATTTTGTAAGAGCTAAATTGGGACTTGTAGACCACCATCTTAACCATTTGAACAACTTTCTTTGTCATTATGACTTTCCGGGAATCTTTTAGTATGCATGGGCAAGCTGTATGTATTTTCAGACATGTTGCTAAAATTGGTTGGACATTTGCTTGGTCTTTTAAATTACAGTGATTCTTCAGAATCCTCTTGCTGACATGTTTTGTTGCATAAATAAACATTTCATTATTTCCCCAAGCCTACAAGAATCTTTTTGCTGCTCTGCAGTTTCCAGGATTTATCTTTGTCAATGATTTTGAAATTTTACTTTAGGTATTGGCTTGCTGCACTGCTTGACTGCAGAATCCTATGTGATTTAGAAGACTGAACAACAAATCTGGCAAGTTTGATTATTCCAGAAAGTTGATGAAATGCTGATAAATTTAGAAAACAAAATTGTTCAATGAAATGATGGCCCATCCCATCAACTGAATGGGCTATTTGGTAATGATTTAACTTTACTGGTCTCTGCATACCTTTGAATGTCCTAGGAGTGGGTACAGGGATACTATGCTTTTTTTTTACTATGCCCTGAACAACAGCTTACAGTAGTTTTCACATAAACTTAGGCTAGGTACACACGGGCCAATATTTTGACCCAACCAACCAATATTTCAGTCGATCAGGTAGAAATATTGTTGGTACTTTTTTGGCTGCTACTGGTCAATGTTGGTTAAACCTTTTTCCAAATTGAATGTTCGACCAGACGTGTTGGTAAATTTCAGGCAATTGTGCGGTCTTCTGTGTACATGATCAGTCATGCCAAAATAATGGTGGCAACAATTTCTGCCTCAACCAACAATATTTTGATAGCGGCAACTGGAAATATGAACCCATATGTATCCAGCCTAAAGTTTCTTTTTGGTTTGCCAACAATGTAGAATAATATACCAAGCGAACACTTTGGTATGACATACATTTTCACTCAATTTACTCTGCCAAATCAGAAATAATACGACAGATTTGTCTTGTGATTTTTTGTAATGTTTATTTTACTTATATGTATAGTGCTAGGAAGTTTAAAACGTTTAAAACAAGCATAACATGCGGACAGATGTGCAGGATATATATTACTTTAGTGAATGTAACCATAGAATCAAATCACAAACATCTGTTTTAGCAAGGAAATAATCCAAGATTAAAAATGCATTTAAACTAATTTAAATCTTGTGAGACCTGAATGATACACCCTGAACAACTGAATCATAAGCGACACGTTAAACATTTTGACCCATATTTATGTTAGAAAAATGAAATGTCAAATTATAATACACAAGATTTGGAGATAATTGTTTTCATGTTAATTTTGGCATTTAAAGCCAACCATATTTATCTTATCCATGGTTAGTTTGATTTTATGTTTCCATTGTTATGAGTTAGGGCCATCTTCCATTCCATTTAAAAGCATGATTGCAGTTTAGAAGAAGTACTTCTAAATACTCATTTGATTATAGGCCATCTACTGAGTCATCTGTTATGATTAAAGGGCATCTATGGGCTCAGGCTAAGACTGACATGGTGCTGCAGCAAAAGCACAAGAGATGAAAGGAGCACAAATAGCTGCTATAGCTTTTGAGTCCCAGGGTCGAGGATTGACAGAGCCTCATACAGGTAAGATTGTTGGTCAAAAAAGTTAGTATTTGAATGTTCACCAGCCACTCTTGGCTGACAATAAGCTTACATTTGTACAAGGCTTTAGTCTCTCTACTGTAATTGGCAACAGAATTATACCACATGCAAGCTTTTCTGTGACCAGCTAAAATTCTAATGGATGTAAGAACTTTTGGGAAAGGTTACAGGTAGTAACCTTAATTACAGCTTAGTGGTTTCCTTCATGGCTCTGACTAACAGAGAATAAGGGTTCAGAGGGCAAGGGGTAGTTAAATTTCTGTGTTAAGCAACACAAAGAAGAATATTGGAAAATATACTCTTAAAAGAGAAATAGATAACTGTAGAAAAACAAGTTTATTTCACATTAATGCTCACCTAATGGAAGCCTGAATAAGGCTTATATTAAGAGTAATCCCCAATTCTTTGGCACTTCAGATGTTTGTAAACTACAACTCCCAGCATGCTTTATTTGCTGGGAGTTGTAGTTTACAAATATCTGCAGTGGAACTGCAAAACCCCCCTACCCAACATTCTCCTCCCTCACTGCCAGTAAAAATAGAACTGAATAACTAAAAAACTGTAGCATTTGGCAACTTTCACAAACTTGTAAGAAGAATCCGGCTGCCGCATCTCACGATCGTCGCATCCACTGACGTCACTACTCGGCGCTGGGTAGTAAGACAGGCGCCGTGACTGACCCAAGTATAAGTCGAGGTTGACTTATACTCGAGTATATACTGTATATATATATTGCTCAAAGCAAGACTAACCCTTAAAACATTTTTAAAAAGTAAAGTAACATTAAAAAGATATGGATTATGGAAAGGATTGGAAAATGCTGATGTAATTTGAATATTCAAAACAGTCATGGGGAACATACTAAAAAGTTTGATATAGGAACATTTTCTATAGTAGGTTTCAAGTACTGACCATATAAGTAGTAATTAGCATGGATTTATGAGGTATAGATCTTGTCAAATAAACTTGCTTGTTTTTTTATGAGGAAGTGGGCAGGAATGTGGACTCTGGCATAGCAGTAGATGTGATACAATCCCCTAAGCTAAGATACGGTCTGTTGGGCTTGAGCAGTACATTTTACTTGGGTAGGAAGTTGGTTGAAGGATCCAATCTGAGAGTAATTACTGGTGCTTTGTTAATCTGGACTAAAGTGGTGTGCCAAAGGGTTTTGTGTTGGACCCACTTCCATTTAAGCTGTTCATTAATGATTAGAAAGTAGTTCTCTGTGTTTGTGGATGGCACAAACTTTGTCAACCATTAAATGCTGCAGATGATGTGCAATTAATTTAAAGTTAGAGGAAGCTAAGAATTGGCTACAGTACACCTACTATACTCCCCAAAGGAGGTACTTATCCAGATATAAAAGGGGAAGTATATGGGTAAAATTAGTTTCCAATTATTGGAAGACTAATAAATAGATAAAACCAGAGTGGTATCAACAAGGAATATTTATTAACAACATGTCCCTATTTAAATCTAAAATAACACTAAAGCTATGTGCAAAAAAGGCTTACGGGAGTTGTCAAAAGATTGGATAATTTAAAGGTAAAATCAGACACAATCCTAGTAGGCACAAATGTGGAGGCACTGTACCCGACGATCCCTTGTGATAAAGGAATGCCAAGCATTTCCAAGTTCCTGAACACGAGAGGATATAAATATCAAAATCCCTCACAATTTGTTCTGGAACTTTTTTGAACTAATACTTAAAAATAACTGTTTTGCCTTTGATAATAGGTACTACCAGCAATTAACTGGGACTGTGATGGGTACAGCTTGCATGCCAACCTATGCCAATTTATACCTAGGATTGTGAGGAAAAGAAGTAATCATGAGTGATCATGAGTGATGAATACAATTGGGCGATGAGCCAAATATAGTTCTGGGCTAGATACATAGAAGATATCATAGTGCTATGGGAAGGGCCTGAATATGACTTAGATAGATTCCTTAAAGACATTAACAACAATACATGGAATCTGAAATTTACATACCAACAAAGTATGGTGCAGATCCCTTTTTGGATCCTTTGGTTAAAAATGTTGGAAATGAACTGAAAACAGAGGTGTACAGAAAAACCATAGCTGGCAATTCAATATTAAAAGCACAAAGCATGCATCCACCAGCAATGCTCAAGCATATACCATCAGGTCACTATCTTCAGTTACGAAGAAACTGTAGCAATTTGAAGTTTGTTGAAAAAACCTGCAAAAGATTTGAAAACACAGTTCGTACAAAGAGGGTACCCTGGAAAATGGTTAAAAATTGCATATTAGAAGGCAAAATACAGTGAAAGAACTAATCTCCTGTTTAGTAACAAAAAAGATCTGAAAATGATAATGAGAATATAATAAAACTGATTACAGAGTACAATAAAGAAAAAGACTGGCCTTGGGCCAATCAGATACAGGTCAACTGTGGTCTCAAAACAAGTGAAGGTTAAATGAAAGCCTGCATTATTTCCTTTACAATGTGCCGACAATCACATCTCTGGCTGGAGCCTGTGAGAAATTACATTGGGGTGAATGTTAAAACTTCCTGCTTCCAGTAGGTTGAGTGACATCACCTGACCTCTGTCTCGCCCACCCCACCCCACCCCAGGGGAGAAGCATGCTCAGTTAAGACTTAATGCTGGGGAAATCAAGTACCTGGGGGGAAAAATTGACAGTTGAGAAGGAGAGCCTATTAATGCAGGCAGAGGCTGGTGACATGACTACAAGCTGGTTACATGGCTGAAAGAAATTAGGAAGTAATATTGCTGAACCTTTCCAGCAATAGCTTCTCACAAGTTTTATCTAGAAATGTGATTTAGGTTTTATTTTTAAGGTGTGATGGAGGGCATTTTATATATTTTTACTAATTTTAATTCCAGACTACAGTTACCCTTTAACAGATACTGGTTCATTTTGAAATTAGATAAGGGGTTATCAGAAGTCATCCACGAAAGAGCAATGGTAACTGCTTTGGAATGCCCCTGCAATAAGTTATATATTGGAAAAACAATAAGAACATTTGGGACAAGAATCTTGGAACATATGCGTAATATAAAAAATAAAACACAAGAGAGTCTTGTAGTGAGGGGCATAGAAAAAGATAAAAAAACACTAAAAGGTGTAGACTGGGATAGATTTATCCTCCAAATGGCTTAAATGAGGAATCATTATATCACAGTTTCCTTTAAATTTAGGAAATATATTCAAGCCCTCAATATAAAAAATTGCTACATGTCAAATACAGACATAACAAGAATTGGGGGGCAGAGTCTGACTGAGCATGTGAATGATCATCTCCAGCGGTGTGCTCCCTTCCAAAAGCCTTGTTCTTAAGCTTGGGGAAAGTTTTTCCTTTTACCAAAGCTTCCTAAAGTTGCCTTATAGTCCTAGGACTACTGGAAGCCTGAGATATGCCACCAAAGAAGACCGGAGGTTCCAAATCGGACCTAACAGGCTTCTTTCCCTCTACCCGACGCAGAACCCAAGATGGTGCCGGCCAGCCAGAGGAGGCCTCAGACTTAAGGAGGCTCAAGGAGCTCCGTGACCATCATGATGACTTGGAGAACCGTGCTAGGCAGTGCAACATAAGGGGCCGGGGGATCCCGGAGTCAGTGATGGATGTCGAACCTTTCCTGACCCGCCTATTCCAACATATCTTGGGGGATGCCAACCCTCTGGACTTGACAATGGATAGGGCTCACAGAGCACTGAGAGGGAGACCCTCCATGTGATATCATGTGTAAGTTGCATTATTTTAAAATGCGTGAAGCTATAATAACTGCAACCCAGTCTAGCGACAGCATCAAGTTTGAAGGCGCGAACATCAAGCTCTCCAAGACTTGTCTACCACTACACTACAGCGCCGCAGGGAAATTAAACTGCTGACGGATCTGTTGATCCAACACCGCATAAAATATCGTTGGGGATTCCCCTTTAGGCTCACAGTCACAAAAATGGAAGACCAATTTCGATTGCCTCAATGGAGGACAAAGAAGCCTTCACAGACTGGACATAAGAGACGACAAACCCCAAAGCCAATTCAACCTAGAGCCCATGAGGGCCAAACCACAAAGATCCTACAACAAGGGCCTTCATTCCCCACAAGGATCCCAGGGGTTCAGATAAATTATCTAAAAACCAAAAATATTTTTGCTTATGTATATCTACCTGTGCGTGGGGCTAATTCTACAAGACGCCTTTCCATTTTAGCCTCACAACCAGTGGGCGCCTGACCACATGTAGGCCTTTAGGGGCAGCAGAATCTACCTAACTTGCAATAAGTGTATCAAGACAGGCCCTATATAATTTGCTTTATAATTTTCTCTGCTGTATATACTTGCAAAGAGACTTTTTATGGGAGTTAAAACTTTTTAATATTGCTGGTACTATGACTATCCCAGTAACGCCCTCTTTGCACTCTGCTCTGGAGTGGTTGATATCCGGGTTGCTGGTATAATTTTAAAGGGTAGCCCCTAGGAATATTTATAATGGTCTTGTAAAAATAGGGGGTGTTGACATTCCTGGTGCCAGTTAAACATGTAAAGCTCAGAAGTAGTATATGCCCTCAGGGATGCCGGACCCAGGCACCTTTGCTACCAGCCCCCCTGCTACCCCAGATATCATTCCAGCATAAAATGCTTCACTCCAAGGGGTTTATGGGGGTTTTATCTGTTGGAATCCCCAGTTTCATATGGGCGTAGAAAATTAAATCAAGGTGTATATCTGTGAATCTACCATGGATTTCTCATTAGCCATACTACAGATGACAGTAGGGCATGAAACACCTGGGTTAGATGACCCTATATATCGTCTCCTTCCGGCGGTTAAGGGGGCACCAAAAGCTTGAAAATAAGGTTTTCTTCTCCACCAAGGTGCATCATTTATCCTTTACTTCATAAAAATTGTATATATATCTATTTATTCCCTCACCATATAAGTTAAATACAAAATTATAGATGTACAGGTACTTCTTAATGATTACTATACCCCCTGTAATATAAAATGTATTAAAGTCCCCCACCATCCCAGTAGTGTATAGACTTTCCTAGCATAACACACAGGACGATACGCTATCCTCCTCCTAAATTGCAGACCCGCCCCTGGGACTCTCCTTTTAGAACACGGAAGACTATAGAAGGTGCTTCTGAAACATGACAAACGATACAGATTAGTACACTGGTTAAAGGGCAACCATAAATACTCTTGACCCCAAACACTTTTGAATTCGAATGGGTTGGCTAAGCGGACGACATCCCCAAAATATGCTCATGTGTTCCATAGGAACAGACATACCCCCCTCAAAGATGGATTCAACCCCAGCTCCCTCGATAGAGTAAAATTTCCCCCCGGTTTAATTCATCACAAGAAGGTGCGTGCATGAGTGCTCCATTAAATAGTCCAAACCCTGGTCTCCACCATTTCTGATAAAGTTAGTATTTTGAGTCATAATGTAAAAGGCCTCAACTCCCCCCATAAACGCACAATGGCAATGCAATATTACTGTAAAACTAACCCAGATATTATTATGCTCCAGGAAACACATTTCAAAGTAGGTCATGAACCAAAATACTGGGGAAAGAAATACACCCATCATTAGTTTGCTTTGGCAGGGAGCAAGAAGGCCGGGTGGCAATTCTTATAGGTGGTTCAGTGGGGTTTACAGAGGAGAACTGCTATCGAGATCCCTGGGGACATTACCTCATAATTAATGGACTCATACAGTCCACAAAAATTACATTAGTAAACGTGTATGCTCCAAACAACTCACAAAACAGGTTCTTCCAGGAACTAAAAAACAAACTCCTATTAGATGCTACTGGTACCCTCCTGCTTAAAACTTTCCCCTTTTGTGGCACTATTTAATCTCCCCCAGGGAGGCTACAATAGACAAACCCAAACACTACTAAGATTTATTTGTGCAGCGAATAGAGGCTTAATAGCTAAATACTGGAAAGGTGGTTTAATCACCAGAGAGGAATTGATTAACAGGATATGGTGGATCCAGGAGGAGGAGTATATGGCATACACTTTACAGGGGAGTCTCAAAAGATGGACTAGAATTTGGGATATCTGGAATCTCAGGATGAAGCGATCATAATTACCAGTCCCATGGTCGGTTCCTCACGGGTGCGCTCCTGGAGAGAGCCCTAAACAAAGGTACTACCGGAGGCTATTATAAGGTCTTTCTGATTTGGTTGCCTTGATTTCTCTTCTTGTTTACACTCATTTTTGCAACTAAAATGTTATCCTCCTTGGTGCGATAACAGTCGAATGAATGTATATTCTCAACAAACGCAAAGCAGACACATCATTTTTGTTGTTTTTGTTATGATCTATTTTATTTTACTGTACTGTGATAAATGATTGAAAAATTTTAATAAAAATTTAATGAACAAAAAAAAGGAATAACAGGAATTGTTTATTGTAAGTAATAAATAGAATAATGATATGTATAAAAGATCATTTGTTTCATATAAGCCTCTATGCACCTAAAAACACCTAAAATAGTATAAAAAACAGATTAACCTAAAATGGATACAGTTAATCTTTATTGTTATGTACAAGTGAAGTAATACTTGAAAGCCATTCCTTTGATATACAATGTATATTTTTAGAATATATTTACCTAAATATAACATGGCACCCAGACAGAATGTGCAGAGTGTCTTTCACTGTCTCTCCATAGACAGAGATAGGTATACTGGAATATTAAAGATGGAACTGCATGATAGATAACATAGGTTGCATGGGGTGTACTTTGTTGGGACACTACTCCGAGTTAAAAGGAAGAACCAAACATAGGACTCTCAGACCCGGAAGAAGGAAGTTAAACTTTCGAAACATGCATCGGCCACAGTGGTGTAACTACTGCCCCAGCCACCCCCACGACCGCGGGGGGGGCTGGGTGGTAGTAGGGCCCGCCACAAGCCCATAATCTGTTTTTAAACAGCTGATTGCGCGTATGAAGTAAGTTCAGGTCCAGCCTTTTACACAGCTGACGGCTGGTCACTGCAGATTGTTGAGGCTGCGGAGGAGGGAGTCAGGGGTCCGGCCTCCAATCTCGCGGGGGGGTGTGGCCCCTTCAGGTACGCCAATGGTCAGCCACCTTTTGTGTTACAGGCGAGGTTTGGCATGGCGTTATGGGCGCATTTCTAAACTAAGTAGTAAGTTGGAATTGATGGTGCCGAGACACAGGAGCTCGGTCTCTCTGATAGCGGCACGGAGTGATGCCATGGAGATACAACTGAACCATATGGAGAGCTGAAATTGATAGCGTCTCAATTTTTAGGAGGGGTAATGTATGGTTATACTTACCTGATGATACGTAGAGGTTCCACTTATGATCTGCCTAAATGCATGTTAATTTGTTTATGCTTAGCCGCACTAACCATTTGCATGTAATAATAACATTTACTGATGCACTAACGCAGCTGCAATAAAAAGCGGACCATCCAAGTTATAGTGCTTATTCTGATCTGTTTAGTGTTCACAACAGTGATTCGTGGAGGGGCACTCTACTATATATCTGTTAAGTAACTTTATCACTGCTCCTATTTCTAACCTTTTGCTATACCAGCCTTTTGTGGACTTCTTTGGAACTAATGTTATATGTTTCCCCATTTTTTGCACATAGCGGGATTTGGTGTTATTTTAGATTTGTATAGGGACATGTTGCTTTGAATTTATCTGTTTATTAGTCTTCCAATAATTGAAAACTAATTTTACCCATATACTTTCCCTTTTATATCCGGATGAGTGCCTCCTTTGGGGAGTATAGTGGGTGTTCCCCTGACTTTATATTAAAGGGCATGTCCACCCCCAAAACTATAATTTAACCCACTACTGGCCCCACTCTCTAGTGTACATCCCAGCTCCAAATGGTTCTCCTGTAATGTCCCTGCAAATCCCAAAAACTGATCACCAGGAGCCTGGCAGAGTCCATATAGGACTCTGCCTCTTGTCTCTCCTCCGCGAGGATTTTTCCAGGCCTGCAGCCCCCCCCCCCTCCATCTCCCATCCGTTTTTCTCTCCCTCCCCCTAGTGTGTAATCCCTTTTCTGTAGTGTACGGCTCCCTCCCCCAACCACAATAGCCATAGTACTTTTTACAGAAACTCCCCCTAACTCTACTTACATTACCTCTCTCCCCTGGCGTTCTGGATAGCTGGAAGCCGAGTCCATGATTGGCTGCCTCTCAGCCAACCACGGATGCGGCTGCTGGTCCAGCCCCCTGCTTGCAGTTTCATGCAAGCAGAGGGCCTTGACAGTACATAGGTGGAGAGAGGTAATGTAAGTATAGATTGGGAGAGTTTCTGCTAAACATAATATGGCGGTTGGATCTGGGGGAGGGATCCCTATACTACACCAAAATTTGTAAATGGGGTGGACATGCACAGTGATTTCTGTGCAGTTTTTCGTAAACAAATTTAAATGTGCCTGTCCCTAACAATGATATGTTTTTTTGCTTCATAAAAAAAAAAATCATTAAAGTTTATATCTATAGCTAGCATGAATGTAAGAAACAGAATGTTAACGTTTTAGTGAAAACTTAAATTAAGTGTGGGAAATTGAATCTGAAACTTCATATTCTCAGTCTTGCTAAAAGCAGAGCTTTATACCACTATCCCAGTAGAGCTACCTTGTCAAGTGTAGATGTAGACCAGTCCTATTTTGCTAGGAACATAATGGAAACAAAAAAAAAGAGACACAGTAAAATCAGTTGATTATTTTGCATTATTTTTCAAGTAAACCTGCAACCTCATGGGCTGTTTTCTAAAACAAGCACTGAGCCACCTCAGCATATGCAAAGAATAAAGGATATATGCAAAGAATATATTTATACATTTAGAAGCTTTATATCTGCTAGAAAAATAATTTTTAAAAATGGCAGTAAAACCAGCCGACTATTTTGTATTGCCCAGGAAGACTGCCACAAAATTATGCTGACTGGAAGATAAACTACAGGCAACAAGCAGCTTTCAAAACCTTATCAGACACTTTTATATTGGTTTGGAGACATCTCTAAAGAAAATACTTTGTGCATAGTGACAGTGAATTCTACGCCAGGGACGTTACAGTAGGTGCACACAAGGCTCTTTGAAGACTACATAGTGCTGTAAGTTGTACTTGCAACAACATGGACAACATAAAAATTAAGTTTAGTTCTCCTTTAAATGTAGTGCCAGTTGGCAACAGCTAAAGCTCCACCCTTAAAAAAAATATTTTGCTGTAGTGTAGGGCTGCCAGGTGCCAGGTTTGAAAAAAAAGATCTGAACTGTACTTACATGCCTTCATTCTCCCAGTGTTCAGCAAAGCCCGCAGCCGCGTCCGTGATTAGCTGCCTCTCAGCCAATCACAGACGCGGCTGCCGGTCTGGAACGAAAGCAAGTAAGTATAGTTCAGATCTTTCTTCACTACAGAAAAAGTTTTAGGGGTGGACATACCCTTTAAAAAACAAAGAATGTTACTGGTATTGATACATAATGTTGGAGTTGATCCAGAGATATTTACCATTGGAGTCAGGAAGGTAATATTTCCCCCTTCATATTGTTTTTTTATTTTTGCCTTCCTCTGGATCATCTGTTAGGCTGTGGCTTTTGCTGAGTGGATTGGACTGGATGGACACATGGCTGTATTCAGCTTCAAATACTATACTATACTATACCACTAAGAAATTAGTATGGCAGAAAAGGTTATAATTTGAGGAGAGGTTAAAAGGCAAATAAGCTCAAAAAATTATTTTACTTTAATGTAGGTGCTTCAAAGAGGATAGGTATAAGGAGATCTCAAGCATAATATAAATTAAGTTCATGTAATAAGGGGCAAAAATGCTTAGCGTTAATGCAATTGTGGCTAGTCTTCTTCCCAAGCTTCTGATAAAAACATCCCACCAACCAAAACCCCAGTGAAATTACATTTTCTTTTATTACTTTGTGTTTATGGACCATTGTAGTTATTTGACCAAAGAGTAGCCCAAATTTCTGCAACATATCACAAGCGGTGCCTTTTAGCTCTGAAAAGGAAAACATGTTACTTGTTGTTGCATAGGTCACAATTGCCCATAAATGCAATTCAAATACAGATTTGCCAGGGGGGGATGCATTATGAGCATCACACAAGAAATAAACCTGTGGTATTTTCACATATGCTTAAAATTATGTATAACGACTCTTAACATATCCTTATTGTTTTAGAAAATACATATGGTTGATAAGCCAAAGCCATGGATATACCCTTTTATTAAATTGTAACTGGAATGCTAGAATATGTTTGGGTTTCATTCAGTGTTATGTGTGGACTATATTGGTATTTTTTACATTATAGCATTAGGATGCTTCTTGGCCTGTTCTTTCAGTCTAACAACTGCAATTGTTTTAACCCAGTGAATACTAGAAATGCTATAGTCATGAGAAAACAGAACCAAAAGAAAAACACAACTCTGCTTTATAAAAATCCTTTTAGTGGTTAATTTCTAAAAATAATAAAATATTACAAAAATGTTAAGTACCACTGAAACAATCTGATATAAGCCTGCACCGAATAGGCTTGCTAATGTGTGACCAATGAAGGAAATGTTTCACTCCTTTGCTACTATAACTACACCTGTTCCCAGTGCAAAAAAATTGTCTGGGAAAATTCTGAGGACTTAAGACAGAAACAAACAGAAGGATAACTAATGAGCAAAGTCTGCAAATATGCACTGTCTTGACCTAATCCATGCTATAATTGCCATGCTCAGTGTAAATCTTCTCCTTCATTTGATATCCTGATAAGAATAAAGTCATTATCACACCTATTTTATACATTAATACCTTTAGACTCTGCCTATCCACAGCCATGCGTACATTAAAGGGTATGTACAGTACACTGGAAAAATATTTTTTTTAAATTGCCTATTACTGGAAATTATTATTATTACCAACTATCACTCTACCATTATTTTGTTGATCTGCCAATATTTCTTTAGATATCAAATCTGAAGATAGGATGCTTCAGCTGTCCATTACGTACCTTATAGTAAACTTTTGCTGTGAACAAGTACTGGATTTTGCTGTTACTGGAAGGGTGGAACTGTAACTGGATTGGTGACAGTTGAGGAATTACATCTCTCAGTGCTAGATGTTAGTGATCGCTGAGCATTCTCAGTTTAAAAAAGTCAGGTCCCAGCAAAGGGGGAGTTGGTTAAGAGAGGGAGGGGGGATATTGAACCTGAGAAAAACAAGTACTGTATTGAAGGCATGCAGCAACACACACACACCTTACACCTTCATGTATTTAATTACAGATTAAGATTAAGATGAGCAAAGTAATTTTTTCAGTACCGTATACGTACCCTTTAACTTACTGCTGAAAAATTTTGTAAAAAGTTACAAAAGTATAAAAAGATAAGAGACAAAAAAATCATTCATTTTATTACTTAACTGGACTTTAAAATGTCTTTAAAATTGTTAATAGGCTGATATTTTTAAAACTATGCTATTGGAATGTATTTGGGCATATTGGCATTGCTTGATCTGTCAATCTGGTACATGGAAACCTTTGATCAGTTTAAACATTAAGCTAGTGGTGTGTGCTCTTTTTCTCTAACTGTACATTTATTTATAAAGCTGGGTACACACAGTAACGATAAAGCCCCGATACCGTCGGATCCGACAGTATCGGGGCTTTATCGTTATGTGTGTACGTTTGTTTCCTCCCTATAGGGGAGTCTAGCGCGGCCGATGGAAACACACAGTCCCGAGCGTTCTCCTTATGAAGTTCATAGGGAGAACGCTCGGGACTGTGTGTATGCAGATCTTTGAAAGATGGCAGACAGGATATTGCAGATCCTGTTTGTCATCTTTCAGAAATCTGTACTGTGTGTACCTAGCTTTAGGGAATCTGATGCACAGTAGAGATGGAATCCGGGGGTCAACACGAACCAGAACCCGACAAGGAACCACTCAGTTCCGAAATCAGAAAGATCCGTACGAATCCGGAATCCGGGACTTCGGAAGACATTTTCAATTATTTTCTAAAATAGCCTTGAACGTTCGAAAATTATCGAAAGTACAATTGGGGACCATTTTCGAGTTTCTGATTGTATTTTCGAAAATCAAATGTTCAATGCTATTTTCGATAATTTTCGAAAATAGCTTCTAACATTCGAAAATCTTCAAAAATACGATTGTAAATGCGAAAATGGTCTCCGATCGTATTTTCAATAATTTTCCAACATTCAAGGCTATTTTTTGAAAATTATTGAAAATAATTAGCTTCGGGATTTTTCCAAGATCCGGGAATCCTAAAACGGAACAAAACTAGTGAGTTTCAGCCATCTCTAATGCTCAGCAGTTATTATATATATATATATATATATATATATATATATAGGTTGGCAAATGATGGGCCCACATTGGTGCCCATCGTGGTGCCTGATATTTGCTTATAAAACAGGTTTCCAAATCTGAAATAGTTTTGGCCCAATACAAAAGATAGTAAATCAACCAAAAATTCAACAGGGGGCTTACTAATCCCTGTAGTGAGAAGAGCCCTCCTACAGATATCAACACCCCCCTCCTGGGGAATCACTGTGTACAAACTCTGTACATCACAGGTTACCAACAAGGTCCCTTCTTCTGGTACATCCAACGTACTAAGAATACCCCTCAGTTCCCCACTGTCCCTCAAGTATGAATGCATAGAATTTGCTATAGGTTGAAGGAAGTGATCTACAAATACAGATGGCGGTTTTAATATAGAATCATAGGAAGGCACTATAGGGCGTCCAGGTGTGGGTGGATACTGATTTATGTATTTTGGGAACAGTGTAAATAACCAGGCATTTAGTCAAATATTTTGCTTCGTCCTTAGTAATCCACCCCACCTGGTAAGCCATGTCAACTTTCATGTTACTAGTATACTAGCAATGCTATCCGTAGGGTCTCCCGATAGTTGAACATATGTCTTTTTGTCAGATAGTTGGGACATTAGCTCATTTTTATAATACTCTGCATCCAATAATACAATACAATACTTTTTTGAGTCCCATCCCTTATACAATTATCCAAATCATTCTTTACTATATTACTGAAAAACCTTAATAGATGATGCAGTGTTAGGGGGGTCAAACTTGCTACGAGTCTTAAAGGGGACCGGGTTATACACAGTGTCCTTAAAAAAGTCTCTTAATTTCAATTGTCTCTGGAATCTATAAAGGTTCACTTCATCTGCTGTTAGATGGTGATTGCTTAGATTATAGACTACTTTGTGATAGTTGGTTTTGGGGGACAGCCCCTCTGTCCTCTTGAGGCCCCCCCATCTGATGACCCGACGCCTCCTCGCGTTTCAGCGGAACGTGTAACTACCCCCAAAAAGATTTCTTATTTTTATTGATGGTCGTATCGGGAGCTGGATTAGATGAAGGTGAGCAATCAGTTGCTAGACATTTTAAACAGGCCCGTCACCAATTAAGTAACATGCGGTGGATGGCTATAGAATGTATACAGCATAAGACGGGTGGATCGCAATAGACTCCTTCTGCAGCGTGAGGTCCGCTGGATAAGACAGCTGAACACAATGTCCTCGCGTGGACTCAATGAACAGTTGTCATTTGCAAGCTTCTTGTAATTTTTTTAATATGTGTGATAATCCATGGGCTATTTGAGTTTATCTCCTCCTGTACAGCTCTGTAACTAGCTTTTTCTGCACTTCTTGTGCTATGGTTAAAATACAGATTGTCTATCAGTGTTTTTAACATATGATTTTAGATTTACCATGAAGTCTATTAATGTTTTTATTTTTACATCCTCAGGGGAGGGTTAGGGGTGTGTAGAGGGTGTGTTTTTACTTCCCAGTACCCAGTGTTATAAGGGTGGAAATTACATGTGTTCTGATGTCCTGATGACGGCTTTGTAGGTGCCGAAATGCATTGACTATGGAAGTCGAATAACACACACACACACACACGTTAAAAAAGACAATGCCAAAGCAGTTAATTTGAACTCTTTGTTATAAACGTAAATAGAGAAAATATATACTGTGACATTTTGGGCATCCATCCCTTTCTCAAGTCAAATACATGACTGGCTTTAACATTTAGCTAATAGCATATCCCTGAAACTAGGTATTGAAGCAGCACAAGCAAATTATATCCAACACATTAGCTCCACCCACTCAGAAGTCACATGGTTATCCAGATTAAATAACTCCACTGTAAAAATGAACTTTTTAAAAATGAAAAATACCTTGGCAAGAAGGTAGAATTGCTGAGGAATGCCAGCACAAAAAGGTGGTGATGTAATAAGGAAAGTGGTGCATCTTACCTTCCGTTTGTGAGATTTACTGCATTGCTGGATCATAGTTAGATAAGATGTGCCGTTTTGTACCTCTATCTTAAAGGTATTAAGTTTTGGGATATATGGTACTGTAGCACAAAACTTGACAGTGCCTTTATAACATAGGCTGCACTGAGCTATTTTTCAAAAAGTTTTGCAAATAGAGCCGCCACCGCAAAGCTAGTGTAAAAGCCCTGCATGATAAATCAGGTATTGTTGGATATAGACTTATTTAGCTTTATATTGTCCGATATAGTATTGCCCTCAAAGTTTTCATCTGCATAGTAAGTCCTGGACTTTCCTCTATTAAAGATAATGAAGTGAGAGAGTACAGAGGTCTCGGGTAAAGAAAGAAAAGAGGCTGCTTTATATGGACTCCTGAGGAACAGGAAAGGATCTCTGCCTAATAGGTTCTTAGTGGAGCCATTAAGTATATTGAATATTGGAGCGGTTTGCTGAATAAAACTGACCAGGACCTGAGCTGCTTGGATCTAGTGACAGACACCAGTACGACAAAGGGAAAGGCTAGGAAGATCCTAACCCAAGTATCCCACTATACTCCCCAGCAAGAGGCACTCCAACAATATTGAAAGGGAAATAGATCTCCTAATAAAGGAGTTAATATATTAACATATATTAATAAATATGTTTTGTGCTTATAACTCTGCTTGTCTCCATTGATTATGGCATTCCTACTACTCCTGCTTTGCTAGTGCATGCTACATCTGCTTGCTTGCTTTGCACTTTTGGGATGCCCAACCCCTTTTCACCTTTTTATTGACTCTGGTTTATATTAATACATATTTATATGTGGTATTTCAGACATATATTTGTGGTGTTATGTATTTTTGGTTTATTAAAAGTTTTTGCATTATATATGAACAGATGACCTCACCTTGTCCTTTTTATATAGCCTTACTAATTTGTTTAGGAGATCTATTTCCCTTTCAATATCATTGATAATGAAATGAAGTGAGAGAGGGCAGAGGTTGTTAATATTGAAAGGGATATATGTACCTCCTGCTGGGGAGTATAGTGGGATACTTGGGTTAGGATCTTCCTGGCCTTGCCCATTGCACCCACACCTTTTATTGTGGCCTTTTGATTATAGGGTTAAGTATGGTCCAACCTTTTACGCATATATTAGTGACAGACATCAGACTGGGAGCAGTGAGTGTAATAGAGAAAACAGCCGAGGAGACTGTAAGTAAGGGTAGAAGAACTGCCATCATAAAATAGAATAGAAGAGGTAATAGAAGAGGTAGTAGAACCGGTACCTTGAGTGGTTATGACAGGATGAGTGATGCTGGAGACCTGAAACAGTGGATGATGAGGTATGTGATGAAGGAGAACTGGAGTGTTTGTTGGTAATGTATGTACTGCTTGACACCTGGAACAGTGGATGATGGATAAGCAGTGCTGAAGACTTTGAACAGCGAATGGCAAGGTAAGTAATTTTGGAGTACTGGAGCAGTGGATGATGGATGAGTAGTACTGGAGACTTGATGCAGCAGATGGTCAGGTAAGTAACTGGGACAACAGGTAAGTAAGCAGGTAACTGGAACAGGACTGGTAAGTAAGCAGGTTACTGGAACAGGACTGGTAAGTAAGCAAGTAACTGGAACAGGACTGATAAAAAGGTAGGTTACTGGAACAGGGCTGGTAAGTATGCAGGGAGCTAAGCGTTAAAACAGGTAGAAAAGCTGCTTGAAGTCCCAGGGCTTATGAAGACTCTTCCGGGAGTGACGTTGCCACAAACGTACGTGCGGCGTGCTACATCACCACTTGCGCCGTGATGTGTGGCGTCACCGCCTGCACTGGGAAGTGCAGTGGAAACCAGTCCCGGCTGCTTTCCATTGGCTACAGAGATGCACCAGGGGGGTGCTCTGTTTAAAAACAGCTAATCACGGAGCTTGTGGCAGGCCCTCCTACCGTCCGGGCGGGGACAGTAGTTACGCACTCCTGTGGTGAATGACATTTTTTCTGTCAGACAGATCCTGAGGTACAGGCTGCTGTGTAAAGTGACACTGTGCCATCCATAAGACTGTCATTGTAACTGCTGTTACAGTCCCCTCCTGTTTACCTGTATCTGTGCCTTATTATAAAGGATAAAAAGTGACGTTGTTCTGCCTAATATAGTACAGAGACTGACAGCACCTGGTTTGCAGGAGGAGCTGCTGCAGCCAGAGTGACTTGTTAAGCCTTTACAGGACCACCTTATCACCGCGCTGCTCATCTTCTACAGGGTATTTGCTACATTATAACTGCCCACCTTTGGAGACCTATTGCATCCAGCTGGCAAAGGTTGTTAGTAGTGAGCTCACTTTTAGGCAAAGACTATATAAAATGAACTATATACATATGTTAATACTGTTTTATACTGACTTATTATAATGTCATATATGTTAATGCTACAAATTAGCTACTGTATAATGTCAGTTATTAGCTCACATTAGGCATTTAGAGACAATATATTTACAGTATTTAGTTGTTATACTTATACATAGTTAGAACAGAAGTGTGCTATTAAAGGGGAACTGTGGTCCAAAAATGACTTGAGATAAATTGATAAGAATTGCTCCCCTGAGAATTTTTGCAATTTATTTCCATTGTTTATTTTGCATAGTTTTGAAGATATTTACATTTTTTTGGTGTGATATGTCAGCAGCATCACCAGGTCCCCAGCACATCCTGCTTCCTGCTCTGAACTGTCAGTCAATCTGTCCTGTGTCTCCTCCTCCCCTTTGCAGCCCCCCTGGTCCCTCCCACTCATGGACCCCATGGTCTCTCCAGTTGCAGGCCCCCCATGACCCATTATCTTACAGACCCATGTGGCCCCACCCACTCATGGATGCCATGGCCCTGCCCACTCATGGGTGCTGTGGCCCTGCCCACTCACAGGTGCCTAAGCCCCACCCACTCATGGGTGCCTAAGCCCCACCCACTCACAATTGCCGTGGGTTACTCAGACCCCCCCTACATAAAACTCTGGAAACAGCCTTTTCAGGCAGAGTGAGAACTATGCCTAAAAAGGCTGTTTTCACACAGTGAAAGAGAAGGGCTGTAGATTCCCTTACCTTCTCTGTTAGGACTTCACACAGCAGAGAGGAGGAGGGACTTCCTGTCTCCCTTACACACTGAGGGAGTCTGAGGCTGTGCTCGCCAGCGGCACTGTGCAGGAGAAGCCTCAGGAATATCACAAGTCAGCCTCCCACCCATTAACTTTCTGGTCAGTGATTTCTGTATATCTTGGGCTGTGGAGCACGTAGAGAGGTGGTTGATGGCTCGTTTTAAAGGTAGGAAACTGGCATTTCATTTAAACTTGTTGTTGGAGACCACAGTTCCCCTTTAATAAAGGCAAAATTAGGAATTGCCCAAATCTTTGGGGATTTGGGTGTTGCCAGAGGCAAAAGTAATCCCAGTTAATTCAAGTCAACTCCTACGGGTGTGCTACATAAAAAAGTTATATCGAATATTAAAATATCCAATAAAGACCATAGATTATAGATTGCATGCATTTAATCCCTCTAACCACCCTGCCTTTCAATCCCAGTTCTCTGTTCCCATACCTTTAAGTCACAAAAATAGATCCCTGTAAACGTAGATACACTAGTAATACTGAGCCTTCTCCAAAATACATATCATATAAGAAAGAAGAAAAAAAAAGGAGAAATTGGCTCATGCAAAATTCTAACTATTAGTACACAAATACAAGATCTAAAAATGTTAAAAACTGACTGATGGACTTAAGTCAACTAGTCTGACTACCATGTGTGTCCAGGAAGTGTTGAGAACACTAGTCAAAGTTGTATCAGTCGCTCTCGGTCTTTGTGCCAGTCCAATATTAGATAAATGGTTGGACAGATGCTGTTTGTGTTGCTGTTTGGTCTTCCCTATATATAATAAATTGCATGGGTAAATTAGTACATAAATAATATTTTGGGATTTACAGTTGAAATGTTTCATATCATACAACTTGGACTCATCAGTACCCATCACATTAAGTTGTGCATCCATGAACTGGTAGCATGTATATCCACCATACGGTTATGTTCCTACAAGTCTACAGTATCTCCCCTCTGTAGCATAGTTGGTTGTTTGGTAAAATGGCTCCAAACCAATTTGAGTCCCTGAGATTTTGACATATCCTTGCTGTCACCAGGGGTCTGCCTGGATTGAATGATTTAAGAGTCAAATCGTTAATTAACAAATGCCAGTTCTTGGAAAGCAATTGTATAACCTGATGCCACTGTGTGTTGTACTGTGTTGCAAAGTATAACGTGTCAGATCCCTAATGTTTGTTCTTCTGAGTATTAAGTCATTCACTCTGTGTGCGGTGGGAAGCTGAGTATTTGCATTGAGGAAGCAACTTGTTAGGGTATCCCCTCTGTCCAAGTCTATTGTGTAAGAACAAAGCTTCCCTTTTAAATTCAATCATACGTGTACAGTTACATCTCAAGTGCAAGAACTGACCCCTTGGTATCCCTTTTAGTAGGGAAGGTGTATGTGCACTAGTATAGTGCAAAAGGGTGTCTTGTGATACAAGGACATAATCAATGTACCTACATGTTTGATTACATATATATATAGGAATTCAGCTGACTCACGAGAAATATGGTGGGTTAAAGAGATGAACAAATATGGAGGAGCACACTATAGTATAACAATTAGTAACAATACATAGGTGCCCATACCCCCACACAAAGCATATACTCTTCTGTGAAACTGTGATTATTAAATATTGTATATATGGGCAGACTCACTTATATAATCTGGTGGTTCAGGTGCCCATGCCCTGAACCCTGCACAGGAGCAAAGTCACAGGTTCCAATGTATATTATACAGATAGTAGCCCCAGGCCCATCGCTGTACCGAAATGTGTACAACAGGTAAGCATATGGAAGAGGTCCACAACCGGACCACATAGGAACTCTCTCGTTAAAATAAAACAGTCTTTATTGGCTTAACGCGTTTCAAACAGCCCTTAATCATAAGCAAGAGAAAGACAGACAATAAAGACAGACAATGACGTACACGGTTATATATGCTTAGGTAACGTCATTTCCTGACCACGTGGATAAAACACACCCCCTGGAGATCCAATGGTGATGAAGTGAAGGTACCACACCCGCAAAATCTAATAAGTGCGAGATTAAAACCACTAATAACCTTGGTGATGATTAAAAATGTAGGTCTTATGGACCCCCCTTATATTTGATATTTGTTGTTTGCACACTGTCATTGATTTTTGGGTGGGTAACATACAGATACAATGGAATGGGTATAAGTGCTGGAGTGAGACAAATGCAGTGCAAATAAAACAATCATATAATCATATAATGTGCTGGTTACTAGAAAGGCAAGATGTAAGGCTGGATTTAAACCTGCTAATAGAAGTTTCTTGACATAGTGAGCAGGGGGAAAAATTCCAGAGGATGGGAGCCACAAGAGAGAAAGATTTAAGGCGAGAGGAAGCAAAATGAGTGGGGGTCTGTACAGGAGCTGATTCTGCGATGAGGGGATGGTACGGGCAGGAACATATGGGCAGACTAGAGAGGAAATATAAAGAGGAGCAGCAGAGCAAAGGGATTTAAATGTTAGGAGAATGATTTTGTGTGCAACGCGCTGTTTAACGGGGAGCCAGGTTGTTGTCCAGTACAGAGGAGATTTGTGATCCGTTTTTTTTTGAGAGCAAAACAATACATGTGGCAGAGTTAAGTATAGACTAGGGATGGCATAGAACTCGAACTCGAACCCGAGTTCGAGTCGAACTGTTCGAGTTCGAACGGACCCGGACTTCTCGAACTATCTCGGACCCGGACTTTCGATATTTCCCGGACTTTTGATGATTGGTTCGAGTATCGAATCCGCGAGTAAAATGTACATGGTATCTAGGAGCAAACATCGAATCTGCGAGTAAAGTCTCCATTACAGCCTATACGCGAGTATCGAATCTGCGAGTAAAATGTCCATGTTACCTCGAACGTTTGAACGCAAAAAAGCTCGAAAGAAGCGCGCGTGAGAGTAAAATCGATTTTACTTATGTCCTGGATATTGGAACATGCTCCCCAGACCATTTCCCAGGTCCCACAGCCATTTACATTAAGTTACCATTAATATTTTAGTTGTATTTGACTCGAACTTTTCGAACTATTTGCCTCCCATAGACTTTAATGGGTCCATTTTCGAACTTTCGAACTTTTGAACTTTTACAATAGTTCAAAAGTTCGAAAACGGACCGAACTTTCAATAGTTCGACCATCTCTAGTATAGACTGAAGGGGAGTGAGGTGGTAAGCAGGAAGACCAGAAAGTAGTTGGTTGCAATAGTCCAGGCACGCCATTAGCATAGCGGTGGTCGGGAGAGAAAGGAACCTGCAAATTTTGGCAATATTGAGAAGGAAAACAACATAGTTAATGTGGTTAGAAAAGGAGAGAGAGGAGTCAATAATTACCCCTAGGCAGCGTGCAGATTGGATAGGGAAAATTGGGGTATTATCAACAGAGATCGAGAAAGATGGGACAGGACAAGGTTTAGGTGGGAAAATGATCACTTCAGTTTTAGAAAGATTTAATTTGAGCTAGCGTTGTGACATCCAGGAGGAGAGGAGGCAGTTGGAGACATGTTATTGGATGTCAGGAGCTAGCGTAGGTGTGGACAAGTAGTGTAGTGTGTATCGTCTGCATATAAATGATACTTAAAGCCAAAAAGCTAATAACATCTCTCAAGGAAAAGAAAAGTGTACAAGGAGAACAATAAGGGTCCAAGAACAAACCACAGAATAATACAAAATCCTCTGCACTCGCACCAAGTATGGGTGCTCACTCCTCAAAGTAATCCAACCCTTGATGGATATTATATACAGGAATAACAAATAGCAAGGGTGGCACTCCAAATGATAACTTTATTAATACAACGTTTCGGGGGGTAATAAATGTGCCCCCTTCCTCAGGTGATCCTAACCTGAGGAAGGGGGCACATTTATTACCCCCCGAAACGTTGTGAGATGTCGTGTGGTCTGTATTAATAAAGTTATCATTTGGAGTGCCACCCTTGCTATTCGTTATTCCTGTCCAAGAACAGACCCCTGCGGGACCCACACACCAACAGGAACTGGAGAAGAGGTAGCATAATATATTTAGTAAGTTCAGTCAGAGAGATAGGATGGAAATCAGGATGACACTTCATTCCAAATACCCAAAGAGTGAAGTATCTGCATTCGGAGACAATGATTGACTGTGTTGAAAACAGAGGAGAGGTCAAGGAGGATAAGAATAGAAAAGTGACCATTGGCCTTTGCAACCTGCAGATCATTCACAACATTACACAAAGCTGTCTCAGTGCAATGAGCAGGACGGAATCCAGATTGCAAAGGATACAATAGGTTATGAGCATGAAGGTAGTTAGCGAGACGGGAGAAGACTAATAGTTCTAGCAGTTTAGAGGCTATTGGTAAGAGAGAGACCGGTTGGTAAATGGCTAAACAAGAGGGGTCCAGCAAGGGTTTTTTTAGTATGGGCTTAACATGGGCATGCTTAAAGCAGGAAGGGAAAATTCCAAATGCAAGGGATGTGTTGAATATGTGGGCGAGTATAGGGGTAAGCACATGATTACAGTGCTTCAGTAATACAGAGGGCATGGGATCAAGAGGACAGGTTGTGAGTTTTGCCAGCAGGAGCCCAGAGCCGAGACACTGCAGCATGAACTTGTAATGGAGAAAGTCAGCCTTTGTACAGGACTTTCTCCACACACGTTCAACAGCACGTGCGCACCTGCGTATAAAACGGGAAGCAGACATCTATAAAGGATGTATATGCTACATGCCTGATAACTAGACAACTCTTGTGTATTGTAAATTGCAGACCTATTTGTTAAAGGTTAGCTTTATACACTAAAATACAATGCTTGATTGTTATTTGTTATGTGAATTTGTACTTTTACAAAATCAGGCTATTTAAATACAGTAGAATCGTAAGTAAAGAATAGATTAAAAAATATGTATGTATTGCCATTTCTAGCTGAATCAAACATTGTATCCCTATTATTACTGATATACAGCCTATGAAAATTAGAATAATTCTGTAGAAGGACACATTTGCTGCCCCCTTTTTAGTGCCTTACCAAATGGTTACATTCACACATAAAGCTTCACTCATATAATTTCAGTACTTGGAAACATTCCTAATAAAGAAAGACTTCTGGTTAATTTCTATTACAGCTCTTTAGCAGTGATGGACCAGAACTTGAAGCCAAGTTCTGGTCGAACTTAATGAATTCGTACTAAACTACAAGCTAGTCAAACTCATGGACATATTTTGAATAGTTAATAAATATTGAATTCTTGAATTGGTAACCCCTGAATGTATCCTTTGAATTTCGGTAACGTAGAATGTAGAGTTTGATTTCAGTAACCATCGAATGTACTGTTCTGTAGCCCTCAAATTGTCCATATCCCTCAAATGTATCATGTGGAAACCTGACAATTGCCATCTGTGCTGGGGTTAGCTGTGCTGGTTATGTTGCTGTGCAGAAAAGAATCATCCCAAGTCTACATCCAAAGTATAGTTATCCTATGTATATTGGAGTTTAATAAGGGGGCTTAACAAGTAGATCAACACAAAGAAACTACATAAGAAGCTGAGGAACCAATTTCAAGTCTTTATATCTGCCTAAACTGATTATAAAATTTCAGGGAGATTTAATAAAAGTTCTTATCGTTAAAAATGGTGCTAATTTTGCCCTAACCAATCAGATATTAGCTTTCAAATGTTAAATAAGATCTGATTTGTTGGGGCAAAATTATCACCATTATTAACGATAAGAACTTTTATTGAATCTCCCTGATTGTGTATATACTGTGGCTGGGTCTTACTGTTTCCTGCACCATGTTCCCTAAATTGTAGTTGTATTCCACCCCTTCTTACCAATCTTTCAACTCTGTTTATATCTCTCCATCTCTTCTCTTTACACCCTATTACTGATCCCATATGCTATATTAGCTCCTCGCTAATATTGCTCTTCCCTCCCGTTCAACTATAGATTAAAAAAACATATACAAATCCTTCTCCCACCTTCTGTCTCTGTTCGTCCTCCTACTTCTGTCTGCTGGTGATGTTTCCCCAAATCCTGGTCCATGTAATGTCTCGGTCTGCCATCGTCCATGCCCTGTGTCACATTCTCTCACCCCCTGTTGTGGTTAAATTCCCTCCAACCTTCTATCTATTGCTCTGATTCCACCATCTTGTCTGCCCTTCTCCTGTGTGTTGCTTAAAGGTCATCTATAGTGGGAAAATGAACTTTTTTTCCTTTCTTTCCATGAGTTCTATAATCCCCCCCATCCCCCAGAGTGTCATCACTTTGTTCAGATTCCCTCTCTGTCCTGTTAGAAGAATACGTGATTGCATTCCTGTACTCCTACTTGTACTGTGACGTGATTCTCTTTCCTGCTCAAGTCTCTCCCTCCTCCATGCTCTGTAATAAACATAGAGATAAGAGCTGCACTTGACCCCCCTTTTTGATAGACTTCACTGATTGATGATGAGTCACAAAGAGAGAGATCAGGGCACGGAGAGATCCATGTCTCCAGGACAGCTTGCTTTCTATTGGCCACTGTGCATGGGTGTGTTTTTCAGAATGTTGAACTTTTAACTCCTACTGCACATGATAAGCTTGTCGGTTAGCCAGAGTTGAGACACGGAGGAGGTAACAAAGGGGAGGGGGAAGGGGGGGAGTGCTGCACAGAGATCTGACACCATTGAAAAACAAAGTCACTGACAGAGATAGGATAAAGGCAGCACAGAGTACATGAATTTAACTTTGCAATGGACCAATGTGTTTTTTTCACTATAGATGCCCTTTAATGTTCACTCGCTAGTTAACAAATCTACCCTCATAAATGATCTCTTCTACTCTAATAATTTTCACCTTGCAATTACTGAAACCTGGCTTTCTCAACATGACTCAGCTATCGAGGCCTCGCTTTCTCTTTTTGGGTTCCGCTTCTCCCATTCGCCTCACTCTTCAGGTCGTGGTGGGGGTGATGGTCTTTTACTTTCCTCCTCCTGTCGATTTACTAACATTACCTCCCCACCTGACCTTTCAGTCACATCTTTTGAGGCTCATTTAATTCAGCTCTCACACCCCTTGTCACTATGAGTAGCTGTGGTGTACAGACTTTGAAACTAACTTTCTTCCTCTCTGCTGACTGCCCTGTTCTTATTCTGGGGGACTTTAACTGAAAAACAGTTAAAGTACTGAAAGGGAGGCACACTCCAAAAGTGCTTTACAGCATAACTTGTTTATTCAGTGCTAAACAAAGTCCAAAATACACACAACATTTCACACCTGAGTAAGGGGGAGAACCCCTGAAACATTGTGTATATTTTGGACTTTGTTCAGCACTGAATAAATAAGTTATGCTGTAAAGCACTTTTGGAGTGTGCCTCCCTTTCAGTACATTTGGTTATAACCTTTACAGTTTCGTGGCATACAGGGGGTTAGATTTTCAATCTAACTCTTTGACGCTTTCTTATCATCATCTTATCACTTTTCAGGCTCAACACCCTCTTCCTAGTCTTGTCTCTCCCTCTTGTGTGTCTGTTCATAATACTAGATCCGTAGATCTCCCAGTACTCACCTCATCTTTGTTCTCTAGTCTCTCTTCTCTTTTCACAGTTGATGACCCTGACTCGCTTGCTAATTCCTATAACTCTATCATGACTAACACGATAAACTCAATCCCACTTTCCGTTTTATACGCAGGTGATGCTGAATGTGCATGAAGAAAGTCCCATACAAAGGCTGATTTTCTCCATCACAAGTTCATGCTGCAGTGTCTTGGCTCTGGGCTCCTGCTGGCAAAACAGAACTACTACTGGAAACTTATAAATAACAACTAACACATGTCGCCTGTTCTCCATCTTCAACTCGCTTCTGCGCCCTTCACCCCCTGACCCTCTCCTTTCTCCCCACTCTTCCTAAGACTTTGCGTATTACTTTCAACATAAAATTAAATCTGTCCGTGTGCAGATCTCTGGTCCTAGGGATGACTCTCAGATTATGTTGCCCTCTCCTCCCTCTGTTATTTTTGGATCTTTTCCTGTGACCCATTTAGAAGTCTCTTGCCTGCTTCAATTATGTCCACTCACAACCTGTCCTCTTGATCCCATGCCCTCTGTATTACTGAAGCACTGTAATCATGTGCTTACTCCTATACTCACCCACATGTTCAATGTCTCTCTTACTTCCATCTTTAAGCATGCCCATGTTAAGCCCATACTAAAAAGCCCTCGCTAGACTTTAGCAAACTAATGCCCAGTCTCTCTCTTACCGATTGACTCTAAACTGCTAGAATGATTAGTCTTCTCCCGTATCACTAACTACCTTCATGCTCATAACCTATTGGATCCTTTGCAATCTGGATTCCATCCTGCGCATTCCACTGAGACGGCTCTGTGTAAGGTTGTGAATGATCTACAGGTTGCAAAGTCCAATGGTCACTTTTCTATTCATATCCTGCTTGACTTCATCTCTGCTTTTGACACAGTCAATCATACCCTCCTAATGCTGAGACATCACTCCTTGGGCATTTGCAATGAAGTGGCATCCTGGTTTCTATCCTTTCTCTCTTACCGAACTTAGAAGTCATTAGCTCTTTTGGCTATCGATTTTCAACTATCATTTATATGCAGATGATACGCACATCTACTTGTCCACATATACGCTAACTCCTGTCATCTAATCTAGTCTCCTTTCCATCTCCTCCTGGATGTCTCTACGCTACCTCAAATTAAATCTTTGTAAAACTGAACTGATCATTTTCCCACCTAAACCTGGTCCTGCCCTTCTTTCTCTATTTCTGTTGACAATATGTTTCCCCATCCAATCAGCACGCTGCCTAGGAGTAATTATTGACTCCTCTCTCTCTTTTTCTAACCAGATTAACTATGTTGCAAAAACCTGCTGCTTTTTCCTTCTCAATGTAGCCAAAATCTACAGGTTCCTTTCTCTCTCTACCACCCCTATGCTTATGCATGCTCTCATCCTATCGCGCCTGGACTAATGCAACCTACTACTTTCTGGTCTTCCTGCTTCCCACCTCTCTCCTCTTCAGTCTATACTTAACTCTGCCACACATATTGTTTTTCTCTCTAATTGTTAGGTTTAAATGTACTGTAGACAGGAGACATAGGGACCATCGAGGATCCTTTCCACTTCATACTCTTGTTTACCATTGACCAAAATTGGAATTGAGGAGATGAAACATAGTTAGAAGACACAGGCTTTAATAAGGATACATGGAACACATTAGAGATTTTGATCTCAGGAGGAAGTAATAATCGAAAAGCCATAGGGTTAATTACTTCCATGATGGGGAAAGGACCATTGAATTTAGGACCAAATTTGAGAGATGGGAGTTTGAGGTTAATGTTCTTGGTGGAGAGCCATACTTTATCCCCAATTGAGTAAGGTAGAGAAGGTCTGCGTTTCTTAACAGCGTAGGTTTTTTGTATTAAGAAGGCTTTTTCCAGATGTAATTTGGTAGCACTCCAGATTGCAGACATGTGGGCTGCATGGTTATTGGCTTCTCAGTAAGAAGAAAATCTTGTGGGAAGGCTTAAGGATGTTGTCCATACACAGTCAGGAAGGATAATCTACCAGTAGAGGAATGGGTAACATTGTTATGGGTGAATTCAGCCCAAGGTAAAAGGTCCAACCAGCCATCTTGGCCAAGGGAATGTGACACCGAAGGAATTGCTCAAGTGCCCGAATTAGCCGTTCTGCTGCTCCATTGGTTTGAGGGTGGTAGGCAGAAGAGAATTGTAGAGAGATTCCTAGAATTTTGCAGAGGGCTCTCTAGAACTTTGCAACAAATTGAGTTCCCCGGTCAGAGACTATTTCAGCATGTAGGCCATGGAGATGAAAAAAGTGGGAGATAAAGAGTTGAGCAAGTTCAGTAGCAGAGGGGAACTTAGGAAGAGGAATGAAGTGTGCCATTTTGCTAAAGCGATCTATCACAATCCAAATGACAGTATTTTCTCTAGAAGGGGGAAGTTCATCAATAAAATCCATAGCAAGGCGAGTCCATGGGTGAGAAGGAATAGGCAAAAGAGCGATCAGGCTTAGAATTTACACAGACTACACAGGCTGATACAAAGTCTTTTACGTCTTTTTGCATGGATGGCCACCAAACCAGATGGTTAAGGAGTTGTAAAGTTTTAAGGATCCCAGGATGGCCGGCCTGTTTAGAGCTGTAGGTCTGTTGAAGAATAGTTAACCGGTGCTCGGGAGGAATATATATCACACCAATAGGGGTATTGGAGGGTGCAGAGGGCTGACTGGCCAGAAGCTGAGGGGTAAGAGGAGTGGATAAGGTGGCAATTATCTTGGAGGAGGGGATGGTGGGTTCATCCAGGAGTTTCTGAGGTAACTCCTGGAAAGGGCATCGGCCTTCTTGTTTCTGGTATCGGGGCGGTAAGTAATAATGAAGTTTAAATGAGAAAAGAAGAGTGCCCAACAGGCCTGCCAGGGGGTTCAGTCTTTTTAGAGTTTGAATGAATTCAAGATTTTTGTGATCTGTGTATATAGTGACTGGATGGAGGGAACTTTCTAAGAAATGTCTCCATTCTTCAAGGGCCAGTTTAATAGCTAGTTGCTCATGGTTTCCTACATCATAATTTTGTTCTGAGGCTGAGAAATATGCACAGTTTACCATCAATTTTGTATCATTGAGATAGAATTGCCCTGGGTCCAAGCATTTTAGCTAAGCATTTACTTCAAGAAAAAACGGAAGAAGAGGATTGGCATGTTTGAGTACAGGGGCTGAGGAAAATGATTCTTTCAAAGAGTTAAAAGCATCCAAGACCTGGGGAGTCCAGGAGGTAGGTTTATCCCCTTTTTTGATTAAGGCAAGAATAGGATAGATACTGAAGGAGAATCCTTTAATGAATTGCCTGTAATAGTTGGCAAAGCAAATAAACCTCTGAATAGCTTAGGTATTGGTAGGTATGGTCCAATCTTTAACGGCAGAAATCTTGATTGGGTCCATCTCGAAACCGCCTTGAGAAATGATGTAACCAAGAAACAGGATCCTAGGAACCTCGAAAAATACATTTTTTAAGCTTAGCATAAAAGGAATTTTGTCGAAGACAGGAGATAACTTCTTTTACTTGACCTCTATAAGATGATAAGTCTTCAGAGAAGATTAATATATCATCTAAATATACTACCACACAATGACCCAAAAGATCTCTGAACAGGTCGTTTACAAATTCCTGTAATAAAGCTGGTGCATTACAGAGGCCAAAGGGCATGACAAGGTACTCATAGTGCCCATCAAGAGTATTAAAAGCTGTTTTCCACTTATACCCCTGACAGATGCAAATTCGATTATAAGCCCCTCAAAGATCTACAGGGTTATTCAGTAAAAGTTCTTATCATTTAAAATGGTGCTAATTTTGCCCCAACCAATCAGATGTAAGCTTACAAATGTTAAATAAGATTTGATTGGTTGGGGCAAAATTAGCACCATTTTAAACAATAAGAACTTTTATTGAATAACCCTGCTAGTTTGGAGAATATACAGGCATTTCTCTGTTGATAAAATAGTTCTGCAATCAGAGGAAGAGGATAATGGTTTTTGATGGTAATTTTATTGAGACCTCTGTAATCTATGCAAGGACGAAGGCCCCCATCCTTCTTCTCCACAAAAAAGAATCCAGCACCAGCGGGGGAAGTAGAGGGTCGAATGAAACACAGCTGAAGGTTGTCCTGGATGGATTCTTTCATAGACTTACAGGGAGATTCAATTAAAGTTCTTATCGTTTAAAATGGTGCTTATTTTGCCCCAACTAATCAGATGTTAGCTTTCAAATGTTAAATAAGATCTGATTGTTTGGGGCAAAATTAGCACCATTTTAAACAATAAGAACATTTATTGAATAACCCTGTTAGTCTCTGAAGGAGAGAGAGGATAGGTTCGACTACGTGGTGGAATGGTACCTGAGAGTAACACTATAGGGCAATCATATTAACGATGAGGTGGAAGAGTTTCTGCTGACTTTTTACAGAAGACATCTGCAAAATCTTGGTATTTAGGTGGCAAAGACTCTAAGTTCACAGAACAAACAGGAATGGAGGAGGCACAAGAGAAACACTTGGTCTGACAGGTAGGACTCCAATGAGATATGCTATTAGTTATGCCAGTCTATGCAGGGGTTATGAAGACGAAACCAGGAAATACCAAGAACAATGGGTGTGGAAGGACAGTCAATGATAAGGAAGGTGATATTTTCTTTATGTGAAGGACCGACTCTCAAAGACATTATGTCTGTGGTCAGAGAAATAACATCAGAGGAAAGAGGTCTGTCGTCAATGGAAAATACATGGAGAGGGTTGGGCAGAGGCAGGAGGGGAATGTCCAATTGTTTAGCAGTTCAAGGTGTTTGGTGGATTTAATAGAATCTTGCAGGGAGGTGTTAGGTATTCCGCCCAGATGAATCACCTCAATCCTATATAGGCTTTGCAGTTTCCCTGTTTAAGTGAGCAATTCTTGGCAAAGTGGCCCCTTCCCCCACAATAGAGACATAACCCTGCTGTGCATCTACATAACTTTGCTTCTTCAGACAGGTGTACTCTACCAATCTGCATAGGCTCTAGAGCCGGGAGATAATTGGAAGTAGAAGGTTGAGGAGGGGGGTTTAAGTAGGGAGCCAAGGGTGGGAATCTCCTACTGTGTTCTTCCTCAGAAAGGCTTCTCTAAGGCGGGTATCTATCTTGATACTGAGAGAGATAAGTTCATCTAAGTTGGTAGGTAAATCTCTTGAGACCAGGTCATCTTTTAGTTTATCAGAAAGTCCCTGCCAATAGGCAGCTACAAGAGCCCCATTATTCCATGTAACCTCTGCGGCCAGTGTACGGAATTCGATGCCATATGGACTCGCATTACGACCAGGAGCATCAAAGATGGTTTTGAAGGAAGAAAGAAACTCAGCTGAATTATTCACCAGAGAAGAATTATTTTCCCATAATGGGTAAGCCCACTCCAAAGGTTTACCTTCAAGTAAAGAGATAATGTATCCCACCTTAACAAGATCTGACACAAAGTGGGCAGGTTGCAGTTCAAACTGAATCTGACATCTGACAAGCTTGAGGGTCTCCGTTGTAGCAGGGAGAAGGAGGAATTTTTGGTTACTTGTGGCCTTCCATAGGCAGAGGGGGAGGTTGTACAAACGGGGAAGCACTAGCTGTGGGAAGTACTGGAGGAGCTCTTGCTAGTAGAGAAACTAATGCCCGTCCAATACGATTCTGTTGGGCTTCATATGCATCCATCCATGCCGCCATGCCCTGAAGGACCTTTCCTAGATCTAGGGACGTTTCCTTGAGTGAGTCCATGGCCCGAAAATACTGTTAGGTTTACCTGTACTGTAGACAGAAGACGTAGGGACCAGCGAGGAAATCGTCACCACAGGAACAGATGATAAAAGGAACAGGCACGGTTATTATGAAGTGATGAACATAAGTCTAGCAATACCAGTCAGAACCAGGCACAAAATTCATAGGCAAAAAGTGGGTGCCCCTGCGTGATGTCACATGCATCGCATGGCACACTGTCGCACTTTCCCGGCGTCACGCTTATGGCGCGCTGATGTTGCCGCCATGTTGAAAGGACCGGAACGACGGGCAAGTTAAGTAAGCTTCCTTACACTAATAAAAAGGATCCAAAATCTCCTCTGTACCCGTTAAACAGCGCATTGAATACAAAATCATTCTTCTAACCTCTTCGCTCTGCTGCTCCTCCTTATATTTCCTCTCTAATGTCTCCTGCCCGTACCCTCCGCTTATCACAGAACCAGCTCCTGTACTGACCCCCACATGTACTGCTTCCTCTCACCTTAAACCTTTCTCTCTTATGGCTCCCATCCTCTGGAATTCTAATCCCTTCTCTCTACGTCAAGAAACCTAAATTAGAAGGTTTAAATTTAGCCTTACATCCTACCTATCTGGTAACCAGCACAGTATATGATTGCTTTATTTGCACTGCATACGTCTCACTCTAGCATTTATACCCATTCCATTGTATCTGTATGTTACCCACCTAACTAGATTATAAGCTTTACAGGGCAGGGACCTCCTTTCCTCTTGTGGCAAAGCTGTAGCACTTCTATTTAGATAGTATATATATTTATGTACTGAACTGTCTATGTATTTATCCCGCTTGTATGACTTGATTGTATTTTGTTACGTTACAGCACTGCTTCCTAAAGTGGTGCTTTATAAATAAACTATACATACATACATACATTTACTTTATGCTGCATAGGCTTTTTTTTTTCCAATAAAAATTGCTATTTGTCAGTTCCATTTTCAAAATGGTCTTAGATGTTATAGCAAATTCCACTACTAAAATGCTCATGCATTCCCTTATAATCTCCCGTCTTGACTACTGTAACATTCTAACAATTCTGGATTATTGGAGTCGCACACCTTCGGTGAATTCAAAGTGTTTTATTGAAAACCACACATCAAAGTACAACGTTTCGGGGGAACGTGCCCCCTTCTTCCGGTGATGCAATCGCAACAAACAGTGGTGGTAAAATACCCAAACTTCTACATGAAACCACTCCCCTGAAGACTGTAACATTCTACTACTGGGACTCCCAGCCTGTCATCTCTCTCCTCTTCAGTCTATCTTAAACTCGGCAGCTCGGGTCATCTCACTGTCCTCCAAAAGAGAACCCGCAACCCGATACTTAAGTCAATTCTTATCTTCTCTCTTGGTCCCTTGTGTTCCAGGCCATGCCCTCCGTTCCTTACAAGGAAATCTCCACAAACCCCCAACAAACACTGCTTCCTCCTGTCTTACACCATTCTCTCTTGCTGCTCCCTACCTTTGGAACTCTCTCCCTCTCTCGCTTCACCAGGTGACATCCATTAATACTTTCAAATCTAGACTATTATCCTACCTCTGAGCACCAGCACAACAAATAATTGTATATGCTTTCTCAATTGATGTATGAAATTGTATTTAATTTTTAGTTATCTTTATAATTGCTTGCACTTATCCCCTTGTTTGTATACTTTTAAGGAGATGAAATAAAAGTTCTTATCGTTAAAAATAGTGCTAATTTTGCCCCAACCAATCAGATGTTAGCTTTCAAATGGTAAATAACATCTGATTGGCTGGGGCACAATTAGCACCATTTTTAACAATAAGAACTATTATTACATCTCCCTATTGGTATTTTATAATGTACATCGCGCTTTATAAATAAAATTATACATGCATACAAATTTAGCATCCTTGGCGGACTGAATACAAATGCAAAGACATTGCAAATTACAAGATGTTCACTCACAGCTAGCAATTGACAGCAAATCTTTTTAGAATTGAAAATCTGACAAATTTGACTTGTATTATGAGCTGTTTATTTATATAAACTTATGTTATATTCTTTTGCTAAGTTTTGTATGCTCTACGGTATATAGCAGTAACATTTCTTTTTAAAGTTACAATTTGTAGCAAGCGTTATTGTTACTATATGTGTAGTGAATATGTGTATATGTTAACTGGATAGGTTTTCTGATGATGACTCCCTTACAAGACCTTATCATTTGTTCCACAGGAAAATTGGCAGCAATAAAGCAAGTAAAGTACTAAAAACAATTAAAAAATATATATTTTATCTTAATTATATATTTCAAGGATATGTTTGCCACAATGTGCAAAAAAAAAGTACCAATATACTACATAAAACATGAAATGTAATTCACCACACCATCTATCTGTTGTATTCAATTAGATCAACTGGACTTGAAGTTTAGTTCTTGAAGACGTTTCGCTAGTCATCCGACTGGCTTTCTCAATTCAGAATGACTTGTACAAGAATCTTTGGCAATTATGTACCCCATGGCAGACAGTTGGTGTCAAACCCCCCACCTCTATTTAGGCTTGGTTTCTTTATTTTCACATACATGCCCTCCTTAACACCTCTCTTGAACCAGTCACGTTCCTTTGCCAATATTTTAACATTACAATCTTCAAAGGTATGTCCTTTATCCTTAAGATGAAGGTACACGGCTGAGTCCTGACCCGAGGAATTGGCTCTTCTGTGCTGGGCCAAGTACAATGCTGTTTTGTCTGCCATGTACAATGCTGTTTTGACACCTTACTCTGGGTGTTCCTATAACACCTCTTAGCCACTATCCAATCACGCCCTTAACACTTGGCTGTGATATGCTAATTGGGATTTTCCAGGGTACATAACTGCCAAATATTCTTGTACAAGTCATTCTGAATTGAGAAAGCCAGTCGGATGACTAGCGAAACATCTTCAAGAACTAAACTTCAAGTCCAGTTGATCTAATTGAATACAACAGATATACCATAACCTAGATGAATGAGAACCTTCACAAGCATATCACCACACCATCATTCCTATTTTCTGGCCATTACTGATGGCAACAGTCAAGAATAGAATAATAATTATCTGTCGGTCCACTGCCATAACTAGAAAAGGTTTAAAGTTACTCCTCCTCACTCTCTCTCTGTGATCATAACAAAATCCTGACAAAAAATAAAGCAGAAATATTGGGTGTCATTTCAGCACACCAAACATATAATATATATGTATATATATACTTTCTTTAGATTAATCTGCAAGTGCTTGCAAAACTGAATCTGAGGTCCAGAATCTAAAGGGTAAACTTGCAGCATTGCAGGGCTTGGCAAATCTGGGGGAAATGCAGGTACTGGCAGGGGCCAGTAAACTGGAGGGTGGAGATGGGGCAGATAAGGTGGTAAAGGAAGATAGGTTTGAAAGGGTCACCAGGGGAAGTAGGGGACGGAAGGATAGGGGCACTTCTTCCCAGTTGGTCGATCCCAACAGATTTGCCATTTTAGGTGAAGATGTGGAGGACGATGGCTCGGAAGCAGCATGTATGGAGCGGGCCTTTCCCTTGAGCACCCAGGGGACGGCCATCTCCAATACGGCAGGGAGGACAAAAAACTGGGGGCTAGAAAGGATAGGCAGGTGGTAGTGGTGGGGACTCCATTATTAGAAGGGTAGATAGGGTAACTGTCGCCAAGACCCTGCATGCCGAACAGGTGTGGTCTGCCTGGTGCTAGGGTTTGACATGTGGTGGATCGTGTAGACAGATTATTGGGGGGCTGGGAGTGACCCGGCGGTCTTGGTTCACATTGGTGCCAATGACAAGTTAGAGGTGGAGGTGAGGTCTTAAAAATGATTTCCGAGAATTAGGGGCCAAGTAAAGCAAGGACCTCCAGGGTAGTGATTTCAGAAATACTACCGCAGCCACGTGCTACGCTAGGAGACAAGGGAGCTCAGGAGTTAAATGCGTGGCTAAGAGAGTGTGTAAGGAGATGGGGTTTGGGTTTTTAGAGAACTGGGCTGATTTCTCGTTGGCTACAGGCTCTTTAGTAGAGACGTTGCACCTCAATGGTGATGGTGCAGCTGTTTGGGGGAGAAGATGGCTAGGGGGTTGGAGGAGATTTTAAACTAGGTAGGGGGGGAGGGAACGTTGAACTACACAGGGGTAGATAGAGAAGTTAGGGATCAGGGGGCTATTAACACAATGGAGGGAGGAGAAGGGGGAGCATAGAGGATAAGGAGGCATGTAGACCATGTATGGAAGTAAATCAATTGATAATCTAAAATGTATGTTTACAAATGCAAGAAGTCTGGCTGGAAAAACCGGCGAACTTGAAATAAAGCTTTAAAGGAAAGGTTTGATGTAATTGGTATGCAGAATCATTGCTTAATGGTCACACGACTGGACAGTAAATATTGAAGGATACTCCTTATTTAGACATGACGTGTAATAAGAAAGGAGAGGAGTATGTATGTATGTTAAACAGGAATTGAAGCCAAATTTAAAAGATGGAATACATGGGGTATGCTTGTGAAGGTTCTCATTCCCCAGGTCATGGTAATCTGTTGTATTCAATTAGATCAACTGGCTTGAAATGTAGTTCTTGAAGACGTTTCGCTAGTCATCCGACTGGCTTTCTCAATTCAGAATAACTTGTACAAGAATCTGTGGCAATTATGTACCCTGGAAAATCCAATTAGCATATCACAGCCAGGTGTTAAGGGTGTGATTAGATAGTGGCTAAGAGGTGTTATAGGAACGCCCAGAGTAAGGTGTTAAAACAGCATTGTACATGGGCAGTTGGTGTCGAACCCCCCCACCTCTATTTAGGCTTGGTTTCTTTATTTTCAAAAAATGGCCTCCTTAACACCTCTTGAACCAGTCACGTTCCTTCGCCAGTATGTTAACATTACAATCTCAAAGGTATGTCCTTTACCTTAAGATGCAGATACACGGCTGGTCCTGACCCGAAAGATTGGCTCTTCTGTGCTGGCCATACGTCGATGCAGTTGCTGTTTGGTCTCCCCCACATACAAATCAGAGCATTCTTCACTGCACTGCACTGCATATATGATGTCGCTTTTCTTGTGTTTGGTATGGGTTTGGATGTACCAATTGCTGCCTCAGTGTGTTGTTCGGTTAAAGCAGACAGGGATACGATGTTTTTGAAAATTCTTCTTAATTTCTCAGAGACCCCTGTACATATGGGAAGACCATGTTCTTCCTCCTGTCTTGTTTTCCCCTTCACTGTTGGTATCGTGTTCTTTTCTTTCCTTCTACTTCTTTTGACAAAGGCCCAGTCTGGATATCCACAGTTTTAAGGGCTTTGAGATGTTTCATTTCTTTAGCCTTCGCCTCTGTGCTAGTGGGGATGTTGTCGGCTCTGTGTTGCAGGGTTCTGATGACCCCCAGTGTGATCTAAAGGGTGGTGGGAGTCAAACATCAAATACTGATCTGTGTGTGTTGGGTTCTGTAAACCTACTCCAGTTTACCATTTCCTTAACTTCTACCAAGCTGTCCAAGAAAGCCAGTTTGTTGTTTTGTACTTTCCCTTGTGAATTTAATGTTTTGGTCCACCGCATTAATGTGTTCGTGAAAGCTTGTACTTCCTTCTGGTGGATTTTAACCCAGGTGTATCAACATATCTGAACCAGTGGCTGGGTGCTATGCCTTAAAGGTATAAGCCGCTGTGTTTCTACCTCCTCCAGTAAAGGTTGGCCACAATAGGTGAAACTGGAGATCCATAGCACATCCATGTTTTTGCTTATAGAACTTATCCCTGTATTTGAAATAGGTGGTATTCAGGCACAAGTCAACAAGGAACACACCTGTTCTGGGTTGAGATCAGTTCTGCTGGTAAGAGTGCTGTCTTGGCCCAGCCGTTTTCTCACCAGTAACAGCCTCCTTGGTGGGTATACAAGTGAAGAGAGATGTCACATCATAGGACACCATAGTTTCTTCTACACCGAGTACTATATCTTCAATCTTGGTGGTGAAATCCTGAGAGTTCTGGATGTGATGCTTAGAACTTCCCACCAAAGGTCCTAAGATGTTAGCTGATATTTTGCCACCTTGTATGTTACCGAGTTGATGCTGCTGACTATAGGTCTTAGTGGGGCCCCTTCCTTAGATACATAAGAGAGGGGCCCCAAAGACCTATAGTCAGCAGCATCAACTCGGTAACTACAAGGTGGCAAAATATCTAGCTAACATCTTAGGACCTTTGGTGGGAAGTTCTAAGCATCACATCCAGAACTCTCAGGATTTCACCAACAAGATTGAAGATATAGTACTCGTGTAGAAGAAACTATGGTGTCCTATGATGTGACATCTCTCTTCACTTGTATACCCACCAAGGAGGCTGTTGACATGGTGAGAAAACGGCTGGGCCAAGACAGCACTCTTACCAGCAGAACTGATCTCAAACCAGAACAGGTGGTTTCCTTGTTGGACTTGTGCCTGAATACCACCTATTTCAAAATCAGGGATAAGTTTATAAGCAAAAACATGGATGTGTATGGGATCTCCAGTTTCACCTATTGTGGCCAACCTTTACATGGAGGAGGTAGAAACACAGGCGCTTAATACCTTTAAGGGCATAGCACCCAGACTGGTTCAGATATGTTGATGACACATGGGTTAAAATCCACCAGAAGGAAGTACAAGCTTTCACAGAACACATTAATGCGGTGGACCAAAACATTAAATTCACAAGGGAAGAGGTACAAAACAACAAACTGGCTTTCTTGGACTGCTTGGTAGAAGTTAAGGAAAATGGTAAACTGGAAGTAGAGGTTTACAGAAAACCAACACACACAGATCAGTATTTGATGTTTGACTCCCACCACCCTTTAGATCACAAGCTGGGGGTCATCAGAACCCTGCAACACAGAGCCGACAACATCCCCACTAGCACAGAGGCGAAGGCTAAAGAAATGAAACATCTCAGAGGAGCCCTTAAAACCTGTGGATATCCAGACTGGGCCTTTGTCAAAAGAAGTAGAAGGAAAGAAAAGAACACGAATACCAACAGTGAAGGGGAAAAGCAAGACAGGAGGAAGAACATGGTCATCCCATATGTAGCAGGGGTCTCTGAGAAATTAAGAAGAATTTTCAAAAAACATTGTATCCCTGTCTGCTTTAAACCGAACAACACACTGAGGCAGCAATTGGTACATCCGAAAGACCCAATACCAAAACACAAGAAAAGCGACATCATATATGCAGTGCAGTGCAGTGAAGAATGCTCTGATTTGTATGTGGGGGAGACCAAACAGCAACTGCATCGACGTATGGCCCAGCACAGAAGAGCCAATTCCTCGGGTCAGGACTCAGCCGTGTATCTGCATCTTAAGGATAAAGGACATACCTTTGAAGATTGTAATGTTAACATACTGGCGAAGGAACGTGACTGGTTCAAGAGAGGTGTTAAGGAGGCCATTTATGTGAAAATAAAGAAACCAAGCCTAAATAAATAGAGGTGGGGGGGTTCGACACCAACTGTCTGCCATGTACAATGCTGTTTTAACACCTTACTCTGGGCGTTCCTATAACACCTCTTAGCCACTATCTAATCACACCCTTAACACCTGGCTGTGATATGCTAATTGGGATTTTCCAGGGTACATAATTGCCACAGATTCTTGTACAAGTCATTCTGAATTGAGAAAGCCAGTCGGATGACTAGCGAAACGTCTTCAAGAACTACATTTCAAGTCCAGTTGATCTAATTGAATACAACAGATATACCATGACCTGGATGAATGAGAACCTTCACAAACACAGGTAAGTAAAAAACAACAATGTCCTCTTCATTGACATTATTGACTTTAAACTCTTCAGCACAAACCGGGAAACAAAGTCCCTTCCAAAAGTCTTTCAAAGCCAAATTCAAAGTTTATACTTAAACTTTCCCTTTCTAGTTTTTAACTAAATTCCAGACAAACTTGCCCCAAAAGAAAAGCCAATGCACCAAAGTACAAAAAGCTGCACCTCACCTCTCTCTTTGCTGTGGATCTGGGTATTTAATGAAAATTAACCTGGTGGGCACTAGGGGTCCGCTCCCAGCTAAGTGTACACACTTCACAGACGCCTGATGCATCCACAATTCATGGAAGCTGACAGACAATCATGTACAGCTCAAATCCCTTCTCCCCTGGACCACAACACACAGAACCGATTTAGGTGCAGTTTTTGTGTAAACAATTACAAATGTTCTTTAGGCCACTACCATTATAAATTCCTTTGGTTTTTAGACAAAATATCATAATTCAGTGTAAATTTCTTAGTATGGATGTACCAGTTCGATAAGAATGAAAGTTAACCTCTGCAACCCTCCTGTACTGTTTCTTTCTATAAAGAAAACTTTCTTCTGCAACCTACCCCAAAGATTCTACTAGGTGGAATAAGAGTACATGTAAGTATCTTTTTATCTTTTGCTTGACAACATAATTGAACAAAAAAAAAAGTAAACCTGCGTGATTTGAACCTGTGTTCTAATGGCTTTGTTTTCTAAAACCTCACTTTAGGCTGTTTAAAAGTTTCTACATATATAGAAAAATTTTATATTGGAACAAACAATTAAAGCAATAAACTCAGTCATCATAAGTCTGTTTTGTATTGATTCAAAGAATCAGGGGATTTGAATTGTGTGTTCTAAAACCTGGCATTTATTATTTGGTGGCACAGAACATTGAATACTGGGGAAATTGGTGTGGCTCCTTTAAAAAGCCGACATGGTTCTGTGCGAGTTGTACTGGCAAAAACATGGAAGAATCTTAATTACATGTACTAATGCAACTTACTAGAGAATCGAGTTTTACAATCAATAGGTGTTCTTCACCTAAAATCAAAAAAAGGTATTTTATTCTCCTTTACTTCCAAATGTATTATATTTGATCTTCCTCCGTTCTTCCAAGCTGCTCTGCAGCTGTAATGCCTTCTGACTGGCAACCATTCACGTGGCACCAGCCTCATAGGCTTGAAACAGGGTTGGACAATATCAGCAGATAAAGAAAAGACCATAAGAAAAGAAAGACCGGAGCATTCATTCTTACATTTCTTTTAAGATAATGCAGTTTTAGTATTTTTTCAAAGTTTAAACATAGCATTTCAGATCCTTAAATACAAGTAAAATCAATCACAAAGTTATTATTTGCATGTTTCAATCGGGCAAAGTTAAACAAAATTTATCATTTGCGGTTTAAATCCTTCCTGTGTATACCGCTACATTGCTCATAATGCCAAAATTTGCCCTGAAATTTCGAAGGTTCTACGTAGGATGAGACTCAGGTAGATCTCTCTATGGGGCACACATTTAAAAAGGTTTGTTAACTTTTCAAAACGCCATTATTGCTTGCTTTTTCCCCCCCGGGTAAATTCAGACTTAACGCATTTATAATCGTCAAAAACCGGCGTCCAGTCATTGTGACCACCATTTCGATTAGCTCCGTGTTAACCACCCGATTTGTATTTTAATAGAAGGATTAGGTAGCAAAAACATTAAGTGGCCATATATCTAGCCGCAAGTGGGTCCTTGAAATGTATTCAGTACATTGTGGAGGGTTTTACATACTAATAAGGGTCCAGGGGGATGGCAGTCTATTTCCCACATTACTCTAATGCTATCGTCCAATGTCCCCTTCACTTTCCTCCGGTTTTAAAAACCAATATCATTATTTAGGCTTCGATTGCAGCCTTTTCTCTTTTTGCTATGATACCCGGACTTAACACATGAATATGTTAATGTCCCCGTTACGCACATTGCATTACTACGCCATGGTGATACTACTGAAACATTGGGGCTTTATAAATATGGGTGAAAATAGTGTCTTTGCCATTGGCAATGTCCTACGAAACTAGTGATATTTTAAATCTGCCCGCCATGGTGGCCAAAAACCATGAAAAATTGAGCTTTTTACGAGTACACAACAGCTCTAAAATGTAAAAATATGTAAGGGGAAAAAATGAAAATTACATTTTTATTTATGAAAAAAACTCATGTTTTTATATAGGAGACTGCTGATTAACATGACGCAATTGTTTGAGAAGCAACACCCTTCCTGATTAAAAAAAATCAAAGATGAATAATTTTAACCCCTTCCTGAGCATTTTTTATGTGTCATTCTTTCATGTTTGTAAAATGCTTTCATTTACGAATTATAGTGAGACTCTTTTTTAGAAAGGCATCATATGACTAACCTTGAACTCAGTCCATTTCAATCAGTGTGATTTGAGCTACCAGAGACTGCAATTAGCTTGCTCATGATCGCAGAAACAACACCCTTAAAGGTTCCCAGATGTAAATGAAATGTTCTTTTTATGGCCAATGAACTGAAAGAATACTGTGGACTGGCATACTTTAAAATACTGCCTGTAACTCACGATGTTTTACGTGTATTAATGAAGCTCTTTCTGTACATTTGTTGTAAATTTTGAATATGCAACATTTCAGGTGAAATCCTATTACATCGCTTAATAAAAAGAAACTTCAATATCTTAAAGCTTTAAATTATCATTTTTTGTTAGCCATATAAAATCACTTTGTTTGCATCTTACTCTTTCAACCAAACCTCAACATAGTGGGCTGTTCAGAGAAAATCGTGTCCTGTGGGTCCGTTGGAGTGGGTATGATGAAATGGAGTTCTGGGTGGCCTACTAAGAATGCCCTGTACCTGCTGCTGCTACTGGCAGCCCCCCCTGCCCCAGATGGTTGGGGCTTCATCATGATTAACGTATTTAAATAAAGTACGAAATGGTGGAATAGAACAGCAATTATGTTAATTGACTGCAGACACAGCCTTAGGTCCCTACATCATGCCGGCACGAGACATGGGATCCCCCAACATGTCACACGCCATTAGTTTCTATTAAAAGGCACTCAAATTCTTAAGATCACAACATTAAAAGGCGTGGGACAAAAATTCATTCAATGTGTAAAAGGAAAACCGTAATAATTTTATTTGTATTGCAAGTGTCATTAACAATGGATTGACTAGTTCTGACGCATTTTAATGCCCTTCCTACATTGTAAGCAATTGTCCAAACAATGTTATTTGTTTTAATGTGAAAGTTTACAATAGCAGTGAAACTATCAAGAGTACTCTTTTTCATGAATCAACTAAACAAGCAACAAGATGTAAACCTAAATGTGATTTTCATATGAAATTTTAAAAAACCATTTTAAATGCAACCTCTTAGCCTCTGTTTTTTGGAGACCAATAAATTGTAGCATAGTGTCTATACACTGGATCAATAAAAGGAGAACTAAGTAATATAGTAATAATTAAAGTCCAATGTAATTCCTGAAAATCTACATGTTAAATTTAAAATCCTTAGTTTTAAAAACATAATATTATTATGCTAATAGGTTTCCCATGCTCCTTTGGCTGTTGGCAACCTAAGCAACCCCTTTAAGCAAGTTGGCCAATTCTTATTTGGCTGGCCTGCCCTTGGTTCCACACTAGATTAAATTATTCTTTACTCAAATACAATTAACTGCTGCATCCTAACAATGGGCTGATTTTTAAAAGAAAGTTAGTTAAATATGTATTTCAAATGATCCAAACAATAGGGTGACATATCACACCTAATGTGCATGACACCATGGTTAAGTAAAGGTACCAAATAAACAAATAATTGCACAAAGTTTTGTTTTTATCATTTCGTGCATTGTTTATCGCTGAGGAAGACATTTTCTAGTATAAAATTAATTTTTAATCTGCCTTACCTTACATCTTTGTTCAAGCTTTGAAATCTGATCTTTAGTAATCAATCTGTGGGTCTCTTTTTGACGTACAGCTCAATAAGGTATTGGTATGGCTGCCTGGACTTGATTCATGCAAAGATTTCGTCTGTCAGCTTTAGTAAAAAAAATCCAAGAAAGCATTTTATATGATGTCATCCCTATTCAACAATTTTCAATGGTATTCAACAAATATTTTCCATTGCAAAGAGTTCTAAGGACAACACTCACCCTCATAAGAACTCTTTAGAAAGAACGGCCTCTTTAAAATATGTGATAATCATACTTTTTCCATGAATTCATTACTACTGGATGCCTGCTATGCTTCTGGATTCCTGGGCATGCCAGGAAGAGGCAGACAGGGATTAACATTTAATTCATGGGCTGTGATGTCAACTGTCAAATCCAAAAACTGACAGTACTAACTGGAAGAACCAGGAAGTCGAAACTGGGGAAACAAGACATTGTGTAGGATTTCAGGTTAGACTTCTAATTTCAGATTTCAAACTATTACATTTTAGGGTTTTGGTGGGAGTGATTACCTGTATGTAAGTTTTCATTTTGGGGCTGTGCCTTGCCCTTTAGTCAACTTGTGACATGTGCCACGACAATTGATTCTATGTGAAAAACATCAATAGTTTAAGCTTTTTAATTACAGAATCTGCACTATGCAGTTATAGTTTATTTTATTTGGAAAAAAAGCAATTGTACAGTCCAACCTCTTATACAGTCCTACCATCCAACAGATCAGAGGGGGCCAAACAAAAAAATTCACCTTTAACCCATTATGGGCTGTGCAAACATACTCAGGTAACAACAAAGCCTCTGGGTGAAATGTTATAGCTTTTCAAGAAAAGAGTCCTCTTTACTTTTTTAAACACACCAAACAATTGATTAATTTTCTTAAGTAAGCAGTTAAAGCCTCAGAACATGTTGCAAGGTTGACGCAACCAATAAATATTAACTTGCATTTATTAATCGTCAGGACCCTTAGGTTATTTAGGAATCACGAAATGACCCACCACCTGCTTTATGTCTACGTATAATTGCTTATTATATCAATTGACTCTGCAACAGAGAAGAGTGAAATTCAGCATGCACTTTAAATTATGCTTTATATGATTCCACTAAACTTTTTAGACAATCCACCCAATCAAAGAAGCATTGATTACCACTTTGTCTCCCACGCATGTGGATACGTTTTTTCCCTTTTTTCCCTTTTTGTTTCTGGAAAATATTAATTTACAATTGATTACTAATGTTTTCTTTTCCTTCTTCGGTGACATATTTTTCAAATAATACTAAAGTAATGAAAGACACAAATTTAAAGTATATTGCTACAGACTTGTAATGTTTTTAATGATAAAAATGCGGCATGCATGTGCATTAAGAAGAGAAGCCAAAAGTTGTCTAGATACCTGGTCAGTAGCAGCACCCACACCATACTTCAAAATGCTTATTGCATGAAGAACGGGAAATATAATACTCACTGCCAACTTTCCCCTCCCCAAAACTATAAAATACAAACCTTAAAAAAATTCAAACTGAAAGCCTTTTAAAAATTTTTCTTAGATTGCAATACAAATACCTTAGGTCATTGACCCCTAGGTATTTAAGAACCGTGCATAGTTTACACATGAATTTCAAACACCACTATTTAGTGGAACACTGGTCTTTAAAGAATACTAATTAGATAAAAAAACAAACAAACAACTATGAGCTACTTATTTGGACATACCCAGGACTATAGTGCCTCTGCCCAGTCAATTGACCCAGCTATGATTGGACCCTAAGAGCTGATCAGTTTAACACTGTTCTCACTAGAGGTTTTCCTTTAGAAACCAGCTCTACATCAGCTTGGCCAAGCGGTTTTATTTTAGCCCTGTGTGAAACCTGGACTACAGGTAAAAGTAACTAACATGCCATATATACCAGTTTGAGTGTTTTATTTTACAATAAACTGCTTCCATGATTTAAATAAATGCATGTGTGTTTTCTTGCAAGTTTTAATGGTTGTTAAGGCCTGCCTAAATCGTAATGAATGTCTGTCTTACAATTCCCTTGTTACTGCTTGGTTATTGAGAAGAAACAAGCAATTCTATTAAAGGCAACACTTTTAATGCGTGTGAAGGTTCTCATTCATCAGGTCATGGTATAATCTGTTGTATTCAATTAGATCAACTGGACTGAAATGTAGTTGTTGGAAGACTTTCGCTAGCACCGACTGGCTTTCTCAATTCAGAATGAACTGTACAAGAATCTGGCAATTAGACCCTGGAAAATCCAATTAGCATATAACAGCCAGGTGTTAGGGACTTCGATGCATTAGAATATTGAGATAAGAGGGGTTATTAAGCCCAGTCAATTTAAACAGCATTTGACATGGGTCACAGTTGGATGTCGAAATACCCCCCCCCCCCCCCCCCCCCCCGTACCCTCCCCCACCCCCCCCTCTCTATTCAGGCTTGGTTTCTTTATTTTTCGATAAATAGCCATGTGGGGGGACCAAAACAGCAACTGCAACATCGTATGGCCACACAGAGGCCATTCCTCGTGTCAGGTCCTCAGCCGTGTACCTGCATTTAAGGAAAAGGACATACCTTTGAAGAATTGAATGTCAAATCTGGCAAAGGAAACTGACTGGTTACGAGAGGTGTCAAGTAGGCCTATTTTTTTTGCCATAGTTGTACATTATAAAATACAGAGTAAATTAAACAGGGGATAAGTGCAAGCAATTATACGAGAAATAAAAATTACATCCAATTTCATACACAGGTTACGACCACAGCTATAAATTATGTCTTGACACATAGAAAATGAGATCCCTGCCCAAAGAACTTCTAAGTGGGTGGGACCACATACAGAAAACACGTGGGGTTGATGGGTGGGGTATAAAGTGCTTGAGGTGGCTACAATAATTTGTTGTAAGATACAGTCTAGATTGGAAAGTATAATGGTGTCACCATGGCAAAGCAGAGGGGAGCGATGCCAAAAAGTAGCATAAATTGTAGCATAATTTCAACATGTTAATAAGTTATTTATGAATTAATATATGGAACTATGACAAACATATTTTCAGTCACAATTGACCAATAAATGGAACAGTACATTTCAGGGGCATTTAAGAGAAATTAAGGTCAGGATGCCGGTCTTAATTTGCTGCTAAATTTTCATTTGAGTGTTGTCTGGGGCTTTCCTTTGAGATTATTATTATTGAAAATATGTGATGAAAACAGGATTGAAAAGCAATATTTTACTACACACAAATACCAGGAATGCTTAGCTTACCTCTAATGAAATTGTTGCTGCTTTGCTTTCAGCTTCTCTCCACATCCTTTTCTAAAACAAAGATTTTTGTCTCTCAGTTTTGTAGTAGAGTCTTGTCCAAGATGAACCCTTGCACCATAAAAGAATTACAATCCATAAGGTTAATATTTAGTTACACTTTACTAATATTTTTTTATATCTAAGACAATTACCCTATATGTTAATCCCCCCAAAATGCTGCACTTACCTGGTACCCATTGTGAGTACCTTAACTCGTAGTCCTAAAGCCGGTGTTGTAATATTTTGTAAAAAATAAAGTCTCGGTGCTACGGCTGGTCTTTGGCACTGCCCCTCTTCATTCCGCCTGGGATTTCTTTACTGGAAAGATGCTTTGTTGAAGGGCGAGCCTTAGCACCCGGACCTTTGAGGCTTCAATTTTTTTTTTGTTGAAAATTGCAAACGGGGGAGGACCTAGCAGTTTTTGATCCTCAGCAGGGCGGGGAAAAGGAAAAAAAAAAATGATTAGGCCTTTTCAGGAATAATAGAACGTGATATGCAATTACAAAAAGCATTTCCGCACCCCCCATAACTCCCCCCTTTGCATTTCAGGTTATAATGCTGCCATCTTTTAAACAAATTAGTTATGCACGCCTGGACTTGTGTAAATAAATGATTAATCTTTATTAATGAAATCTGGTCTCTGTTTGTGTCCTATTTGGGTACAATTAACACACTTTTTGTATGATCCTACTATGGTGGTTGTGCTATAATGTACAGTACTTTGAACATTTTGGGTGGGGCCACACTTGAATGGGTCCCTTATTTGTTTCCAATACTGGTCATTTAGAATTATTTTTTAAAATAGTAATTTTATCATTTGTAATTTTTAAAATGTTTCTGCTCAATTTATATCTAAATGCTTTTCCCTCCTCCAGATAGCCAGGATATGCCAACACTAAGGCTTCACTGTTTGTTTGGGAATTTGGGAAACTAAGTTTTGTGCGATTGGATAGTGGCGTCCCATAGGGTACCGCACAAGTTGGCCTGTACTAACCGGCACGTCAATCCGGACTAACGCATGTGCTAACAGTAGCACCGATTTTTCCGGCCCAATCGGAATATTGGGCAATTGGGCCAACCAATCTGCCCTTGTGTCCCCCAGCCGCTTTGGTCTTTACCCGGGGTACTATTAGGGGGTGGTTGGTTTGGGAGTGATTAATTGCTGTCCAACCATAGTTTCTTTAAGGGTCTGACCTATCCTGAAACTGATAAGCCATCACCTATTTCACACTATATAACGGTCATTTTATGCTATTCATAAGAATGAACCTCACCTTTTTCTGTATTTTTGCTAAAAATTTCCATTAATGCTTTTGTATCATTAAATATTTCAAATACCACGTATTTATAAAAAAAAAACATCAGGGTTATGTCAATAATAATGGTGCTAATTTTGCCGCCCAACCAATCAATCTTATTTAACATTTGAAATCTAACATCTGATTGGTTGGGGCAAAATACACCATTTTAAACGAAAGAACTTTTATGAATAATGCGATAGAGCGATTATGGTTTGCCCTGAATAATATACTTGAGTTATATGCATGTCAATTGAAAAAAGGTTGATCTTTTGATTGTAAGCTCCTTAATTTAGTTTAAAAGTGCGTTAGAAGCAAAAACACAATTTTTCCTGAAGACTGAATTCAACAATGTACATTGCATCCTATTAATTTCTAATTAAAATTTATACATATGCTCCGGCAGTTGTTTTCCCATTTAATTATAAACCCCCCACAACGCACATAACCCTTACCCCCCAATTATCACATGGGATACCAGTTTGCTGATTGAAGAATTGTCCTCTGCAAATATAACAGATACTAAACTATATTTCACAAAGGTATAACTGCTTAAAAGCTGGACAAATTGGCAATATCTTCTTCTCAACTACACTGGGACCAAAGTTTTGTTGAATACATATCATTTATTTACCGAGTTATAAACCGTCCTAGTTATAAACCTAGGTAACATTTTAGGTAAAAAAGAAGAAAACCACATTGGCTCTAGTATAACCAAGGGGTAGTATTTTCCAACTAACGATGTTTTTGGAAACTACAACTCCCAGCATGCTTAATTTGCTGGGAGTTGTAGTTTTCAAACATCTTAAGTGGCAAATACTTGCAAATATGGGTAAATCCTCCTTTAATTTGGCTACAGTCTGCCACAATAAGAAAGTTTTACTCTTATTTGTAAGTAATTTTGCACTTGTGTGTCCTGTGCAAGTCAAAGTTTCTCCTACTATACCTTGTCCGGCAACCACGCGATCCGCATCCTCTATCCATTCCACCGGCCCTCTCTGCTCATGCCGGGGGGGGGGGATGATGTCACTCTACCCGGCACCTCTCACTTTGCGGCGCCGGTGTGCCATCCGGATGCGCAGAGGCTGTGGAGCAAGGATGCTGACGCGCGGAAATCCTGAAAAAATAAAGCAGAAATATTGGGTGTCATTTCAGACACAAACATATAATATATGTATATATATACTTCTTTAGATTAATCTGCAAGTGCTTGCAAAACTGAATCTGAGGTCCAGAATCTAAAGGGTAAAACTTGCAGCATTGCAGGGCTTGGCAAATCTGGGGGGAAATGCAGGTACTGGCAGGGCCAGTAAAATGGAGGGTGGAGATGGGGCAGATAAGGTGGTAAAGGAAGATAGGTTTGAAAGGGTCACCAGGGGAAGTAGGGGACGGAAGGATAGGGGCATTCTTCCCAGTTGGTCGATCCCAACAGATTTGCCATTTTAGGTGAAGATGGGAGACGATGGCTCGAGAAGCAGCATGTATGGAGCGGGCCTTTCCCTTGAGCACCCAGGGGACGGCCATCTCCAATACAAGGCAGGGAGAAACTGGGGGCTAGAAAGGATAGGCAGGTGGTAGTGGTAGGGGACTCCATATTAGAAGGGTAGATGGGTAATCTGTCGCCAAGACCCTGCATGCCGAACAGTGTGTGTCTGCCTGGTGCTAGGGTTTGACATGTGGTGGATCTGTGTAGACAGATTATTGGTGGGGGTGGGAGTGACCCGGCGGTCTTGGTTCCCATTGGTGCCAATGACAAAGTTAGGGGTGAGGTGAGGTCCTTAAAAATGATTTCCGAGAATTAGGGGCCAAGGTAAAAGCAAGGACCTCCAGGGTAGTGATTTCAGAAATACTACCGCAGCAGTGCTACGCTAGGGAGACAACGGGAGCTCAGGAGTAAAATGCGTGGCTAAGAGAGTGTGTAAGGAGATGGGGTTTGGGTTTTTAGAGAACTGGGCTGATTTCTTGTTGGCTACAGGCTCTTTAGTAGAGAAGGATTGCACCTCAATGGTGATGGTGCAGCTGTTTGGGGGAGAAGATGGCTAGGGGGTTGGAGGAGATTTTAAACTAGGGAGGGGGGGAGGGAACGTTGAACTACACAGGGGTAAGATAGAGAAGTTAGGGATCAGGGGGCTAATACACAATGGAGGGAGGAGAAGGGGGAGCATAGAGGATAGGAGGCATGTACGACCATGTATGGAAGTAATCAATTGATAATCTAAAATGTATGTTTACAAATGCAAGAAGTCTGGCTGGAAAAACCGGCGAACTTGAAATAAAAGCTTAAAGGAAAGGTATGATGTAATTGGTATAGCAGAATCATTGCTTAATGGTTCACACGACTGGACAGTAAATATTGAAGGATACTCCTTATTTAGACATGACAGTGTTAATAAGAAAGGAGGAGGAGTATGTATGTATGTTAAACAGGAATTGAAGCCAAATTTAAAAGATGGAATACATGGGGGTATGCTTGTGAAGGTTCTCATTCATCCAGGTCATGGTATATCTGTTGTATTCAATTAGATCAACTGGACTTGAAATGTAGTTCTTGAAGACGTTTCGCTAGTCATCCGACTGGCTTTCTCAATTCAGAATAACTTGTACAAGAATCTGTGGCAATTATGTACCCTGGAAAATCCCAATTAGCATATCACAGCCAGGTGTTAAGGGTGTGATTAGATAGTGGCTAAGAGGTGTTATAGGAACGCCCAGAGTAAGGTGTTAAAACAGCATTGTACATGGCAGACAGTTGGTGTCGAACCCCCCACCTCTATTTAGGCTGGTTTCTTTTATTTCACATAAATGGGCCCTAACACCTCTCTGAACCAGTCACGTTCCTTCGCCAGTATGTTAACATTACAATCTTCAAAGGTATGTCCTTATCCTTAAGATGCAGATACACGGCTGAGTCCTGACCCGAAGAATTGGCTCTTCTGTGCTGGGCCATACGTCGATGCAGTTGCTGTTTGGTCTCCCCCACATACAAATCAGAGCATTCTTCACTGCACTGCCATGCAATATGATGTCGCTTTTCTTGTGTTTTGGTATTGGGTCTTTCGGAGTACCAATTGCTGCCTCAGTGTGTTGTTCGGTTTAAAGCAGACAGGGATACGATGTTTTTGAAAATTCTTCTTAATTTCTCAGAGACCCCGCTACATATGGGAAGACCATGTTCTTCCTTGTCTTGCTTTTCCCTTCACTGTTGGTATTGTGTTCTTTTCTTTCCTTCTACTTCTTTTGACAAAGGCCCAGTCTGGATATCCACAGGTTTTGGGCTCCTCTGGAGTGTTTCATTTCTTTAGCCTTCGCCTCGTGCTAGTGGGGATGTTGTCGGCTCTGTGTTGCAGGGTTCTGATGACCCCCAGCTTGTGATCTAAAGGGTGGGTGGGAGTCAAACATCAAATACTGATCTGTGTGTGTTGGTTTCTGTAAACCTCTACTTCCAGTTTACCATTTTCCTTAATTCTACCAAGCTGTCCAAGAAAGCCAGTTTGTTGTTTTGTACCTCTCCCTTGTGAATTTAATGTTTTGGTCCACCGCATTATGTGTTCTGTGAAAGCTTGTACTTCCTTCTGGTGGATTTTAACCCAGGTGTCATCAACATATCTGAACCAGTGGGTGGTGCTATGCCCTTAAAGGTATTAAGCGCCTGTGTTTCTACCTCCTCCATGTAAAGGTTGGCCACATAGGTGAAACTGGAGATCCCATAGCACATCCATGTTTTGCTTATAGAACTTATCCCTGTATTTAAATAGGTGGTATTAGGCACAAGTCAACAAGGAACACACCTGTTCTGGGTTGAGATCAGTTCTGCTGGTAAGAGTGCTGTCTTGGCCCAGCCGTTTCTTCACCATGTCAACAGCCTCCTTGGTGGGTATACAAGTGAAGGAGATGCACATCATAGGACACCATAGTTTCTTCTACACCGAGTACTATATCTTCAATCTTGTGGTGAAATCCTGAGAGTTCTGGATGTGATGCTTAGAACTTCCCACCAAAGGTCCTAAGATGTTAGCTAGATATTTGCCACCTTGTATTACCGAGTTGATGCTGCTGACTATAGGTCTTAGTGGGGCCCCTTCCTTAGATACATAAGGAAGGGGCCCCACTAAGACCTATAGTCAGCAGCATCAACTCGGTAACTACAAGGTGGCAAAATATCTAGCTAACATCTTAGGACCTTTGGTGGGAAGTTCTAAGCATCACATCAGAACTCTCAGGATTCACCAACAAGATTGAAGATATAGTACTCGGTGTAGAAGAAACTATGGTGTCCTATGATTGTGACATCTCTCTTCACTTGTATACCCACCAAGGAGTGTTGACATGGTGAGAAAACGGCTGGGCCAAGACAGCACTCTTACCAGCAGAACTGATCTCAAACCAGAACAGGTGTGTTCCTTGTGGACTTGTGCCGAATACCACCTATTTCAAATACAGGGATAAGTTCTATAAGCAAAAACATGGATGGCTATGGGATCTCCAGTTTCACCTATTGTGGCCAACCTTTACATGAGGAGGAGGTAGAAACACAGGCGCTTAAACCTTTAAGGGCATAGCACCCAGCCACTGGTTCAGATATGTTGTGACACCTGGTTAAACACACCAGAGGAAGTACAAGCTTTACAGAACACATTAATGCGGTGGACCAAAACATTAAATTCACAAGGGAAGAGGTACACAAACAACAAACTGGCTTTCTTGGACAGCTTGGTAGAAGTTAAGGAAAATGGTAAACTGGAAGTAGAGGTTTACAGAAAACCACACACACAGATCAGTTATTGATGTTTGACTCCCACCACCCTTTAGATCACAGCTGGGGGTCATCAGAACCCTGCAACACAGAGCCGACAACATCCCCACTAGCACAGAGGCGAAGGCTAAAGAAATGAAACATCTCAGAGGAGCCCTTAAAACCTGTGGATATCAGACTGGGCCTTTGTCAAAAGAAGGAGAAGGAAAGAAAAGAAAAGAAAACCAACAGGAAGGGGAAAAGCAAGACAGAGGAGAACATGGCTTCCCATATGAGCAGGTGGTCTTGAGAAATTAAGAAGAAATTTCAAAAAACATCGTATCCCTGTCTGCTTTAAAAAGAAACAACACACTGAGGCAGCAATTGGTACATCCGAAAGACCCAATACCAAAACACAAGAAAAGCGACATCATATATGCAGTGCAGTGCAGTGAAGAAGCTCTGATTTGTATGTGGGGGAGACCAAACAGCAACTGCATCGACGTATGGCCCAGCACAGAAGAGCCAATTCCTCGGGTCAGGACTCCGCGTGTATTGCATCTTAAGGATAAAGGACATACCTTTGAAGATTGTAATGTTAACATATGGCGGAAGGAACGTGATGGTTCAAGAGAGGTGTTAAGGAGGCCATTTATGTGAAAATAAAGAAACCAAGCCTAAATAGAGGTGGGGGGGTTCGACACCAACTGTCTGCCATGTACAATGCTGTTTTAACACCTTACTCTGGGCGTTCCTATAACACCTCAGCCATATAATCAAACCCTTAACACCTGGCTGTGATATGCTAATTGGGATTTTCCAGGGTACATAATTGCCACAGATTCTTGTACAAGTCATTCTGAATTGAGAAAGCCAGTCGGATGACTAGCGAAACGTCTTCAAGAACTACATTTCAAGTCCAGTTGATCTAATTGAATACAACAGATAATACATGGGGGGAGTAAACGATACGGCAGAAACATTATGGGTGGAACTGTGTACAGGAAGCAAGAAGGTAGGTAAATTAATTGTTGGAGTATGTTATAAGCCACCAAATGCTGGGGAGGAGGTGGAAACGAATCTCCATATGCAGTTGGCGAAGGCTGCTGGTATGGGGCATGTTCTGGTCATGGGGGATTTTAACTACCCTGACATAGATTGGAGTAAGGGAACTGCCAGCACCACAAAAGGTATAAAGTTCTTAAATTTCCTATATGAGCATTTTCTTTCACAGATGGTAGAAGTTCCTACTAGACAGAATGTGTTGTTGGATCTGGTGATATCTAATAACCCTGAGCTCATTTTGGAGATGAGGGTAATGGGAAGCTTAGGGAATAGTGGCCATGATATAGTGTCATTTAATATAGGTTGCAAAAACCTAAAGTGCACTGGCTTAACAAAAACTTTTAACTTTAGGAAAGCTAATTTTATGCTGTTAAAGGAATCGCTCCTGCTCATAGACTGGGGGGAACTGTTTCTAGGTAAAGATACTGAGCAGATGTGGACCACTTTTAAAGGGATATTAAACTATTACATTTCTAAATCGGTATCTTTAGGTAACAAGTGTAAAAAAATTAGATCCAGTCCTGCATGGCTTAATGCTCAGGTAAAAAGGGAGATGGAAAAAAAGAAGAAGGCTTTTAAAATTTTGAAAACAGAAGGCACAGAACAGGCTAAAATAGAAACTAGCTATTTTAAACTAGCTAAAATAGAAAATGAAATACGGATTGCCAAAGTCCAACCCCAAAATGTTTTTTAAGTATATAAATGGTAAAAAGATGAGGACTGAGAATGTGGGACCATTAAATAATGGAGCTGAGGTGGTAGTAGAGGATGCCGAAAAGGCTAATCTGCTAAACCGTTTTTTTACATCGGTTTTTACTGTTGAGAATCCTTGTCCTCCTTACAGTAGGGATTGTAATAATATGCAGGGAAGAAATGAAGAGTTTTCACATTGGATAACAGAGGATATGGTACGGAAACAATTAGACAAGGTTAATATCAATAAAGCGCCAGGACCAGATGGATTGCATCCTCGGATTTTAAAGGAGCTTAGTTCAGTTCTATCTAGACCACTGTTTCTCATCTTTTCAGATTCGCTTTTGTCTGGGGATGTGCCGCTGGATTGGAAAAAAGCCAATGTAATACCAACATTCAAAAAAGGTAGTCGTTCACAGCCTGGAAACTATAGACCTGTAAGCCTAACATCAGTGGTAGGGAAGGTGATGGAAACCTTGTTAAGGGATCATATCCTTGACTTTGTTTCCAGGGATCATCTTATTAGTAGTAGTCAGCATGGATTTATGAGAAATAGATCATGCCAGACAAATTTAATTGGTTTTTATGAAGAAGTGAGTAAGAAGCTAGATTCAGGCACAGCAGTCGATGTGGTATATTTGGATTTTGCAAAAGCTTTTGATACTGTGCCACATAAGCGACTAATGTATAAACTGAGGACTGTTGGCCTTGAAGAAAACATTTGTTCATGGATAGAGAACTGGTTATTGGACCGCAAACAGAGAGTGGTGGTTAATGGAGCTACATCTATGTGGGCTAAAGTTCTAAGCGGAGTGCCTCAGGGTTTTGTACTGGGGCCACTTCTGTTTAATCTGTTTATAAATGACTTAGAAAAGGGCATTGACAGCAAGGTCTCAGTATTTGCTGATGACACTAAACTATGCAGAGCTTTGGAAACTTCCAGTGATGTGCAAGTGCTGCAAGCAGACCTAGATAGATTATCAAAATGGGCAGCAGAATGGCAGATGAGATTCAATGTTGATAAATGTAAGGTGATGCATTTGGGATTTAATAATCCCTGTGCCACCTACACCATAAATAACTCTGTGTTAAGTGCATCTGTAATGGAAAAAGATTTGGGGGTTCTGGTAGATAACAGACCTAGCCATAGCAAACAATGCCAGGTAGCAACGGCTAGAGCAAGCAAGATATTGTATAAAAAGGGGAATAGATTCAAGAGAGAAAAATATTATTCTCCCTCTTTACAAGGCACTGGTAAGGCCTCATTTGGAATATGCGGTGCCGTTTTGGAATCCCATATACAAAAGGGACATCTTGGAAATTGAGGCAGTTCAGAGAAGGGCAACTAAATTAATAAGGGGGAATGGAGGGGCTCGAATATGCAGGCAGATTAGACAAGTTAGGGCTGTTTACATTGGAGAAGCGATGTTTGCGTGGGGACATGTTTACCTTATACAAATATATTAATGGCCCATACAATGAACTCTCTGGTGCATTGTTCACTAATAGGTCATATCAGAGGACACGTGGACATCCTCTAAGGTTGGAAGAAAAGAAGTTTCATCTTCAGGTTAGGAAGGGTTTCTTTACAGTGAGAATGGTGAAATTGTGGAACTGTCTTCCGGCAGATGTGGTAATGGCAAGTTCATTGAATAGCTTTAAAAAAGGCCTGGATAAGTTTCTAAAACTAAAAAATATTGAGAATTACTGGTATTAATACATATAGATCTGGTTGATCCAGGGATACATTCCGATTGCCGTTTGGAGTCAGGAAGGAATTTTTTCCCCCTTTTTAGCTGGGGTTTTTTGCCTTCCTCTGGATCAACTGTTAGGTAGGGTTAACCTAACAGAGGGTGAATAGGTTGGACTTGATGGACATATGTCTTTATTCAACCTTAATTACTATGTTACTATGTAACTCTCCTTCTGTAGAGTGCTTCCAGATCAATGATGGCCAATTGTATCACAATCTTACAATGGTTCTACGATTGGGCAGGCACAATACCACGATTGTTGTGTGTATGGCCACCATTAGCGATTACTGTTGGCTCCCTACACTACAGCACAGGTAGCCAACAGCGGCCAAGATAATGCTGAACATTCTTTATCCTTGGGAGTTGATTTTTTTTACATACCCCATAAATGGATCAACAGGATTGCCCCTTTATATGTAATGTGTGTACCTTGCCACTCAAACTGCAAGCCTTCTTGATGCCCTGTAAAACCCTCAAACTTACCATTGTCTAAGCAAGAGCATAACCTTTCCTTCTGCCTCCTGAATTAACTATTGATTTACCCCTATCCTTGAGAGAAGTCTTATTAAATATTTACTTTTCTGCAGTAGCTGTTGCCAGGGGCGTAACTAACAGGGGAGCAGAGGGAACAACCTCAGGGGGCCCCGAGAGCCAAGAGGGCCCCATCTTCCTTTTTTTCTATGACTGGGGGGCTCAGTGATTCCTAGCCAGTGGCTGTTGCCATTAAAACTAGAAAAAGATATGTACCCGAATTCTAAAATAGTATGTGAAATAGGCAGGGCCTTATTCCCCAATACAGGTGGGGATAATAAAGATGGTGCGTATAGGCAGGGCACTGTCACAGTTTGTCCAAAATTTTTGTTTTTAAACCGCATGCTATTGCACCAAAAACTTAATTAAAGACAGTGAGTGTCTGTCTCAGACAAGGGGGATTTTTTTTAATGTTTATATGTGTGTGTCATGTGTGCAGCTATCGCGCAATCAGAGCGGATGCGATTGCACAAAAAATGTGGAACAAATATGCAACGTGGGGCACCACACGCCAGTGAACTATTGTGCCCATATCAATTGGCCACATAAGTGTCCGCTTGTTAAAGCGAGATTGGATTGAAATCTTAATGGGATTAGTGGGGCCTAGCTCTAAGGGGCATATTTATAAAAGAGCGAAAAGTAGCGAAATGTTTTCGCATTCGCTTTTCGCATGGGTTTTCGCCAAAAAGACAGTTAACGCTATTTATAAAGGTAGCGTTAACGAACGCACATTAGAAAGGCGAACGCACATTATAATGGAATATGCCTTGGAAAAGCGAACGCGCATTAGAAAGGCGAACGCACATTAGAAAGGCGAACGCGCATTAGAAAGGCGAATGTGCAGTGCAAAAGAAAACTGTATTCCAATTGAGAAATTCTAAGAAGATTGACTAAATAAGACATGGCTGACTTCTTGGTAAATGTGAGGTGGGCATTTTGAACTTGACATCATTTTCTAGTGGGCTTTTCTGGTTTCGAATGGTTTTCACAATGCAGTCTTCTTAGATGCGTTAAGTTTTCGCTGCGATACTTTTCGCTCTTTATCGCGCCCATTCGCCATTTTCAGCCGCGACGTGTGTTTTTTTCGCTTTTTTATAAATAAGGTGAAACGAAGCCCCAAATGGCGCTATTTTCGCTGCGATGTGCTGAGCTAATTATTTGGCGAAAAAGACAATCCTTTATAAATATGCCCCTAAGCGTGCATTTACAACCTTTCGATATTTGCATAATTTAAATGTAATATACTTTAGAAAAATGACACCATGCCTGAGATTCCATAAGGACAATGGGTCAGATCTTGCTAATGAGTTAAATAAATTCTAGTGTTACATTTAAAAGTTCCTGCATATTAAATGCATAGTAGCTCTATGAACTTAAATATTTTGTCACAGTAATGCTGCAATGCCTATAAACCAGCATTGCTTCAGCATTCCTTTAGTGTTGCTCATTACTGGGAACATACTGAGTCTTTGTTTGAAATCCATATGGTATGCAGGGAACAAAGGAAACGTTTAAACCAAGTGCTCATCTGTAGTTATCGAAATCAAGCAGAAATATGAATTGTGAAACCATGACATAATTTCCATATAAAACTTCAAAGATATTTTGCTATCATCAGAATGCTCCATCAGTTACATTCTAAGCATACAATTATAGTAGTAGAATATTAAAATGTAAACACAATATTCAGCACGTTTTAGAAGTGCAAATTATTTTTGTGGGAATGTGATCAAACAAATCAAATAATTGAAATAATATTAAAAGAAAGGAAATCCATTGAATGATCAAAATTTTAAGACATTGTTGTGTAAGTGTTAAGACTTTTATAAACAAACACAGCCATAGCTAATTAAATGTAAACAAATAATAATATTATAAACAAAATAGTTAGATGTGTAGGAACTATCACTACAAATTTTACAGAATATATTTTATTTCAGGTAAAAACTTCAGGCTTGACCTCCACCAAGTGGAGAAAATAATTTGTTTTTGGTCAGTGTAATAGCTTTCCAGCAAACCCTATCTCACTGCAAAGTAATCTGTCCTCACAAAGACCAGTTTCTTTAGAGCCACCTGCACCCCGTCTCTCTTAATTCTTTATTAGCTCGAATATCTCAATTGCAGGGTGGGGCAAGTCTTAATACTAATGATGTCCAGGGTTATTCTTACTTTGCACAGTTGTGGAGATGTTATTGACAGGTCTGCAGTGTTTAGGCCACATATGAAACAGGAGTAACGCATGGATAAATATTAAGAATTTTTCTACCATGGCATTTCAGGTCAGTGCAGGGGTGCCCCTACCATAAAGCAAACTGAAACATGTGTTCAGGGCGCGCCCCTGCGGAACACTTAAAAAGCATCAGTTAAAAAAACTCCTTCCTGCACTATCGCATTTAAGCACCGATCCACCAATCAGTCTTGTCAGCCCACCCCCAAAAGTCACACCTATTTTCCCTGATGAAGCCACGCCCGCTTCATGTGCTGCCGCCCGTCTGCTGATAGGCGGCATTTAAAAGTTGTTTCAGGTTTCAAAAACCCTAGGAACACCCCTGGGTCAGTGAGAAACTACAGTACAAAAAACATAGAAACATTAATTTTTGCTATGAACATGCCCTTTAATGCCTTATACTTATACTTTTGTTTTAAGTCTGACAAATATATTATGAATTTGTTTCAAGCTAATTTTAATCAATATTAAGCTAGTTTAATCAATATTAATTAAACACAGTAAAATATATACAACAGTTGTTACCATATAGACATTTTAATATTGTATTAATTAACACCAAATAAACAGGAGGGAGGACTGTCACATTTTCACTACAGTATACGATATTGCATTCCAAAAGTATTGGAACAAAGCACAAGTCAACAAACTAGTAGTATTCAATTACCTAATATAGTGTAGTAATCCATCAATAGAATGTTGAACCACTATGAAGATTTCCCTAAGAGCTATAGGTAAACTTAATCCAAAGGAGAAAACACAACATGGAGCAGGCTGCACATAGAGTTCCAATAAAATAGCAATACTTTATTCCAAAATAGGTAAAGAGTGCTGATGTGGGTTGGACGGCGGTGGAGCCAGCAGGGTTCTGAGCTCCTGTCAGTATATCCCTGACTAATTGCTTTGTAAACTTAACTAACCCATGACAGACAGGTGGCAAATGTGTATCCCTCTTATTTTGTTTTATCCAGAAGGTATTCCAGTTCTGTTTCATATCATTCTACAAACAGGAGCACATTGTTTTTAATGACCAGCAAGCTTGAGCTTCTTTTATAGTATAAGAATTTTCATTGCGATGCTAGGGTTTCAAAGTAGCCCTATCTTTTGTCCTCCATAAATTTAGCTATTCATTTTCATGAAAAGTGTGACTTTACCCTGTTTTTTTTTTCTAATATAGCAGTAATAAAGGGTATTTGTAATAGTTTATAATATTTTCTATTTCTTTGGCCCTCTTTCACGTCTCATTTATCATACCCTAATCTCTAGTAAAATCATTGGTGTAAAACTTTACTTCCAGGACATACTTGAGCCTTTCACCTGCTGCTCAAATACTTTTTCCCAGCAAAGGGATGCTACAAGTTAAGACTCCTGTGACTAAAGTTTTCTGAAGTTTGAAGTATTCAAACTTTACTAAGAAAGACATCAAAACAAGCTATGGAAAGGAACAGATAATTTCTTCTTAATCCACTTCATTTACATGCATCATTCATAATTTTCACTCCTAATATTTTATACTTGAATGACTATGTCCTTTAGAATAGCTTCTGATATTCTGAAGCTTTAAGTTTTTATAAGGAGATATTTCAACAGAAACTTTTTATAACCCTATCAAAGACATAATTTGACTGCTCCTTAATTTTAGCTTATTCAGTGACAAGAATTAAGGCATGTTTATTTATGTCATGGTTTATTTCTTGTGGAGGTGCTTTGTAATTTTCTTTTACTAACCAGGCATTCTGACAGGAATCATTACCCTTACTACAGGGTCCGAGTTATCCTTAGCTTTAAGTTTTATTAAGCTTATATCTTTCTTTAACTTAAAAAACATAAAAATGATTGTGCTGTTTAATTGATTATTTTGTTAACCGCAATAAATAAAATAAAAAATCTGCTCTGCACATAATATGTATTTTAAGCCTTCAGAAATACTGTGAAACATTATACTAACTGATAACGACATTCTACAAAATGGTTATGGAAGTTTGAACACTGCAAAATACAAAATGCTGTTTCCATAACAAATACCCAAACATTTGGAGTTGGCAATGAAAAAAGAAAAATTTCATAATGTTGAGTAAAATCCAAACGGACCTAATAAGTAATCATGTTATTAAGTAAGGTAATCTAAGTGTTAGAAAAACCTGTTTAATTTGTAGCCTAATGGGTAATTCAAATCTCCAGACTTTGTGTACTGGCCAGGAGCCAGTATTTCCCACACACCTTGAGACCTGTATCCTTCCTGTTTCTTTATTCCTGTAATGGTCCTTTATCTTACAGCACTGATCAATTATCATCGTCTTCTCCTGGTAGTTCCTCTGTCTTCACGTCTTCTAACCAATCCTCATTCTTTTTTGCCACTTTGCAAGCTCACATATGCATCCCTCTTATCCTCTTCGCAGCTGGATGCAGTTAACTTAAAGGGGATGTAGCCTCATTATTTTGAGATCCTGTGTCTACCAATCTCCTTGCTTCCTTTCTTCTTCTTTTTGTTTTATTGCCTATTTAAAACTTTCCTGGACCTGTCTTGCTCGTAGTGTGATTCTGTTTGCTTATCTGGGCCTGACCATTTACCTGTACCTTGAGCCTCCTGTCTTGACTACTGCCTGTCCCCGACTACATTCTTTCTCAGGGCCACCCTGGGACTAAAGCTGTGTGTAAAAAAAACACATTTTTGGGAAGTACTTTAACTTTAAATAGCAGGGCAAGCCGTGACTATCATTGCACAACAGAATTCAGCTACGACTACTCCCCGTTTCTTCTGAATGGCAATTAATTTGATCAAAATCAATGCTTGTCAGCCCTACAGATCAAAAATCAATGTTAGGCATCATTTACCAGTCCCTGTGGGCATCATTTACCAGTCATTGTGGGCATTATTTACCACTCACGTGCATAAAGACCCTTTTACTTCTGGACAAGCCACACCCCACTTCCAGACAAAACATCACACACTTTTAATTATAAAACCACATCCCTTCTGGTAATGTAACGAGGGGGGAAGCATTTGGATTTTTTTTAGGCGACAAAAAGTCTAGAGACGGCCCTGTTCTCTCTAACCCCTTTACCTTGCCTGGCTGTTTGAGTCTTGTGTATGACTTTTGTTCCTGACTTTGCTCTTGCTTATCCTAGTGTGTATTTTTTCTCTGTCCTCTATTTAGCTATTTCTGTGCCATAGCCTGTCTGTTTTGCTTTGGACTATTGGTAGAAATATAGATCTGGTTGATCCAGTGATACTTTCCGATTGCCGTTTGGAGTCAGGAAGGAATTCTTTCCCCCTTTTTAGATGGGGTTTTTGCCTTCCTCTGGATCAACTGTTAGGTAGGGTTAAAAAAAAAAAAGGGGGTGAATAGGTTGGACTTGATGGACTTATGTCTTTATTCAACCTTAATTACTATATTACTATGTTACTATGTTACTATGACTACTCAAGTATTCCTGGCCTCAGCTCAGATACCTTGCACTGAGCTTAGCTATGTGCGAGAAACTATGATTCTGAGGAAATGTAGGTTTCAGAGACAGTTTAGACTTTTTTTGTTCTGTGTAGCTCATTTACAGCATCACTTGGTGTTATTTTAGATATCTTTATCTAATGGGAAAAGACAGGGTTCCCTTACACCACCTTTATTATTTACACTAGAGGGAGCCATTGGGACAACAAATGCATACCTCTAATCATTTAAAGGGGGTTAGGATGGTAAATGCGCATACACACATGCAATCATAGGGCCAATTGATTATGTATCAATACCAGTAACATGCAACATTCCTTGTTTTCAGAAAATCATGCAGCTTTCTTTTGAAACTATCCTATGAACCTGCCATCACAACTTCCAATGGAAGACAGTTTCATAGTTTTACCATTCACACAGTGAAAAACCCTTTCCAAACTTGAAGATTAAATTTCTTTTCTTCAAGTCTTAAGGGATGTCTGCGAGGTTGAGGAGCTATTGCCTTACTTCCCGTTCTTCAATCAATTGAGCAGGAGCCAGGGAAGAAGGTAAGTATAATTACCTTTCACTCAATCAACCACTGCAGTGATGAAAATCTTCGACCGCTTCCTGGTTCTAATCCACTATAGCGTGTTTGCGTGATATTGCACGATATAGTGGATTAGAACCAGGAAGTGGTCAGAGATTTTCAGCTCTGTAGTGGTGGATCGTGAAAAAGCTAAATTTACTTACCTTGGTCCCTGGCTTCTGCTCAATTGATTGAAAAAGGGGCATAGATCCTTAACCTCCCAGGTTTCAATCAATACATTAAAGGAATAGTTCACTTTTTATCCTTTTTTTAACTATCTCCCTTCAAAGTTCTCAAAGCCAGGCATATTTCAGTGCAAAGCCTCACTCATTTTCTCAGCCCTAAGCCACACCCATTTTGATCTTTTACATTTTTTTTATAATCATTAAATTTTTAGTGAAAAATGATTGGATAAATACATGGTTTCATATAAGTAGACATATGAAATAATATTTAGTAACATATTTTATAGTATGATGGTTTATTCATAGAACATCATGTAGATAATCCTTATGTGTATGAATAATCCAAATAACTTAAATAGGCTAAATTAAATTAACTTGAAAATGAATAAAATTGAATTAAATCAAATTATCTTAACTCAAAATGAATCAAATCAATAAATAAAGAAAATATATTATATGTACCATGCATTCTGGTCCTTCTTATTTTATGTTTATTATAAGGAACAACTTTCTTTTGAGTTTGGATTGTATTATTTTTAATAGGTACCGTACCAAAAAATCTCTGATCTGTGTACCAATATTCCCATTGTTTATAAAAATAGACAAATTTAGACTGTGTTATTGCATATTGTTTCTCATAGTGCATATTTATGCTTAGACTTTTTTAAATTAAGGTTAAGTTGGGGCGTTTTGTGGTGCGCCAGTTTCTTCCTATGAATTGTAATGGGATAATTATAATATGGAAGATGATGATTCTTTGGTTGCTTGGATAAAGTTGAAGGTCGAGGAACAATAGAACCAATTTTGGAGTTAATGTAATATGTTTCTGGAATAAAGAGGATAGGAAATTTTGGATTTTTAACCATGTTTTCTTAATTTTGTTGCAGGACCACAATATGTGGGAGAGAGTTCCTTGGGAATTTCCACATCTCCAACATAGAGGTGAGTATATGGAGCTCCATTTGGCCATTAAAGTTGGAGTTTTTTTGCTATTTCTCAATGCTGAGAGCATCTGGAGACTCTGAATGGTATTATCGCTGCTTCAGCCCATTGCTCTGTTGGGAAGGTTTTTCCCAGTTCTTTTCCCTATTTCATATATGGTTTCAGTTTGATCATAGTATCTTTGTTGTTTATCATGGAGAAGAACATTGTGATTCTTTTTGGTGGGATATTGGAAGTTACAAACTGTAGTTCTGTGGATTCAAATGAAGTTTTCCAGTTGGTTTTAGACTTAGATATAAAGGAAGTTGCTTGAATATTTTATAAAAGTCTTTTTTGTTTAATTGGTATTGTTTTTGTAGTATATTGAAAGGGATTATGTTGCCATGTTTATATAGTTGGTCTATCACTGTTAGAAGGTTTTTGTTCCAGTTGGTTCGGAAATTAGGGATCAATATTTTGGGACTTTCCATAAGGATGTAGTCATTTAGTAGAGTTAGTAGAGTTTGGTTTCTTTGAATGCTTGTGAAGGTTCTCATTCATCCAGGTCATGGTATATCTGTTGTATTCAATTAGATCAACTGGACTTGAAATGTAGTTCTTGAAGACGTTTCGCTAGTCATCCGACTGGCTTTCTCAATTCAGAATGACTTGTACAAGTCATTCTGAATTGAGAAAGCCAGTCGGATGACTAGCAAGAAAATAAAAATAAAAAAAATCCAGCCCACATAAGTAGGTGTATTTTCTCTAGTCATCGATTGATAGCTAGTTCGGTTGGAGGGCTTATTGCCACTTGGATAATTTATCTCTGTAACAGGTCAAAATTTGAGTTATTTATCATACCTGTCTTACTTTGTATAGGCAAAATGATTTATTCCAGTTTAACTTTCCTAGTATGTTTCTCCTTTAGTCTGGTTATCTATGTTCTTTTACTATTATAATTATATAAACATTCGTGATCTAGATGTGATATTATATATTCCATTGTTGGTTATTTGTTATACTGGAAATAGTCCTGTGTTTTTAGTGAACTATTTTCAACTAATGTTAACATATATTAACGTATCAATTTATTGATTTAGTATACCCTTTAGTTTTTCTTGGTAGATTCCAAGCCTTTAATATTTTGTCTAGATGTCTCTATCTAGGGATGTTTTATCAAAATATTTAACTTAATTATGATTAGCGATTTAAGTCATTTATATTTCTTAGAGTATATTTGACCTTATCAATTTTCCAGTGCATGTAATAACTATTATTAACTTGTAACAATAAATTGGTTTTGTAAGCTTTCAGCTTCTTCTCAATATATTTTAAATCTGTGTTGCTTTTATTTCTGATTATCCTTATGTAAACATGCTGTATTAAAGTATTAAATTTGACTGTTAACTGGTTTTTAACACATAAAGACATTATAATTCACTATTTTGATTTGTAACAACATTTTGTTTTCATAAACCCTTAAAATTTACTTAGTATATTCTCTATACATTCTGAACCGGTAAAGCTCATCATGCTTCTAATAAGCTCTATCTTAACTTAATATATCGAAATAAACTGAGATATCTGACTAAACTGTCTTCAACAATTCAAAACATTGTATTTCATATTTACATTTGGGGTTTAGCTCAACTCTGTTATTTTCCAAAACACGTATTTACTGTTATCAACTTATAACATCATATTGAAATATGTGTCAATATTTTTAAAGAATAAATTGCTTTTGGTAAAGCAAGTTTTACCTGGATATAACCTTTAGTTACTAACACCATTTAAAGTCATTATACATTGTTATGTAACATTTTACTTATCTACAATCAATTTGTATTCCATTCCTTGTGTAGCTTTTCAAGCTTTTGTAATTCCTTTAAAAGTTGTTTAACTGAATCAGGGATCTTCAATTCCCATTCTTGGCACTTTTGGATAGCCTCAAATGGGGTATTAAAATTGTAGCTTCTATCGTCTTTGGATATTATCAAGAGTACTGGGAAGCCCCAATTGTAGGTAATAGAATTAGATCTGAGGATCTCTGTAGCTGGTTGAAAAGATTTCCTTGCTTGCATTGTAGAAGGAGATAAATCTGCTAAGAATTGGAGTTGTGCATATTTTTCTGGGATTTCCAATCTGTTCATTGTGGCTGTCATAAAAAGTTCCTTGGTTTGAAAGAAGTGGAATCTAGTGATAACACCTCGATGGAGGGGCATTTTTTGGTTTAAATAATCTGTGTGTTCTGTCCAGTGAGCGTTCCATTTTAGATAAATTAATAAATTAAATTAGTTCCACTAATTTATTAAATGAGCTTGTAAATTCTGCCATCTTGTTTTCCATGTGAGGTACGCTCAGCTATTTCAGTTAAGTCTTTTTTAATAGAGTTTACCATTTCTGTGACATCAAGTTTAAATGCTTTATGTTGTGAGATTAACATTTCTTTCAGAATAGTTTCTGATACTGGTGTGTCTGAGACAGGAAAGTTATGTAAGTTTTTGACAGTACCTGTTGCTGTTTTGGTTTGTTTTCATTGGTTGTTTTCCCTTTTTTGCAGGTTGGGCCTTGTTTTACCCCTGTTTGTGGAGATTGTTTGCTGGATGTAAGATCGTACTTTTCCAGGTAAGTATATGAGTCTTTTGAATCTTCGTGAGTTTGAGGTATTGGAGTAGAGGGATTACTGTAGGAGCTCTGCTCCAATTCCCCTCTCTCCTCTGTGTTTTGTCTCTTGCAGCTTTCTCCTCCATCTGGCCTGATGTCCACGCCTTCCACATGGGTGCCGTCATCTTGGATTCCTTCGTGGGAGTCCTGGCTGCTGGGGAAAAACTGTGTGAGTTTCCTTATTTGGGATTTTTGCGTTCCCGTTAAGTTTCAGCCCATTCTTGGGTCTATTAGTAGGGTATGTTGTGCTGTGTGCTGTGACCTGTATTTGTTGCGCTGGGTTGTTTTATCTGGGTAGCTCAGTCTGGAGCTAGCAGACCATGCACCCTTCTCCTCCGATAACAGGCCATGCCCCCCGATCTTTTACATTTTAGTAACCATACGGAATAAGTAAAATAAAAAAGTAAAAAAATGTAAACTACGAGTAGCACTTAACAAATTTCTCATGAACAGTTATAATAGGTTCACCTTCAACATCTAATTAATATATAAAGATCAAAATGGGTCTCTAAGATAAATAATAAAGAAAGTCAGATTTTTTTTTAGAAAGGTAACCTATCCGTTTTTGCATTTATTAAAGTAATGGGGGGTAAAGGAGGTATGTCTTACCTCCCATTCTTTAATTAATCTAACAGAAGCCAGAAATGAAGATAGAAAATGTACCTGTGATCACGACCTAACTCTGGCTCCTCTGACAGGTCCCGACTGTTTCCAGTTTTAACTAAACTATAGTGCTCACGCTAATGGTGTTGGGGTGGGGGAGCCAAGAGGCTGTGTCTTTTTATTTGTCCATCTTTGCACTTATTTATACAAGAGTGTGTGTTGTTGCTTGCAATATATATATATAAGCTTGATGCAAGCTGCATTTATTTTAAGTATAGTCATACAGCATATATTTAATACAGTGGCAGTGTAGAAATTCAGCATGTAGTAGCATAAAGTAGAATTGATCCAGGGAAATTTCCGATTGCCACTTAGAAGGAAGGAATTTTTTTCCCCTTCATAAATTTGGTGGGGTTTTTTGCCTTCCTCTGGATCAACAGTTAGGCAGGAAATGAGAATATTGCTAGTTGGGTTGGACTGGATGGACGTATGTTTTTATTCAACCTCAAATACTATACTAAGTTTTTCCTCTTGTAAAAGAATTTGTTAGAAATTAATTCTATGTCGATATATGTTTTGCGTCTAAAAAGGAAAGGTGGCAATACCTGTATAATTGTAAGAGTGAGACCTTAATAAGGTACTCTTATAAAAACAATAAAGTGCAGGGCTGTAGGTGGAAAATAAATAAAACTCGTCATACTCTTTAACATTCCTCTTTAAGAAGGTGCACTTCCCCTTTTAGATGGTAATATTGCTACAGCTGACAAGAGCTAGATACCTTAACACTGCTACTAGGAATGTGCAAATCAGTAAATCTCAGTGAAGCTCTCTGCACCTACTAGTGTGTTTTGCAATTTGAACATTTTTGATTTAGTATATTCATGCAACAAGAGGAGGGGGTTGAAATCATGCATGTGCAGCATGTAATGAAGGCAAAAGAACTGGCAGCTTTAGGGAACACAAACAGGGAGATGCAATATTGCGTGCTAACGGAAAAATAAGCGCTAAACTCACGCTAACCATTGTACTAATGTGTTAGCAAGGGTTTTGCGCTGCTTGCGCCACGTTTTTTTTAATTTGAGCAGCGCAGACAATGCAATAAATTTTGCATCTTTTTTTGCACTAGCTTTTTACGCGAAAATTAACGCCTTTTCTATTGTGTCTTTAAAGCTGTGCAAAAGGCTGCATCTTACCACTTGTGTTTTCGCAATGTATTAACGGTCGCAAAGTGGTTAATACATTGCAGGAACAAGTGCTGTTAGGTTGCGATTGTGAAATTTATTGCATCTCCTCCAAAGAACTTAAATTGAGCTCACGCGTGAAAAGGGAGGGTGCGTGAGTGGAGTATTCCATGTTGGGAAGGTTGCTGAGGCGAGTACTTTCTTACAAAATTTTTATTTTTTGGGGTTCTTGTCTCTGTGTTTGCTGATCTCACTAAACTATGTAGAGCTTTGGAAACTTCAAATGATGTGCAATTGCTGCAAACAGACCTAGATAGATAATCAAAATGGGCAGCAGAATGGCAGATGAGATTTAATATTGATAAATGTAAATGTACATTTGGGATGTAACAATCCTGCTGCCACCTACACCATAAATAACTCTGTGTTAAGTGAATCAATAACTCTGTGTTAAGTGAATCTCTAGAGCCAGCAAAATAGTGTCTAGTATAAAGAGGGGAATAGATTCAAGAGAAAAAAATATTATTCTCCCTCTTTACAAGGCACTGGTAAGGCCTCATTTAGATAATGCGGTGCAGTTTTGGAATCCCATATACAAAAGGGACATCTTGGAAATAGAAGCAGTTCAAAGAAGGGCAACTAAAATAATAAGGGGAATGGAGGGGCTTGACTATGCAGGCAGATTAGACAAGTTGCTGTTTACATTAGAGAATGGACGTTTGCATGGGGATATGATCACTTTATGCACAGATTTTAATGGACCATACAGTAAACTCTCTGGCGCATTGTTTACTATTAGATGGACTCATGGATATCCTTTAAGACTAGAAGAAAAGAAGTTTCATCTTCAGGTTAGGAAAGGTTTCTTTACAGTGAGAGGGAGAATCTGTGGAACTGTCTTCCAGCAGATGTGGTAATGGCAAGTTCACTGAATAGCTTTAAAAATGGGCTAGATAAGTTTCTAAAACTAAAAAATGTGAATGTGAAATGAGAGTTACTGGTATTAATACATACACTGCAGTTCTGTTTGATCCAGGGATACTTGGGCGGTCTGGCGGCTTTTCTTGGGTGTTCCTGGCTTGTGCCGATCAGGGTAGGGCTACACACGCAGCACGGTCACTACATTGGGGTCCACTAGTACAGCCCCCAGTCTGGCTTAGGTTGGGCACCTCTGCATTAGTGGCTGCACCAATATATGTTTGGTGCAGAAAGTTAAATGTTTCCTTTATTATTGCTTATTCAGGATGTTCATTTCTTGCTCTCAAGTACTAATGCAAAAATATGATGTTCGAAATCTAAATGAAAAAGCCTTTACCCACACTTCAATTTCTTGTCCCTTATTTCACAGTAAAACAAGGAGTTGCTAAATGTTGTGACGGATGGTAAATAAAAGAAAAAAGTGAATTCCATCTCTTGGAGTTAATCCTCTTTTCTCTAGATAAAGCAACAATAACCGATACAATGTTCACCATTTTATTGTGCCTGAGCCTTACGGTGTAATTGTTTGTATAAAGTTAGGTATATCTGTAAGTGTGCGCAAATTTTATGTACAGTAATGCAGCAGGACCACCATCAAATTGGGTAATTGGGACCACACAAGTTAGAAATTACACTTGGCTGTTGATTATGCCAAAGCTACAGAGGGAAAGGTGGAATAATTCTGCCTCTTTCTACAGGTGCGTGGTTAATACAGTTGAAATGTGCCCTTGTTATGCTTTGGCTGTCTTCCTCACCAGGCCCCACAAAGCAGTGAGCTCTATAATTTCCCAATAGCAGCTTTTTAATTCAGTATATGCTTTATTACATATATACTCAATAGCTAAATCTTGAAACCCTCAGTCACAGTGTTGGTATCATATGGAATGCAATAGTGACCCTTTCCATTCAAATGGTATAATTAATTCTGGGAGTTAAAACTTGTTATATTATCTTGGCAGTTAGAAATTGTTATATTATCTTGATTTTACTTTAGGATACATAAAAAACACCCTAAGGATACTTCTAAGCATACAACTTGCTGTAACCTGCCTAGCTGAAGTAATGAGTAAAAATGGCCATAGGCAGAGTTTCCTTTTCAACCAAAAAAGGAGTAAGAAACAGGAAAGAACACAAGAAAACAGAACTGATCATAATAATACTGTCTCCAATAATGTAGTTGCAGAGCCATAGAACCCAAGAAACAAATGACTAATTACAGACAGTCCCCAGGTTATGAACCAGGTTCTGTAGGTTTGTTCTTAAAGCGCATGTCCACCCCCAAAATGACATTTGATATTCAAATAGAGAAGCCCCCAACCTTAAGAATGCTATACTCCCACTGCCCAGAACTGCACACAAAGCTAGTTATTTAGCATGATCCCTGCAGGCAATTGGCTGAGAGCAGGGAAATCTCAGAGCGTTCACACATGCTCTGTTCTTTTGCTTTTCATTGCTCTTACTGGACATGCCTCCAGGTACACTCATTAGTCATTAGCTGTGATAACCAGGAAGCGAAAGGAGTTTGCTAATATGTGATGCAGGAGTTCTAGGCAATGAGAGTATAATGATTTTAGAGTGGGGGGGGGGGATTCTTTAAGAATATCAATATTTGAAGGTAGACATTTAAGGGGTATCTCCACTCATAAATAAGATTTAGCTTTTTTCAGTTAAATTGAAGAATGGAAGGTAAAGGAGCTATGTTAAACTCCTGTTCTTCCATTAAACAGTCAGGAGCAGGCAGTGCTCTCCAGCACTGGCTTCTCTGACAGGCGCTGATGTTCCCTTGCACTGTATGTGCATACAGAAAATTAAATAATGAATGACAATCACTAAAAAAACCAAACTTTAAAGCTGTTAATATAAAATACCCACTATTTGCTTTTATATAGCAGTATCCAGATGAAATCTACAAAAATCATTGTTGTCAGTTTGAATTCTACTACTTTTAATAACTCAAGTTATCAAAGTAAAATAATATATTTTTCCTTCAGAGTGAAACAATATTCCATTTGCCACTATGTAGTAAAGGGTAAGTGAAAGTTAAAGACAGAATTAGCATGACACACAACTTTTTTCTTTAAATAGTTTTATATATAATATTACAGTATATAATAAAAGACAGTAATAGCAATAATATGCTTATTTTATTTACAACAAGCCCAAAATTTGATAAAATTAACAATGCCAACAAAGTTATAACATTGGACTCTGAAGAGGTAAGCAGTGAGATTGCTAGGTTATTGCATTGCCTTGTGAGTCATTATTTGAAGGCACCTAAATATAATTATAAAATAGAAGTCAATATATTAAGGACCAGAACTGCAATCTTTGCACCTGTATTATTAGGGGTTGTGCATGCATCCCACCTCTCACTGATATTGATAGTAGTTCCCAACTTTCTGAGATTATATACAATCTCCCTAAAATGAGTTAAATTAATTACGAAGAGAGTGCAATCATTTCCTAGGTTATTGGAGGTCAGCGAGTGTCACATATATAAGTCACATATACATACTGTAGTTAGCCCTTTTTTGTTCTCAGAGAGGAACCTCCCTGAAATGAGTTGTGGCAGGGTGGGATATCTGGTGTGTTAATGTATTAGAAATTGTGGATGGTATTTATAAAACATTATTATCGTAAAATATGATATTATCATTTTTCCTGGAGGTTGTTATTTAACACAGTGTTGCAAAATAAAGATATACTTTGTACTTTTATTATTTGACACATGCACTGCTGGTTTCTTTTAAATAATATTTAAAAGAAAGCAGCAGTACATTGTGTAAAATAATGACCGCCATGTTTTGTTATTTTATGATATCAAAGTTTTATAAATACTGTCCTGTGTTCTTACATAGTTAGTCTTTTAGGTGTCACTGGGGTATCTCCCTGAAATGGGTTTTTGCAGTGTAGAATATCTGGTATTTAGATGTATCAGAAATTGTGTTCTTATATAGTTAGTCTTTTGGTTGGGTGGGGGTAGGTTTTTGTAGGGTAGGATGTTTTTGTTGGGTGTATGTAACATATGCACTAACAGGTATTGTAGCTGGTCTTGGCTGTATTCAAAAAAGCATACCAAACTGCTAATCCAGGATAATTAGTGCAGATGTATTTGGTTTATCCTAACTTCCAGCGTTATTATATTACCTTTCCTATATAAACTGTGGATCTATTTACTGCTAACTTCGTGTCGATGAAGCCTATTTTCACTAGGGAGAAAAATATTATTCTCCCTCTATATAAGGCATTGGTAAAGCCTCATTTGGAATATGCAGTGCAGTTTTGGAATCCAATATTCAAAATCTTGGAAATGGAAGGCATTCAGAGAAGAGCAACTAAAATAATAAGGTGATTCGAGGGACTTGGCTATGCAGACCATGGGTTGGACATCACTGGACTAGATGAAGGTATTTTTTTTATTTAACCTCAGTTACGATGTTACTATGTTGTGTGCCTGTGTCTTTATTACAGAAATCTGATTGCTCATTGCTTGATCATAAACAATGCATTTTGATTGGTGAAGAAAATGGTTGTTATGGTTCACGAGTGCCAGTTTCACACCCGGCGAATGTACATTCGGGAGTTGGTTCGGCTGTCTATTTGTCTGTTCGATCGGGCGTTCGCTCCGATGTTAGATCTACAAACATTAGTTTGTTGTGAGTGTTCCGACGTGGGAACGAACAGCAATCCGTGGCACGCTGGTGGGCACTGTGCACCAGGATGACATCACTAAGATGCTGAGGGCCTACTTAAACCTCCCTCACCTACCTCCCTGTGCTGTTTGTTCAGATTTGCTGTCTGACCCCTGGCTCCAGTATCTGATCCCTGCCTGTCTTCTCTCCACTCATGTGCCTTGTCCACTGCCTTGTCCCTTTGTCTGCCATATGTCCTGCTGGTCCTTCCTTCTGATATTCTGGGCTCCTATCTTCTTTGGGTCTTCCTCCTCCGGGGCCTCAACCTGGTACCTCCAAGCATTGTAACATCCTCATCTTCAGAGGCTCTGTGGAAATCCTTGGGGGTACTTATACTATGCTCCTGTAGGGCGACTACTGCTAAAGGTCTTAATAATCATTTAGAATTTGACTGTAAGGATGGTTAAAGAGAGCACCTAACCCATTTTCCAGTTATTTTCAAGTACTTACAACAGGAAACTAGTTAGCATGGGCAGAAGGAGTTTTGTATCCACGACCAGCAGGAAGAGGCATCAGTAGAAAGCAGCAGATTTCCAGTAACTTGAAATATTCTACAAATTATTTTTAAGGGCCTGAAAAATGGTGAGAGACATGTCGTTTTCTAATTGACAATTATAGGATCTGTGGAGATGGCTTTGTATTTTGGGTTTCATTCTCCTTTAAAAGGAAAATTATTTCAACAAGTTAAAGCATGCAGACCCCTAAAGAAGCCCAAGACATGATATTAGGTCAATATAAACTGAAATATTTAAATTCCTAAGTTTAAAGTGTATTTTCACCCTAAAAATCAACTTTTCATATGAGGTAGAGGAGTATAGACCCCCAACAGGTTTGTTTGTTAAAAAAAGGCTCAAAACGGTATTCACCCGGCGGTTTGATCTTGGCCCTCTGCATGCCAGAACTGCAAGCAGGGGCCGGACCGGCCGCCGCATCTGTGATTGGCAGAGAGGCAGCCAATTACAGACGCAGCTGCTGGAAATGCAGAACACTGGGGGAACGAAGGATTGTAAGTAAAGTTCTGATCTAGGATAGGGCTAGGATGCCCTACACTACAGAAAAGGGATTTATAGGTAGGGCACCAGGAAGCAAAGATAGATCCAGAGGGAGAGGGAGCTGTCCTGCGCATGTCACTGTCCTTACTGAGGTTAAGGAAGCAGCAGGGACCGGATGATTTACTGAGAGCTCTTACTCTTAACTTTTTGGGACTTTGAACAGGCACTGCAGGAGAACCATTTGAAGTAGAGATGTAAGGTAAGGATTTTTTAACACTACACAGTGGGAGCAGTAGTGGGTTTAATTTTTACTTGCAAAATCATTTTATCCCTGCACTCCTATTTCAAGCTGCTTTCTAGGTGCTGTTCCTCAGTAGCTGCCAACCACTTGCAGTTATAAAAGTTTATCCAATGTTAATTTGTCTGAAGAACACACTCTTGAAGCTGTTTCTCACTTTAGTTTGTGTTTATTAATGACATACGGGACCGTTTCGGGGCGTGTCACCTTCCTCAGGTGCATCTTTCTTGACAGTCTAATAAAACAAATATCCCCCATCCCTCCTCCTAATGATAAATCCCTTATATTATATAAATATATTTATATTTTTATAGGAGATTGCATTGAGTTTTTAGGAGCTACCAATGTGGTGGGGGGTATATGATATTACATATAGGAAAGTTGTATATGTATGTGTGTACTATCTCACTATTACCATTTAAATCACCATCAGTAAATGTATATAAAGTATAGCACTGATTTATATTAGGTACAACACAAAATATACAAAATACATAAACTTACTTACAGAGCTGAGATCCCTATTTCAACATAGTATGGTCAAAATGGGAGGTTAAACCACACCCCCATGTCTGCTCCATGTGAAAGGAAGAGTAATCCAAAAAAAAAGATATGATGTGTATTGTAATGGACATATACACCAAGGCTCCTTATATACCACCTCAAACCTGCAGGTGGTGTCAGTGAGTAATAAAAGACAAGACATCCCTGCTTTCTATGGCTAGGAGAAGAGAAAGTGAAAGTAGATTGTGGTGTGTGCTTTGGAGGGATATTGACTGCAACACAAGATCCTGTGCATATCCTGCTCCCACCTGATGGGAGGACAGATTATTGGACAGACAATTTACCTTATTAGATACAAACTCTGAGGCAACAGATAAGTGTACACCAACTTACAAGGACACACAATATACAGGTCTGGTCAATATTTAAAGTGGTGTACCATAGACAGGGATACCGCTGATTACTGCATATGTTATGCGGGGAACCTGTTTATGTGCACTGTCTGCTTTGTGCCAGACCACCAGAGTAACACACTGTGTGCCGTGCTACCCATAATCATTCCAGAAAGCAGTGAAACTGTTACAAATTGGTGGCAGCGGTGCTGGTAATACGATTTATTCTCCCTGTTTTCTTTGTATATCTGTTCTCTGTATTAAGCTATGGAGGCTGCTACTGAAAGTATTAATTTAAATCCTCCTGTCCTTGTCCTGCAGATGAAATTCCCCAATTAGACTCCGTAGCTCTACCAGGCCTAATTGCCAAACCTATTTTTAAACCTGATCCATTTGATAGGGTAACTAGGGAGTAGACTGATTGGCTAGAACAATTTGAATTGGCAGCCACTATTAATGGTTGGGATGAAGGTGCTCGCATGCAAGTTCTTAGCCTTTTGCTTAGTGGTAAAGCCAGGCAGGTATACCAAGGATTTACTGTAATACTGAATTAAAAAGTAGTTATCAGTTATTAAAAATTGCTCTGAAGCAATTGTATAAAAGAGTGTATAAAGGATAAATGCATTTCTTTAGGTAAACTGGGAATGAGAAATGTTTGTTTATACATTAGATTATTAGGACAATGCGATTATTATAACATGGCGCTGTGAGATACCTTCTGTTATAATATATGAGGTATCATAACCACTTGCCGTGGTGAATACTAATATGTATTAACCTAGCATGTTTTGTTTAGTTAACACACAGTGTGGCAGGATTGCCTGGGTCTACTCTCAGACCTGCAGGTTTATCCTATTTAGTTCCTCTGGAAGCTGTTGACTGTCTGAGTAACAGTTTAAAATATACGTGTGTAAAGATTCTATATCCACTCATAGCAAAACATACACACACAAAATTTCCATTGTGCACCAACGGCACACTTTTGCTTGTTATGTTTACAATTCCTTTCATTTCCTCCTTTTAGGAAAACTGATTAAGTCTATTTAGTATATATTGGATCATTGTAAGATAATAATAAAATTTTTCAATATTTTTATATATTTTTTTTATATAACAGAACACGATAAAAAAATGGATAGAAATATGGTAATTGCAGGTAAAGATGCTAAAAATGAAACACTAGAATTGCCCTGCCAATGTACCCTGTCTATTAAAAGTATTCTGCACACATAACTACATATCCTGCAGATAATTATTCATCTTATGGACCTAAAGCAAATTTGCAAACAAAAAATTGAGTAACAAAACTTAATGCTACTTGGGAAATAAAGATGAACTAAATTCCCAAAGTATCCATCATTACAACTAGTACTACTATACTACAACTCATTTAAATTAATATGGCATGAGTTATTTTAAACAAAACCCTAGATTCACCAGTAAGTTAACTGTTGCTCACAACCCTAACACAATATGCAATTTAAAATCTCATAGATTAAATGTAACCATTAACACTGTCTATCTTATAGTATCTTGTCTTTTTACCTGTAACAGATACTAGATTGGCTTTTCACAAAATTTTTTAACATCTTATCACATTAGGGTCATTGGCATTGCATTTAATGATGCAGCTACAGCATGTCATAGGTAAAAATCCATAAAAAAAATATATAAATACTGTACAGTACTTAACATGGGTACTTTGCTACTTTTGTACAAGAATCAATATTTTACAATGTATCATTATCTTACAATAAGGATTGTGTTATTGTATGTAGAGCCGATATAGCAAAACCGATGCAAAATATCGGGGAGATTCAATATCGCTTCTCCCGTTACTTACCTTAGCCCGATCCCGCAATACAATAACTGACGTAAGCGAGATTACGTCAGTTATTGCATCGCGGGATCGGGCAAAGGTAAGAATCGGGACTTTAACGCTCCACAGCCTGTTAGCATTTAGTTTCACGCTACAAAGTAGCGCAAAACTTAACACTACGGGTTCTGGATTGTTAGCACAGCGATATTTCCAAAAACATTCGGAAATGGCGCTGTGCTCGAAAATCCATCCAAAACCCACATTAACCCAAATTTTTTTAGGTTATATTACATTTTATATTGAATCTGCCCCTATGATTCTTAATGTGACTTTAAGGGATAACTGTGATTTTCATACAAGTGTCTTCTAAAAGAGCACCTTTATATCTTTTAAACAAGCCTAATATGATGTCTTTAGCTTCTCTGGGTCTTAAAAGGGTATCTCCACCCCTAAATGATATTTTTCACTATGGGTAGTCTATCCCATCCCACCCCTAACCGCCGAGTTATATTTGGAAAAAATCACTGTAAAGTTACTCACAGACCATCGATCCCCAGTCGCTCTGCTCTCTGAGCTGGAAAGAGCAGTGAGGGGCGGAACCAGCAACCATGTCTGTGATTGGCTTGCTGCCAGCTAATCGCAGACACGGCTGCCAGCTTTTCAATGCACCGGGGGATCGAAGGTCTGTAAGTAACTTTACAGCGATTTTCTTCCAAATATAACTCGGTGGTTGGGGGTGGGATGGGATAGACTACCCATATTAAACAGGAGTTAATGCTAGGGGGATGCAGCAGAGAGATGGTACCCAAAGAGAGGGAGGGAGGGCTAAACCTGTGCATGTCACAGTCCTTGTTGAGGTTAGGGAAGGAGCAGGGACCAGATAACTTATTGACAGATTCTACTCTTCACTTTCCTGGACTTTGAAAAGACACTGCAGAAGAAGCCATAAGGAACAGAGATGTAAGGTTAGTATTTTTGAACACTACACAGTGGGGCCAGTATTGGGTTAAATTTTAGTTGGGGGGGGTGGACATGCCCTTTAAGTAAGAAGGACAAATAAATGTCTGAGCAGAGTTTCAAAGTTTCAATCACAGAAATAAGGTTTATTGCGGAAGCTACACAGAATTAAATGATTCCATGAAAAACTATAGTAATTTATACCATTCTTCACACTTATTACTATTTCATTGCTGAGATGTTCTTACATTCAAATGTTTATTGATTTAATTTCAATCTTGGTACATTAATTCCCACCTTTATCTCAACATCACAGCTATTTCCAAAGTTGCAGTAAGTACAATCCCTAAACCACAAGATATGCTATTATAACTTTTATGATCACATAATCATGCACCTATTTTCACTATGTAGTAACATAGTAATTGAGGTTGAATAAAGACATATGTCCATTTAGTCCAACCTTTAAACCCTCCCTACCTTACAGTTGGTCCAGAGGAAAGCAAAACAAACCCCAGCTAAAAAAAAAAATCCCTCTTTTTATATAATTGATTAATTCATAGTTTATGATCTCATCTACTTTACCTTTTTCTTGCCCTGCACCTTGAAATTGGATAATAGGCCTTAACCGCTTGCTAAATTGCACAGTTACAAGTTACAGTTGCAAGACAACTAAAGTCACGGCCAATGGCTGACTTCTGTTCCACAAGCTGGGTACTCTGTGCATGTGTGAGTGTGCACAGATCTTAAAGTATTACATTTGAAACTATTGTGTCATTTTTCGTTATGGCAGTGGGCATGCCCTTTAAAACACCAAATGGCAATCCAAAAAGCAGTGGTGTTGCTATGTTAAAACATTTGAGGCACGTTCCCTTGATCTTTGGAAAACTTCCACGAATGTGTTAACAGAACCTACCTCCTTGAATCTCTGTTTTCGGCCTTTTCCCTGTAGTACTAAACGTGGTCGCGCATGGGGATGTGATGACATCATCATGCAGCAGCATTGTACCACTGGGAAAATTCTGCCTCTGCGCTTCCTCTTCAATAATATAGCCAACGGGAGCAGTTCTGTTGAGCTGGGCTGATCCTGGTGTGGTGATCCTGGTGGGCTGAGCATTTGGAAAAGTCTGCAAACAGGACTGATAGTGGTAGTTAGCTAAGTTAAACAATTCCACATATTGCCAATGTCTGCCATAGTGTGAGGTAATAGCCCAATAGGGCTATTAGGCTATTACCAACCCCATGTGCAGTGCAATCCACTTACTTTGAGAGGGTAGGCATTGTGGAAGCATTTGGTAATGTGCACTCACTTGCCTACCCTCTTATAGTGAGTGGATTGCACATGAGGTAGGTAATAGCCTTCCCCAGTATGTTATGAAATTGCCAGCTGGCTACCAGTATCTGTTGAAATTCCCATTTGCTGCAAGTATGTGATAAAATATCCAGTTTTCTACCAGCATCTGATGAAATTCCCGTTTGCTGCCAGTATGTGATGAAATTGCCAGTTTGCTACCAGCATCTGATGAAATTCCCGTTTGCTGCCAGTATGTGATGAAATTGCCAGTTTGCTACCAGTATCAGATGAAATTCCTATTTGTTGTCAGTGTACAGTGTACAGTATAATGCAAGTGCCTTTTTGTTACCAGTAGGTGATGAAATTGTCAGTTTGCTACCGATATATAATAAAATTGCCAGTTTGCTACCAGTATCTGATGAAACTCCCATTTGCTGCCAGTATTTAATAAAATTGCCAGTTTGCTATCAGTATATAATAAAATTTCCAGTTTGCTACTAGCATGCAATGAAATTCCCTTTTCCTACCAGTATGTGATGAAATTACCAGTTTATTTATCACTATCTGTCTGTGTAGCTATCTCTCGGTTTGTCTGCCTGTCTCTCTGTTCCTGTCTGATGGGATATCTGTCGATCCCTATTAAGTGTCTAGTAGGGGTGGCTTAGTTGGGGGCAGAGAAAGGGGTGTGGCCTAGCAAATAAGAGTTCCCAAAAGTGCTCCTGATCTTATTAGATCCTAGAGACACACCTGATAAAAAGGCAGTTTATGAGAGCTTGAATATGCTATGAGAAAGATACTATAAGCAGCATAGACTTGTTTTAAATTTTTCATAGAAGGAACACAACAGGATAAAGTCTCTAAGTTATGGAAGAAAAAAAAATCCCTATAGATTATTTGCCACAATTCAAAGATAAACAAGCAAAAGTGAATAAATACGTATAATTTATATATTTATTTTCATAGTAATTGTCATGACAGAAATAAAATTGAAAAGAGAAATAAACATGTAATCAAAAAACACTGGTCAATTTTACAATGTATGGAATGATCAATTAATTTTGTTATTACACAAAAAACAAAACTCTAAAGGACATACAGTTCTTTATCCTTATGTATTGATCACCTAAAGTATTGATCTTTGCCAATGGAGAAAAAAATCACTTCCTGGAAAAAGCTTTCTGGACTTATGACTGTATTCCAAGTTCGTTATCATTTCCAAAAAATATCTCACAATCATCTTTGGGAATGATAAAAATTAAACTGCCCTTTTTCCAAACTGCGCAAAACCCGCCCATGCTACGCACAAGTTCCTGGGGAATTTTTTTTTTGTTTTTTTTTTATGAGCTATCTAACCAATTCTTTTTTTTTTGCTTTAGAGTATTTGCTATGAGAATCAATATGATGCTCTGATTTTACATTACTAATATGCTAGTTCACTGGAAACTATTCCTTTAATGCATTTATTGACGAACAGGTTGGGAAGGAGCTACGTCTTACACCACATTCTTTAACCAATATCCTAGAAGCCAGAAACGAAGGTGTAAGATATTTACCTTTCTTGCAATCCGCTGTGGTCGCACTGTCAGGTTTCAACTGCTTCCTGTTACATTTTAACAATAGCGTGCACTATCATGCATGGACGCTATAGTTAAACTGAAACAGGAAGCAGTTGGGACCTGTCAGTGTGGCCGTGGTGAATAAATCAGTAGATTTTTAGAAGTATTTCTGAGTAGTGTTTCATATTGGAGGGTCCTTTGAAGGAGTGGATGATAGACAAGACCCATAATCACTAGAGATGGCCAAACTTCCTAAAGTTCAAGATCAATTTCAAATTTTTTAACTTTTTGAACTCGAAAATGGACCCATTAAAGTCAATGGGGAAAAATAGTTTGAATAGTTTAGCTAAAACAGCAATGGTAACTTACTGAATATGGCTCTGGGAGCTGGGAAATAGTCTAGAGAACACATACAAACATTCAGAACTTGAAATAAAGTCACTTCTTTCACACGCACTATTTTCAAGCTTCCACATTCTATAATTATCCCAGAAATTACAAATTTTGATATTTCTAGAATCTGTCTCTGAATTGGTCACTGAAAGTCTTAAAACAGGGTGTTTGTTACTATACAATAATATTATACATGAGAAATCATGTCCAGCATGATGTGGTTAAAAAGTTCAGTGGAAAATATTATTTTTAAAATTCCTTATATTGTGCATACCTAAATATTCTTATTAATTTAAAAAAAAAAACAGTTGAATTTATACCCCTTGCTATTTCCTGCTGTTAACATTAGAAAATTCTTGAAAGTTCGGAAAGTTTGAAATTCTGAAAAGTTTGAAAAATTTGGGTTCGTTCAAACTATTAAAGTTCGATTCAAACTCAGGTTCTAGTTTGACTTTTAGTGCATCTCTAATAATCACCCCCTGAATCATCTATCTTCAGATTTAACTTTTTTTTATTATTTGTGACTTTTGGTGATTTTTAAATGATTTGTATAACAAGCTTGTAAGGATAGACCAAACCAAAGATCTTAAACTGCAAAATCACACATTTATTGTGTAGTAATCTACAGGCAGACACTAAGCCCTTTGTCAAGCTTTAGGATACACACGCTTCTGTTAAGATAAAAAGTAACTACAATGGGGGCGGAGCCTAACTGGCCATGTGAAAGGAAGTGTGAAAAGGTCCGCTTGAACAACCCTAAAAAGCTTAAAAATTAGCAGCAAACTTACCAGTGAAAACGCTCTAAGCAACTGGGCTAATATCCTCCATGGACCAACACTTTATTAAAGAATAAGATCAAGTACAGATGGGGCTTTCCTTTTAAGCTAAACGGATGACTCTTATCGCTGAATTTGCCAGATTAAAGGACTGACTTCCTGAGGATACTGGGGATCCCATGCACGGAGTCAGTACCTATGACTCAGACAAGCCAAAATCGGGCTAATCCACAACACTGTAACCCCCAGGAAACAATATCCACCCAAACTCGACTCCAGAGAGAGGGAAGGACAGAGCCAAAAACCAGGCCTCTAATACCATCAATCCCACAGAGCTTTGTAACCTGAAATTTAAGTTGTTCCAGGCATCTGAACAGACAGATTGGAACTATAGTACCAGCAAACCCATCATCCCATTCTGGGACAACAGGTACAGTTCTGGAGAGGGGATGGAGGTGAGGGGTAGCCGGGGCCGGAGAATTTAGTGTCTGACAGGCACCTACTAACTATTATGGCATTCTACTAAACTTTTGGGAATCACAACCACTATGACAGTCTTAAAGCAGGCATGGGAAGGCCCAGGCCTTCGCAATAAGCTACAAATTCAGAGGTTTGGTAGGGTGGGGTGGAAGAGAGGGAGCGGACATGAACCAAGAACAACCTATTTTTTTTCTCTCCACCTCATGCTTCACAGCGTTAGAAACACCAACACCAGGGTTCTTACATCTGTGAGCCCCCCCTCCCCAGTATCTCCCCCCTCCCATCACTCATTCTCTATCTTTTGCTATCCCTACTCTAAAGAAACTACTCAACTGAAGGAAATATGTGATAAGAGGGAATAATGGGTATGTAATTAATATAAAAATTAATTTCATAAAAAGAGGTGCATAAATATTAGTTTCATAAGTTTCTATTTTACAGCGTGTCTACTAAATAGATACTACCCAACCAAAGGAAAAACCTAACAGTAGGGAATAATGGTTTCGTAATTATAAATGTGTTTTCTTAGATTAGAGATTAAACAGGTCTTAAATAGTTTTCTTAAGAGGTGTACAGATACTATCTTCATAAGGTACATAAGAATACAGTCAAATATGTATTGATATGAATTGTATAAGGGATATAATGGAATTAAGCATGTTAACAGACTCTCTCTCCCTTGGTTTAATGTATTTTAATCGCCTTCTTTCCCAACTTCATCCCGATCAGGCTACAACATTGGAAACCCGTATCTGGGAAAACACCACAAGAGAACCTGGGAATCCCCTTGCTCTCCTCCTTCGCGCCACTCTCCTCCCTCCCTACCACTATCTCTTGGCCTTTCTGCTCAGGATCAGACTAGAAGGAATAACAGTCTTGAGATTCAAACTGAATTTCTATTTTCTATAATACTCACAAAGAGTACAATGTGCCCTATTACACCAGTTATAACAAGATATATCATAAAGTAACTCCCATGCATAGTGGAAGATTGGCAGTCTTTCTTAGGCCGCTCACCTCATACCCCACATCACTGTGGCATGAGATAGCTACCTCAAATTAAAAAGAGGGATTATTAAAGATTCTGAGAGCTACAGTATTAGCAGTATACAGTATTTTTACAGTATTAATACAAATGTAAATATAAAACAAAAAGAATGTCCTCCCAACCTAATGGAAAGAAATAATTATAGAGACGGTCAGAATCAGCTGCGTCTAAAGACTTATAGATAAAGAGGAGCCCCTAGGTACCCATTTCTCCATTTAAGAACTTTTATATCGGGATAAAGGTTAATTTCTTCTAGGGTCTGAATAGTGGGAGCCCTCTGAAGGGGTTATTTGCAGAACCACACCCATCAAAGTGTGAGAAGGCTGCCCCCCCACTAAATTCCAGCCTATTAGTGCGGCAAACTTCTCCGCAGTTACCAATGTTACAACTATTAATATGTTTTTTTTTTACTGTTAATTATTACTGAACCACTTAAAGTCTACAATGGAAAACAAACAAAAAGGTTGTTATTTAAAGTTATCTATGCACAGTTAACTATCCCAGAACAATTGTTAACAAATAATCCAATAGAGGAAGGGATGCTCCCGGGGAAGCCGAGGACACACCATGACTCTACAACTCAAATACAAGGAAAGTATCTCCATTGTTCCATCGAGCTAAGAGGTAAACAGTATCCCACCAAACAAAATGACCCATGACTAACCCACTACATATACTCATTCAAAACGCTAAAGGTCTAAACTCCTCAAGGAAAAGGAAAATAGCCATGCAATGTCTTAACAAGGCCCACCCAGATATAATAATGCTTCAAGAGACGCATTTCAAAAAAGGCAAAGAGCCCAAATATTGGGGTAAAAAATGGTCAACACACTATTATACTTCAAGCTCAGAAAAGCGCAGAGGAGTAGCAATATTAATCAGTAAAGATATAACTTTTATGGAAGACTCTAGTTATAGGGACCCACAAGGTACATACCTAATTTTGTCAGGTAGAATACAGGGATCCAAAATAACACTAACCAATGGAAATTCCTTCAGGAACTCCACAACAGAATACTATTATATGCAACAGGACCACTTATAATTGCAGGAGACTTTAATACGACCACCAACAAACTTATGGACAGATCAAAACCACCTGCTAACAACCAACCAAAAATCTTCAACAAATATCTCATACAATTGTCTAAAGATCTAACGGGGTTATTCAATAAAAGTTCTTATCGTTTAAAATGGTGCTAATTTTGCCCAACCCAATCAGATGTTAGCTTTCAAATGTTAAATAAGATCTGATTGGTTGGGGCAAAATTAGCACCATTTTAAACGATAAGAACTTTTATTAAATCTCCCTGAATATTTATTAGATACATGGAGACTAGTCAATCCAAAGAGTAAAGAATACACATTTTATTCTGTACCACATAGAGTATTTACTAGGATCGATTATATATTTATTACCCCTCAGCTAGATTCCCCAATACAAAAATCCATGATCTCCAAGATTTCATGGTCTGACCATGCCAACGTATCTGTCGAAGTAACGGATATAATGAAAGCCAGACCACAAATAATTTGGAGACTAATGGAGTCCCTGTTGACACTTCTTAATGACAGAGATGGGTTGGCAAAAGAGATAAAGGAGTACTTTGATTTAAACAGCATGGAGGAAATGCCAAAATCAATAGTATGGGCTGCACATAAGGCAGTTATAAGGGGGAGACTTCTCAAAAGGGAAAAAAACAGCAAAGCAATACAGGAAGCATTAACTCAGATTCACAAACTGGAAAAAAACCTGGCTAAGACCTACTCAACAGAGACTCTACAGGAGCTAGCTACAGCAAAGAAAAATCTTAGCATGATTCTTATGGAAAGAGCAGAAAAGGCCCTAAAATTGATCAATCAAAAATTTTACTGCAAAAACAATAAGCCTGATACAATGCTAGCCAGGAAACTAAACAATTGCCTCATACAAAATACATTTCACCCTCTCAGATATGCTAATGGCTCTTTGAAATATGACCCTCAAAAAATCGCATCCAAATTTGCGGCTTTTTATCAGAAACTGTACAATGGTCAGACAACAGACAAAGATCAAGCAACAACCCATAAAATAGACGACTTCTTAGCTGTAATAGATCTCCTGACAATCCCTCAAGATATGGCTTTACCATACTTTACTATAAAAACTTTATTACACAAATCTCTCCTCACATACTAGAAGCATTCAATAAGATACTAGAGGAAAAAGAGAGTTTCCCAGAAGAAATGCTAGATGCAAATATAATAGTAATACCGAAAACAGACGGACACTATACAACCAACAAACTACAGGCCTATCTCCCTGATAAATAATGATGTAAAACTGTTTGCCAAAATGCTTGCAAACAGACTAAAGAGCCTTTTCCCGACCTTGGTACACCATGACCAAATGGATTAATACCAGGTAGGAAGACAACTGATAACATCAGAAAAATTCTATCTCTCATGCAGATAGCCAACACCAGAACAGAACCCTTGGTCTTCCTGTCATTGATGTAGAGAAGGCCTTTGGCAGGGTAGACTGGATATACTTACAAAAAGTCCTACATAAATTTGCTTTTCCTTTAAGATACATAGATGCAATTATGAGCCTATACAAACACATTAAGCTAGAGTAAGAAACATGGGTTTTCCATCAGAATCAATACACATCAAAAACGGCACCAGGCAGGGATTTCCATTATCTCCTCTGTTATTCGCTTTATGTATGGAACCGCTGGCGGAAAAAATACGCAAATCTGACAATATTCACGTGATAAGCTTAACACACATGGAAATTAAGGTATCTTTGTTTGCAGATGACACCCTCATATCTTTGACTGAACCACTGATATGGCTCCCATCTCTTTATCAGAGTATCAGGATTCAAAATCAATAGCCTATCCTGTGAATGTACCACTGCATACATAAGAAACCCTTAAGAAATATTTTTACTTTAAATGGGAAACATCTTCCTTTAAATAATTAGGAGTCCAATTAAGGATATCTCCATATTACACACTTCAAATTATACTAAAATGATTGCTCATCTATCAAGTCTACTTAGATCCTGGACAGATTACCCAATTTCATTGTTGGGAAGGGTTAATGCAGTCAAAATGAATATTCTGCCGAAGATTCTTTATCTGTTTAGAGCTCTACCCATAACAATTAAAATAATCAGACTTGGAGACCCTCTAAAGAGCCATTACCATATTTATATGGAATAATAAAATGCCACACATAAAATATGGTTACTTAGCACGACATAAAGAGAAAGGAGGCTTTGGCCTTTCCGAAACTTTACAAGTATTACCAAGCAGCAAGGTTAACACAAATGACCCAATGGACAAATGAGGAAACGACAACAAGCTGGGTAGATATAGAAAATGAGTTGCTTTCTCCACTGCACTCATCCTCCGTCCTTTGGGCTCTCACCCAAGATAAATACCTCAAAATTCTACTACAATCCCCAACATACAACATACCCTGTCACAGTGGATAACATTCAATACCAATCATAAATTAATTGACCACCCCTCAAATGGGCATCCATTCTTTAATATCCCAGCATTGCCCCTGGGCATGCAAATAACATATTCCAAATATTGGAAGACTAAAGGAATCAGTAAATGTAAAGATATTTGTGATAGTTCAGGCATTATGTCCTAGGTAGCCATCAAAACAAAATATTAAATAGACCCCAAATACTGGTATCAATACATCCAAATATATAATTTCTTTACCAAGATGTCAGCTTCATCATCTCGACGACAACCAACTAAATTTGAAAACATCTGCTCTAGAACGCATAATTCAAAGGGATTGATCTCTTCTATATACACAATTATTTGGCACAACACTTATGGTTTTCGAACAAAAGCTGTGTCCTAATGGGAACAAAGGATAGGCACCTCTGCTTCAGATGAGGAATGGCAAAATATAATCCAACACTCAAGCAGATGTACAGCCAATATTCAGACTAAAGAAAGGGCTTACAAAATATTATATGATTGGTATATTACTCCTCCTCCTCCTTTTTACATAAAGTCAACACGTCTCTGTCAGACAGATGCTTTAGGGGATGCGATCAATTAGCAGACCAAATACACTGCTGGTGATTCTGTAGGGAAGCCTGCCAGATATGGAAAACCTGCGAAAAATTAATAAGTGAAATCTTCGCCACATCAGTTACACTATCTCCATATATCACTTTGATGAATCTACCCACCCCAGGCTTTAATAAATCAGCACAAATACTGATAAATGTATATATGCACAGCAGCCAGGGACCTATTGGCCAAAAACTGGAAGCAACTGAGCCCAACAAAAACAGAACTTCTCAATAAAATTTGGTGGATCCACAATAATGAATACCTAGCACATACCCTCAATAACTCCCTAACCAAATGGAACAAAATCTGGGACATATGGATATTAAATATGGAAACTAGGGAAAATAGTTCTACCCAAAGCTCACATGATGTGTAGTGGAAAAGAATCAAATCCAAACTGCACTTTTGTGGGGGTAGTGCCTCCGGCTGCCCTGGGACCGTGCTTCAGGGGTGAGTGACTTCCAATGATCTTAAACTGCCATTAGTGAATGTAAAACAGGAAAAATGTATTCTTGTAAAAATGCCGTAGAATAATTTAACAGAAATTACAATATTAAGGTGACAAGTTATTTACTGTAGACTAATATGTAAAGTTATTCTGTTATATAAGAACAAAAGACACAAATTATGTTATATATTTATTGTGTTATTTTGAATACAAAAATGCAGAAAAATTCCAATAAAGTATAAAAGTATAAAAAGTATAAAAGTCTAGGAAATATTTAACCCTTACTAGACCAAGCAGCCCATCAATACAGATATTTAATCCCTAATATAGTCCAAGCCATAGAAATAGTCTTCACCCACCACTAACATCCAGCTCGGGATTGGAAGGAAATTGAGAACATGCAATCCAGGCCAATGCGAGATTTGGTAAAAATTGGGAGCTGCACCCAGCTGGTGGCTACCAGGCCAAACCAGGGAACAAAGGTACAATAACAGGTGCAAACCATTTCCAGGGAGGGATATTTTTAAAAAACGATTTTTATAATCAGTTGAGCCATGAGATCACTATTGAAATATTAGCCACTTCCACTTTAAAAGTCTCCTGCCAAATTAAAGTATGCATTATGTATATTTTCCTTCCCTCTGCAGATGTTCTTTTTCTATGTAACTGTGACATAGTAGCCAATGAGAAAGCAGAGCACACATGGGACATCCTGCTGGATGGGTGGGTGCCTATCTGCAAGATGTGTAATAGATAATGATTTATTAACTTCATGTACACTGTTAACTATCACAATAGATAAAGTAGTGTTGGATACAACAACCAAGGACATATATTCATTAACTAAGCATGCCTTCAGGGTAAAATCATAAATAAATGTATATGCTTTTTGCCAAGACTTTCCAGGGGAATCTTACAAAAAATCAGCTCCCCCCCTGCGGGAGTACACATGGGATACTTAGTTCCTTTCATTATTATAGACACAAAATAGAGGTGATAACGTGTTTTGATTTCCTTTTAAAGTAACTTGAAAAGTATCATTATTAATTACTAAAGATAGATTTAAATTGAATATTATGTACTGTGCCTTATGAATTCAAAAAACCCTTTGTTCCTGCAATGTTTGATCTGGGTTTCTGCCAGTGCCTTTTTGCCTGTTAGTCAGCTGTACTGCATTTTGGAATGTAGTGGATGTCAGACATTTTGTTTGCTTTGTACCTTTGGACCTTCAAACTATCCGTATAAATAATAAATTAATACATCTCTATGGAAGAACAATGCAGAATATGTATGTGAACTTGACATACAGTAAACAGACACTAAAGCTACTTACAGACATGCAATTGCAGGAAGGATCTGTGTCACACGACTGCCCAAAAAATGCTGTCATGGCCAATAATCTACAAAATGCAAAATAAGATCTGGTGAGTTTTTTCACAATTCTCGATTTCTCACATCTGAACCTTTGACGTATTTAAATAAAAAAGGAGATTTTGTTAGAATCCACAGCTTTGTTTCTCACCTACTACTTATTTTTTGCTGGTTTTTGTGGCGTTTGTGCAGGTCTGTATACGCATTCAGGGGATCATGAGCACATGGAGCTGTGTCTGTTGCTTTTTTTAAGCATCATGCTTGCTTAACTGCAACAATTTGTGTTGGTTTGCTATGGGTGTGGATCACTTGCTGTGCACTCTTGAGGTGTAAATCCGCCTCTGTAAGCTCACTTCTTGCTTCTTGGATTTTGGTATCCTCTTGGTTACTTAGGCATAATATACAGTTGTGTTCAAAATTATTCAACCCCCAATGCTGTAAAGGGTTTTAGGGAATTCAGTGTACATTTGTAATTGTGTTCAGAATGAAATCTTACAAGGACTTTTTAAAGAACCAAATGCAACTAAAATGACATTAATTGTTTTTATAATACAGTATTAAATGTTTTTTTTTGTGTTTTTTTCATTGACACAATTATTCAACCCCGTAAAGACTACCACTCTTAAGTACAGAGGTTCATCCAAGTGTTTTCGATCAGGTATTGAAAACAATTTTGGATGTCATCGAGCAGCAATCAAGCATAATAAGCACCAATTATGCAGATTTAAAATGACTGTGATACTTAGCTATTTCTAGACATTTACTGGTGTGTTTACAAACATGGTGAAGTCAAGAGAATGGTCCAGGAAGACAAGAGAAGTGGTGATTTCTCTTCACAGGAAGGACAATGGCTATAAGAAGATTGCAAAGATGTTAAACATACCAAGAGACACCATAGGAAGCATCATCCGCAAATTCAAAGCAAATGGCACTGTTGAAACGCTACTTGGACGTGGCAGAAAGAAGATGCTGACTTCGACTGCTGTGTGCTACCTGAAGCGCAAAGTGGAGAAAAGTCCCCGTGTGACTGCTGAGGAACTTAAAAAAGATTTGTCAGATGCGGGTACTGAAGTTTCAGCTCAGACAATATGGCGCACACTGTGTAATGAAGGCCTCCATGCCAGAACTCCCAGGTGCACCCCCTTGCTGTCTCCAAAGAATAAGAAGAGTCAACTGCAGTATGCCAAAAGTCATGTGGACAAACCACAAAAGTTTTGGGATAGTGTTCTGTGGACTGATGAAACAAAATTAGAACTGTTTGGGCCCATGGATCAATGCTATGTTTTGAGGAGGAAGAACAAGGCCTATGAAGAAAGGAACACCTTGCCTACTGTCAATCATGCTTTGGGGCTGTTTTGCTTCTGCAGGTAAAGGGAAGCATCAGCATGTGCAAGGTACCATGAATTCTCTTCAGTACCAGGAGATATTGGAAAAAAGGTGATGCAGTCCGTCACAAACCTGAGGCTTGGGAGACGTTGGACCTTTCAACAGGACAATGATCCCAAGCATACCTCCAAGTCCACTAGAGCATGGTTGCAGATTAAAGGCTGGAACATTTTGGAGTGGCCATCCCAGTCATCAGACTTAAATCTGATTGAGAACCTCTGGTGGGACTTAAAGAAAGCAGTTGCAGCACGTAAGCCTAAGAATGTGACTGAACTGGAGGCTTTTACCCATGAAGAATGGGCTAAGATACCCGTAGATCGCTGCAAGACACTTGTGTCAAGCTATGCTTCACGTTTAAAAGCTGTTATAACTGGAAAAGGATGTTGTACTAAGTACTAAGAATGAATGTCACTTGGGGGTTGAATAAAACTGATAATGATGTGAGCACAGAAAAGACATTTCTGGTTATTTCATTATAAATGTTATGTTATATTTGTCTGACTTACAAGTGTCTCTTTGATTTAATTGTAAACAAGATGACTGATATGATCAAAATCAATGTCAAACTGGCCAAAACCCTCCATTTCAGTGGGGGTGGAAAATTTTTGAACACAACTATACAGTGTACAGTAGTAGAGTTTCTATTGAAAAAGCATGTGTGCTACATGTTTTCAGACCCAAACGTCCTTTCTCAAGCACTATAAACTATAGATTCAATAGTACTTAGTATCTAGTTTAAGATATGGGTGCAATCGTGTTTGGTGAGGTGTTACCAGTTTCCCAAAATAAGGGGGCAAGTGGGAATGATTGGGATACTGGTGCTAGAAAGTCAATTGAGATTTACTGGAGCCTTACAGATGTACTAAACACCTTCATGAGATTCAGTACATGAAAAAGTCCTAAACTTTTTGGGCTTCACGTAGGCAGCATTGTCAGTGTAAAACCTACATTAACCTGATATACACCCATGTTTAGCATAACATCAAAGAATAAGAAGTGCACGTCAGATTTACGTCTTAACTGAGCATTCTGCAATCGTTAAATTTATGTCCATAAATCTATGATAGCGGTCGTTAATCAACTGCCGCAATCGTAGATCGAAGACTGCGATCGTAGATTAACAAAGATTCACCTACATTTACAACTGCATTCGTACATTAACTATAACCCACTGGTATTTAAATATTGACCTTAGTGTATTCTTTGATGTTGTGCTGTTATTGCATTAGCTTGTATGTCTTTTAAAACTATTGTTTAGAATCACAGTACAGATGTAGTAAGTACTAGACCAACTACACTAGTCAGTTATCTGCCTACTGCCTTGCATAAGATCACATTCTTAAAGTTTCATTTGATGGAGATGTGTATACCCCCATGCTTTTGGGGCTTTACTCCACCAGACTACCTGGATTGCAATTTAATACCATGCACAATGTAGGAAAGGCCCTGGACAATCAAAACAACAGATAGGATGTCGAGATCTGCTAAAATGAAAGGGGTCACAATGTTAGTAATCAATATTATAGCTTAATACTGAACACTGAAAAATTTCAAAAGGCATCATATTACAGAACTATTATGATGAAACCTACTTATATTGGTTTCTTGTCTGTATATAACCCTGTGAGAACGATAGTTTAAAAAAGAAACACTCCAAAAGGCTAATTTACTATGTGTAAGGATATACAATTACAGTAAAACATTTAAAAATGAGCTAGGAATTGCAATACACACGTATCTCTCTATGAAGTTAAACCACAGAATCAATGTTTTAGATAAAGAAATTGTAAACCAGGAATCTTACAATCTGCAATGACCCCTAATTGTGAGTCAGATAAGGAATCTTCCTATTTTAGGATTAATTAATTAATTAGAGAGTAACTGTGGTCTGTGTAGTGCTTGCAACAGATAGAATGAGGCCGTGCACACACAGGTGAACGCTCATAAAAGAGTTCACACAGGTGAACTCAAAAATAATAGTCTTTATTAGAACTTACACATATTTATAAGCCACAAAATGCCCAACCTGATTGTTTCATGTAAGAATAAGCTTCATCAGAGGCATAGTAATATACAACATCATTTCCTTTAAAAGGGGTTAAGGTTCCCCGACCCATGGTGCACGATGTGTCCGAACATTCGTTTCGCCCGATAATCAGCCCGTGTATGGGCACTTTATCGGCTGTAACGGCCATTTAGTCGGTGATCGTTGCCCGACCAACTGGGCGGATCTCCGAACGACTGGCTGTTTCGGCTGATAAAGGGCCCATACATGGGCAAATTATCGGCCGAAACGAACGTTCGGACCCATCGTGCGTCGCGGGTCGGGGCCCGCGATCGCATGTGTGTAAAAGGCTTTAGACACTAACTTAATTAGCATATAAACAATGGCAAGTTCATAGGGCCAAAATGCCCAACAATAGGAAATTAACATAGTTATATAAAGAAATGAATATAATAATACAAATAAAAGTTAAAACATGGAGTAGTATTGTGAAGAGTATATACAGGAAAGTATAAGTAAAGAAATGAGGGGAAAATTTGCCCCCACGTATGCCAACCTGTACGTTGGTTGGTAGGAAGAAAACCAAATTAATTGCTGACGTCATTATAGTCTGGTCGGCAGTAAAGACATTTTTGAAACTCTGGTACCTAGGCTTAATGATAATAATTCTTATTTAAAATTTACTTAGGAGTTTGGAGGTCAAGCTATTGATTTCCTTGATCTTCAACTCACCTCTAACATGACAGGGATCAAGTGTTTAGGAAACTGTGTATGGGTAATACCATCCTTAGAGCAGATTCCTATCATCCCTCTCAGGTATTTAAAAGCATACTATATGGGCAGTTCATCAGAGTATGCCGGAACTGTTTCACTTTAAATTAATATGTAGATAAAGCCTCAGAGTTTTTCTATTGCTTGCAGAATAGAGGGCACTCAAAAAAGATCCTTTCTAAGGCCTATAATAGGGCATTAGCTTTAGATCTTTTATTGCATAAAAAATTCGGGTACTCCTTAGGGTAATTAAGACCCCTAACTTGGTCACGTTACCACTCTACACCGGTTATCTTTTCTACTTGCTTTAGTCTCAATATAGGGAAATCACACATCCTGTATTATTAAAAAATGTATCCCCATTCTGTATGGAGACGAATATCTTCACAAAACTTTGGAAAAAGGATGAAAAATAGTTTCTTAAAGAACAAAAATCTTATGACATTTTAGCACCCAGTAATTTCTGTGCAAATAGAGCTCTACGTGGCTCAATAGTTTAGATTTGGGAGTAAACGCTGCCACTGTTTGTCCTTTTCTAAAAACAGGCTCTAGGTGAGTAGCATGACCCATATAGAGTATCAGATCAACAATATATTAACTGCAATATTAGTTTCATTATATATCTCACTACTTGCAAAAAATGCTCAAAACAATATGTGGGTTGGACCTGGCACCCACTGAGACAACGCTTATGTTAGCGCTATTAAGCTCAGGGACAACAGCATTTCATGATTTGTAACATCTCGAGTAACATCTTGAGTTTAGGTAGCTTTCATGGTATCAAAAGTGCATTTAGATTTAATAGCGGTGGTAACACCTATCTATCTTTTTAACTGTGAAGCGGAATTGATTTTCCTCCTTGATACACTTATCCCATAAGGTTTAAATTATGCGTGGGTTATAACATGTTTTCTGGACCTTTAGTTTCACAGTGGCTGAGGTTCATGTCCATTTTAAATCCATTCCTCTACTTGTGAAGGTAGGGACCCTTAATACCAATAATTAAGCAGTTCCTATATGCTACATTTACTGGTCTCCACTGATCCAGGTATAATATCCAGGTAAGTAGAGTAACAAGTGTAGCATAGGAAAGGCACAGACTAAAAGCTTGTGAAAAAAGTGAGTTTTATTTAAACAAACATGTGTGCTATATGTTTCGGACTAACGTCCTTTCTCAAGTCGATCCATTCCTCTATTGGTTTTAGGTCTTCTTTACCTAAGGGCATATTTATAAAGGTTCGTTAACTTTTCGCGGCCGTTTTCGTGGACATTAACCCATAAATCGCGTTTACCGCGATTTATAAAAGTCCGAAAACGGCCGCGAAAAGTTAACGAAGCGTTAACCTTTTGCGGCGATACTTACCTGTTACCGCTGCTTCTATTTATAAAGCGGCGGTACTGGTTTCGCTCGGCTAGTATCGGCTGTTTAACTTCGCCACCTTGAAGGTGGCGAAGTCAGCCGATACTAACCTCCCCCGGGCGGGGATGGGCAGGCAACCCGTGGCGGTGGTCGCACCCGCCCCGGGAGACACGCCCACCCCGCCCACCCACCCCCGGCGGGCGCGACCACCCGCCGCCGCTTCCCAGCGCCCTCCCAACCCGTTCCCCGCTTGCGGCAATCTCGCAACGGGAGGCTAGGAGGGGCTGCCGGGAAGGGGCCGCAGCAGGTGATCGCGACCACCCGCCGCGCACCCCTCCCCCGGCAACCCCTCCAACCCCTGGCCGCTCCCGGGAGGGAGGGGAGCCGCTGGGAGGGGTGGAGGCTCCCTCCGGCGGGGCCCTGAGAAGGCCTTTTGGGGCTTAGGGGGTCCCGCAGCTCGAACCGGGACCCCCCTCCCCGGCCCTATCAGGGCCTTTGCGGCACTTACAGTGCCCTTGAGGCTCTAACAAGAGCCCTTTGGGGCTTAGGGTCCCGCAGCTCGAACCGGGACCCCCCTCCCCCCTTGTAAGGGCCCTTGGGCACTGACAAGTGCCCTTGAGGCACTGACAGTGCCTTTGGCGGGGGTCCCGCAGCTCGAACCGGGACCCCCAGTGTGCGGCTCTTAAAAGAGCCCTTGGGCGACGTCTTCGGGCTGGCGCACCAACTCCACTCAGGTCGCCGATGCCAGGCAGACTCACTCGCGGCCGACAGTGAGCCCGCTGGCACCGCCGGCCTCAGCGAGCCATGTTGCCAGCCGCTTCTTTCTTCTTTCTTCAGCCATCTACTGCGATGATCTGAGTTCCGCAGAGAAGCTCCTCTTTATATAGGTTTGCAGAAATCCATAATCCGTTTCTGATTGGTCAATTTTTAATACTTGCTTTACATTAACCAATCAGATTTCAGAACTTTCCAGAAATCTGATTGGTTAATGTAAAGCAAGTATTAAAAAATTGACCAATCAGAAACAGATTATGGATTTCTGCAAACCTATATAAAGAGGAGCTTTCCGCCGCGGAACTCAGATGCCATCGCAGTAGATGGCTGAAGAAAGAAGAAAGAAGCGGCTGGCAACATCGGCTCCGCTGAGGCCGGCGGTGCCAGCGGGCTCACTGGCAGCCGCAGTGAGTCTGCCTGGCATCGGCGACCTGAGTGGGGTTGGTGTCGCCAGCCCGAAGACGTCGCGTCGGATCAAGACGCCGGCAACATCGGCCTCGTTGAGGTCGCCGGCGCCCGCCGGGGGTACCCCTGGCGGCTGCAGGGGTACCTCTCGGGGGTCGGCAGGGTCGGCGGCCTCGGCGGAGCTGGTGTTGCCGGGACTGGAAGAAAGAAGACGCCGCCCAAGGGCTCTTTTAAGAGCCGCACTGGGGGTCCCGGTTTGAGCTGCGGGACCCCCGCCAAAGGCACTTGTCAGTGCCGCAAGGGCCCTTATAAGGGCCGGGGAGGGGGGGTCCCGGTTCGAGCTGCGGGACCCCCTAAGCCCCAAAAGGCCCTTCTCAGGGCCCCGCTGGAGGGAGCCTCCACCCCTCCCAGCGGCTCGCTCCCTCCCAGGGGGTGCGCGGCGGGTGGTCGGGAAGGGATTTTAAGTCCTTAAAATCTTAAGGGCTTAAAATTACCGCAGCACATCGCGGCCGCGATACATATCGCGGGAATAGCGCTCGCCGTTATAAATACGGCGATAACGCTATTTTCGCGGCCGCGATGTGCGGCGGTAATTTTTAGGCGCTATTATCGTTGCTTTATAAATATGCCTCATAGTCTCCAGATTGTCAGCCGAGTTACATTATGACTCGAGGTGTGTTTTCCTATTTCTTTACATATACTTACCTGTACTCTTCACAATACTATTCTGTGTTTTAATTTTTATTTGTATTATTATACTCATTGCTTCGTATAACTATGTACATTTCCTATTGTTGGGCATTTTGGTACTATGATCTTGCCATTATTTATATGCAAATTTGCTAATGAGTGCATAACCCCTTTAAAAAAAAAAGTGATGTTGTATATTGCCATGCCTCTGATGAAGAGTATTCTTACACGAAACATGTCAGGCATTGGCGTTTTTTGGCTTGTATATACAATATGTGTAAGTTCTAATAAAATCATATTATAATATCATGTAACCCTACAGAGAAGTATAAAAAGGAACTCCACCCTTTGTTGAAAGAAGGGTAACATATAGGTATCATAGAGACTTCTATGATGTGGTATTTGATACCTGATAACGTTTCCCTATCTTTCACCATGTACTGAAAGTACATAAAGAGGATAGGCCACTCAAGAGGCGTCCAATAATAGCGGGAAATGGTTCCCTTAATAAAGGGTTATCAAGTTTGTTAGATATGTTGATCCAGCCATTGGTTACCAGACTCCCCTCATATGTTAAGGATACTGCTCATATCCTACAAATATTCAAAGAGGTGACTTGGTGTAGGGGGGATTTCCTGGTTACCATAGATGTGGTCTCTTTGTACTCCTGCATTCCTCACTCCCTGGGTATCCTAGCAGTAGAATATCACCTTCGAACATTCCATAATTACCCAGAGGAGTGGATAAAATTTATTCTATCAGCCCTTCATTATTTATTGCATCATAATTTTTTTATGTATGGAGGGGACTTTTACAGGCACATACAGGGGGCAGCGATGGGGTCGAAATTTGCCCCCATGTATGCCAACCGGTACATGGGGTGGTAGAAGGACACTGCCTTATCTGGTATTTTAAACCACTTACCTTAAGGTAATGCGGTGATACAGCACAGAAGTTTCATAGATCTGGAGGTGTTCAGAGAAGGATTTACACAAAGTGATGGATATCATCAACATCAATCCATGATTCACATGGAATAGTAGTAGAGAGAGTGTGAATTATCTGGACCTGACCATAAAAGTGGAGGAACATGGTATCTCCATGAATACTTACTATAAAAAGAGTGATAAGAATACTATCTTAAGATCTGATTTCTGCCACCCTCCGCACTGCATCAAAGGCATCCCGTATAGCCAGTGGGTACACATGAAAAGAAATTGTAGTACAAAAGGAAATTTTGCAAAAGGGTCAGATATACTACTAAAATTGTAATTAAAAGCAAAATAAAGGGCACTTACCTATAAACACTGCACTTACCTATAAAGGCACTTATAAATGTGGAGCAAGAAAATGTCTCATGTGCAAATATATAGATGTAAGCAAAGAAATTAGGAGTAGTAGTACGCTAAAAACCTTTAGGAGTTAAGAATATTTTAATTGCAAATCTGTCTATATGGTATACCTACTCACTTGCCAAAGTTGCAGCATCCAATACGTTGGATGTACCATGCATTCCGTAAAAGATAGGATTAGGGAACACATAAGAGATAGTAAAGAAACAGGATAAAAACACCGTTGGTAGACATTTCAAAGCATGCAATAATGGGGATGTAACCAAACTTTGGGTACAAGGGGTACAACAGATCCATAAGGTTAGGAGAGGAAGGGACGGGAAAAAAAACATGTTAAAAGCTGAAGCGAGGTGGACCTGGACCTTGGACACAAGAATCCCTAAAGGTCTTAATGCCATCTGGGATGTAACCTGTCATATCGAGTAGCATCGTACCAGGGGGTTAAGAGCCTGGGAACAGTAAGTGTAGATACTTTAAGTGTCAAAATTGTAATGTCTTTATAGCAACAATTGGAGCTGTAATAGTGTAACGATCCATATATGCAGTATGATGTTCGTACAGAGGGGAGTTCTTTAAGTAAGGAGGAAGGACAAGCCCCAACATTGCATTTCGAAAATACCTATAAAATTGGGTTGTTACATGTAGCACAAGACATATTAAATGTTTGGTTTTAAATAATGAATATAAATGTGCTTTTAATAGTTTTTATATGTCACCCGGGTACTGATATGGTTTGCCCCTCCCAAGAAGGAGGTGTGGCCTACTAACGGAGGGCTATTAGTATGAGGGTTAGTGCTTGGGTGATTAGCCCATGACTAAATTTTATATTCATTGGATCCAAAACAGTCTTCTTTCCAGTGTGCGCTACCTACATTCAATTAGGAGTATTGTCGAAATTCTAATAAAGACTATTATTTTTATAAGAATTAACCTGTGTATTTTCCAAAGTGCACATCCTCATTCTATCTGTTGGAAGCATCTATGGACTGTCGGACTAGTGAAGGGCCTGGGGCTTGGTTGCACCCGGACCATTAACAATTGCGTGTAAGCCGTTTTATTTCACCCACACTATGTGAAAGTTGTTTACACAAGAACTGCACCCAGTGGCATAACTACCGCCCCCGCCACCCCTGCGGAGGACCCAGACAGTAGTAGGGCCCGCCACAAGCCCAAATCCCTGCAGTATTCACCCTTTTTAAAGAGCTGATAGCGCATATGAAGAAAACCTACATGCAATCAGCTCTTTAAAAAGGGTGAATAGGGTGAAAGGGAGTCAGGGGCCCGGCCCCCAAACTCACAGGGGTGCCTGGGCCCCTTCAGGTATGCCCCTGACTGCACCTTACACCCTTAGGGATGGCCGAACCCGGATCCACCGCGGATTTATCCCGTTTGCGAACGGCAGATTTTTTCGGATTTTCCAGATTTTCCGCCTTCCGAACTTCCGAACCGCGGATTTCTCGTATTTTCTAAAATTTTCGAAATTACGAGATTTTTCGTATTTTCGGGAATTTTCGAAAATATGTATTTTCGAAGATTTTCGAAAATATGAGGATGTCTCCTATTTTCGTAAATACGTATTTTCGAAAATTTTCTAAATTACGAGGATTACTCGTATTTTCGAAAAATACGTTTCGAAAACTTTTGAAATTACAATTTCGGAAATTTTTGAAAATACGAGAAATCACATAATTTCGAGAATATTTTATATTTTAACGGGTCTGCTCGCGGATTTTCGAATTTTTGTATTTTTTCGAAAATTTGCAGATCCTTGAGCGGACGGGATTTTGCGAAGTTCGGACATCTCTATACACCCTGAGCGACAAGGGCTGGGGATGGATCCATCCGGCCTTACAGCTATAGGTAGTTTCCTTAATATACCATGTTTATGTTGGCTTTGAGACCCACTTTATGTACATTTTGCTAGTTAACGGTGGTCTGTGGTGGCCTTTAAAAGAACTTTCTAATACATTCAAACAAGAATGATGTAACTAGCTGTTGTCAGTCCAAAGTTATAGGCTTGCAAAATCTTTCTCCCTATTCTGCACGGTCTCTGTGTCTCTTTGACAGGCATGTGTCATAAATTGTGTTAAAAGCCAAATCCCCCAATCAATGCTTTTCTCTGCCTATGGACACCATAGGAAATATTTGCAGGCTTTGTGGGTAGTTTTAAAAATAACAGACATTTGGGGGCAGTTCTTTTGAGGCAACTTATGATGCTCTGTTCCAAAAGAAGGTTTCTATTTAACACCCCACATGCCATATCCTGACCTTTATTTCCACTCTCTATAAACCTGTATCTTTAGTTGCTTCTTTAAAATACGTCTTTAAATCTTATTATTTTCTGTATGGGGGCTTTTATCCATGATGTGTATTACTTTTACTTTACTGTTTACTGTGATGTGTCCAGTGATGACAGATCAGATGGGTACCACTCAGGATCTGTAAAATCACATGAGAAACATTATGAAGATTAACTTTGTGTCCTTTTGGTAATTACCTACACCTTGATGATTATGTACAAATATTTCAGCAAGCTGATTTACTTTTGAAGCACTATACTAAAAACACAGATAAACACATTAAGCACAAAATAATACTTTTGCGCTTCCTGCATCACTGGGTCTTTTAGGGTGGTATGTACATCCCTGTCTCGTAACAAAATACCCACTAATGTGTTATCTTAGAATAAGATAATCATTTACCCAGAGCCAGTGCCTAAAATGTTCAGATTAAAGACAGGATAACTGAGTTAACATTGGTTGGCTTGACTTTAAATCATTTGTTGCATCAGATGCACGGTTATCACAAAAGTCAACTGCACAGCTTATCACTGTGCAGTGCAGTGAAATCACTTTTTGGGATTTGCTCACACACAAATCTGATATTTATTCGGGAGGGGAGATTTAAGCGGATCGCTTGCAGCTCTGGGCAATCTCCCTCATAGTATTTCTAATGATTGACAAAAGAAAAGGCACAGCTAAGTTTATGTCAAAGAATAAATGTTCCTGTGAAGAAGATGGAAACCATCTCTATGCAAAACCAAAGAAGCACAATTAATAGCTAAACAAAGGAAGAGTTATCTGGTGATGATATGAAATGATACGAAAGGAATGTAAACTTAACCTAGTTTTGTATATATACAGTGTTAATAAATCAGACCAATGGCAGTGTGCATACCCTGTATGGAAACACAATCTCTTTAAATAGTTATCTTTTTTAGCCAAAATGTGTCGTTTTAAGTCTGACTTCTAAAGTGATAAATATGTTGTTTTTTTGATAATGGGAAACACAAAAGCCCTTTATAACTTTCTCTGCTATGTATAGAGTCATTAAAATGTTTAATAAGCTTTAATGAGCATTGTGCTTCCAAATACCACTGGGATTGTAAATGATACAAAGTACAGTTTTCATTCCCACAATATTTTTATTCCTCCCTGTTATCTTGTAACACTATCAGAATGACACATTACTTAACATTGTCTGCATACCCAATTTTATCGGATGGATTGTTGCTTGTGTATGTAAAATGTTATTTAAAAGTTTTTTCTCTTACATCATAACACACAAATCTGTGTCTATAGTATATGTAACACTATTCTTTAATCCTATAGTGTTACAGTCTGGCTACAGCTGTTACAACATCTGTCACAGCTGTCAAAGTATTAATGGCCCATTAACTTGAATATGTTTATAAACAAAATACCACAGCTACATTCTCAGAGATTGGTTCTATGAAGCCACATTTCCATCTTTAAATAAAGATATCTCTAGGGATCATGTACAATCTAAGGGACAGGTTTTTGTTCCCACACCAAGGCCACATTTGTTGCAAATTAGAGTGTAATTAGTTTATAGATAGAACAAACTAATTCACATCTGGTGGATAATATTCATATAAAATGAATAAATGTGAGTTTAGTCCTTTGATACCTACTAATTTGCTTTGCTTCTTTCGATTTTCCTTTTCAAATGAACACACCTGTTTATAAGGTACTGATTTAGGATAAATTGTTATATTTATTTTTTGTTGATATGGGATTTGAATATTTACAAAGTGGCAATAATATTAGCAAATGTTTTATTTCTAAAAGACTTGTGGTGATCATAATTAAAGAGGAATTTAGTTAATACACATGGGGGGTACCCCAGAAACATTCTTGTAATCAAAACACCACACACAATAATTGCACAGACACCAAGAGGTTGGATGTGGAGTAAGGACGCAGCAAGATTTTATTTAAGCAGATTGTCTAAATTAAATTCTCTCACAAATCAAATATTTTTGTCTAGCCAAACCCTCAGCACATTCTCAAGGGAAGTCGTATAAGAGCTGCATTGTTTTAACTTTAGGAAATGGCCAAACTATAGCAAACAAAAGTGAATATGGGTCCGCAAAGCCTCCATGCCAATTAGAATTTGCCCATAAATTACTAATTGGCCATTCTCCACAAGGCAATTGCCCTTTCAACCATATTTTGTAAATGCAACCAGAATATATTGTTTCCTATCTCTGATGAAGTTAACCTTTTTCCTGCACTTTTCCAACGGCTTTACATTTTTGTTCCGAAACTAAATCAAATGGGGTTTTATTTCTGTCCATATTATAATCAGGTTTGCATAAATTGGACATTTGCTAAGTCTCTAATAATACTGTTTAGATTTATTGATTTAATCTTACCATTGCCACCTAGATGGATAATCAAAGCATCTGGTGCAACCCATTTTGTTAATAGGGATGCTAACATGGGCATTATGTCATGCCACTTTGCTCCTCTCAAACCTCACCAGCGTATTCTAATAAATGTCTAGGGGGAATCCTAAATTGACATCATATATTCTCCTCTCTGCTCTCTTCTTAGCCCAAAATATATGAGAGTGGCTGATAATCCAAATAGCGAACTGCCTTCTACCTGCAAAAGATTAAACATTGTCAACCAGGCTTGGACAAACATATATTTTGTATCCATTTGAGGACCATCTAACCAAAGAGCGAATGAACTGCGAGTCTAAGCCTAGTAGTGAAACTTGAGTTTCTGCTCCAATTCTGAATGACTGAAATTTATAATGTTGGCATGATAGGCCCAGGCCAATACAACTTTACTCAGGACAGCTCTGACCTAAAATTTGGATAATGGGGAGTCATTGTTATGACTTAAGAATGAACTGGAGTCAGATTAAGTGTTTTATAATCTTGGTTGGCTTTGATTGGGCATAGGCTGTCATCGGAAAATACACCAAGTCAAAGGACTGTTCCCCTCCCGAGTCCCGACTGTGTCAGTTTTGGATCTACATAATAAGATTCTCAGTTTATCATTCAAGTAAATGTCCTCTGACTGCAGGGCATCTGGCTTATTTTAGGATTCTGAAACTAGATCTCCTATTCAAAAAGCCAGGAAAAAGGCCAAAACAAACAAAATGGTCAACATTTTTGTCTCATAATCTGAATAACATATATCGGGTAGTGCTGCAATTATGCTCCTCAAAATACTGAAAGTAACTGATTTTCTAGTATCTTTCGTTTAGGTTTAACAACCCCAGCCCTTTTTTAATTGCCCGATTAGGGCTCAGCCACACTGCGCCGCAAATGCAATCGCACACAGAATTGCATGCAATTTCATGTGCGATTAGACTTATTTTTGTGATGTCTGGTTTGCCCAAAAATTTCAAGAAAAAGGAAATACCAGCTAATATTTTCTTGGAAAAAGCTAAAGAATAAAGGAGAACTAAACCCAAAATACAAAGGCAGCTCCACAGACTCGATAACTGTCACTTCTCACCTCTGAATTCAGCCTCTTAGTGTAGAATTATTTCTTAGTGTATCATTTATAGAACATTTCTGAGTACTGGCAATCTATGATGTCATGGCTGGCTTCTAGTGTTGCCTCTTCCTGGTGGTCCAGGTACCAAAATTCCTTCTACACATGCTAACTAGGTACCTTGTGTTTGTTTCCCACTCCCCTTATGCTAAGCTGCATGTAACAGTTGAACTCAGAGTCCCCACCTGCCAGTGTCTCCCAGCCAATCATCAGAGATAGCAGTGAATATTATTAGCATATTTTCCTGCTCAAACAGAGTGGGGGAAGGTGTTAACCCTTTTCATATGTATTTAGGAAGCAACTTGTTAACTAGGCTCATTTACCCAGACTTGTTGGGCAGATATATGGAGTTAAAGTCCTGCTAGTTGGTTTGCTACTGGTTAGCGCGACTTTAACTCCATATTAGCATTGAAAGCGGAGGTTATGCAAAAATCACCCGTGCATCCGCCGCTCGCGATTCAATATCGCGTTTGCACTCATTTTAGATCAGGATTTTAACGCCAACAAAAATCACACAGTGGGTAAATCCCTTTGCTGGGATTTACCCACATTTGCAAACGTGATATTGAATCGCAAACAGGACATTTACCCACATCGATATCGGCTCTGGGTAAATAAGCCTGTGTGTCGTTGTAATGTGTTAATTTCTGCACTCTACCATTAATATTAATGTGTGTATTGCTGAAATGTAAATTTAGGGCACAGCCACACTGCAACACACCAGAATCGCACAAACAATCACACACCATTTATATGTGTTTGTGCTTGCGATTTGTCCATTTTCATTCTAAAAACGCAAGTATTTAATGCAATGGAACTTAGCAATTTCCTGAGGCTGTGGCCCCACTTAAGTGCAATGGAGGACGTTCGCAATAATGCACAATCTTGCTCGCTTCCATGCATGGGTGTTGCACTTCCACAATTGGAGCCTAGCAGAGCACATGCAATACAGATCAAAAATGGTGATCGCATGCACTCCAATAGCACACGCATCTCGCATGTAGTGGGGCCAGTCCCATAGGCTATTACATGCCTGCACTCCCACTAGCACAATTGCAAACCGCAATCCAAAATGCGCTAGTGGGAGTAGCCCTAACAGAGTCTTAAAGGGAAAGTTGGCAACCCCAGTACAATTGAACTGACCACTTTACAAGGTACACTAGAATAAACAGCTCAGAGCTTCAGGTGCAATATATGGACTTGAATATGGTCTTAGCATAGCTCTGTGCAATGCATTTTACAGGCCACCTTTGCCTTTGAGACCCAAACATGTATTAAATCTACATGTTGCAATGCTAAGTACCATAGCAATAAATACAAACTGTATCAGCCTGCATCATGCTTCTAAAGAAAATACTAACAACCTTTTGTTGTGTACATATTATCAGGCCTATGTAATAAAAGTTATTGTAACAATAAGAACTTTTAATACGTAGGCCTATATATGTGTTCAGGTCTTAAAGGCAAAGGTTGGAACCCTAGTTGGACGAGGTTTTTGTTTATGCAAAACTTCCCACAGGCAGCCCACCTGCTGCATTAATTTTATATAACATGTTTGCATCCCTCTAACAGTTGGCATTCCCCTTCAATAATTCCTATTAATATGTACATTATAGAAACATCATGGTGCAGAGCTGCAAATATGGCCCTCCAAGAACTAAACAATACACTGTAGGTAAAACATACAAAGACACAGGTCTGTAACTGTGAATAATGCAGGTTTATTGCAAAACATTTGTGCTACATGTTTCTGACCCACTTGTCCTTCCTCAAGTGCTTGAGTAGGTCTGAAACATGTAGGACGCATGTTTTGCAATAAACTTGCAATATTCACAGCTACAGACATGTGTCTTTGTATGTTTCACCTGCAATTTATTGTTTACATATAGGATTTGGTGGAGTGAAAGCTGTAGGTGAGACATACATTATTTCAGATCCGGACACACTAGATACCCAGACCTATATACATCACACTATAACACTGCTACTAGGAAAGGCTTAATCAGCTGCAACACCAATTTGAATATTGATGATTTAATATATTCATACATCATAGGGGTTAAGAGGTGGAAGTGGAAATCACACAGGTGCTGAAAATGTAATGAGGGCAAAAGTACTGGCAGGCAAGGGAATATGTCAGCTTCAGATTTGGGGAACAAACAGAACCTAAAATGAGCTCATAGAGGTAAAGAAAAGGTCCCTGAGTGGAATCGTCCATGCTGAGAAGGATGTTAAGGCAAGTACTTTCTAACTTAAACTTTGATTTTTTGGGTTTAGTTCTCCTTTAATTGTAAAGCTCTAAGCACTATCAGGGAGATGCAGTATCCCGCGGTAACGAGAAAATAAGCGCTAAAATCACACTAATCTATGTACTAACGTGTTAACGAAGGCTTCGCACTGCCTGCGCCATGTTGCAATTTTTTTTCTTTGCGCAGCACAAAGTGATGCAATAAATTTTGCGCCGGTTTTTGCTATAGTTTTTTGCGCAATAATTAACGCCTCTTCAATGGTGTCTTTAAAATATGCGCAAAACGTCACAACTTACCGCTAGCGTTTTCACAATGTATTAATGGTTGCAAAGTGGTTAATACATTGCGGAAACAAGTGCACGTAGGTTGCGATAGTGAAATATATTGCATCTCCCCCTAAGTGCCTTCACACATTGATTACTGGAGGAGATTTAGCTCCTAGATTATTTATGACATTGACTGCCCCTTTATTATTAGGTGGCCCCAAACTTCCAGCAGTATTAAAACACTCAATAGTTCTATTAAAACTAGGTTCCGAATTAACGGGGAAGATGCTACTCTTTCATTCCATGCTACTGCTAGCCATTTGCCTTGGACGTGGCTATTATTTAGATGATAAAAAATCATCTAAATAATGTATAATAAAATAAAAGCTTGAAATGAACTTACAGCCCATAGGCAGGCATTTGTCATAATAGAAAGAGTTGATGAAATGAAAACAGTTTATAGCATTGCGGGTGTATATGAAGGAGCCGAAAGGCAGATTGTATATCACTTTTGCTAATAGAGCCCCTCACAGCATCTCACAAATTTTATAGCTTTGTCGAAGGATGCATAGCTCCTAACACAGCTCAGGCTAAATTCTATCATTAACTGATGCACTCTTCGGAAAGGAGAGATGGTGAATTAATCTGTATGAATCTAGAGAGAATGGCAGGCTTTTAAAGCAGCATCATAGAGGGAATAAACATGTAAGCAATTGAATGGGGTGTTTACTAGGCTTATATTTTGTATGTATACTATATTAAATTGGTCACTAGTTGCACTTTAGAATGGATGTATACTATCCCATCAGTATGTGGGAAAGCAATGGGGGCTAAGTTTGCCCCATGTATGCAAATTTATATATGGGGTGATGGGAGGAGACTACCCTTTATTCCCCAAAATTTTTCTTTCAGGGGGATGGTGGAGGGGTGCTACACAGGAGGTATATCGATGACCTGGAAAGGCTGCTCAGATACCCTAGTGGACTTCCTCCAGAGTTTGAACCATAACAGAATCAATTTAGAATTTACATGGACGTACCACCGGGGGGAAGTTGGTTAACTATCTTGACCTCTGCATATATGCTGGGTATAGGGAAATAGAAACCAAACTTTATAGGAAAGAAATGGATAGGAACACCAACCTGAGGGCAGATTCTAATCACCTGTCTCAGAGCCATACCATATAGACAATCTGGCCACATTAGAAGAAACTGTATGAGATATTCTGAGTATAACAAAGCAGCACCAGAATTAACCCAGAGATTACTTCAGAGAGGGTATAAGAATTTGACCTCAGGATAGCTCAAGAGAAAGTTAAGAACAGGAGAATGTCACAAACCCCAACTTGTCATACCATTTCAGGAATTGACAATAGATCTGAAATGGATGCCACTAAGGACATGTCTTTTATAACTAAATTTAGTCCACAATACACCAACATTACACAAATAATCCGTAAATACTTACCAGTATTATATGATGATCAGGACCTATGAGAAATCGTTGAACACAATTGTAAATTTGTTCCCAGAAGGGCGACATCCTTGAGGGACAAGCTTTCCCCAAGCATGTTCATATAGCATAGAAAGGAAACACATGATTGGCTGATACCCAAAGTACAACAGGTAAAAAATAAATTAACAAGCAATACAATTGCAACAGTACACATGTGATATATGTCCTCACATGTCGCAAATGTGACATACAATATGTGGGTATGACAAAGAGTACCCTTAAAAGCAGAATGCATTTTTTTTTGTTTCCAGTTTCACTTGGAGTAATCTTTGACTTTTTTTATCTTTCCTTCCATCATCACTTTAACAATGTCACTAGGATGAGTCATTTTCTCCTTCGCAATATTGCCAAGATCTGCCTTTTCCTCACTCGCTCCACTGCTAAAATGCTTGTGCATGCCCTTATAATCTCCCTTCTTGACTAATGTAACATTCTGCTATTTGGACTCCCGGCCTATCATCTCTCTCCTCCCCATTTTATCAGCAGCTCGGATCATCTCACTCTCCTCCAAAAGAGAACCCGCAACCCCGGTACTTCAGTCCATAGGGTGACTTCCCAACAAAGAATCATATGTAATACCGTTCTTTCAACCTTTAAATTCCTTCACTCTCCTGCACCTCCTTGCAAAGCAATCTTCTCTACAAACCCCCTATGAACACTTCCTCCCATCTTAAACCATTCTCCCTTGCTGCTACCTACCTTTGGAACTCTCTCTCTCTCTTGCTTCACCAGATGACATCCATTAAAACTTTCAAACAGTAGCAAAACTAGGAATCAATGGGACCCCTAACAAAATTATGATGGGGCCCATATCCCTGCTTCATCCACAGTGGTTTTCTGGGAGGAGGCAATATCTTTCAAAATAAAAATTAGAAGATGGGGCCCCTCTGGCACCTGGGCCCCCCTACGGTTACTCCCCCTGCGCCATTAGTAGTTACGCCCATGCTTTCAAATCTAGACTGTTATCCTACCTTTCTGAGCACCAGCACAACAAATGATTGTTAGCCAGCTCAAGCACTTTGTACCCATCCCCCACTTATATCTGTATGTTGCCCCAACCACTTAGATTTGTAAAATCTTCAGGGCAAGGCATGCTGCATTTATATCAATTTATCCATAATTTATCTGTATAATTGCTTGCTTGTTAGTATACTCTGTATTTTATAATGTACAGCGCTGCATACCCAAGTGGCGCTTTATAAATAAAATTATACATTCCTACATTTTGTTATTGTACATCAATGTGTCCCCAAGTGGCACTTTATAAATAAACTATACATACATACATGTCACTGCCCTGTCTTCCAAAAGGTAAAAATAGACATTTTCATGTGTGGTGCAGCAAAAAAACACATGATCCAAGCTTAAGCTATTAGCTATATCAGCACATAGGGAGACAATAACAATAAGAAATGGGGAAAAGATCCATTTTACAGGTAAGTTAAATCTTAAAATTTAATCTTAAACAATCTTAAATTCTGTTGTTCATGACTACATTTGTACTTGACTTTCACCACAGTTACACAGATAAGCAAATTAAATGTGTCACTGTGCACCACTTTATTTCATGTTTTTTTCACACTATTTTTAGTGTGTAAACATTTTGCCTTAACCAATCAGATGTTACCTTTTTACTAGTATACTACAGTTAAAAAACATTTCATGATATCTGCAGATGTAAGAAGTTAGAGTGGAGAATCGTCACACCTTGCATGGAACAAAATTTGTTTTATTGAACCATCAACTCAAATGTGCACATTTGAGTTGATGGTTCAATAAACATATTTTGTTCACATGCAAAGGTGTGCGATTCTTCCACTCTAACTTCTTTACATTGGATATATGGACTCCTTGGGGTAGGGGTCGCGAGAATCAGCACCCTGAAAGTTGGATGTGCTTGGGACCTTGCTTTTTACTGTGCAGATGACTTTTTTTTTTTTTTTTTTTCATGACTTAGGGCGAGGTCCCACTTGATCGCAGGTAAATACTGTGCATTTTTGTGTGCTTTTGCCATCCACTTGTTTCGACTTGTATCCACTTGTACATGCGATTCGTTTCACAGGGAATAAAATGGGTTTATGGGTAAAATGAAAATTGCATGTCATGTTTATTGTGTCCGCTTCTATCTGCTTCTGTCTGCGTTTCTATGCACTTCCATAGCCTTGTGCAATCTTGACAAAAACTGACCAAAAATAGTGATCGCATGAATTATAAAATCACCACAGTGGGGCCTAGGGTTATGCTAGTGTTGGCCAATATTGTTTTTTTCTTTCAAATGGCTGAGACAATTTTCATGAGACTTGGTACACCTATGTTTAAGGACCTGGAAAAAAGCATAGGCTACTTTACAACTTTTAAAAATCCCTCTGTACCTTTTTTCAACATTTTTTAAGTTAATTAACCTGTGCGCTGCCATCTGTTGGTGAATCGAGTAATCATCTAACTTAATTGCACACCTCCCAACTGTCACAGATTGTCCAAAACAGCACAATGTTTAATTTTCATTTTGATTATTAGATTAGTCTCTTGTACCGGGGGTTGGGCAGGCGCTTCCCATTGCAGGGTGCTGACAGCCATGAAATATTTATGTGCAGCCATGGGTGTTGTCAGCCCTCCAGTTCATTAGCCAATGCTGTCAGCCCTCCAGCTCATTAGCCAGTGTCATCAGCCCTCCAGCTCATTAGCCAGTGTTAGTCAGCCCTCCATTTTATTAGCCAGTCTTAGCCAGTCCTCCATTTCATTAGCCAGTGTTAGTCAGCCCTCCAGTTCATTAGCCAGTGTTAGTCATCCCTCTAGTTTATACATAGGGTTAGTCAGCCCTGCAGTTCATAGCCCATGTTGTCACCCTTCAGTTCATTACCCAGTGTTGTCAGACCTTCAGCTTAATAGCATTATTGTTTGCCCTCATTTTATTAGTCTGTTACTGTAATCTTAAAGGATAGCTAAAAGAATAGGAGGTAAGGGAGCTATGTCTTACCTACTGTTCTTCAATTAATGTCAGCCAGTGTAGACCTTCAGCTTAATAGCCATTATGTTTGCCCTCCATTTTATTAGTCTGTTACTGTAATCTTAAAGGATAGCTAAAAGAATAGGAGGTAAGGGAGCTATGTCTTACCTACTGTTCTTCAATTAATGAACGGGAGCCCAGGGTGGGTCGCACTCATTGGATAAGTTTTCTATCTTCGTCCTTGCTCCTGTTACATTAATTAAAGAAAGGGAGGTATGACAGAACTCCTTTACTCCTATTCTTCAATTGCAAAAATGGAATAGTTCACTTTCTGAGTGGCCTAATCCTTTAACCACATCATACACTTGCAAGCAACAATGTAAAATAGGAATAGTGGTCTTTAAAATGGGTGTAACATAAGCAAAGTGGGCGTGGTATGAAAGTGGGAGTGGTCAAACATTTTCCGCATGCTGTCACATGCACTGCATCTCTTCTCCTGGTGTGTCCCGCTTTTCTATTTTAAAATGTTGTGAGGTATGTATGTTGTGAGGTATATTAATTAGGGATGAGATCTGGCCAAGAATCTTGCATTGTGTCAGCACCCGAGGTTTACCAGATTTGTGGCTCAGCTAACCCACAGTGAGTTTGAATGGGTCAGGTTTGGTTACAAAGCTGCAGTTGTGGGTAGGGACAGCTAGTGGGTGTGGGTCTGTTGTATTTCGGATGCAGGTTAGGGTCGGATCTTTAGAAAAAACGGGCAAAGGTTTGTATTCTGCTAGTAACAAATAAAAGAAAAGAAGGAATTAAACTGCACTCTTAAATTTGAGAAAATATACAGTATAATATAAAAAGACAATATGGCCCCCTGCTTTCTAGAACAATTTCTTGCTGAAGAACGCACTGGTGTTTTTATAATATATTTGCAGTTATTACAACCATTTTGATGAAAGTTGGTTATCTAAATTAACTATGCAAATGTATGGTTCACAAGTATGGCTCCATCCAGAGTTCCTGAGCCCAACTGTAAACTAACAGGAATGATTTCATTTCTTAAATAAATATATGACCCATGTAAAAAATGAAGCAATTTCAAGCAGTTTTGAATGAATGTTACACAATATTCTGGAAAGGATAATTTTTTGGAAAGGATACATTTTAGTTTTAACAAAATACCTAACTAGATACATTCAGAAAATGAAACAATGTCTTGTCAACTTCACGTTAGAAATAACTGAAGTAAAGATAAAAAAATTCTTATGAGATACATTCTTTAGACAATGGGGTAATACAAAGCAGATGGAAATTCAATTCGCTAGGTCACCATAAGCAGAGTTTATCCCTGTAAAACAAAAGAATATGCTTGGAGTTATCGCATTATGTGACATTTAAAAGAGGGTTATATAAAATATCCATTCTGTGATCAGATCAGCCATGTGCATATTGTTATAGGATATCTCTGAACTTGAATTTATATAACTGAATTATTCACTATTTTGGTTTTTCTGTTTGTTACTGTACATTTTAATTAGTATAATATTATTAAGCTGTAATTTTATTTTCTTTCTTAAGGGCAGGGGTACACAATAGCATTAAAAGTGCTTCTTCCAATTGTGTAGCATGAGGCACCTTTGCCCTCAGCGCACAGACCTATGCACTGATGTCTGTAAGCTGCAGCCTAATGGACCATGAGGGAAACAAGATTGACAAAGGTGCCTTGGTTCTCCTAAAGCTTTAGTTTCCTTAATTAGTATTTATCTATCTATCTATCTATCTATCTATCTATCTATCTATCTATCTATCTATCTATATATCTATCTATCTATCTATCTATCTATCTATCTATCTTCTCTTTATTTTCATTTTGTATAATACAACAAAAGCTATCTATCTAGCTTTCTATCTTTAAAAATAAGTACATGACGGTACAATGTCATTGATTAAGCTGCATCACAGCTTATGTCACAGCTTTCCTAGTGCTTCAGGATTGTTACATATGTCCTTGCACTATGTGCTAGTATTCCTTAATATTAAGGCTTATGTTTTACCCTGAAGAACTAAAGCACCTCAGAAACATAAGAGATGTATAGTTCTAAATTCCATGTAAAAACTAAGAGAAAAAGATACACAGCACAAAATCTTGGAAACAAAGTAAATCGTGTATTTACATACACTTTATTGAGTATTTCCTAGGGTAGGAGCTGTTATAGATATAGGTTATAAACATTTAAAATACATATATACAGAAACCTCCATGTTGGAAACACACGTTGTAAGTACTCCATGACCCCACTATCCCTATACAGTAAAGCTAAACTAGCAGTACACTTATCTGTCTGAGGTCGGTCAAATGTCAGATATCACCATGAGGGATATAGTGCCATAAGGAAGTCAGGAGGTTCCAAAAGGAGGAAGAGAGGCCATAAGAGAAAACGCCAGATGTGTTTCACCTCAGAATGAGGCTTTCTCAATAGTGTGGATATAAGGTATGGTAAGTCAGCGTCCATTTATGCGCAGTGAGATATCGCATTGCCGGGGAACATGATGACGTAGTAACATCATCACACAAGTGAAAGCCATGATGATGAGGTGAGAATCCACACATGGATCCCTCCGCCAATCAGTGGGCTTTACCAACTATATCATCAAGGCCACAGTGAGAGCGGTCCTGTTCCCCAATACAGCGCGACATTTGACTGTTCTAAGTATATCGGCCAAGATTAAAAACAAGTATCAATCTATATACAATTGTTTGGAGTGCACACAAATATCTCATAAAGGGTATCATCCTAATATACATCTAGCACAGTATGCTAATATACAATGTACTTCTATACAATATAATTTGTATCCAAAGCAATGTTGAACCCACAATGTCACTCTGGCTTCTAATTAAACAGCGCATTATATACAAAATACTTCTAAAACATTTAAATCCCTTCAATCTGCTGCACCTCCTTATGTTCCTGCCCGTACCCTCCACTTATTGCAGAACCAGCTCCTGTACAGACCCCCCACTTGTACCTCTTCCTCTCACCTTAAATCTTTCTCTCTTGGGGCTCCCAACCTCCGGAATTCTAATCCCCACTCTTTACGTCAAGAAACCTCAATAAGGAGGTTTAAATCTAGCCTTACATCATACCTATCTCGTAACCAGCACAGTATTTGATTGTTTTATTTGCATAGCTTACGTTTCCCTCCAGCACTTATAATCACTCCATTGTATCTGTATGTTACCCACCTAACTAGATTGTAAGCTTTACAGGACAGGGACCTCCTTTTCTCTTGTGGCAAAGCTCTAGTACTTCTATTTATAGAATTATGTACTTTTCCCCCTCGTATGACTTTATTGTATTTTGTTACTGTACAGCTCTGCGTCACCAAGTGGCGATTTATAAATACATACATACAACAGTCAATCTTTGGCTGTGATCTCAGTTGTCACAGCTTTGATTGAATCATAGAGGGAGGAGCCTGCTTACTCTGCCAGAATGAGGGCAATAATTATCCTTTAATATCTGGTAAGTAATGCATCTAATAATGTGCTGAATATATCATTTGGGGTTAGGGGCTGGTAAGAGACATGTGCCCAGTTTTTTAGAAGTTTTTTATCAGAAGTCCAAGTGATTTTAAAGCGATATCACTATTTTTATATGAACAAATAAAAAGTTTTTAAGAGAATATAGAATTGGGAACCATCCCATGTTTTTTTAAGGAGTGGGATTAGAGGGAACACAGAAGGTGTTGAACAAGCCACTAAACAGGAATTAATTGGAACACACATTGTATCATTGGATAGCGTAAAGTTAAGATGCGCCGGATTAAAGTCCCATACAGAACCACGTTAAGTTTCTTGCTACGAAGTAGCGCTAAACTTTCAGGAAGTGGTTTTGTATCGGTAGCACAGTGCTGTTTCCAAAAACATTTAGAAATGGCACTGTGCCCTAAAATCCATGTAAAACACACGTTAACCCAATATTACTTTGGGTTAGCAAGGGTGTTGGATTTTGTCCATTTCCTTGTAAAATTTTTTAATGATTTTAATAGGTATTAGAGGCGTTTTATTTTTGTTTCTATCCATATTTATACTTTTCTACTCAAACTGATCGAGTTACCTGTGCAACCAGCTTTCTTCTATTACAGTTATTTGCACTAAGTGGTTTTTCTGTGTTTGCTGCAACCAAGGGCTTATATACACAAAAGAAGTATTAATATTCCACTGGCGCTGAGAGAGACTTCTTAACCTCATAATTTACAAGAGTTCTATCTGGTTCTTTGTACACTACAATCTTGCATACTGTATCTTCCTGGAACTTGTGTTAATTTGTATTAATTTGCATGGTTTTATGCATTTACAGCTTACATGTTTTTCTTTATGCCTCTATTTATTTCCCCTTCTTATAAATGTATGTGTATTTCCCCAGGTAGCAGTTTCATTTGTGTTCATCTCAATACCAGTTTTGATGTAATTAGTTTTAGATCTTAACTGACCATGCTGTATATAAGCATTTGCTGTTTGTCACATGAAAGCATTCTTTACACTTTACCTAATAACTGCAAGCTTAATGCATAACATGTCCTTGCAGGTATGAAAATCATTGTTTTTGTTTTGTTTACAAAGACAACTGCCATACCTCAAAGAGATCATCAGAGTGCTAAACATACACATAGGTATTCTTTCTACACAGCTGAAAATAGTCCTACAAAACTTAATGTGACAGTGACCTTAAATTTAGCTTTTGGTTACCTCTGATGTCCATACTCATTGTTACACAGGCTGCCTCTATAATAACAATAAAGGAGACAAAGGGCCTCGTTTACCTAGAGCTGCAATTACTCCAGCTAAAGGTGGCTTGCAGTATTTAATACCTGTTTTGTGCCTGTGGGTAAATCCTGAAAGGGATTTATATAAATCATCAGCAAATCAAAGATTACAACTCCCAGGCAACGATTTCAAAGCTAGCTGCGGTTTAAAGATGGGGTGTTCAAGCTATTTTAAAAAAGCACAAAAAATGTCAATACTAAAGACCACAGACACAGTAGTCAGCCAAATAATCTATGTGCGCTAGATTAAAGAGACCACATCATGCTTATTTCCCTTTAAAATGAAAAGATGTTATAAAGAGCAATCAACCATCAAAAACCTGTAGGAACCAGTGACACCTATCTGCTGTATGGAGAAGTTAGTCCAGAATACAAAGAATAGCAAGCAAAAAGTCATACCTCCAACTGGAAACAAGGCCATGTGACTTAACTATACTCTAAAACCTAATGAACTGAGGTGCAGAAAAATAGCAGCAGGTTCAAAATTTTAAATATTTGGCTTTACAGAATTCAGTAAAGGGTTTGACAACAATTCAGAAATGAGAGTCTGCAGGCAACATTGAAACATGGAGGACTTCTACTCAAGATTCTACTCCAGATTTGGGGCTGCATTTCTGCAAGTATAGAAACTATATTTTATAACAAGGAGTCCTGTAAGTGATGTTATGGCTTACACAAAGCCCTAATCTCATGATTATTTGTCAGATGAAGAGGAGTTGAGGCTGCAGAAGATCTGTTGATTTCCTTTAACAAAACGCATGCAAGTATAGAAGAATTGGTGCTTTTTTCAAGGCAAATGGTGGCCAAATATTTATTTGATTTCGACATCTCTTCATTTTGTCCACTTTACATTGTTAATTAATAACAATGAATGTTGTGAAAGCATTCTTAAAGCATTGTGCACACCTTTTCAAAACCTTTGCACAGTATTATACAGCATTTTGCACACCTACCTAAAACTTTTGCTCACAACTTTTTTTCCAGTGGACTATAATGGGCACAGTCCTCAAACATGAACATTCCGGGGTCATGTGATCAAATCCCAACTGGCACTTTCTGTATGAAATGCACCTGGGTCCGAGGCTACACAGACTGTGTACTACAGACTGTGTCTCTCTGACACAAACACACGTACCTAAATTATTAAAAATAAGTTTTATGGTCTAAAATGCAAAAACATACCCCCTAATACAACACAGACACAGATACACAAATCAACTGACACACTCCAACACCCACAAATATACACAAGGTACCTCCAAAGCATCCAATCTCTTCTGTGCACCTCTCTGCCAGATGACAATACTTTACAATGAACAGAATAGGGCTGTCCAGTCATTTATATTATTGCAAGGGGTAATCCCATTTTATTGCAGATACACCTGGCCGCTTGGCCTTTATCAAGTGAGTAGTGATAAAAACCTATTATTTATAATCCTTACTCAACAGTGCCACCAACAGTCCTATCAAAATAACACCCAATGTCCTCTTCTAGTGCTCCCTCCGGTGGTACTTTCCATTACTTGGCTTGCATTCAATACACAACCCTCCCCCATTTTCACAGCAAATGGTACTTACATGGTGGAGATAGGGGATACTTGCTTTTTCTCTTTCTTGATTTCCTTCTTTTATTCCCCTACTCCACCTAAGCAAAATAACCAAACATATTACAAGACATATATTGCTTATCATAACATTATGATCTAAAAACAAAAGTGAAGTAAAAAAATTTTGAAACTGTACATCATATTACATATTGTGAAATCCTAAAAACCTTTCTTTAGTTCACAAGAAACAGGACAGGCTTATGGTGCCTATACACTATACCGATTCTAACGACAGATATACAATCCAATCAATATCTTATGTCGTTTATCACAAAGAACCGAAATGTATTGCGTTTCTTTATACAATCGACTAAAGTGAAATGTCTGGCAGAAGTCACACAAACGAGCATTAGCACAGCCCATGGGCGGGCGGATCAAAAAGTGGGTGGGCCAATATACAGTGTGACGTATTTTATCACAAGTACGATCGTAATCATAACAGTATTTAGTGAGATCGTAAACCACAACAGTATTCATCAGCCATGTCTTTAAATGAAAGAGAGCGCCTTGCAGTTGTATGTTTTGCACCAGTCAAGAGAAAAAAAGTCTGAGGAGCTAAATCATTTCTATAACGTTGCAAAATCATTTCTATTACATTGCTATTATCATTGCTGTGTGAGCTCCGTGAAAGTTAGTCTCTCATTCATCCCTTGAGGATTTACTGTCTGCAGAAACCAAATCCAATATGCTTCTCTCTTGAGCAATTTCTTTTTTATGTCACCCCCTACCTGCTACCATAATGTCTGCATACAGCCATTTTTCTACACTTTTCACCTCTTCATCATGCGGTATGTTAGCGTATAAACTGGTGACATCCATAGTACACAAAATAACATCTTTCTCCAACACCGACCCCACCTTATTATTAAGGTGGCAACCATACATACAATAATAAAAATATGTGTATTTCATCAGAATTACTTCTTTACATGACATAGCAAGATTATTGAGTTTTAAAACCTGCAGCATACACAGAAAATTTCTTCTAAAATGCAGCCTTTTAAGCAGTATTTACTTAAACTTTACCTTTCTAGTTCTTAACTAATATTTATGCATCTCTAGTATTACATATATTTTAGTTTAGACAATATTCCTTTAAAGATGTAAATTTAGTTGTTTGGATCACCATCAGGTGGGGCTGTTTTTTAGTTTTAAGGGGAACTGTGGTCTCCATACAAGTGACCTTTATTAAAAAGGGCACACGTCTACCTTTAAAATGACTCCAGTATCATGCATCACCAGCATTTTGGGGTCTGCTTCCAAGTTTAAGGTTGGAGCATGCCCACTGCTGGGACAGAGCATTATCATAAGCTTCACCCCCAAACTTCTAATTAATTTTTTAAAACTACTCACATGCCTGGAAAGAAAACTGTTTCTTTCCCTAAGGTGTCCATGGGTAGAGGAAAGGATAGAGAATGGATGTAGGTCTGTCACTAGCTTTAAAAGTTTTTTGGGGGTGGGGCTTCTTCCACAAAACATCATAGGACTGTCACAGAGACTCAAGCAGACAGGTCAGACAAGGAACTGTAATTTTATAAGCCTATAACTTAAGATCCAGAGAAGCTAGAGACATCATCCTAGGCTTGTTTTAAAGGTATGAAATAGTCTGAATGGTCTTCTATGCGCATGTGCACAAAGATCCTTAACATCCCGATCTTCAATAAAACTTAATACAAACATTTTATATAGAATAGAGAGCACTTTTAAGACCACAGTCACCCTTTAAAGTTCAGCACAATACATGCATTTTAAGAAAAAAGGCAGTGTTTTTCCATTCCAATTACCTTAAGAGCAAATAGGAACAAATTGTTTATTTTATTCTGCCCAACATCACATTGCTGTTTTCATTAAAGGGTAACTGTGGTAAACTTGACAGCAAACCCAAAGTTAGGTGCATCCATACTGGAACCATCTGAGCTTTCAGTTTTGCAAATATAAGAAACCAATACCTTCTGTAAGTGACCTATTCTCTGTGCTGTTTCTGGATGCTGTTTTCATCAAAACAACATTAATACTAATGTCCATGCGAGGTCAAACAGTTTGTGTGCCTTTTGCTTTTAGAGTTTTGCGTGCGAGTAAGGGGATAGTCCAGTGTCCGATTGGCCGTTTACACAAAGGGGCGGTTCTATCTACCTCTCCATCGGTGGAGAGTGACATTTTGAATAGGGAAGGCTAAGGAAGTATCATTGCTGTGCGTAGCACGGCGCAAAATTCTTTAATGCCCTGTCCCTTTCCACGCCCCAGGCCACTCCCACCATATATGTAAAACAACACGAAGTGAGTGTCAGCAAATGGTTTAAGCCACGCCCCTTTTCATGCCCCCCCAAGACCACACCCACTTTGCATTTTACACAACATAAAGTGTTAGTTTAAAATTTTATATTTTACACAAAATGCTTGGCACACAGAAATAGGCAATATGCTTGGCACACAGAAATGGGCAATAATATGCTTGGCACAGAAGTGGGCAATAATATGCTTGGCATAGAAATGAGCAATATGCTTGGCACAGAGAAATGGGCAATATTCTTGGCACAGAAATGGGCAATAATATGCTTGGCACAGAAATGGGCAATATGCTTGGTAGAGTAAATAGTAGGGAAACATTCAACTCGCCAATATCAGTTATAGTTCACAAATAATATTAAAGGGCAAGTTCATCCCCAAAATGAAAACTTACATACAGGTAAATCAGCCCCCAAAACCCTAAATGTTAATAGTTTGAAACTTGAAATATGTAAGTCTAACCTGAAATCCTGCACAATGTCCTGTTTCCCGTTTCTGCTTCCTGGTTCTTCCAGTTAGCAACTGTCTGTTATGAATTTGACAGCTGACATCACAGCTAATGACTGAATGTTAATCCCCTGCCTGCATCTTCTAAGCATGCCCAGGCTCAGTACAGTTTCTAAATTGTTTGCCTCAGTTTCCATGAGGCATCCAGAACCATAGCAGGCATATATATCAACATATTTTAAAGAGGCCGTTCTTTCTAAAAAATGTTCTTATGAGGGTGGAGTTGTCCTTTAAAGCTGAAGGCTGAAATTGCCAGGCACAGGCAGCCAGGATCTGTAAATCTAAAAAAAAATGTATTCAGTCACAGGCTTATGTCCCCCTGATATTATAGTTAATGCATCTTTATAAATTTTAGTAATGCCAATGCCATGTGGCTATTTACCTTGACAGGAAGCGCAACAGTCACTGTTCTGTTAGTGTTTATCCTTCCCCCGCGGGCCTCCAAAAGGAAGATGGTGCCTTAAAGGGTGCTTTATATAGTGTTGGCGTGCTGTCTTCACCGGGGCATGCGCATTGACAATCGTTTTTGGTAACGTCATACGCGCGACGCCGTGCCTTTTGTAACTTCATGCGATCGACATCTGCAGACGCACACATGACCCCACCCCCACCCCCGGAACACTGGTCAAAAAAATTGGGTGAAAAGTTAAAGGGACATTTTTTTTTTTTGTCCTGGATTCACTTGGAAGGCTTAGCCTTCCCACGCCTTATGGAAAATACGCCTATGTACTTCGCGTATGCAGGATGGACTTCCTGATTGCAATCCTGGGGCAGATTATTTGTGCATGTGCACAGTTTTCTACTGTCAGCCTCAACGTTTTACAGTTACTGGGCTTATGACAAAGGTATTTTTAAGGACATTTATTGGGCTTTAACTTGAAAGATCACCACAGTAGACCTTTAATGCTTGAAAATAGTAGATGCTAATTTATTGTGAATATGAAATGAAGCAAAAATATATAACTTATTAACCAAACAACATGATGGGAGGTATGTTAAAATCTGTGCTATATTTTGTAGCATTGGGATTTCCATTTGTTTTGGTTTGAGGTAGGGGTTATGGAGCTGACAAGACTTTTAGTTCTAAAACAGCTGGTGAGCAGCAGGTTAGAAATTCTTGTTGTAGCTACTGTAACATTCCAGCAGGTAAAGTACTAGATAGTGGTATGTTCCTTTAAGGTTTCTCACATATGTCTGGTAAGGTGAAACCAGAATAGCATGTATCTGGTGCATAGGATATTTTACTTTGCATTGGCTCCAACTAAGAGTTGGACAGGGTCTGGTTTTACTGGGAATTCACTAGTGTAGGGTGGGGTGAATTCCTTAAGGAAACCGGGTTTTCTTTTTAGGCTGCGTACCCTCTCCACACCAGAAGATTACAAGTAGGTAGTAGGTATTGGCCACGTGAGGAAGGGTGTGGGCGACTCTCACGAGTCTGTGAGCGGCGCAGCAAAATGCAGTACAGGAAAAACAAACCCTGCGGAGAGGGTGAGTGACATTTTTTTTTTCTGTGGGGAGGGGGCTTTTGACAGGAGCGTTTGGGGGAAGTGATATTTCAAAAGTTAGGGGGTGCACATGAGACATCACTCTCCAGATTTAAAGCTAAAGCCTTAAAAAGGGGAGGAGGGGGTAAGTTAAAACATTAAACCTGGAGGGGTTACCCGGAGGGGTAAATTATAACAGATGATGTACCCCCTACTGTAAATTATGCGGATATCAGATGTCACCTCAGAGTTCCGTGCTCTTTATAAAAGAACTTGGCCTGCGGCCTCGTGCTTTCATATGGTCACAGAACTCCTCAGTAAATTCTAATATCCTTATAATTTATAGTAGGGGGTACATTATCTACTAATTTTTTGAGTGTTTCATCAAATAATATGAATAGGTGCTGTATTATTATCAATGGGTCAATCACTGGACTGTGCAGGAGCAGAGAGGGATAGTCAGAACCTCTTTACCCTATAAACAGTGTAGACTGCTTATAAGTAGACACAGACAGCTGCTCTCCACTCTTTTCTTCTTTTCTTGCAACAAAACACATTGTAGAATGTCATCCCATACAGTATGTGGCTAGCGTGTGCCTGAGAAATGAATTATGTTTTGTAACAGACATTGCTACCCTGTCATTTCAAAGACCCAACACTGAAGCATAGGCACACTATTTAGCAGTATACACTGTTTAATGTAGGCAATAGTTCAAGAATCTGTACATTGGATAGACTTGACAAACACCAAGGTCTTGTTCTCACAAGGTAGCGTTTTGGTGCAATTTCACAGCATGAAACACTATGCTCATAGGAGTGTACAGTTCACACCTATGAGCTGTAATGTAGTGTGTTGTTATTTAGTGGCAGTTTAACAACAACTAACACCTGTGCAACTTTAGCTTAATTTTATTCTTTTAGACCTTCACTAAGTCACTGAATTTTTCACTTTATTTAAAGGGCATGTATACCCCCAAAACTAAAATTTAACCCATTACTGGTCCCATTGTGTAGTGTTAAAAAAAACCTTTCCATACTCCTCTGCTCCTTATGGTTTTCTGCAGTGCTTGTTCAAAGTTGAAAAAAATGAAGAGTAGGAGCTGTCATCTAGTCCCTGGTGCTTCATTGTCCTCTGAGAGGTTTCATGCAAGAGCAGGGGAGACCCTCTCCTACCTGCCTGCGTATCCCTTCTGTCTGCTGTATTCCCTAGCTATACAAATTTTTCTGTGTGTAGGGTACTCCATCCCACCCCCGGCCTCCGGTTTACTTTACAAAAAAAAATCCCCAGAAAGATATAATAACCATATAATAACCATATAGTAACCTAGTCATATAATAACCATATTATAACCTAGTCATATAATAACCATATAATAACCTAGTCATATAATAACCCAGTAATATAATAACCATATAATAACCACATAGTCCGAGCCAAGCTAACCCTCAAATGTACCCTTTGCTAACCCAGGAAGGATCGTTTGTTCGATAATGTACCGTTCGCTAACTCAGGAAGGATCGTTCATATGTTAATCCGTTCGCTAACACAGGAAGGATCGTTCGTTTGTTCGATAATCCGTTCGCTAACACAGGAAGGATCGTTCATTTGTTCAATAATCCTCAAATGTATTGTCGAATGTAGCTTGCGCAAAACCCGACAAATGCCCGCCTGACTTCAGGAAGTGTTTTAACAAGTTTTGGTGACATGTTGCCCAGACCCTTTTCCAGGTGCCACAGCCATTTACAGTAAGTTACCACTGTTAGTTTAGCTGTAAATCACTCGGACTTTTCAAACTATCACTCCCCCATAGACTTGAATGGGTCCGGAACGAAACTCAACAGTTTCAAACATCTAGTAGTTACTTATTTCATCCCAACTATGAAGCATATACTAAATAACAGAAATTATAATATTATATTATTATGTCGATCATTTCAGCATTAGTGGTCCTAGTGGTTGTGCAGCAAATCTAAGTTTACTCCTTATCTATTGGGAACACAATTAATAAGCACACATGTCTAAAACAATGATTCTATCAGGCCCCCACTGTAATATTAATTACTTTCCTTTCTGATTCTGGATTGAGTCAGGATGGAATTTTGTCCCCTTTTCAGTTTTTTTCTTCCTTTTCTCTAATCAACTGTTAGGCAATAAAGGTTGGACTGAATGAACGTACTGTATGTATGGGGTGCCGTTTCTTACCAGATCATTTAGTCAACAAAAAACAATACTTTGGTGATACTTTGTTTAGTCAAAAAAAAAATACATTTTTGGGAACAAAACTATATTTAGTCGACCAAAAGAAATTCAGTGTTTACAAAACATAGTCATCAAAAAAACAATGTTTTGGTGACAAAACTATATTTAGTCAACCAAAATATACATTTAGTCAACAAAAAAACAACTGTAGCACCAAAGTCGTTTTTGTGAAAAAAACGTACAGTGGATTGAAACAGATTATTTTTTGTACACAAAAAGTGGTAAAAAGAAACATTATATTGGCAAAAATATCGGTATTTTACGATATCGTAAAATACCAATCGTTATCGGAAAATACTGTTCGTTATTTTATGATAATGATTGCTATTTTACGATAACGATCGTTATCTTTTCGATAACGATATTGATATTTTATAAATAGGGCCCTTGGTCTACAAAAATAATTTGGTGAACATATTGCTTTACAGAAATTATTCGGTGAACCGAATGGATAGACTTGTTTTACAAAAATTATTGGGTGAACAAATTTGTTTTACATAAATGATCTGGTGAACAGAAAAGACAGACTTGTTCAACGGAAATTATTTGGTGGACAAAATTATTCCAGGGGAATTATTTAGTGAACAAAATTGATAGACATAGGGGCCGATGCAGAACCAGAAGCAGCATTACTTACCTTTGCGAGATCCCACAATGTTGTTAATCCCTTTGTGAGATTTACTGAATCGCGGGATCCCGGTCAGGTAAGAAGCGCTGCTCTGTGCCTCTGCCTTAAAGGCGATAAGTTCTGTGCTACAAGGTAGCGCAAACCTCAACGCTGCCTATATTACATAGGCTGCTCTGCCTTATTTTCAAGAATTTTTAAAAATAACTCAGTCAACACAAAATTAATCAGGTAACATGGGTTTTACGCTAATTTTGGCACTTGGGCCGTGGTTTGGGTGTCACTGCTTTAGATAGATATTTTAAGATAGATAGGTTGAAGTTGGTTTCTTATTTAGCTGGTTTCTTCAAGGGAAAATTTAACACAGAACAACGCTAAAGTCAGGTATCCAACCCCTCCCTCATCGCACACCAACAGAAGAGGATGGGGATGGCCCCACTATCTCCGCTGCCCTGCGCTGTCGACACTTTTGGCAGCGCATGCTATCACCATTTTTGGTTCACATCGCATGTGCTGCAATAGGGTAACATCAAAGCAATCGCAGTGCACAAGCAGGGTAGCAGACATGAATAATGCAACATTGCAATTTCACTGCGCAGAGTGATTCTTGCGTGCTGCCTAGTAGAGGCCTTGTCCATAAAAAGAAAATAAGGACTGTGCCATTCAGTAGTATTTTCTTACAGCAGAGATTAAAGGAAATGTTTTCCATTTACTAGAATTTATAGGTATAGGTATATAGGTAATGCATGACAATTATCATTTTTAAAGGGGAAGTGTATCATAAAGATATTTAAAGATATTTCTTATTAAAGAGTTTAAAGGGAGATATATTATGGGCAATCATTGCTAACTAGAGATGTAATGTGGGTTCGAATAGAAGACAGTTTTGAATCGAATCTAAGGGTTTTCAAATCCCGCCGAAACTTTCGGAACTCCCGAATTTCACGGAACCCGGATTTTTTGATTTTTATTTTTGATTTGATTTGATTTTCGAGACTCGAATTTTAGAACTTTCCAAAAATTTCGAAAATTAGAAAACAGAACGAAACTCAACAGTTTCGAACATCTCTATTGCTAACACAGCATGATCCCTCAATGGCATGTAGGTTTTATGTGTTAAATTCCTATCTCAGCAGACTATTAGGATCTTTATTTGCCATTTAAGGTTGTCTGAAGCACACAAAGCATTTTACTATTGGTAAATGTAGGTATTGATGTATAATAGTTAACATTAAGGTAAAAAAAAAAGAATGTGTTATATAACTGGAAGTTAGTAATTGTATTTCTGTCAGTATTTTAGAATTGGAAATAATGCTTCACGTTTACAAGTCTTTTTTTATTAAGAGATCAGCTTTGTTTGCTTATTTTGAGCTGATCATATTTCTTTGTTTAAAATCCATATGGTATTAATGTACACGTCATAGTAAAATAATGTACAATATCAGTTTTCTTACCGAACAATGTTATTTTTCACATATGCACATGTCTACAAAACAAAAATTTGCAGAAACTGTATCTGCATAACTAATTTCTGAACAGATAAAGGAAAGACACATGCAAAAGGAATTAAAGGTGATGTGAACATTTAAAGCACATATAAACGAACATTTAAAGCCAAGACTTATTCCATTTAGTGCTTTTGGAAGAACAACAGGTTTGATTCTTGCTGTTTCTAGTCTACTTAATGTAGTGTAAGGGTTTAGCCAAGTGGTGGGCATTTTCCGTGTGTTTTCCTGGTTAGACAAGGAGAGAACGGGTGACAGCAGGCTGTTTTGGTTTACTACTGTTTATTGTCACAGCAGCTCCCAGTTTCAGGTACAGCAGACAAAATAAACAAACAAAATTTACAAACACAAAATAACTCCTGCTCGTCTGAGCTCTACCTAATAACAGAAGGTATAAGTCCCTCTCTATCCCTGTGCCCGCTAAAAGACACAGGTCTCAAAAACAAACGGTTGGTTTGTAACAGTTACCCACATGTAACTTTCACCAGAGGCGATTTTGTTGCTTTTGCGCATGCGTTTTTATAATTAACTATTGAAAAATGCATGCAATTGCGATTTAAAATGTGGAATGCAAATCGCAACGCACCTGAAAACGCGCATTTTCGGTGTGTTGCTGCATTTTCAATTATATGAAAAAAACGCAAGCGCAAACGCAAAAGACCACAGCAGTGTGGCCTAGCCCTTAAGGTTCGTACACACGTACGATCACGGGTGCCAACCCGCACTGCATGATGTGTACGAACGGCTGTTTTAGCCGATAATGGGCCAGTGTATGGGCACTTTATCGGTCGAAACGGCCGTTCATTCGGGGATCGTTGCTCAATCCGCTGGGCGGATCTCCAAACGAGTGGCCATTTCGGATGATAAAGTGCCCATACACGCCCTGATTATAGCCAGAAACGACCGTTCATACACATTGTGTGTTGCAGGTTAGCACCCGCGATTGCACGTGTGTACGAACCTTTAGGAAATAAATGTGAAAAATAAGTCTGCACCCATGTGGCTTAATTCTGATGTAATTAGGGAAATGGAAAGAAAGAAATAGCATTTAAAACCTTTAAGTTAGAGGTCACGGAAAGGGCCTTTAGGAATTATAAACACCCTAACAAGATTTGTAAGAAAGCAATTAAGCTAGCTAAAACTAAAAATTAAGTTAGGATAGCTAAACAAAGTAACACTAACAATTTTTTTAAGCATATTAATAGTAAGATCAGGACTGAAAATGTGGGGCCGTTAATTAATGGGGACAAATGTCTTGAACAATTTTTTCCCCTCTGTATACACTATAGAAGATCCAAGCACAGCTAGAACAGTAGCAATAATGGTATAAAAGATGCAATTGCACATTGGTTAACTATGGATATGATGTAGAAACAACTACCGTATATAATCAAATATAAGTTGATCCGAGGGTCGAGGTACCAAAAATGAGTAAAACATGATTGACTCGAGTATAAGTCGAGGGTAGAAATTATGACCACTACTGCCTTCTGATTCTGTATTGTTTTGATGCTTCAGTTGCCCTTTAAATTGACAGCAGAATTCCCATACAGTAGTCCCATACTGTAATAGCCAAATCCAGTATCCAAATCCAGTATCCAGTACTACTGTTTGGGAATTTTGCTGTCCATTTAAAGGGCAACCAAAGCCTCAAAACAATACAGAATCAGAAGGCAAAATTGTATTGTTTTAAAACATAAATTGCCCTTTAAATTGTGAGTAATCCCACACAATAACCCCCAATTCCTTGCCACTCCAGATGTTTAGAAACTACAACTCCAAGCATGCTTTATTTGCTGGGAGTTGTAGTTTCCAAACACCTACAGTGGCAAGCACTGCACCTTCCCCCAGAGCCCCCCCAGTTTAGTGGACTTGCCTGTGTGTGAATTCAGCATTGAGGCTGCTCCTGGTGCTGCCATCTGAAACTATGAAAATGTGGGTATTGGAAGAGACCACATGGCACAGGGGTCTCTCCTCGCACCAGCAATCTGGCTCCGCTACTGCCCACTTTGGCATCCACTCTACTGATGCCTGACATCATTATTCAGCACCGGGAAGTGAGACCAGCGCTGAGTAGTGACGTCAGCCATCAGAAGACTGGATGCAGAAGTGAATGGCCGGCAGATTACTGGACTACACATGTAAGTTATGTTATAAGTATAAGTTGAGGTTCGATTTTCATAGCCTAGAAACCTCAACTTTTACTTGAGTATGTACGGTAAATAAGGTTAATGAAAATATACACTGTAAAACATTAGGTGCACCCCCCCCCCATAGTCTACTTTGCCTACTTGAATGTTGCTGGCTTCCTCCTCTTGGATATGGCTGCTGGAGCTCCACCCCAAGAGATCTTCAGAATTTATCCATCTCCAGGCGGCCTAAGCGGGTAAGGTTTGTGTGGAGCATGCATGCGATATGATGTCATTGTGCGCACATCCCGGTGCTGTTCCCGGGAATGTGCGCATTTGTGGCATCATAATGCTGCGCCGCTGTAGCACCCGAGAATGTATTTTATCCGCCCCAGGAGCTTTATCAATATTTAAGCATACTGTATGTACACTGTAAAACCAACTTTAGTTCCCTGGATAGCTGTGGCTTTAAAAGTAAATATGTGTTTTGTTTTGTTTTCTAACACACACTTCCTCCTCTTGGTTATGGCTGCTGGAGCTCCACCCCACGAGATCTTCAGAATTTCTCCATCTCTGGGCAGTCTAAATCGTTAAGGCTTGTGTGGAGTGTGCACGTTGGCCCCGGCAGGAGGAAGTCAGAAACATTCAAGTAGGCAAAGTAGGCTATGGGCTATATTCAAAAAGAGCAGTCGTTAACTCTAGAATATGTTCCCATAACAAACTTCCCAGGATCTTCCCCAACACTGGAATTAAACTTACAGGCCTGAAAGTTTAACTTCAGTGATGGGTAAGATACTGGAAAGCTTGATACAGGGAACATATTCTAGAGTATGTTTCAAGGACTGACCTTTATAAGTAGTAATCAACATGGATTTAGGAGGAATAGATTTTTTCAAACTAACCTGCTTGGCTTTTATGAGTAAGTGAGTAGGAATTTAGACTCTGGCATAGCAGTAGATGTAGTATACCTTTTAAACAATCACCCATAGGCAATTAATGTATAAGCTAAGGTCTGTTGGGCAGGGGAGGCACATTTGTACATGGAAAGTTGGTTGATGGATAGGATGCAGAGAGCAGCTGTTAATAGGGCTTCATCATCAATATGGACTAGAGTTCTAAGTAGGATACCACAGGTTTCTGTGTTGGGAGTTACTTCTATTTATTAATGATTTGGAAGTGGGAAATGTCAGCAAGTTTTCAGCTAGAATCAGCAATATATTGTCTTGTATAAAAAGAGGTATAGATTCAAGAGAGAAGAATGTTATTCTCCCTCTTTACAAAACATTGATAAGGCCTTATTTGGAATATGCAGTGCAATTTTGGAATCCTGTGTACAAAAAGAAGATCTTGGAAACGGAAAGGGTTCAGAGAAGGGCAATTAAAATAATAAAGGGAATGGGGGGAGTTTGATTGGATGAGTTACAATTATGTACACTAGCTTGCATGGAGATATGATTACTGTGTATAAATACATTAAACTATCTTGGGCATTGTTCATCAGTTTAGCCTTCGGAAAGGGTTTTTCCCTGTAAGAACGGTAAAACTATAGAACTGTCTTCCATTAGAAGTTTTGATGGCAGGTTTATTGGGTAGTTTAAAAAATAAAGTGGATGAGTTTCTAAAAACAGGTTACTGGTATTGATACAAGAAGTGAAGTTGATCCAGGGATACAAGTATTTCCGATTGCCACCTGGAATCAGGAAGGAATTTTTTACTCTGATGAAGTGTGTCTAAAACACAAAACACGTCAGATGTGACCATTTTGTCATTTGTTCTCTCATGTAATCTTCTACATTAATAAAGTATAATTTTGTTATGGAGACGCTCGGGTCGTTTATCCAGGTTGCACAGCTCTCATTATTGTGATTGAGGATTTTTTCCCCTTCATAATTCTGGTGGGGTTTTTTTTGCCTTCTTCTGCATCAACAGTTAGGCAGAAAATGTGAGTATTGCCAAGTAGGTTGGATTGTATAGATTTCTGCTTTTATTCAACCTCAAATATTATACTATACAATGCTAAATTTACTTGTGAATTTTTTTTACTATCAATACTGGAAAGGAAATAAACCGCAATGGTTAATTTTGCTTTCTGTATGAAAAGCAAAGGAATATGTGGGGGGAACGATAGTTTTTCTTTGGTTTAAATCTCTCTTCTATGACTAAAGGTGACCATACATTAGGCTGGTTTTACAATCCAGAATACTGTACAATCCGACATTTCCATTGAATGGTCGAAAAATTTTACATTTTCCCGATCTTTTTATGTGACATTAGATTGTAATATTGATCATTTTTAAATATAATTAAATGTAATGCAACCTCAAAATAGATAACATTAGACATTAAGCACCAAACAAATTGAATGTAGAGCAATGTGTATGGTACATCTACGTACAATTAACACTGTACATCTGTCTTTAAAAGTATCAGTCCGATTTATGGGCATCTATAGTGGGAAAATTAACTTTTTTATCTTTCCTTCCATGTGTTCTAATTCCCCCCAACCCCCAGAGTGTCTGTATTTTCTTAAGTTTCCCTCTCTCTCCTGAGATTCACAAGTTAGAAGAATACCTGATTGCATTCATATACTCCTACTTGTACTGTCAATCAAATCCCTGTGACATGACCCTCTTCCCTGCTCAAGTCCCTCCCTCCTCCCTGCTCTGTAACAAACATAGAGATAAGATCATTAGCAGAGGGAGAGAGGTAGCTTTGACTGCAGAGATAAGGCTGCACTTAAGGCTGACCCCCCCCCTTCTTGATTGCTTTCACTGACTGATGATGGGTCACAAAGAGAGAGATCTTATTGCAGCTGTACACGGAGAGATCTGTGTCTCCAGGACAGCTTGCTTTCTATTGAATGTAGAGCAATGTGTATGGTACATCTACGTACAATTAACATTGTACATCTGTCTATAAAAGTATCAGTCGGTTTAAAGGGCAACTATAGTGGGAAAATTAACTTTTTTTTCTTTCCTTCCATGTGTTTTAATTCCCCCCAACCCCCAGAGTGTCTGTATTTTCTTAAGTTTCCCTCTCTCTCCTGAGATTCACAAGTTAGAAGAATACCTGATTGCATTCATCTACTCCTACTTGTACTGTCAATCAAATCCCTGTGACATGACCCTCTTCCCTGCTCAAGTCCCTCCCTCCTCCCTGCTCTGTAACAAACATAGAGATAAGAGCATTAGCAGAGGGAGAGAGGTAGCTTTGACTGCAGAGATAAGGCTGCACTTAAAGCTGAACCCCCCCTTCTTGATTGCTTTCACTGACTGATGATGGGTCACAAAGAGAGAGATCTTATTGCAGCTGTACACGGAGAGATCTGTGTCTCCAGGACAGCTTGCTTTCTATTGGCCACTGTGCTTGGGTGCGTTTTTCAGGATGTTGAACTTTTAACTCCTGCTGCAGATGATAAGGGGAGGGGGAAGACGGGAGTGCTGCAGAGACATCTGACACCATGGAAAAACAGAGTCACTGACAGAGGTAGGAGAAAGGCAGCACAGAGTACATGAATTAAACTTTGCAATGGGGCAAAGTGTTTTTTTCACTATAGATGCTCTTTAAGATTGCAATTATGATCACAATAAACATTTGTAGTGTATTGCCACTGAAAGGGGCCTGCTGCAACATGATCTGTGCCTAACAGAGGCAGCTCTCTGTACCTGTAATATATAATTAGAGCTCAGCTTCTAGGGGGGCAAGGCTGCAGCTTCCTTGTTTTGGTTTTCTGGTCACTAAATAGCATTAGATTTCCACTAAAACAAAGAGGTGGATTAAGGGGGATGACTCCTTGTACCCCAAAGTTAATTTAATAAATCAACCAACAGCCACAGCAAAAGAGACCTAGCTTGTTGTATCTTTGTGAATGTGCACCGTCTATGCAATGTATCTGGTGACTTTTTAGTTTCCCTTTAAACTTTTTCCTCAGACATCATTGTAAATATTTAGATGGCTTATGTTATGAGCTCTAAGATCTATATGCACACTAGAGAAAAAAAGCAGTGGATACAAAAAGGGCACACCTCCAAAATATCTTATATAAATAATATTACATATAGAGGGAGCAGCACATCATATATTAGGTACAAAATTTAAAAGCACTTCCCACTCACACATAGCACTGATAAAGTATTTTGATTATTCGTAGTATTAATATTGATATACCAGTATATTTCTAGTAAGTATCCCTGCCTCTCATGGAGGTATCACACACACCAACGGTAATAGTAAGCAATTTTAAAGAAATTTAAAGAAATTATTATTCAAAAGATAATGAAGGGCCTCCAGAATGAATGTCTGCCATTCATCTGTATAGTTGCTATATGTAAATAGGTAACAAAGGTCTATATGCACACTAACCCTGAATGGGTGCACAAAGTCCAATTCCCCTACCTCAAAGGGAATGGAGTACTGAAGAGAAACAAAGTAGACTTGCACTCCAATGTGAACGATTTATTGTGAGCCAAACATCAACAGGTAACATGTTACCTGTTGATGTTTGGCCCACAAAATCGTTCACATTGGAGCAAGTCTACTTTGTTTTCTCTATAGTTTCTATATGTACTTAAATAATATTTAATGGCTTCCAAGCCCCACTTATGGGGTATACAAGAGTCTAAGTCTGCGTCTTTGTGCCTATGAGTAAGGACCGCGGGAGGTCCAAAATGGGTCAGGCGTGATCTGTACATGGAGGGGTTGGTGAGCATATTAAAATGTTGGTAATCGAAGTTTAATAGACCTGTGTGGCCTCATCTGTATCGGAGTGAGCGAAGTCCTTTCTTTTGAATTTCTTTCCCGTGTGGAACCTAGTGAGGGGTTCGGGCAGGCAGCACCTGAGCCACCGACAAGGAGCGGTGAGTTCAAGTATACCTGATCTACATTGTTTTTCTATTTGTATCCGAAATCTTATGTGTATCAGCGACAGGCTTGGGGCTTGAGCACCTGAGACTCAAACCCATTTAAGTAATCGTTATTATTTTTTAAGAGATTAATAAAGCCCTAAAAGGTCTCTGGTATAACTATTTCCCTGGTCCTGCACGGCAGTATGAAACAATGGGTTAATTCCCCTTGCGACGTCATCTGACAGGCCACTCCCCAAGCTGATAAATTGCTCCACAGCCCTCTTACCATTGTCTTTTTTCCTCCTGTCCTCGGTCAGGCCAGCTGCTCTCTCTCCCTCCACTAAAGGGTTAAGCTCTCTCCTACTCCAAGCTGCACCTCACGCTTGCGTAAGGGTACAGTGCGGCCGCACCTCCCGCTGGAAATCTCGCGAGAGAGCGTGTGACGTCATCACGGCCGTCGCGACTTCCGGGTTTCGGCTTGAAAATAGGGCGGCTAAGCGTTTTTTGCCTGCTTATTGCATGAAAAGACGTTCCTGGCTCCAGGAGACTCCTGTTAAAGTGTGGTGCTGTGCAAACCTGCTCTGTCTTGCCTAACTGTGAGTACTTCGTTACAATGGTGCCAGATGTCTAGATTGCTTACTTTGTAATTCAATCTAAATCCTGAACATATTTCCATTTTTCTAAATTAGTGTTTGCTTCCATGAGTTCTCACGGAAGACACAGATCCTCATCAAAAGGGTGAGCAGCATTTTAATGAGAGAGCGCATAATTGTTTTGGATCAATTATACTTATCTTTTTATTAATTTCTGTACAGATCATCCAGAAGGGAAAGAGAGGATGACCATAACTTGTATGCCAAAGAATATAGAATCGAATGTGCAACTTGTGATAATGCGGCTATCAGGGGTCAAAAGCTATGTGGAGTCTGTCTGTCTTTACATGAAAAGCCTTCAACTTCATCAGACCAAATTTTGTCCTCTGTTAAAGGATTGATTGACTCCTCCCTTAAAGATTTCTCCAGATGCATGATTAATCAAGTTTCAGATATGATCAAATCAGCTATTCCTACAGCAGGTCAGCGATCTCCAATCTCACCCCAGTTTCAAGCCGCTTCAGACCAAACTGAACCAGGAGAGTTGATAGAAGGTGACTTAGGCCCTATTCCAGCAGAGCCAAGTCGTGAGGCTTCCTTAACCCATGAAGTATTGGCTGATTTAATTTCCAAGATGAGAAAATCATTGCTGATCTCTGAACCTGAGACGCCAGCTCCTTCGGATTTGATGTTTTCGGTGAAAACAGATGAAACTATATCTTTCCATGTACATGAGCGCATTAAAGATATTATTAAAAAAGAATGGGATTCGCCAGATAAAAGATATTCTGCCTCTCAAAACTTTAATAATACCTACCCAATTAAACAAGTTGATTCTTCCTTCTGGGACAATCCACCGAAAATAGATACACCTATAATTAAAGCAGCAAAATTCACTTCTTTGGCAACAGAAGATTCTGCGGTTCTTAAAGATCCGATGGATAAAAGGGAAGAATCTCTGCTTAAAAGAATTTATCATTTATCAGGGGCAGCTCTTAGACCCCCTATTGCAATAACCAGTTTTGCTAGGGCTAATAAAATCTGGATCCAAGAACTGGAAGAAGCTATCAAGAACTGCTTTCTATGATTAAGGATGTAAAGCTTTCAAACGAATTTGTTGCTGAGGCATCAATGGATTCAATCAAGTTGGCAGCTAAAACCATGAGTGCTTCAGTGGTAGCTAGGAGATCGGTGTGGCTCAGACAATGGAGGGCCGATAATAATTCTAAGCAGGGCCTATCATCTCTTCCCTATGAGGGTGGTCTCTTATTTGGCAGCAAACTAGAGGAATTGATCGAGAGGAATTCTTCAAAGAAAAGCCTTCCTCTTTCTAGACCTCAGAGGAATGTGTTTCCAGCAGCATCAACTTCCACCTTCAAAGATGCCAAACAGTATAGGCCGGGAAGACCCTTTGCTCAGAGGGGGTCATGGCGGTCCAACCCCCCTCAGTCCTTTCGTGGCAGAGGAGCCAGTACCAGAACACGTCCTTTATGACTGTCAAGAAGCCCATCGTCTGAAAGTGGTAGGGAGACTTTCCGGTTTCGACAACATATGGGCTCAAACGACTCAGGACTCTTGGGTCCTACAGATTATAAAGCATGGGTACCGACTAGAATTTCTTTCTTTTCCCCCTCAAGACAGATTTATCCAGTCAAAGGTTCCCAAGTGCCAGCAGGCCAGGAAAACTTTCGACTCTGTCCTGTATTCCCTGGTTCACAACAATATCATAGAACAGGTCCCTGTTTCCCAAAGAGGGAAAGGTGTTTATTCTCCTCTCTTTTTCCGAATAAAGAAGTCAGGGGATATCAGACCTATCCTCAACTTAAAATATCTCAACCAATTTCTGCAAATAAAAAAGTTTCGTCTGTCACCATTCAGCTGAACAAACAGGATTGGATGTCGAAGATAGACATCAAAGACGCCTACCTGCACGTGCCGATCCATCGAAACCACCGCAGGTTTCTTCGGTTTTGTGTCAACCAGTCACATTACCAATACAGAGCACTTCCATTTGGTCTGGCAACTGCTCCAAGGCTGTTTACCAAAGTTTTGGTTCCCTTAATTGCACATCTTCGAATGCAGAAAGTCAATTTCTGGGAAACGAGATAAATACTCTCTCCATGTCTGTCTCTCTCCCGGAAACTCGCAGAGAGGACATCATGACAAAAATAAGAAAATTCACTGCACTCCCAGCATCAACGGCTTGGATGTGCCAGCATATCCTGGGCAAGCTAATTGCGACCCTAGACTCGGTCAAATGGGCCATGGTTCACATTTGCCCATTGCAGATATCATTCTTGAGTCAGTTCTCTCCGGAGAGAAATCCAAATCAACTCATCATCCTCACCTCTCCAGTCAGAACAGATCTGGAATGGTGGACACTGAAGAGCAATTTCAGACCAGTGCCCTTACAGACACCTTCATGGCAAGTCCTTACCACGGATGCGAGCCCTGTTGGCTGGGGAGCCACTTTGGGGAATCTGATGGTCCAAGGTGTGTGGCCAGTGAAACCATCATTGGCTTCTCAGAATCAGAGGGAGATGACTGCAGTGCTCCTGGCACTCAAACACTTTCAACACCAGCTGTTAGGAAAGTCAGTGCAAGTGAACTCAGACAATGCAACAACAGTTGCTTATATCAACAAGAGGGGGGGCACTCGAAGTCACCATCTTTGGTTAATCTCCAAACAGATCCTCAACTGGGCAGAAATTCATTTATTCAACCTGAGCTCATGCTACATTCCTGGAATAATCAATCTGGAGGCAGATTTCCTGAGCAGAAGTCAGCTTCCTCAGACAGAGTGGCAGCTTCACCCTCAAGTATTTCTTCAAATTTCTCAATTGTGGGGTTGCCCGGAGATAGATCTCATGGCTACCAAGCACAACTCTCAATTGACGAAGTACTGCTCCAGGTTCCAGGATCCCAGTGCATACAAGGTAAATGCTTTCTCGATCAAATGGGATTTCCCCTTGATGTATGTTTTTCCCCCCATAGCCATCATACCATGGGTGCTCAAGAAGATCAGAGACGACAAAGCAAACATCATTGTCATCCTCCCCTGGTGGCCGAGAAGGCCATGGTTTCCGTGGGTCCTGCAAATGTCTGCAGCTCCGCCATTCAAACTACCTCTGAGGAAGGACCTTCTGAGGCAGGGGTCAGTTTCTGTTCAGAATATCAAGAGCCTTCAGTTGACGGCCTTTTTATTGAAACCACGAGCATGAGGCTTAGAGGGCTCTCAGACAGCACTATATCAACACTATTAGCAGCCAGGAAGCCTTCCACGTCTGCTAAATATTACAAATCTTGGAAAGTATTTTGCAACTGGTGCAAACTTAAAAAGTTAAACCCCTTAAGCCCCTCAGTAGAATCCATTACGGAATTCCTACAGGCTGGGCTCAAGAAAAATCTCAGTAAAGCCACTTTAAAGTCGCAGGTGACTGCAATTTCAGCTCTAACCAATACAAAATGGGCCTACGATCCGCTCATTATCCGTTTTTTTCAGGGGGTATCTCATTTAATACCCCAAGTTAGGGCCAAAGTGCCTCCCTGGGATCTTACCCTGGTTCTCAATTACCTCAAGGGACCTCCTTTTGAACCTCTGGAGACCTGTTCAACAAAACATTTAACATTCAAAACTCTATTTTTGGTGGCCATAACCTCTGCAAAAAGAGTGGCAGAGTTACAAGCCCTTAGGGCCTCGGAACCATTTACTGTATTTCTCCAGGACAGAGTAATACTCAGACCAGACTTCACTTTTCTCCCCAAAGTAGTGTCCAGCTACCACATTAATCAGGATATTATTCTGCCTACATTAAACATCTCATCGGATGAGTGTGATCTACCCTTTCCACATTCCCTTGATGTCGGAAGAATCCTAAGAGTATATATTGATAGAACTAAGAATGTTCGCAAAACGGATGCACTCTTTATACTCTTCTCAGGTAGCCGATCAGGATGTCAACCAGCAAAATCCACTTTAGCCTCATGGCTAAAACATTGCATAGAGCAAGCTTATGTGGGCAAGACAGAGCCATTACCTGATAAGGTCACGGCTCATTCCACCAGATCAGTTGCAGCTTCATGGGCATTCAGTGCCAGAGCTTCGCCTGAGGAAATATGCAAGGCGGCAGCATGGTCGTCCTTATCTACTTTTATTAGGCACTACAAAATTGATATTGCCTATTCTGAATAAGCTGGTTTTGGTTCAAGAATTTTGTCTGCTGCTGTTCAAGAGTAAAATAAGTTTTTTTTCAGCATATATTGGATTCCCGCCCATTTCTTTAAGCTTTTCAAATCCCATTGTTTCATACTGCCGTGCAGGACCAGGGAAAAACGAAAATTCTATTTCAGTTCTTACCGGAATTTTCTTTTCCTGGTCCGTAGCACGGCAGTATATACTTCCCTCCCCTTGGTGTGTTTAATACCATTTCAGATCTGACGCTCGGACAGTCGTTCAAAGACAATGGTAAGAGGGCTGTGGAGCAATTTATCAGCTTGGGGAGTGGCCTGTCAGATGACGTCGCAAGGGGAATTAACCCATTGTTTCATACTGCCGTGCTACGGACCAGGAAAAGAAAATTCCGGTAAGAACTGAAATAGAATTTTCGTTTATACCACTAAGCATGTTCTACAGTTGTGACTGTGGAACGGGAGCAATTTAAAAGCAGGCTAGACACATTTCGTCCGTCGCAGCGGACTTCGTCAATAGAAGAAAATAAACAATAAACACCAAACCTTGTATACCCATCTACCCCCAAAACACAGGAATCAACTCACCTGTAGGCAAAGGCACAAATGTACAATCCAGGCACGTTTGTATTGCGTAAATGAATAGGTCGCACAAGAAAAGCATCAGCAAGTAAGCAGACAAAGAGTAGACACACCCCGTGCTCTGACTGGACATGGTCACGCCCCAACATCTACATGCCTATAGGCTAACCGAACGATAAACCCAACCCACTTCTAACATGTTTACACTGCCTCCATAGAAACATGAGCTCTAAGATCAACAGAGGATAGCTGTACAAGTTAAAAAGAAAAAACTAAAAAACAAAGGAAAATGTAATTCACCCATTGCCAGATTTACAGTAAGTCATAAAATAAGCAACACAATAAAGCTTTCAGATAAAGAACAAAATAGTTTTACATACTGTAGGGCCAAATCCTATTTCACAATAAGGCTTGTTCGATGTTTGTGTGGGTTGGAATCAGTAATTGCTATCATTAGTCAATAATTAGTTCTTCTTAGACTCCCTGACCCCCAGTGACCTTCACTTAAAAGCACTGGTGTATGAAACAGGTCTTCCCAAAAGATTGCTGAATTGAGCAGGCTACCCTCTAACCTTTAAATGTGATTTTAATTTTTTAATTCTTTCTAGCAAATCTCATAGTTCACAGAATGGATTGCTCGCTTAACTAAAATGTCAGAAGCGGTTGTAAGAATGAAGTTATTTGGCATGTTTTCAAACAATTTCTGTTAAAATCAATGACTGCAAAAATGGACATCTATACTTAAAAAATGGAAATTGTTGCTTTATTTAAAGGGCATGTACACTCTAATGACAAGATAGACTTAGTGTTTATGTGTGCCTTTAAATATAAGGGAGTGTTTTTTTTTATTCTACCCTTACAGATGATACCTTTAAAGGACAACTCCACCCTCATAAGAACTTCTTTTAAGAAGAATGGCCTCTTTAAAATATGTTGATATATCATACTTCGTCCTATGAATTCATTACTGTATGCCTGCTATGCTTCTGGATGCCTCATGAAAACTGAGCAATTTAGAAACCTGTACTGAGCCTGGGCATGCTCAGAAGAGGCAGACAGGGGATTAACATTCAGTCATTGGCTGTGATGTGAACTGTCAAATCCATAATTGACAGTTGCTAAATGGAAAAACCAGGAAGCAGAAACAGGGTAATTAGGACATTGTGCAGGATTTCAGGTTAGACTTATATATTTTAGATTTCAAACTATTACAGTTTAGGGTTTTGGGGGGTGATTTACCTGTATGTAAGTTTTCATTTGAGGGCTGGACTTGCCCTTTAAACTGTGATCTTTCCTCCTCCACTGTCTTCCCAGTTTATCTCTGCCTCTTCAAGCTGCCTTTCTGTTAGTCAGAAATATTCTTTTAAATTGACCACACTCAATTTGACCACACTCCAGCAATCCCGTAATAAATTTGTGGTAGATACGCCATTTTAAGAATGCATCACATAATTTTGACCCTTGAACTTTAAAAGAAATTATGTTTTGTATCAGGTGTGCTGAGCAAAGTTTTGGAGGTCACACAGACAGTAAATAAATCTAAAACCCAATGCTAACCTAACATCGGGTAGTGTGTTCTTGGGCATTACCTCATACAGATTTACAGTGGTATAAGGCACTGGCCCGGTGTAAATGTCTTTTTATTACCTATGAAATATTCCAAACAACCTTAGATGGCACTTAAGACAGAAAAAAGTGGGGTGCTTCAAGTGTTTATGTTGCCAGGTTTGTAGATCTATGATTACCCACATTCAGGACATAGGTGTAACATTAATATGTCTGAGTACAGACATTTATATTTTATTGCATGCCAATGCGGCCTGTATTATGTGGGTAAAACAACTATGCTACGAGAATTTATGGCAAATCACAGGCTATATATTAGAACAGCATTGACAGGGAGAAGGGCACCTAAACATCTAGGGGGCCCTAAAACTCAGTCCCAAACTTTTGGTAAGTTTTCAGTGGCCACTTTAAAGAAGCCAGACACACTCTTTCTAGCCATCAAATAGTGAAGATACAAAATACAAGCTAGGAAGCTATTACAAAGGGATGTGTGGTGGATAAAGACCCTAGACACACTAGCCCCAAGAGGCCTCAATGAACAATTGGCTCTATTATGTTTCCTCTAAGTATAACTTATATTTAAGTAAAACACATATCATATTGTAAGGATAGATTTAAACCATTTGATTGTATTACAGCAGAAAAGAGTCTATCAGTTTAGTAGATCTAAACTTGCAAATTTTTCCCTGCTATTCATAAAAACGTCAGGAGAAATGCTCATTAATGAATAAGTACCAAAAATAACAATACAGCTGATTGTTGTCACAGGATTGGAACAACCAGTACTTGCCTACAAATCCAGTGTAGGGAACTGTAAACTAGTTACCCTTTAGTTTTCTTGTTCTGACTTGGCAACTAGGGGCACAGTGTAAAAGTAGAAAAGGGTGAGCAACCATGTGCTCAGCCTCTTTCTGACTTCCTGGCATTTCCCCCAGAGAAGAGGGGACGAGCCTGGGACCTCTATAACAGGTAGGCCCAGTTAATGTGAGATTAGATTCTGTTATAGATCACTCCAGGAGTGATAAATAGGAGTAGGGTAGCTAGTGAACACCCAGGCAATCCCACCTCATAACATGAGCAAACACACCCATACCCTCTCTTATCTATTTGACATGCTAGACAAACCCAGGCAATCCTGCCACAATGTGCAGTTCAACCTAAACAGCACCATTTTTATTTATTATTTTTATTGAAAGCTCGGGGTCATGCTTTCAGTGATACCAACACAAAGTGCACAATCATGCAAGAGATTCAGGATCTGTCTGCCTCTCCCTTATGGCCATAGCTGTTAAGCTGTAGGGCCGGAGATAGGCTACTTAGATCCCTTCAGCCGGTAGGTATTAGGAACCATTCCAAAATTGCTCTCCCTTTCCACTCCCAGCAAGTATCCAGGGGCAGGATCAAATGGTATAAGTCTGAAAGTCCTAAAAAGGACTCGGGGTAATCCCACCACATAACATGAGCAAACACACACATTCCCTCCCTTGTCTATTTGACATGCAAGACGGACCCAGGCAATTCTGCCACAATGCACAGATCAAACTAAACAGCCCCATTAGACAACATAAAACCTTATACAGGATCCAGAATAAAATTATAGGCTCATAATTATTAGTATTTACCACAGCAGGTTCCAGATCTACAATCCCTATGGTGTTAGGACAGCACAGGATAGTGATTAGCTATAAAGATTAGGGAGAGATGTTTTTAAAGGAGCTAAAAGTTCCCCACAGAGTATACAATAAAGTAGCCTTCTTATAACAGAAGGTACCTCACAGCCTTATGTTATTATAATAGCATTGCCCTAATAATCTAACATATAAATACATATTTCTTACTTCCAAATAAATGGGTGGGGACATGCAAAGTATCTTATTTATTGCCTGTAGCTAATTTTTTATAAACCTGCTTTATAAAATTGCTGTTTTGCCATACTAGTGGGTTACTAGTAAGTGGTGTTTACAGGGTTGCATTCCTTTAAGGCACACCATCTTTTACTATTGGATAATAATGTTTGATATCATGTTTTGATTTGTTATATAAAGTTATGTAGAAATTTCCAGAATTCACAGCTTGAAAAAGGGGTGGATACCCCGAAATGTTGCTGTGTTAACAGCCCGGTGTGAGATTATAAATCACCTGTTGATTGGATTGACTTTCGGGTGCTGTGCCTTTTCTATTTGCTTATAGGTTTGGTACTAACGGAATCCTGGTATTGGCACCCATTATTTGTAAAGAATTTGAGTGCTGTATATATATAATAGTTACAAAAAGTATACACCTTAGGCAATTAAGAACCACAGTGCCACCCGTGGTATATTGGGGGAAAAGCAAGACACTGAATTAAAGGAAAACATTCAAATCATAGTCTCTGTTTAACCCTTTAGGGGCCAGTGATTCCAGTTTCTCAATCCACCATGCTTCCCTTTGTTTCAGATGTCGTTGCCTGTCACCCCCTTTTTGGGGGTCAGGTTTATTCTGGTGAATCTGAACTGGTCTGCCCCTTGACCTTTTTCTACAAAATATTTAGGGACCGGAAGTGTAATCACACCTTCAATTTCTGCATTGTTTCCCCAACATAAATCAATCCACAGGAGCAAATTATAGCATAAATCACAAAGTGCGAGTCACAGGTATGGTAACCACAAATATTGAACATCCATCCTGTTTGCGAATGGATGAATACATTGCCTTTAATACAGCTGGGGCAAAATATACAATTGAGGCAGGGATATGTTCCTTCCTTCCTACTCAACCAGGTATTAGTATTAGAGCCAATACCCTTTCCTTTGCCCTTATTAAGGTCCGCACCAATCTTTTTACCCCGTCTATAAGAAATTAAAGGGGGGACTGGAATTCTTTAATCTTAGGGCATATCTGTCTATCAGCCCATGCCGTTTCACAATTTGAACAACCTGTTTACTCCAGGGATCAAAGTCTGTCACATATGTCATTCTAGATAACCTGGGGAGTAGTATTCATCTCCCTCTGCATCACTGGCCCTCTGAATATCTCTAGGATATCCCCTTACTTTAAATTTTTCACACATATTATCCATTTTTTCCTGTTTTACCATGGTATTACTAACCAGTCTATCAACCCGCCTCAACTGGCTATATGGGATAGACTGTAAAGTATGCGGTGGATGTTGGCTAGAATATAACAACAATTGGTTGCGATCAGTAGGTTTATGAAACAAGCGGGTCGATAAACCCTCATTTGCCTTAGATATCCACATATCAAAAATATGGACTTCCTTCTGGCTGTAGGACATATCAAATTTAATATTAGGATGTACCCCATCCAGTGTGGTGTGGAACCGCAAAAGGGTATCAATGTCACCCCGCCATAGGACAAGTACATCATATATGTATCTCCACCAGGCTACACAATGTGCCCGGTAGAGATCCATCTGATAGATGCACTCGTCCTCAAGCCATGCCATAAAGGCAGTGACATAGGTAGGCACGGCATTTAACCCCATCGCGGTCCCACGCAGCTGGAGGTAGTATGAATCCTGAAATACAAAATAATTTTGGGTCAACACAATATCTAGCAGTTTCATGACCAGATCCATATGTCCATCTGGAACATCCCCAAATCATGAAAATACCCATCGGGTGGACTTCATGCCATCCCTATGGGGTATGAAGTAGCCAGCTTATATACATCAAGCTTGAAGAAGGTCTAAGAAGAAAGAAACGTTGCTGTCCTTGCACCTCAATAAAAGTGTTTAATGAAGCCCTAACTGTGAGTGCACTGTGAACTGTGAGTGCATGATAAATCTATACAGGATGATATTTAAATCCAGAGTTTTGAGAGATTGGCGAAACTTCTAAAATCCGTTCCATCTGTGGACCTGAAAAATGGTTTTGGAAACGTACATACATCCAGAAGTGTTAAAAAAAATTACTTTCCTCACAATCAAACTGTTTTTCAAGATTACACACTCTATTTTCGAGGGTCACTGAAATTTTAGAAAATTTCAAATTTAAAGGAATTTTTTTGAAAATTTTGTAAAAATGGTACAGTAACTGTAAATGGCTCTGATTGGTTAGTATACCAATCAGATTCTTTTTGAAAGAATATCCAATCAGAATTGGATACAATCAGATACTTTCAGTAGGAATTGTATTGGTACGCTTTCTGGAAGAATCTCATTGTAACCAATGAGAATTGGTTGCAATCAGATTTTTTAGAAATAATCTTATTGTATGCTTTCTGAAAGAATCTGTTGTAACTAATGTAATTGGGAAAGAATCTGATTGGTAAGTAACCAATCAGATACTTTCTGAAAGAATCTCATTGTAGCCAATATAAGCCAGCTTATATACATCAAGCTTGAAAAATGTCTAAGAAGAAAGAAACGTGCTTGTCCTTGCACCTCAATAAAAGTGTTTAATGAAGCCCTAGCTGTGAGGGCACGTGAACTGTGAGTGCCACAATTTATGAAGATATCTATCTATCTATCCATCTATCTATCTTGTATTATATACTAGCAAAAGTGGGCTGTTGGACAGACATTATCCATCTTATATTTGTTATATAAAACTACAATTATTCTGTTTGTTTAGATAAATCTATACAGGATGATATTTAAATCCAGGGTTTTGAGAGATTGGCAAAACTTCTAAAATCCGTTCCATCTGTGGACCTGAAAAATGGTTTTGGAAAACGTACATACATCAGAAGTGTTAAAAAAAATTACTTTCCTCACAATAAACTGTTTTTCGAGATTACACACTCTATTTTCGAGGGTCATCGAAATTTTAGAAAATTTCAAATTTAAAGGAATTTTTTTGAAAATTGTAAAATAGATCCGTAATTGTAATGGCTCTGGGACCTGGGAAATGGTCTAGGAACAGAATCGGATTCTTTCAAGTCAGAATTGACTTAAAATAATTTTTTGAAGGTTACATCAGATTTTTTCAGAAAGTAACTGATTGGTATACAACCAATCAGATTCTTTCTGAAAGAATCTAATTGTAACAATTCTAATTGGAAAAGAATTGATTGGTGAACTAACCAATCAGAACTTTTTGAAAGAATCTGAATGTAGCAAATTCTGTTTAGAAATAATCTGATTGGTTAGTATACCAATCAGATTCTTTTTGAAAGAATATCCAATCAGAATGGATACAATAGAACTTTCAGAAAGAATTGTATTGGTCGCTTTTGGAAGAATCTCATTGAACCAATGAGAATTGGTTGCAATCAGATTCTTTTAGAAATAATCTTATTGTATGCTTTCTGAAAGAATCTGATTGTAACTAAAGGGGCCCATACACGATGCAATGAAATTGGTCTATGACATACTGACCAGATTTAAATTGGAAACGATCGTCGTGCAATCGGTCATAAACGAACACAATAAAATTGTTGCCATTTGCTGTGCACAATCTGACATAATAGGCAGATAAGATTGTGTAGTGTAAATGTTGCAGAATAGAATGTGCCACTAGAATGCAACAAATTCACCATATATGGGCAGATTTAATTGTTACTGATAGTGTAATATGGCGGAAATGATGACGTACAAAGCACATTTTGGGGTTAAGGTCTCAAATGGTAATGAAGAATGAAGTAATTTGCGATTGTGTTTGCTGGTTTTTCTTTATATTGTATTTGCTAACGAATGTCAATGTGTTTTCATACATCAATTAATGCGCCTGTTGTGTCATGTGTACCGCATAACACGTTGCCATAAAACAAAATATTCACTCTATGGCCTCACACCTTCCAGACTGTGAGCTCTGATTTTTCCAGGAAGTGTTTATGACACTCCAGGATTGAGTTGGCAGACCTTTGGTGGACAATCATCCATACACATAAACAATTTTGTTTGTAGCAGATAAAAATTTCCATCCTGACCGATCACCTTCAGATTCCAATCAGATCTTCTCAATTTAATTGCACCAGACTTTATCTCATACCATTAATGATACAATTGATGTACAATTGTGAGTTCGTACGACGATTGTACAACAAAATTGCATAGTGTATGGGCCCCTTAATGTAATTGGGAAAGAATCTTTTGGTATAGTACCCATCAAGATACTTTCTGAAAGAATCTCATTGTAGCCAATATAAGCCAGCTTATATACATCAAGCTTGAAAAATGTCTAAGAAGAAAGAAACGTTGCTGTCCTTGCACCTCAATAAAAGTGTTTAATGAAGCCCTAGCTGTGAGTGCACTGTGAACTGTGAGTGCACACATTTATGAAGATATCTATCTATCTATCCATCTATCTATCTGTCTGTATATATATACTAGCAAAAGTGTGCCTGTTGGACAGACATTATCCATCTTATATTTGTTATATAACACTACACATTATTCTGTTTGTTTAGATAAATCTATACAGGATGATATTTAAATCCAGGGTTTTGAGAGATTGGCAAAACTTCTAAAATCCGTTCCATCTGTGGACCTGAAAAATGGTTTTGGAAAACGTACATACATCCAGAAGTGTTAGAAAAATTACTTTCCTCACAATCAAACTGTTTTTCGAGATTACACACTCTATTTTCGAGGGTCACCGAAATTTTAGAAAATTTCAATTTTAAAGGAATTTTTTTGAAAATTTTGTAAAAATGATACAGTAACTGTAAATGGTTTTGGGACCTGGGAAATGGTCTGGGAACAGAATCAGATTCTTTCAAGTCAGAATTGACTTGAAAGAATTTTTTGAAAGGTTACAATCAGATTGGTACAGATATATAGATATACTAACCAATCAGATTCTTTCTGAAAGAATCTAATTGTAACCAATTCTAATTGGAAAAGAATCTGATTGGTGAACTAACCAATCAGAATCTTTTTGAAAGAATCTGAATGTAGCAAATTCTGTTTAGAAAATAATCTGATTGGTTAGTATACCAATCAGATTCTTTTTGAAAGAATATCCAATCAGAATTGGATACAATCAGATACTTTCAGAAAGAATTGTATTGGTACGCTTTCTGGAAGAATCTCATTGTAACCAATGAGAATTGGTTGCAATCAGATTCTTTTAGAAATAATCTTATTGTATGCTTTCTGAAAGAATCTGATTGTAACTAATTGTAATTGGGAAAGAATCTGATTGGTATAGTAACCAATCAGATACTTTCTGAAAGAATCTCATTGTAGCCAATATCACGGCAGTATACTTCCCCTCCCTTGGTGTTTTAATACCATTTCAGATCTGACGCTGCGGACAGTCGTCAAAGACAATGGTAAGAGGGCTGTGGAGCAATTTATCAGCTTGGGGAGTGGCCTGTCAGATGACGTCGCAAGGGGAATTAACCCATTGTTTCATACTGCGTCTACGGACCAGGAAAAGAAAATTCCGGTAAGAACTGAAATAGAATTTTCGTTTATACCACTAAGCATGTTTACAGTGTGACTGTGGAAAGGGAGCAAATTTAAAAGCAGGCTAGACACATTTCGTCCGTCGCAGAGGAATTGTCATAGAAGAAAATAAACAATAAACACCAAACTTGTATACCCATCTACCCCCAAAACACAGGAATCAACTCACCTGTAGGCAAAGGCACAAATGTACAATCCAGGCACGTTTGTATTGCGTAAATGAATAGGTCGCACAAGAAAAAGCACAGCAAGTAAGCAGACAAAGAGTAGACACACCCCGTGCTCTGACTGGACATGGTCACGCCCCAACCTCTACATGCCTATAGGCATAACCGAAGATAAACCCAACCCACTTCTAACAATGTTTACACTGCCTCCATAGAAACATGAGCTCTAAGATCAACAGAGGATAGCTGTACAAGTTAAAAAGAAAAAAATAAAAAACAAAGGAAAATGTAATTCACCCATTGCCAGATTTACAGTAAGTCATAAAATAAGCAACACAATAAAGCTTTCAGATAAAGAACAAAATAGTTTTACATACTGTAGGGCCAAATCCTATTTCACAATAAGGCTTGTTCGATGTTTGTGTGGGTTGGAATCAGTAATTGCTATCATTAGTCAATAATTAGTTTTCTTAGACTCCCTGACCCCCAGTGACCTTCACTTAAAGCATGGTGTATGAAACAGGTCTTCCACAAAGATTGCTGAATTGAGCAGGCACCCTTAACCTTTAAATGTGATTTTAATTTTTTAATTTTTCTAGCAAATCTCATAGTTCACAGAATGGATTGCTCGCTTAACTAAAATGTCAGAAGCGGTTGTAAGAATGAAGTTATTTGGCATGTTTTCAAACAATTTCTGTTAAAATCAATGACTGCAAAAAATGGACACTATACTTAAAAAATGGAAATTGTTGCTTTATTTAAGGGCATGTACACTCTAATGACAAGATAGACTTAGTGTTTATGTGCCTTTAAATAAAGGGAGTGTTTTTTTTTATTCTACCCTTACAGATGATACCTTTAAAGGACAACTCCACCCTCATAAGAACTTCTTTTAAGAGAATGGCCTCTTTAAAATATGTTGATAATCATACTTCGTCCTATGAATTCATTACATGTATGCCTGCTATGCTTCTGGATGCCTCATGAAAACTGAGCAATTTAGAAACTGTACTGAGCCTGGGCTGCTCAGAAGAGGCAGACAGGGGATTAACATTCAGTCATTGGCTGTGATGTGAACTGTCAAATCCATAATTGACAGTTGCTAAATGGAAAAAACCAGGAAGCAGAAACAGGGTAATTAGGACATTGTGCAGGATTTCAGTTAGACTTATATTTTTAGATTTCAAACTATTACAGTTTAGGGTTTTGGGGGGTGATTTACCTGTATGTAAGTTTTCATTTGAGGGCTGGACTTGCCCTTTAACTGTGATCTTTCCTCCTCCACTGTTTCCCAGTTATCTCTGCCTCTTCAAGCTGCCTTTCTGTTAGTCAGAAATATTCTTTAAATTGACCACACTCAATTTGACCACACTCCAGCAATCCCGTAATAAATTTGTGGTAGATACGCCATTTTAAGAATGCATCACATAATTTTGACCCTTGAACTTTAAAAGAAATTATGTTTTGTATCAGGTGTGCTGAGCAAAGTTTTGGAGGTCACACAGACAGTAAATAAATCTAAAACCCATGCTAACCTAACATCGGGTAGTGTGTTCTTGGGCATTACCTCATACAGATTTACAGTGGTATAAGGCACTGGCCCGGTGTAAATGTCTTTTATTACCTATGAAATATTCCAAACAACCTTAGATGGCACTTAAGACAGAAAAAAGTGGGGTGCTTCAAGTGTTATGTTGCCAGGTTTGTAGATCTATGATTACCCACATTCAGGACATAGGTGTAACATTAATATGTCTGAGTACAGACATTTATATTTTATTGCATGCCAATGCGGCCTGTATTATGTGGGGTAAAACAACTATGCTACGAGAATTTATGGCAAATCACAGGCTATATATTAGAAAAGCATTGACAGGGAGAAGGGCACCTAAACATCTAGGGGGCCCAAAAACTCAGTCCCAAACTTTTGGTAAGTTTTCAGTGGCCACTTTAAAGAAGCCAGACACACATCTTTCTAGCCATCAAATAAGTGAAGATACAAAATACAAGCTAGGAAGCTATTACAAAGGGATGTGTGGGTGGATAAAGACCCTAGACACACTAGCCCCAAGAGCCTCAATGAACAATTGGCTCTATAGTTTCCTCTAAGTAAACTTATATTTAAGTAAAACACATATCAATTGTAAGGATAGATTTAAACCATTTGATTGTATTACAGCAGAAAAGAGTCTATCAGTTTAGTAGATCTAAACTTGCAAATTTTTCCCTGCTATTCATAAAAACGTCAGGAGAAATGCTCATTAATGAATAAGTACCAAAAATAACAATACAGCTGATTGTTGTCACAGGATTGAAAACCAGTACTTGCCTACAAATCCAGTGTAGGGAACTGTAAACTAGTTACCCTTTAGTTTTCTTGTTCTGACTTGGCAACTAGGGGCACAGTGTAAAAGTAGAAAAGGGTGAGCAACCATGTGCTCAGCCTCTTTGACTTCCTGGCATTTCCCCCAGAGAAGAGGGACGAGCCTGGGACTCTATAACAGGTAGGCCAGTTAATGTGAGATTAGATTCTGTTATAGATCACTCCAGGAGTGATAAATAGGAGTGAGGGTAGCTAGTGAACACCCAGGCAATCCCACCTCATAACATGAGCAAAACACACCCATACCTCTCTTATCTATTTGACATGCTAGACAAACCCAGGCAATCCTGCCACAATGTGCAGTTCAACCTAAACAGCACCATTTTTATTTATTATTTTTATTGAAAGCTCGGGGTCATGCTTCAGTGATACCAACACAAAGTGCACAAATCATGCAAGAGATTCAGGATCTGTCTGCCTCTCCCTTATGGCCATAGCTGTTAAGCTGTAGGGCCGGAGATAGGCTACTTAGATCCCTTCAGCCGGTAGGTATTAGGAAACATTCCAAAATTCTCTCCCTTCCACTCCAGCAAGTATCCAGGGGCAGGATCAAATGGTATAAGTCTGAAAGTCCTAAAAAGGACTCGGGGGTAATCCCAACACATAACATGAGCAAACACACAACATTCCCTCCCTTGTCTATTGACATGCAAGACGGACCCAGGCAATTCTGCCACAATGCACAGATCAAACTAAACAGCCCCATTAGACAACATAAAACCTTATACAGGATCAGAATAAAATTATAGGCTCATAATTATTAGTATTTACCACAGCAGGTTCCAGATCTACAATCCCTATGGTGTTAGGACAGCACAGGATAGTGATTAGCTATAAAGATTAGGGAGAGATGTTTTTTAAGGAGCTAAAAGTTCCCACAGAGTATACAATAAAGTAGCCTTCTTATAACAGAAGGTACTCACAGCCTTATGTTATTATAATAGCATGCCCTAATAATCTAACATATAAATACATATTCTTTATTCCAAATAAATGGGTGGGGACATGCAAAGTATCTTATTTATTGCCTGTAGCTAATTTTTTATAAACCGCTTTATAAAAATGCTGTTTTGCCATACTAGTGGGTTACTAGTAAGTGGTGTTTACAGGGTTGCATTCCTTTAAGGCACACCATCTTTTACTATTGGATAATATGTTTTGATATCATTGATTTTTTTGTTATATAAAGTTATGTAGAAATTTCCAGAATTCACAGCTTGAAAAAGGGGTGGATACCCCGAAATGTTGCTGTGTTAACAGCCCGGTGTGAGATTATAAATCACCTGTTGATTGGATTGACTTTCGGGTGCTGTGCCTTTCTATTTGCTTATAGTTTGGTACTAACGGAATCCTGGTATTGGCACCCATTATTGTAAAGAATTTGAGTGCTTATATATATATATAGTACAAAAGTTATACACCTTAGGCAATTAAGAACCACAGTGCCACCCGTGGTATATGGGGGAAAAGCAAGACACTGAATTAAAGGAAAACATTCAAATCATAGTCTCGTTTAACCCTTTAGGGGCCAGTGATTCCAGTTTCTCAATCCCACATGCTTCCCTTTGTTTCAGATGTCGTTGCCTGTCACCCCTTTTTGGGGGTCAGGTTTATTCTGGTGAATCTGAACTGGTCTGCCCTTGACCTTTTTCTACAAAAATTTAGGGACCGGAAGTGTAATATCACCTTAATTTCTGCATTGTTTCCCCAACATAAATCAATCCACAGGAGCAAATTATAGCATAAATACAAAGTGCAGAGTCACAGGTATGGTAACACACAAATATTGAACATCATCCTGTTTGCGAATGGATGAATACATTGCCTTTAAACAGCTGGGGCAAAATATACAATTGAGGCAGGGTATGTTCCTTCTTCCTACTCAACCAGGTATTAGTATTAGAGCCAATACCCTTTCCTTGCCCTTATTAAGGTCCGCACCAATCTTTTACCCCGTCTATAAGAAATTAAAGGGGGGACTGGAATTCTTTAATCTTAGGGCATATCTGTCTATCAGCCCATGCCGTTTCACAATTTGAAAACCTGTTTACTCAGGGATCAAAGTCTGTCACATATGTCATTCTAGATAACCTGGGGAGTAGTATTCATCTCCCTCTGCATCACTGGCCCTTGAATATCTCTAGGATATCCCCTTACTTTAAATTTTCACACATATTATCCATTTTTTCCTGTTTTACCATGGTATTACTAACCAGTCTATCAACCCGCCTCAACTGGCTATATGGATAGGACTGTAAAGTATGCGGTGGATGTTGGCTAGAATATAACAACAATTGGTTGCGATCAGTAGGTTTATGAAACAAGCGGGTCGATAAACCCTCATTTGCCTTAGATATCCACATATCAAAAATATGGACTTCCTTCTGGCTGTAGGACATATCAAATTTAATATTAGGATGTACCCCATCCAGTGTGGTGTGGAACCGCCAAAGGGTATCAATGTCACCCCGCCATAGGACAAGTACATCATATAGTATCTCCACCAGCTACACAATGTGCCGGTAGAGATCATCTGATAGATGCACTCGTCCTCAAGCCAGCCATAAAGGCAGTGACATAGGTAGGCACGGCATTTAACCCCACGCGGTCCCACGCAGCTGGAGGGTAGTATGAATCCTGAAATACAAAAATATTGGGTCAACACAATATCTAGCAGTTTCATGACCAGATCCATATGTCCATCTGGAACATCCCCAAATCATGAAAATACCCATCGGGTGGACTTCATGCCATCCCTATGGGGTATGAAAGTAGCCAGCTATATACATCAAGCTTGAAGAAGGTGCTAAGAAAGAAAGAACGTTGCTGTCCTTGCACCTCAATAAAAGTGTTTAATGAAGCCCTAACTGTGAGTGCACTGTGAACTGTGAGTGCATGATAAATCATACAGGATGATATTTAAATCCAGAGTTTTGAGAGATTGGCGAAACTTCTAAAATCCGTTCCATGTGGACCTGAAAAATGGTTTTGGAAACGTACATACATCCAGAAGTGTTAAAAAAAATACTTTCCTCACAATCAAACTGTTTTTCAAGATTACACAACTTATTTCGAGGGTCACTGAAATTTTAGAAAATTTCAAATTAAAGGAATTTTTTTGAAAATTTTGTAAAAATGGTACAGTAACTGTAAATGGCTCTGATTGGTTAGTATACCAATCAGATTCTTTTTGAAAGAATATCCAATCAGAATTGGATACAATCAGATACTTTCAGTAGGAATTGTATTGGTACGCTTTCTGGAAGAATCTCATTGTAACCAATGAGAATTGGTTGCAATCAGATTCTTTTAGAAATAATCTTATTGTATGCTTTCTGAAAGAATATTATTGTAACTAATTGTATGGGAAAGAATCTGATTGGTATAGTAACCAATCAGATACTTTCTGAAAGAATCTCATTGTAGCCAATATAAGCCAGCTTATATACATCAAGCTTGAAAAATGTCTAAGAAGAAAGAAACGTGCTGTCCTTGCACCTCAATAAAGTGTTTAATGAAGCCCTAGTGTGAGTGCACCTGTGAACTGTGAGTGCACACATTTATGAAGATATCTATCTATCTATCCATCTATCTATCGTCTGTAATATATACTAGCAAAAGTGTGCCTGTTGGACAGACATATCCATCTTATATTTGTTATTAACACTACACCTTATTTGTTTGTTTAGATAACATCATACAGGATGATATTTAAATCCAGGGTTTGAGAGATTGGCAAAACTTCTAAAATCCGTTCCATCTGTGGACCTGAAAATGGTTTTGGAAAACGTACATACACCAGAAGTGTTAAAAAAAATTACTTTCCTCACAATCAAACTGTTTTTCGAGATTACACACTCTATTTTTCGAGGGTCATCGAAATTTTAGAAAATTTCAAATTTAAGGAATTTTTTTGAAAATTTTGTAAAAATGATACCGTAATTGTAAAGGCTGGGACCTGGGAAATGGTCTAGGAACAGAATCGGATTCTTTCAAGTCAGAATTGAACTTAAAATAATTTTTTGAAAGGTTACAATCAGATTTTTTCAGAAAGTACTGATTGGTATACTAACCAATCAGATTCTTTCTGAAAGAATCTAATTGTAACCAATTCTAATTGGAAAAGAATCTGATTGGTGAACTAACCAATCAGAATCTTTTTGAAAGAATCTGAATGTAGCACAATATGTTTAGAAAATAATCTGATTGGGTAGTATACCAATCAGATTCTTTTGAAAGATATCCAATCAGAATTGGATACAATCAGATACTTTCAGAAAGAATTGTATTGGTACGCTTTCTGGAAGAATCTCATTGTAACCAATGAGAATTGGTTGCAATCAGATTCTTTTAGAAATAATCTTATTGTATGCTTTCGAAAGAATCTGATTGTAACTAAAGGGGCCCATACACGATGCAATGAAATTGGTCTATGACATACTGACAGAATTTAAATTGGAAACGATCGTCGTGCAATCGGTCATAAACGAACACAATAAATTGTTGCCATTTGCTGTGACAATCTGACCTTATAGGCAGATAAGATTGTGTAAGATGTAAATTGTTGCAGAATAGAAGTGCACTAGAATGCAACAAATTCACCATATATGGGCAGATTTAATGTTACTGATAGGTAATATGGCGGAAATGATGACGTACAAAGCACATTTTGGGGTTAAGGTCTCAAATGGTAATGAAGAATGAAGTAATTTGCGATTGTGTTTGCTGGTTTTTCTTTCATATGTTATTTGCTAACGAATGTCAATGTGTTTTCATACATCAATTAATGCGCCTGTTGTTGTCATGTGTACCGCATAACACGTTGCCATCATAAACAAAATATTCACTCTATGGCCTCACAACTTCCAGACGTGTGAGCTCTGATTTTTCCAGGAAGTTGTTTATTGACACTCCAGGATCGAGTTGGCAGACCTTTGTTGGACAATCATCCATACACATAAACAATTTTTTGTAGCAGATAAAAATTTTCCATCCTGACCGATCACCTTCAGATTCAATCAGATCTTCTCAATTTAATTGCACCAGACTTTATCTATACCATTAATGATACAATTGATGTACAATTTGTGGAGTTCGTACGACGATTGTACAACAAAATTGCATAGTGTATGGGCCCCTTAATTGTAATTGGGAAAGAATCTGATTGGTATAGTAACCAATCAGATACTTTCTGAAAGAATCTCATTGTAGCCAATAAAGCCAGCTTATATACCTCAAGCTTGAAAAATGTCTAAGAAGAAAGAAACGTTGCTGTCCTTGCCACTCAATAAAAGTGTTTAATGAAGCCCTAGCTGTGAGTGCACTGTGAAATGTGAGTGCACACATTTATGAAGATAATCTATCTATCATCTTACTATCTATCTATCAATCTAATATCTGTCTGTATAATATACAGGAAAAGTGTGCCTGTTGGACAGACATTATCCATCTTATATTTGTTATATAAACATACACATTATTGTTTGTTTAGATAAATCTATACAGGATGATATTTAAATCCAGGGTTTGAGAGATTGGCAAAAACTTCTAAAATCCGTTCCTCTGTGGACCTGAAAAATGGTTTTGGAAAACGTACATACATCCAGAAGTGTTAGAAAAATTACTTTCCTCACAATCAAACTGTTTTTCGAGATTACACACTTATTTCGAGGGTCACCGAAATTTTAGAAAATTTCAATTTTAAAGGAATTTTTTGAAAATTTTGTAAAAATGATACAGTAACGTAAATGGTTTGGGACCTGGGAAATGGTCTGGGAACAGAATCAGATTCTTTCAAGTCAGAATTGACTTGAAAGAATTTTTTGAAAGGTTACATCAGATTGGTACAGATAATAGATATACTAACCAATCAGATTCTTTCTGAAAGAATCTAATTGTAACCAATTCTAATTGGAAAAGAATCTGATTGGTGAACTAACCAATCAGAATCTTTTGAAAGAATCTGAATGTAACAAATTCTGTTTAGAAAATAATCTGATTGGTTAGTATACCAATCACATTCTTTTGAAATAATATCCAATCAGAATTGGTTACAATTAGATACTTTCAGAAAGATTGTATTGGTACGCTTTCTGGAAGAATCTCATTGAACCAATCAGAATTGGTTGCAATCAGATTCTTTTAGAAATAATCTTATTGTATGCTTTCTGAAAGAATCTGATTGTAACTAATTGAATGGGAAAGAATCTGATTGGTATAGTAACCAATCAGATACTTTCTGAAAGAATCTCATTGTAGCCAATATTGATTGAATTGATGGAAAATAATCCGATTGGTATACCAGAAAAAAAAGCTCAACGTAACCAATCAGAATTGGTTACAGTCAGGTTTCTTTCAGAAAGGATTTAATTGGTATGCTTTCTGGAACAATCTAATTGTAACCAATCAGAATTAGTTACAATCAGATTTTTTAGGAATATTCTGATTGGTATACTAACCAATCAGATTCTTTTCTAATCAGAATTGGTTACAACAGATTCTTTCAGAAGAATCTAATTGTCTTTTCCCCAGACCATTTTTCAGGTCCCAAAAACTATTTACAGTAACTACTCGAAAAAATCAGCAAAAAAATCTGCAAGCGGAATTCACGCAAAATCCGTGAATTATGGAAATTCATTGCGGAACTGGGTTCAGATCAGCAATCTGGTCCATCTCTATTCTTGATCTATTTATTGTAACATGTGGAGATGTTATAGTTCAGTAGAAAACACCACAGTGAAATACAAATTTTGTGCAGAGCTTAAATCAATCTTCCACCTTAAATTTCCAACCAATAATAGATCAATAGCAGATCCTTTGGATCATTATAATTAAAGTTATCAATCTGTTTCAATACTCACTCTTCCCATAAGGCCACACTACATAGCACCAAATCGTGCACACAATTTTGTGTGCGATTCTTGTGCGTTTTGGTTTCCATATGGAATGCAGTGTTAACGCACCAAAAATGGTGAATGCATGCGACCAAAACGCGAACGGATGCACAATCACATGCGCATCGGAAATCACGTGAATTTCCCGCGATTTCCATTTTACCGAAAACGTGTGCACAATGCGCAAAAACGTGCTAGTGACGCCTAGCCCTAACTCACAGCTGTCACCAGGGATTCCGTTAGAGAGGGATCACTATTGGTCAATGTGTTAGAGAGGGATCACTATGGTCAATGCGTAGAGAGGGATCACTATTGGTCAATGCGTTAGAGAGGGATCAATATTGGTCAATGTGTTAGAGAGGGATCACTATTGGTCAATGGGTTAGAGAGGGATCACATTGGTCAATGTGTAAGAGAGGGGTCACTATGGTAAATGTGTTAGAGAGGGATCACTATTGGTCAATGTGTTAAACAGGGATCACATGGTCAATGTGTTAGCAGGGATCACTATTGGTAAATGTGTTAGAGAGGGTCAATATTGTCATTGTGTTACAGAGGGATCACTATTGGTCAATGTGTTACAGAGGGATCACATTGGTCAATGTGTTAGAAAGGGACACTATTGGTCAATGTGATAAAGAGGGATCACTATTGTTTAATGTGTTAGAGAGGGATCACTATTGGTAAAGTGTTATAGAGGGATCACTATTGGTCAATGTTACAGAGGGATCACTAATGATCAATGTGTTAGAGAGGGATCACTATTGGTAAATGTGTTACAGAGGGATAACTATTGGTCAGTGTTACAGAGGGATCACTAATGGTCAATGTGTTAGAGAGGGATCACTAATGGTCAATGTGTTAGAGAGGGATCACTATTGGTCAATGTGTTACAGAGGGATCACTATTGATAAATGTGTTATAGAGGGATCACTATTGGTCAATGTTACAGAGGGATCACTATTGGTCAATGTGTATTAAGGGATCACTATTGGTCAATGTGATAAAGAGGGACCACTATTGTTTAATGTGTTAGAGAGGGATCACTATTGGTAAATGTGTTATAGAGGGATCACTATTGGTCAATGTTACAGAGGGATCACTAATGATCAATGTGTTAGAGAGTGATCACTATTGGTAAATGTGTTACAGAGGGATAACTATTGGTCAATGTTACAGAGGGATCACTAATGGTCAATATGTTAGAGAGGGATCACTAATGGTCAATGTGTTAGAGAGGGATCACTAATGGTCAATGTGTTAGAGAGGGATCACTATTGGTAAACGTGTTACAGAGGGATCACTATTGGTCAATGTGTTAGACAGGGATCACTAATGATCAATGTGTTAGAGAGTGATCACTATTGGTAAATGTGTTACAGAGGGATAACTATTGGTCAATGTTACAGAGGATCACTAATGGTCAATATGTTAGAGGGGATCACTAATGGTCAATGTGTTGAGAGGATCACTATTGGTAACGTGTTACAGAGGAGACTATTGGTCAAGTGTTGACGGGATCACATTGGTCAATGTGTTAGACAGGGATCACTATTGGTAAATATGCTAGAGAGGTTAACTATTGGTCAATGTTACAGAGGGATCACTAATGGTCAATGTGTTAGAGAGGGATCACTAATGGTCAATGTGTTAGAGAGGGATCACTATTGGTAAATGTGTACAGAGAGATCACTATTGGTTAATGTGTTGACAGGGATCACTATTGGTCAATGTGTTAGACAGGGATCACTATTGGTAAATATGCTAGAGAGGGTTAACTATTGGTCAATGTTACAGAGGGATCACTAATGGTCAATGTGTTAGAGAGGGATCACTATTGGTAAATGTGTTACAGAGAGATCACTATTGGTCAATGTGTTAGAGAGGGATCACCATTGGTCAATGTGTTAGACAGGGATCACTATTGGTCAATGTGTTAGACAGGGATCACTATTGGTAAATGTGTTAGAGAGGGGTCACTATTTGTCATTGTGTTACAGAGGGATCACTATTGGTAAATGTGTTATAGAGGGATCACTATTGGTCAATGTTACAGAGGGATCACTAATGATCAATGTGTTAGAGAGGGATCACTATTGGTAAATGTGTTACAGAGGGATAACTATTGATCAATGTTACAGAGGGATCACTAATGGTCAATGTGTTAGAGAGGGATCACTATTGGTAAACGTGTTACAGAGGAATCACTATTGGTCAATGTGTTAGAGAGGGATCACTGTTGTTCAATGTGTTAGACAGAGATCACTATTGGTCAATGTGTTAGACAGGGATCATTATTGGTAATGTGTTAGAGAGGGGTCACTATTTGTCATTGTGTTACAGAGGGATCACTATTGGTCAATGTGTTACAGAGGGATTACTATTGGTCAATGTGTTAGAGAGGGATCACTATTGGCATGGAGATGTTTTCCTTTCAGTCCCCTTATCATATAGAGCAGGGATAAGCAACCAGTAGATCTCCAGATGTTTGAAAACTGCAACTCCCAGCATTCCGCTACAAGCACTCTGTAGTTAGGAAATTCAAACTACAACTCCCAGCATTCCTCTACAAGCACTCAGTAGTTAGGTAATTCTGGGAGTTGTAGTTTCCAAACATCTGGAGATTTACTTCCTGTCCAGCAAACAGCAGCTCTCCTTTGTTTCTATTGAGAGGGGAGGGGTGGGGTGAGGTGAAAGACTGTCACATGTTTTACAAAGGAAGTAACATAAGTCTTGCAACTTCCTACTAACTTCCTACTTCCTACTAACTTCCTACTTCCTACTAACACTGTAGTTTGTTTTGATTCACTAACACTGCTGTCAATCTAATATTAAGCACACCATTGGATACAACACTAAAAAGTAACTGAGAAATATGTTCCTTTGTAAGGTTACATTGCCTCCCGGTTAAAGTTCCTGGGGTGTGGCTTAAAGGACAACTCCACCCTCATAAGAACATATTTTAGAAAGAATGGCCTCTTTAAAATATGTTGATATATCATAGTTTGTCATATGAATTAATTACTGTATGCCTGCTATGCTTCTGGATGCCTCATGGAAACTGAGCAATTTAGAAACCTGTACTGAGCCTGGGCATGCTCAGAAGAGGCAGACAGGGGATTAACATTCAGTCATTGGCTGTAATGTCAACTGTCAAATCCATAACTGACAGTTACTAACTGGAAGAACCAGGAAGCAGAAACAGGGGAAACAGGACATTGTACAGGATTTCAGGTTAGACTTACATATTTCAGATTTCAAACTATTACCATTTAGGGTTTTGGGGGGTGATTTACCTGTATGTAAATTTTCATTTTGGGGCTGGACTTGCCCTTTAACAGTCTATTTTGAAGATACCATTACAAAACAGGAGTGGGGACTATGCAAGTACTTTTATTTATTTATAGATTTTGCCTTATTTACATTTCTATATACTTTAATGTCATTACTACATATTTGTTAATATTGATATAATTATTTATTTAGTGCTTAAACAACACATAAAAACTGTCCCAATGTATATTACTTTTACCTACCCCCACCAACATAGTACCTCCGAAAAACCCAATGTATTACCCATGAAATTATACTTTTTTTTATATAATATAAGGGATATATATATATATATATTACCACACCTTGTAAGCATTTTGAATTGAGAACTGAGTTGATTATGACCCTCTGCATAGAAATAATTTGAATATTTTAAATGTATTGAAAAATACTGAATAAGTATTGACTAAGAGTACTAGCTTCATATCTGGCAGAAATAACAATATATAATTTGTAATTATAAGCGTTCATACTATGTACTGACTTACCCGGAAGTGCAGAGAAGTGTGCTGAGCCGCGGGGGTGGATCGAGGAGCTTGTGAAGTATGAAATCTCTTGCTGGGAGAATTAATGATTAGAAACAAAATAAAGTCCAGCTATTGGGGGGGTTGCACAACAAGCTGAGGGTGGGCATTCCCTTTAAAATATTTTAAATGTAGAAATTGTATTGTGGATGACTCCTATAACTAGCTGGGTCTGTTTCAAAATTATTGTAAATTAAACATATTTTCTGGTTATTTTCAAATAAAATAACCAGAAAATTACACGCAGTAACATGTAATTTATCCCCCTGGCTGGTACAATGTAGAATAAATGTCAAATATTATGAACGCAGCTTAAAATGTTTAAAGGGCTATTTCTTCCCATTATCCTTGACAGGATACTTCTGTTTTTGTTTAGTATATATTATAAAAGACAGAACGGGTTATACAGTTTAAAAAAATATCATGTTTATGGCCTTAAATCCTGTGCAGCTTATCCTACAAAAAAAATAAATAAACAAGTCCAGTCTGGAGTTCTAATCGGGTTTACAACACAGCTCAAAAAAAATTTCAGTGTTAATTATTTCCAATTAAATCCTCAGAATGTCCCACTCTTTTCTACATTCTATTCTAATCTTTTTCTACATGAAACCAGATACTGTATATTAAGCTTAAAGCTTTATCACAACAGTGGATGAACTTTACTTTTGTCAAAGTTTAATGAACTTATTTTCTATAAAAAGTGTTAACAACATTCAGGGTGAAACAATAAAGGGCAAAATAACTGCAAACCCCATGGTGCCCAATGTAATATTGGGTGCTTCAAGACTTATTGGCACCTGAGACAAACTTTTTAAAGCCATTTCCTATATCTTCATGCAAGCCACCTTAAAAATGGGTGTGGTTTGCAGAGATGGGCATGCTGGACTGAGGGCTGGTTCAATGCTGACTGGCCACTGTTAGGTCAGCCCTCCAGTTTCGTGTTAAGTCAGATTTCCAGTTCGTCAGCCAGTGTTAGTCAACCCACCACACCCACCTCTGCAAAAGTAATAAACCAAAAATTGTAACCACGTTTAATATGGAAAGCTGGAGATTTAAAAAGGCCATTCAAAAACACTGGGAAATTTTAATGTAGGATGAAGAGCTGAGAACAGCACTAGGATCAAAACCTCAAATTATTTTGGTATGGTCATTTTAAATTAATAGAGAGCCAGACTATTGCCACTTTAAGAGAACTCTATAGTAGAAAAAGAGTTCTCCACAGTTCTCCACAGTATGAAGCTAAAGTAAACTGTCAGAGGTCCATCCTCCACTGCCCATTATGTGAAACGCATTGTGATGGTTTAATAGTTTGTTTTCACACCAACATCTCCCTGTCGTGCCATCGCTCCTGCATAACAACATGAGAAACTTGTTTTCAGAATTTCTTGGCAGAACATGAAGGGAAGCAGCAGTTCTGCTCTAAGTAGCAGCACCCGGAGCATGCAAACTGTTAAGCCCAGCATAACTGACTCCCGAGTGTACATAAAAAGTTTTTTAGTTGTGCAGAGGTGAACCCAGGGGTGTCTTAAGGGTTTTTGCCACCTGAGCCAAACTTTTGAATGCCACCCCTATGTACTACTAGGCGCAATCTTTATTTTCCTTCTTCTCTGCCTGCCACTTTTCTTAAAAAAAATAAATAAAATGAGCACTGCCTGCTGTCTCTCTGATATTTAGCAGGGGCGCCGCCCTGAGCATTTTGCTCATATTGCCTCATTAGAGAGACACCCCTGGGTGAACCTAAATGGGCTTTTGAGTACTGGCCAGTAAATTCATGTGTTTGGAGTTTTAAAACTATTTGTTTGATCTGTGGGCTCATCACTAGTATTTTTAAGATATATATTTATATTAAGTGGCATTTGTATAGTGGATATATATGGTTATATTTACCTTGTGATTGCATACATTAAAGTTCAGACTCCACAGGATGATGATATTTGATCACTAAGGATGATATTGATGCCAGGATCTGATGATCAATGTATTAATTTGTATCTGCTTATATAAAATATTTTATTCATTCATCCCTCTTGGATAGTAAAAAATCTGGGTCTTAGAACATTTTTTACATTTAATATCCAGTTTGTACTGGAACACAAGTCACTGAATAAGCTCCAGACTAGTGCCTGGATGTGAGATGGTTCCTAGCTGAATCCTTGGTTACTCATAGTCAATTTGGTGTTGTGATCTAATAAATTACTATAAAAGACACACACAAAACATTGTGATCCAGGAGAATACCCCCTTCCACAGGAACTGTTTACATACAGTCATCAAAAACAAAAGAGAGGGTATATATTGCACACTGGTATCTCCTGGTAACCACGCAGATGCCTTTATTTGCCAGAAACAAAGACCTTTCTTAGTCAGATTATTCTTGTTCTGAGAATTTTAGGCCTATAACCTACAACGTCTCAAGAAGGACAGTTTTACAGTCTTCAGCTGTGCTATCAATTGCAACGTCATTTTCTTTTTATCCTATTAAGCTTTTAAACAGAGAAACTTGCTTTAGCAACAAAAAATACCATTGGAGTTTATGACTAGTTGTTGCTGATAATGGGCCTCTGTAAATATTCTATAGATATTCCATTAAGAATAAAACCATTTCCAGCTACAACAGTAATTTATGACATTACGAGTTCTTTTAATGGACACTTGCTTCTAACTCATATATACAAATGCAAAAGATAACCGCCATTTCTGTTGCATTTTAAATATTTTGCTATTATACTTATTGGGACAAGATGTCTTTATGAAATCTTACTAAAGTTTAATAGATATCAAAATATACAGAGAACAAAGTGAATGTTTGCTTATACAACACTACCACCTGATGGTATTATTTGTGTACTTCAGTATAGTGAATTTAACACAAGTCATTTGTTTAGTCGCAGTAACACTTGTCACAGTAAATGAGAAATTCAAATACTTTTATTTGCATGATAGATTTCTTTTTCTTTTTTCCCTCTAACTCACAGATGTAAAATACTTTGTATTTTTATTAAAGAGATATTTTATTCAAAGTTATAGCTACTGCAAATAAAATCAAACATTTAGTTAACCCTAGACCTATTGTCAATCCTCCATCTTCATGTTAATTTCCGAATTTCTGTTATGAGGGGAAAAAAACCTTGAACTTTGTTTCTGAGATGACCCGTAATAATGTTTGGGTAATTCTTAGCAATAGTTAAGCCCTTTCAACATTCATTATTTTTTTAAAATAAAGCCAGCATAAGACACTCACTGGTTTGTTTATTTTTAAATCAGTGACCATTAATTTATTTATATTGGGTAGCTGTCATGAGAAGGAGTTGTATCGCAAATAGGTAAGGGACAGAACAATATGTGTTGAAAGCTAGAAAGGTCTAGAAGAAAGTATCTTGTTTAATCTTTTCCATTATTAAATAAGTAAAATAAAAACATTTAAATGACATATTACAACAACGTCTTGGGATATTCAGCAAAGTGATAAGCCAAGATGGAACTGACAAAACACAAGGCAGCAGGTTACAAACACCATTCTATGCAAAGAAAATACCTGTTCTATGGTACACAAGTTTTGCCAGAGTTTACCATTAAATATTGTTTAAGAGTTTGAAAATGGGGTAATGTCTTAATATTACTTAAAATATACAGTAGTAGTAGAGAATTGTACCGTGTTAACCATAGATGAAAGTGAAGACATCTTGGATATAAAGTAATACCTTTTATTGGCTAACTAAAATGATTGACAATGCAAGCTTTCGAAGCACTAGGCTTCTTCCTCAGGCATGCCTGAGGAAGAAGCCTAGTGCTTCAAAAGCTTGCATTTTCATTCATTTTAGTTAGCCAATAAAAGGTATTACTTTATATCCAAGATGTCTTCACTTAAAATATACAGTTTAATTATCAATGTTGTGGGTTATTGAATCCCTGTTGACAAATCCCTAGCTTAGGGCGAAACACATTCAGCGTTACTCACTGGCTCCCCTCTTTTGGCCCCCTGCTTGAGCTCTTCTCCTTTGGACTCCCTTTGGTGGCTGTTTTGCTGCAGCATTGGCCTATGACAGATAAGTGTATGACTACCTATACTACATATATTGGTCTTAACCTTGGGGGAAGGGCTGCACTAGCTTTAAACATTATGGCAGTGGGGGACTTAGGTATTCATTGTGCATAGGATTTTAAGGGCCCTATTTATAAAAGATCGGTATCGTTATCGTAAAATACCAATCGTTATCGTAAAATAACGACCGTTTTTTTACCAATAACGACCGTTATTTACCGATAACGACAGGTATCTACTGATAACGACCGGTATTTAGCGCTATCGTTAAATAACGGTCGTTATCGGTAGATACCAGTTGTTATCGGTAAATAACGGTCGTTATCGGTAAAAAACGGTCGTTATTTTACGATAACGATCAGTATTTTATGATAACGATACCGATCTTTTATAAATAGGGCCCTAAATGTTTAAAATTAGTATTTGTCCTGTGCTATACCCCAATGTTTATATTAAAAAAGATAACAGGGATCCTTAACACTCCTGACTCCAGTCATAGAGAACTAATATGTTGGGTGCCACAGTGAGCTGGCAAGCATGTCACAAAGAATCAGAAACAAAAAGGAGGGCTGTGGGAGCACTCCTATGGCAACATCATTATAACATATAGTAGAAGTGCTACTGATCTAACCAAAACATTAGAACAAACAAGAAAAGAGATGATCAATGCACATTCCTGGGCCCCATATACTATCATAATATCTGTGCTAGTGCAAACAGTAAAAATATGGGGTTTTTTAGAAACAATTTTATGCATAAAAGTGAAAAGATTTCCAAGCACGTCAAGGTAACCCCAGTATGGAAGGTCTTAACAAATTACCTTGGGTCATTTATCTGGGCTGACACTGCCTGTTTGGTTGCATTTTGTTTCCCTGACCTTGCATTGGATTAGTGTTGAAGGCTATCCCTTCCCCCCGCCTACTGGCTTTGAACAAGGGGGGAAGAGGCCTGCCATCCGATGCTTAGTATTCAAGGTGTAAAACCTCTAATTAAAGGGACGTGTTGGGGGTGCTACTACCACATGGAAGCTTGGTCAATCTTCCTCCAGAGAAACTCTTCTACATTACATAAACATAGGGGGGCTGTGGGAGCACTCCTATGGCAACATTATTATAACATATAGTGGAAGTGCTACTGATCTGACCAAAACATTAGAACAAGAAAATATGATCAATGCACATTCCTGGGCTCCTTATACTATTATAATATCTGTGCAAGTGCAAATAGTAAAAACATGGGGGGTTTTAGTTACAATTTTATGCATAAAAGTGAAAAGATTTCACTGTGTACTAAAGAAACGTCTTCAAGAACTAAACATCAAGTCCAGTTGATCTAATTGAATACAACAGATAGTACCTCTAGTTGTTAAGGAACGTAGATTTGAAGTCCCCTTTATTAAACGGTTCAACATGGGTTCTAATATGGTCAGACAAACCTGACAAGATTCTGGCCTGCTGTTGAAGGAGACTCCACACTCAGCTTGGATACACGGCGCAAGCCTCTCTGTGTATACACGAAGGGTTGTTCACTTTATACGACACTTATTCAGGTTGACCCGGTTGAGAAGTATAGAAAAAAAACATTTACTTTTTAAGATCGCAAGGGCTGTTACAGGTGTAGCAATTGTAACGTGTGCAATGCACTTATTGTTGAGGAACAATTCACACACCCCTACTCAGGACTAGAGATGGTCGAACTATTGAAAGTTCGGTCCGTTTTCGAACTTTCGAACTATTGTAAAAGTTCGAAAGTTCGAAAACGGACCCATTAAAGTCTATGGGAGGCAAATAGTTCGAAAAGTTCGACTCAAATACAACTAAAATATTAATGGTAACTTAATGTAAATGGCTGTGGGACCTGGGAAATGGTCTGGGGAGCATGTTCCAATATCCCGGACTTTCGTAAAATCGATTTTACTCTTACACGCGCTACTTTCGAGCTTTCGCGTTCGAACGTTCGAGGTAACATGGACATTTTACTCGCAGATTCGATGCTCGCCTATAGGCTTTAATGGAGACTTTACTCGCAGATTCGATGTTCGCACCTAGATACCATGTACATTTTACTCGCGGATTCGAACGTTCGAACATTCGATAAATCATCGAAAGTCCGGGAAATATCGAAAGTCCGCGTCCGAGATAGTTCGAGAAGTCCGGGTCCGTTCAAACTCGAACAGTTCGGCTCGAACTCGGGTTCGAGTTCGAGTTCTATGCCATCCCTACTCAGGACGTATAATTAAAATGTCAGCGTCCTTCAACTGTAATACGGAGTTTTGCATTTACATGTTGAAGTGTCCTTGCTTCCTCATATACGTGGGTAAGACAGTGGGCCTATTTAAGTACAGATTTCAGAGTCACCATAGTGACATTAAAATGACACTGGCAAAATCTGATTCTGGTTTTCGGAAAAATGATGATTCGCCAGTGGCCAGTCATTTTAGGACAGCCAAACACCAGGTGTCCAATCTAAACGGGATGGTGATCGACCATCTCTCACCGTTAGATCAAGGTGGTGACCGCTGGAACACCCTCCTGCACAGAGAGGCATACTGGATTTTTACATTGGATGCAGTCCAACCTAGGGGACTGAATGTGAATATGGGTTTGTCTTGCTTCTTGCCAAAAAGATGAACATTTTATATGATATATTTTAATTTGACACAATATTATTAATTGTAAAACAATGCTGTGTCTCACTTCATATATACATTGTGCAAGGAGTTTGTATGTTCTCCCTGTGCTTGTGTGGGTTACCTCCAGGCACTCCGGTTTCCCCCCACAATCATAAAGACATAGTGATAGGTTGTATGTGTCAAATAAATGTGCTTAGATTGTAAGCTCTTCGGGGCAGGGCGTGATTTGAATGTATACATGTAATTGTAAAACTCTATATAAAATCCACAATAGTAATAATCAATCATTATGTGCTTTTCTGATTGTTTGTTTACTAGTTACCACTAGGTGGCACTAAGGTGCTGTCTTTAGTCTATATAAGGATCTGCCCTTATTTTTTAACCCTTTCACTGCCACAGATCGCTTATATACGATATGTGCAGAAAAGGACCAAACTGCCACAGATCACACGATCTGCAGCACTTCCGGGTTCGGGTCACATGTCACATGGGCAGTGACACTGCTGATTATCAGTGTATAGGTACCGCCTCCTGCTGGATTTTTTTTTACTTGTGACCTGGTGGACTGTGTTGCTGGAGCTCTCCTGCTGTGGTCTGCTGTGTTTCCTGCTGGGATTTACCTTGCTGTCTGCTTTTAATCACCTGTCTACAGGACTGGTATAGTATTTACACACACTACACACATATTTAGTTTTTAAATTCTTTTTTTGTATTACACACATCTACACATTTTAGTACACACTTACAAACTCTCTTACACACACACACACACACACACAAATACACACAAAATCAACATATTTTTTTATTGTGTATTTTTCATTCATTTTGATTTTGACAGTTTTGCTGGGGTTTTTTGCTGTTTGCTGTTTATTTTGGTGTTTATATTATTTCTATAATTGTATTTGTTTTTGTGTGTATATTATATATCCCTATATACCCCTCATATCCCTGTATACCCCTCTTATATTCCTATATACCCCTCTATCCTCCCCCACCCCCAGACCCTCTTTGAATTTACTGAAAACATCTTTATTACCCATCAAGACTAGTGAGTCTGTCATGTTGACCCTCAGTCTTGCTGTGCAGTAAAGTTATTTAGCCATTTTTGTGCATTTTCTTGTGTCAAAGGGTTTTTTTTGTAATTAGCTGCAATCTCAGTTTTATATACTTTTTTGGTTCAGTTACCCTTGATTTGTTTATTACACAACAAGACTGGTGGATCCTGCTGTGTAGTAAAGTAGTTTTGTGCATTTTTTGGGTTTTTTTGTGCTAAATTTTTTCAGTGTCTGTATTATATATTTTTTTGACTTCAGGACTAGCGGATCTGTAATTCTAAGTCTTGCTGTGTAGTAGTTATTTTGCCAATTTCATGCTAAATTTCTGCAGTTTCTGTTTTTTACAGTTATATAAAATATATAAGTTATTTTCTGTATTTTGGAATTTTACTCTGTTTACCTGTTCATTAGGTTTAGTTTTATAGTATTTCCATTTTCTGGTGCTTTCTAGAAAGTGTAGGTTGAAAAGTTGAAAAATTGTTACTTAGTTAACTTTGCCTTGTTTGCCTGAAGGGGTTAACCTCAGGTCTTTTTTGCTGAAGGGGTTAACTTCAGGTCTTTTGTTAAAAAAAAAATTGTTACAATATCTTTTGATACAATGGCTAGAAGAAGGAGGTTTTCTGTAAATGAGGCTGCTAGATACTGCATGCTGTCTAGCTCAGAGGAAAGTGATGCTAACCCTGAGTATTTACCCAGTGGATCAGAATCATCAGATTTTGACGAGCCTGGCAGTAGTGACACTGTCACGGCCTTAGAGAGTAGTGGTACCACTGGTGATGAGGCTGGTCCTAGCATTGTCACCAGGGGTGGCTCTAGGGTTTTTGCCACCTGAGCCAAACCCTGATTGCCGCCAATATGTAGCACATGCAACATGCCACCGGTGGAGTGAAGTGGGCTGCTCGTGTAGCAAAGTGGGCATGGCTTGTGTGGGCATGGCTTTTGTGTGGGTGTGGTTTTCTCAGTGGGAGTGCGGCTAGCCATTTTGTCATTTTGAAATTGGCACCATTTATTTGTATAGTTTTTTTAAATAGACATTTATCCACACCATCATTCCAGAAGAATAAATAATTTTGCCCAAAAGAACCCGCCACCGCGTTAAGGTTCCTTTTAACAGGGCCATTACTTAGCTCCGTGAAGTTGACCCCCCTACAATCAGCACAAATAACAATTCTATTGTTTTTTAATAAAGGTCAAAAGGTTAATAAGCCCCCCTACAACAGAGTACGGGCACAAAACTGGTATTTTTGGTTAGTGCTAGGTTTGTGCTGTTTTTTGCTGCAAAAATGAATGTTCTACCTTGAGTAGTTTTTGAGAAATGAATATTTTTTTTAAAGGTCAAAAGGTCAGCCATCCCCCCTACAATAGAATCTGTATACGAAACCAGGCTGGTTGTTTAGTGCTATGTTTAAGCTGTTTTGTGCTGCAAAAATAAAGATTTGTGCCACTTTAATTTGGAAGATAATAGCGTTTTTTAAAAAGATCAAAAGGTCAGCCAGCCCCCCTACAATGGAATCTGGTATGAAACCAGGTTGGTTGGTTAGTGCTACATTTGTGCTGTTTTGTGCTGCAAATATTAAGATTTGTGCCGCTTTCGTTTGGAAGATAATAGAAATTTTTTACAAAGGTCAAAAGGTTAGCCAGCCCTCTTACAATGGAATCTGGGCACGAAACCAGGCTAGTTGGTTAGTGCTACGTTTGTGCTGCAAATATTAAGATTTATGCCGCTTTCCTTTGGAAGATTATAGCGGGTTTTTTTACAAAGCTCAAAAGGTCAGCCAGCCCCCCTGCAATGTAATCTGGGTATGCAACCATGTTGGTTGGTTAGTGCTACGTTTGTGCTGTTTTGTGCTGCAAATATGTTTTGTGCCACTTTCGTTTAGAAGATAATAGCATTTTTTACAAAGGTCAAAAGGTCAGGCAGCCCCCCTACAATGGAATCTGGGTCCGAAATCAGGCTGGTTGGTTAGTGCAATGTTTGTGCTGTTTTGTGCTGCAAATGCTACGTTTGTGCTGTTTTGTGCTGCAAATATTCAGATTTGTGCCGCTTTCGTTTGGAAGATAATAGGTTTTTTTTACAATGGAATCTGGATACGAAACCAGGCTGTTTGGTTAGTGCTACGTTTGGGCTGTTTTGTGAAGCAAATATTAAGATTTGTGCCACTTTCGTTTGGAAGATAATAGCATTTTTTACAAAGGTCAAAAGGTCAGACAGCCCCCCTACAATGGAATCTGGGTCCAAAATCAGGCTGGTTGGTTAGTGCAATGTTTGTGCTGTTTTGTGCTGCAAACGCTACGTTTGTGCTGTTTTGTGCTGCAATATTCAGATTTGTGCCGCTTTAGTTTGGAAGATAATAGCGTTTATTTACAAAGGTCAAAAGGTCAGCCAGACCCTCTACAATGGAATCTGGGTACGAGACCAGGCTGGTTGGTTAGTGCTACGCTTCTGCTGTTTTGTGCTGCAAATATTAAGATTTGTGCAGCTTTCATTTGGAAGATAATAGCGTTTTTTACAAAGGTCAAATGGTCAGCCAGCCCCCCTTCAATGGAATCTGGGTCCGAAATTAGGCTGGTTTGTTAGTGCAACGTTTGTGCTGTTTTGTGCTGCAAATGCTACGTTTGTGCTGATTTGTGCTGCAAACATTCAGATTTGTGCCACTTTCGTTTGGAAGATAATAGCGTTTATTTACAAAGGTCAAAAGGTCAGCCAGCCCCCCTACAATGGAATCTGGGTACGAGACCAGGCTGGTTGGTTAGTGCTACATTTGTGCTGTTTTGTGCTGCAAATATTAAGATATGTGCTGCTTTTGTTTGGAAGATAATAGTGTTTTTTTACAAAGGTCAAAAAGTCAGCCAGCCCCCCTACAATGGAATCGGTACAAAACCAGGCTGGTTGCGTTCTCAATTTCTCCCCTCTTTTGGCCCCCTGCTTGAGCTCTCTCCTTTGGACTCCCTTTGGTGCTGTTTTGCTGCAGCATTGGCCTATGACAGATAAGTTTATGACTACCTATACTACATATATTGGTCTTAACCTTGGGGAAGGGCTGCACTAGCTTTAAACATTATGGCGTGGGGACTTAGGTTTCATTGTGCATAGGATTTTAAGGGCCCTATTTAAAGATCGTATCGTTATCGTAAATACCAATCGTTATCGTAAAATACGACCGTTTTTTTACCATAACGACCTTATTTCCATAACGACAGGTTCTACTGATAACGACCGGTATTTAGCGCTATCGTTAAATACGGTCGTTATCGGTAGATCCCAGTTTGTTATCGGTAAATAACGGTCGTTATCGGTAAAAAACGGTCGTTATTTTACGATAACGATCAGTATTTTATGATAACGATACCGATCTTTATAATATGGGCCCTAAATGTTAAAATTAGTATTTGTCCTGTGCTATACCCCAATGTTTATATAAAAAAGATAACAGGATCCTAACACCCTGACTCCAGTCATAGAGAACATATGTTGGGTGCCACATGGTGCAACATGTCACAAAGAATCAGAAACAAAGAGGGGCTGTGGGAGCACTCCTGGCAACATCATATAAACATTAGTGAAAGTGCTACTGATCTAACCAAACATTAAACAAACAAGAAAGATGATGATCAATGCACATTCCTGGGCCCCATATACTATCATAATATCTGTGCTAGTGCAACAGTAAAAAATTGGTTTTTTTGAAACAATTTTATGCATAAAAGTGAAAAGATTTCCAACACGTCAAGGTAACCCCAGTATGGAAGGTCTTAACAAATTACCTTGGGTCATTTATCTGGGCTGACACTGCCTGTTTGGTTGCATTTTGTTTCCCTGACCTGCATTGGATTAGTGTTGAAGGCTATCCCTTCCCCCCGCCTACTGGCTTTGAACAAGGGGGGAAGAGGCTGCCATCCGATGCTTAGTATTCAGGTGTAAAACCTCTAATTAAAGGGACGTGTTGGGGGTGCTACTACCACATGGAAGCTTGGTCAATCTTCCTCCAGAGAAACTCTTCTACATTACATAACATGGGGGGCTGTGGGAGCACTCCTATGGCACATTATTATAACATATAGTGGAAGTGCTACTGATCTGACCAAAACATTAGAACAAGAAATATGATCATTGCACATTCCTGGGCTCCTTATACTATTTAATATCTGTGCAGTGCAAATAGTAAAAACATGGGGGTTTTTAGTTCCAATTTTATGCATAAAAGTGAAAAGATTTCACTGTGTACTAAAGAAACGTCTTCAAGAACTAAACATCAAGTCCAGTTGATCTAATTGAATACAACAGATGTACCTCTAGTTGTTAAGGAACGTAGATTTGAAGTCCCCTTTATTAAACGGTTCAACATGGGTTCTAATATGGTCAGACAAACCTGACAAGATTCTGGCCTGCTGTTAAGAGACCCACACTCAGCTTGGATACGCGGCGCAAGCCTCTCTGTGTATACACGAAGGGTTGTTCACTTTATACGACACTTATTCGGTTGACCCGGTTGAGAAGTATAGAAAAAAAAACATTTACTTTTTAGATCGCAGGGCTGTTCAGTTGTAGCAATTGTAACGTGTGCATGCACTTATTGTTGAGGAACATCCCCCACCCCTACTCAGGACTAAGATGGTAACTATTGAAAGTTCGGTCCGTTTTCGAACTTTCGAACTATTGTAAAAGTTCGAAAGTTCGAAAACGGACCCTTAAAGTCATGGGAGGCAATAGTTCGAAAAGTTCGACTCAAAACAACTAAAATATTAATGGTAACTTAATGTAAATGGCGGTGGGACCTGGGAAATGGTCTGGGGAGCATTTTCCAATATCCCGGACTTTCGTAAAATCGTTTTACCTTACAGCGCTACTTTCGAGCTTTCGCGTTCGAACGTTCGAGGTACATGGACATTTTACTCGCAGATTCGATGCTCGCCTATAGGCTTTAATAGACTTTACTCGCAGTTCGATGTTCGCACCTAGATCCCCATGTACATTTTACTCGCGGATTCGAACGTTCGACATTCGATAAATCATCGAAAGTCCGGGAAATATCGAAAGTCCGCGTCCGAGATAGTTCGAGAAGTCCGGTCCGTTCAAACTCAACAGTTCGGCTCGAACTCGGTTCGAGTTCGGTTCTATGCCATCCCTACCAGGACTATAATTAAAATGTCAGCGTCCTTCAACTGTAATACGGAGTTTGGCATTTACATGTTGAAGTGTCCTTGCTTCCTCTATACGTGGGTAAGACAGTGGGCCTATTTAAGTACAGATTTCAGAGTCACCATAGTGACATTAAAATGACACTGGCAAAATCTGATTCTGGTTTTCGGAAAAATGATGATTCGCCAGTGGCCAGTCATTTTAGACAGCCAAACACCAGGTCCAATCTAAACGGGATGGTGATCGACCATCTCTCACCGTTAGATCAAGGTGGTGACCGCTGGAACACCCTCCTGCACAGAGGGCATACTGGATTTTTACATTGGATGCAGTCCAACCTAGGGGACTGAATGTGAATATGGGTTTGTCTTGCTTCTTCGCCAAAAAATGAACATTTTTATATGATATTTTTAATTTGACACAATATTATAATTGTAAAACAATGCTGTGTCTCACTTCATATATACTGTGCAGAGTTTTGTATGTTCTCCTGTTGCTTGTGTGGGTTACCTCCAGGCACTCCGTTTCCCCCCACAATCATAAAGACATAGTGATAGGTTGTATGTTCAAATAAATTGTCTTATTGTAAGCTCTTCGGGCAGGGCGTGATTTGAATGTATACATGTAATTGTAAAACTCTATATAAATCCAATAGTAAAATCAATCATTATGTGCTTTTCTGATTGTTTGTTTACTATTTACCACTAGGTGGCACTAAGGTGCTGTCTTTAGTCTATATAAGGATCTGCCCTATTTTTTAACCCTTTCACTAGCCACAGATCGCTTATATACGATATGTGCAGAAAAGGACCAACTGCCACAGATCACACGATCTGCAGCACTTCCGGGTTCGGGTCACATGTCACATGGGCAGTGACACTGCTGATTATCATTGTATAGGTACCGCCTCCTGCTGGATTTTTTTTTACTTGTGACCTGGTGGACTGTGTTGCTGGAGCTCTCCTCTGTGGTCGGCTGTGTTTCCTGCTGGGATTTACCTTGCTGTCTGCTTTTAATCACCTGTCTACAGGACTGGTGTATATATTTACACACACTACAACACTATTTAGTTTTTAAATTTTTTTTTGTATTACACACATCTACACTTTTAGTACACACTTACAACTCCTTACCACACACCCACACACACACAAATACACAAAATCAACATATTTTTTTATTGTGTATTTTTCATTCATTTTGATTTTGACAGTTTTGCTGGGGTTTTTTGCTGTTTGCTGTTTATTTTGGTGTTTATATTATTTCTATAATTGTATTTGTTTTGTGTGTGTATATTATATATCCCTATATACCCCTCATATCCCTGTATACCCCTCTTATATTCCTATATACCCCTCTACCTCCCCCACCCCCAACCCTCTTTGAATTTACTGAAAACATCTTTATTACCCATCAAGACTAGTGATTCTGTTCATGTTGACCCTCAGTCTTGCTGTGCAGTAAAGTATTTAGCCATTTTTGTGCATTTCTTGTGTCAAGGGTTTTTTTTGTAATTAGCTGCAATCTCAGTTTTATATACTTTTTTGGTTCAGTTACCCTTGATTTGTTTATTACACAACAAGACTGGTGGATCCTGCTTGTGTAGTAAAGTAGTTTTGTGCATTTTTTGGGTTTTTTTTGTCTAAATTTTTTCAGTGTCTGTATATATATTTTTTTGACTTCAGGACTAGCGATCTGTAATTCTAAGTCTTGCTGTGTAGTAGTTATTTTGCCATTTCATGCTAAATTTCTGCAGTTTCTGTTTTTTACAGTTATATAAAATATATAAGTTTTTTCTGTATTTGGGAATTTTACTCTGTTTACCTGTTCATTAGGTTTAGTTTTATAGTATTTCCATTTTCTGGTGCTTTCTAGAAAGTGTAGGTTGAAAAGTTGAAAAATTGTTACTTATTTACTTTGCCTTTTTTGCCTGAAGGGGTTCCCTCAGGTCTTTTTTGCTGAAGGGGTTAACTTCAGGTCTTTTGTTAAAAAAAAAATTGTTACATATCTTTTGATACATGCTAGAAAAGGAGGTTTTTCGTAAATGAGGCTGCTAGATACTGCATGCTGTCTAGCTCAGAGGAAAGTGATGCTAACCCTGAGTATTTACCCAGTGGATCAGAATCATCAGATTTTGACGAGCCTGGCAGTAGTGACACTGTCACGGCCTTAAGAGTATGGTACCACTGGTGATGAGGCTGGTCCTAGCATTGTCACCAGGGGTGGCTCTAGGGTTTTTGCCACCTGAGCCAAACCCTGATTGCCGCCAATATGTAGCACATGCAACATGCCACCGGTGGAGTGAAGTGGGCTGCTCGTGTAGCAAAGTGGGCATTGGTTGTGTGGGCATGGCTTTTGTGTGGGTGTGTTTTTCTCAGTGGAGTGCGGCTAGCCATTTTGTCATTTTGAAATTGGCACCATTTATTTGTATAGTTTTTTTAAATAGACATTTATCCACACCATCATTCCAAAGATAAATAATTTGCCCAAAAGAACCCGCCACCGCGTTAAGGTCCTTTTACAGGGCCATTACTTAGCTCCGTGAGTTGACCCCCCTACCAATCAGCACAAATAACAATTCTATTTTGTTTTTTAATAAGGTCAAAAGGTTAATAAGCCCCCCTACAACAGAGTACGGGCACAAAACTGGTATTTTTGGTTAGTGCTAGGTTTGTGCTGTTTTTGCTGCAAAAATGAATGTTCTACCTTGAGTAGTTTTTGAGAAATGAATATTTTTTAAAGGTCAAAAGGTCAGCCATCCCCCCTACAATAGAATCTGTATACGAAACCAGGCTGGTTGTTTAGTGCTATGTTTAAGCTGTTTTGTGCGCAAAATAAAGATTTGTGCCACTTTATTTGGAAGATAAGCGTTTTTTAAAAAGATCAAAAGGTCAGCCAGCCCCCCTACAATGGAATCTGGTATGAAACCAGGTTGGTTGTTAGTGCTACATTTGTGCTGTTTGGTGCTGCAAATATTAAGATTTGTGCCGCTTTCGTTTGAAGATAATAGAAATTTTTTACAAAGGTCAAAAGGTTAGCCAGCCCCTTACAATGGATCTGGGCACGAAACCAGGCTAGTTGGTTAGTGCTACGTTGTGCTGCAAATATTAAGATTTATGCCGCTTTCCTTTGGAAGATTATAGCGGGTTTTTTTACAAAGCTCAAAAGGTCAGCCAGCCCCCCTGCAATGTATCTGGGTATGCACCATGTTGGTTGTTAGTGCTACGTTTGTGCTGTTTTGTGCTGCAAATATGTTTTGTGCCACTTTCGTTTAGAATAATAGCATTTTTTACAAAGGTCAAAAGGTCAGGCAGCCCCCCACAATGGAATCTGGTACGAAACCAGTTTGGTTGGATAGTGCTACGTTTGTGCTGTTTTGTGCTGCAAATATGTTTTGTGCCACTTTGTTTAAGATATAGCATTTTTACAAAGGTCAAAAGGTCAGGCAGCCCCCCTACATGGAATCTGGGTCCGAAATCAGGCTGGTTGGTTAGTGCATGTTTGTGCTGTTTTGTGCTGCAAATGCTACGTTTGTGCTGTTTTGGTGCTGCAAATATTCAGATTTGTGCCGCTTTCGTTTGGAAGATATAGGTTTTTTTTACAATGGAATCTGGATACGAAACCAGGCGTTTGGTTAGTGCTACGTTGGGGCTGTTTTGTGAAGCAATAAATTTGGCCACTTTCGTTTGGAAGAAATAGCATTTTTTACAAAGGTCAAAAGGTCAGACAGCCCCCCTACAATGGAATCTGGGTCCAAAATCAGGCTGGTTGGTTAGTGCAATGTTTGTGCTGTTTTGTGCTGCAAACGCTACGTTTGTGCTTTTGTGCTGCAATATTCAGATTTGTGCCGTTTTATTTTGGAAGATATAGCGTTTATTTACAAGTCAAAAGGTCAGCCAGACCCTCTACAATGGAATCTGGGTACGAGACCAGGCTGGTTGGTTAGTGCTACGCTTCTGCTGTTTTGTGCTGCAAATATTAAGATTTGTGCAGCTTTCATTTGGAAGAATATAGCGTTTTTTACAAAGGTCAAATGGTCAGCCAGCCCCCCTTCAATGGAATCTGGGTCCGAAATTAGGCTGGTTTGTTAGTGCACTTGTGTGCTGTTTTGTGCTGCAAATGCTACTTTGTGCTGATTTGCTGCAAACATTCAGATTTGTGCCACTTTCGTTTGGAAGATAATAGCGTTTATTTACAAAGGTCAAAAGTCAGCCAGCCCCCCTACAATGGAATCTGGGTACGAGACCAGGCTGTTGGTTAGTGCTACATTTGTGCTGTTTTGTGCTGCAAATATTAAGATATGTGCTGCTTTTGTTTGGAAGATAATATGTGTTTTTTACAAAGGTCAAAAAGTCAGCCAGCCCCCCTACAATGGAATCGGTACAAAACCAGGCTGGTGGTTAGTGCTACATTTGTGCTGTTTTGTTCGCTGCAATATTAAGATTTGTGCCGCTTGCGTTTGTGAGATAATAGCATTTTTTACAAAGGTCAAAAGGTCAGACAGCCCCCTACAATGGAATCTGGGTCTGAAATCAGGCTGGTTGGTTAGTGCAACGTTTGTGCTGTTTTGAGCTGCAAACGCTACGTTTGTGCTGTTTTGTGCTGCAAATATTCAGATTTGTGCTGCTTTCATTTGGAAGATAATAGCGTTTATTTACAAAGGTCAAAAGGTCAGCCAGACCCCCTACAATGGAATCTGGGTACGAGACCAGGCTGGTTAGTTAGTGCTACGTTTCTGCTGTTTTGTGCTGCAAATATTAAGATTTGTGCAGCTTTCGTTTGGAAGATAATAGCATTTTTTACAAAGGTCAAAGGTCAGCCGCCCCCCTACAATGGAATCTGGGTCCGAAATCAGGCTGGTTGGTTAGTGCAATGTTTGTGCTGTTTTGTGGCTGCAAATGCTACGTTTGTGCTGATTTGTCTGCAAATATTCAGATTTGTGCCGCTTTAGTTTGGAAGATAATAGCGTTTATTTACAAAGGTCAAAGGTCAGCCAGCCCCCCTACAATGGAATCTGGGTACGAGACCAGGCTGGTTGGTTAGTGCACGTTTCTGCTGTTTGTGCTGCAAATATAAGATTTGTGCAGCTTTCGTTTGAGATAATAGCATTTTTTACGGCAAAGTCAAGGTCGGCCAGCCCCCCTACAATGAATCTGGGTACGAGACCAGGCTGGTTGGTTAGTGCTACTTTGTCTGTTTTGTGCTGCAAATATTAGATTTGTGCTGCTTTGTTTGGAAGATAATAGCGTTTTTTTACAAAGGTCAAAAGGTCACCAGCCCCCCTACAATGAATCGGTACAAACCAGGCTTGTTGGTTAGTGCTACATTGTGCTGTTTTGCGCTGCAAATATTAAGATTTGTGCCACTTGCGTTTGTGAGATAATAGCATTTTTTACAAAGGTCAAAAGGTCAACAGCCCCCCTAACATGGAATCTGGTCTGAAATCAGGCTGGTTGGTTAGTGCAACGTTTGTGCTTTTTTTGAGCTGCAAACGCTACGTTTGTGCTGTTTGTGCTGCAATATTCAGATTTGTGCCGCTTTCGTTTGGAAGATAATAGCGTTTATTACAAAGGTCAAAGGTCAGCCAGACCCCCACAATGGAATATGGGTACGAGCCCAGGCTGGTTAGTTAGTGCTACGTTTCTGCTGTTTTGTGCTGCAAATATTAAGATTTGTGCAACTTTCGTTTGGATATAATAACATTTTTTACAAAGGTCAAAGGTCAGCCAGCCCCCCTACAATGGAATCTGGGTCCGAAATCAGGCTGGTTGGTTAGTGCAATGTTTGTGCTGTTTTGTGCTGCAATATACGTTTGTGCTGATTGTGCTGCAATATCAATTTGTGCCGCTTTAGTTTGGAAGATAATAGCGTTTATTACAAAGGTCAAAGGTCAGCCGCCCCCCTACAATGGAATCTGGTACGAGACCAGCGTGGTTGGTTAGTGCTACATTTGTGCTGTTTTTGCTCCAAATATTAAGATTTGTGCAGCTTTCGTTTGGAAGATATAGCATTTTTTACAAAGGTCAAAAGGTCAGCCAGCCCCCCTACAATGGAATGGGTCCGAAATCAGGCTGGTTTGTTAGTGCAATGTTTGTGCTGTTTTGTGCTGCAAATGCTACTTTTTGCTATTTGTGCTGCAAATATTCAGATTTGTGCCGCTTTCGTTTGGAAGATAATAGCGTTTTTTACAAAGGTCAAAGGTCGGCCAGCCCCCCTACAATGGAATCTGGGTACGAGACCGGCTGGTTGGTTAGTGCTACATTTGTGCTGTTTTGGCTGCAAATATTAAGATTTGTGCTGCTTTCGTTTGGAAGATAATAGCGTTTTTTTACAAAGGTCAAAGGTCAGCCAGCCCCCCTACAATGGAATCGGTACAAAACCAGGCTGGTTGGTTAGTGCTACATTGTGCTGTTTGCGCTGCAAATATTAAGATTTGTGCCACTTGCGTTTGTGAGATAATGCATTTTTTACAAAGGTCAAAAGGTCAGACAGCCCCCCTACAATGGAACTGGTCTGAAATCAGGCTGGTTGGTTAGTGCAACGTTTGTGCTGTTTTGAGCTGCAACGCTACGTTTGTGCTGTTTTGTGCTGCAATATTCAATTTTTGCCGCTTTCGTTTGGAAGATAATAGCGTTTATTTACAAAGGTCAAAAGGTCAGCCAGACCCCCTACAATGGAATCTGGGTACGAGACCAGGCTGGTTAGTTAGTGCTACGTTTCTGCTGTTTTGTGCTGCAAATTAAGATCTGTGCGCTTTCGTTTGGAATAATAGCATTTTTTTACAAAGGTCAAAGGTCAGCCAGCCCCCCTACAATGGATCTTGGTCCGAAATCAGGCTGGTTGGTTAGTGCAATGTTTGTGCTGTTTTGTGCTGCAAATGCTACGTTTTGTCTGATTTGTGCTGCAAATATTCAGATTTGTGCCGCTTTTTTGGAGATAATAGCGTTTATTTACAAAGGTCAAAGGGTCAGCCAGTCCCCCTACAATGGAATCGGTACAAAACCAGGCTGGTTGGTTAGTGCTACATTTGTGCTGTTTTGTGCTGCAAATATTAAGATTTGTGCCGCTTGCATTTGTGAGATAATAGCGTTTTTTACAAAGTTTAAAACGGAAGCCAGCCCCCTACAATGGAATCTGGATATGAAACCAGGCTGGTTGGCTAGTGCTACATTTATGCTGTTTTGTGCTGCCAAAGTTAAGATTTGTGCCACTTTCATTTGGAAGATAATACCATTTTTTTTGCAAAAGTCAAAAGGTCAGCCAGCGACCTTACAATAAAATCTGGATACGAAACCAGGCTGGTTGGTTAGTCCTATATTTCTGCTGTTTTGTGCTGTAAAAATTTAGATTTGTGCTGCTTTCATTTAGAAGATACTAGCAGTTTTTTGCAAACAGGAAAAGCGGAGCTAGCCCTCTTACAATGGAATCTGGATACGAAACCAAGCTGGTTGGTTAATGCTACGTTTGTGCTGTTTTGTGCTGTAAAAATAAAGATTTGTGCCACTTTCGTTTGGAAGATAATAGCAGTTTTTTGAAAAGGTTGAATGGTAAGCCAACCCCCTACAATGGAATCTGGATACGAAACTAGGCTGGTTGGTTAGTCCTATGTTTGTGCTGTTTTGTGCTGCAACAATTAATATTTGTGCCACTTTCGTTTGGAAGATAATAGCATTTTTTGAAAAGGTTGAATGGTAAGCCAACCCCCTACAAAGGAATCTGGATACAAAACCAAGCTGGTTATTTAGTGCTAAGTTTGTAATGTTTTGTGCTGCCAAAATTAAGATTTGTACAGCTTTTGTGTGGAAGATAATATTGTTTTTTACAAAGGTCAAAAGGTAATCCAGCCCCATTACAATGGAATCTGAATATGAAACCAGGCTGGTTGGTTAGTCCTACGTTTGTGCTGTTTTGTGCTGCAAAATTAAGATTTGTGCCGCTTTCGTTTGGAAGATAATAGCAGTTTTTTCAAAAGTCAAAAGGCCAGCCAGCCCCCCTACAATGGAATTCTCGATACTAAACCAGGCTGGTTGGCTATATTTGTGCTGTTTTGTGCTGCAAAAATTAAGATTTGTGCCGCTTTCGTTTGGAAGATAATAACATGTTTTTTTACAAAGGTCAAATTTTCGGGTATAAAACTAGGCTGGTTGGTTAGTGCCACATTTGTGCTTTTTTTTTTTGCTGTGAAAATTAAGATTTGTGCTGCTTTCATTTGGAAGTTAAAGGACTATTATACTCACCTCCATCTCGTTCCTCTTTGTGCAAAGTACCCAGGTTGAGGACTTAAAATGCTAATTCCTCACCTCTGGGTACTGCACTACTTAAAGATTTCCTAGGTACTGCGGTCCGATCCTCCTCTCTGTGACACTTTAAGTGGCAGTTCCCGATGCAGCCAATGGGAAGACATGCTCACATCCTGCAAGGAGACATCTCAGCCAATCATAGGCATCGCTGCTCTGGCCCTCAGGGGTGCTTCTAGAGTTTTTGACACCTGAGTTAAACTTTATTAAAAGGTGCTCCCTGTATGTAATAATAAAAAAATTGTGTAAATGGGTTTCACTTTAATTATAATAATAATTATTATATTTAATAATAACAAACTTGGAATAATGACACTTAATAATAACAAACTTGGAATACAGGCATATATGCCCCCTTTCCAAGACGAAATCAGATCAGAAAAAGTATTTCTTTAGCAAAAGAGAAAAAATCTCTATTTGTAAATGGATCTCTTTGTGACCTATTTACAAATACTTTAGTCAGCTATCAGTAACTGACAACTTACTATAGCAGATCCTGAACTGTGATCAAACAGCTGATCAAAGTTCAGTACCTTCACTGGAGAATGAATCTCTTTGATCCATTCACAAATACTTTGATAAGTTGTAAGTGTGACAGCTATAGCAGGTACTCAAATTGACCACCCACCAAGGTAGTTCAAATTGTAAATGGATCTTTTTGATCCATTCACAAATACTATAATATAGAGAGACAGTCCCTGGCATCAGAAGAAGTCCTCTGATGTAATAGGAACCCCATTACTGCTACAGCTCTGCAGGGGCACTTCAGGTTTTAAATACCATCAATCCTCACATTAATCCCTTGATCCCCCAATGGGGATTAAGGAGTCATGGGGGGCACTTGAATGGTGACCCACAATCACTCTTAGCACACTCATGTTTTTTTTAAATAGGCAGTTTTTTTAATTGTATTTCCCTGTCTCCTTTTTCCAGAAGCCCCTCCCGAGACAAATGTCTCCTTCTGCCTGATTAGAGAAGCAGGCCTGCTGGCCCCTTCTGCAGTTTCCATGGATGTAAAAGGCACAAAAGCAAGGCAGATGACAGGCAAGGAATAAGTACATTTTGGAGCACATTTCAAAGCTATAAACCTTGCAAGGTCAAGGTTTTTGCAGTCATTTAGGCTGCAGGAGAAAGTTTGTTTAGCGGGTGGACATACCCTTAAAAAGTTAGTCGTAATTGCTTGTTTCTGCAAGTTTTGTCTGCTTCCTACCTCCCTTTCCCTTTACTATATCCATGTACAAGCTATAGTATAGGGGAGCAAAGAAGCTGTCTGTGAATAGACCAAAAAATTTGATGACTTGTGATTGCGGCTAACATTTAACCCCTTCACGGGAAGTAAGGCATAGCTCCTTAACCTCCCATTATTTAGTTATTATAAAAAAGGGTATGTTCACTTTTGGAGTGGTAAGAACCTTTATTTTAGTTCTTTATAAGAATGATATTTTTAAAAAAATCCATTCCATACTATTATAAAGGTTGCTTTTACAAGTTGTGTTTGGATACATACATTATTTTTCATACATGACAAATATATTCAGGTATGAATATATATTCTGGGGGAAAAACTATTGAAAACATAATTCAATATTAGAAACAAGTAAAAAAACAAGAAATATCACACCGGGGCCCAACTGAACATTTTATTCATCTTTAAAGGGTAACTGTGGTCCAAAACTGACTTTAGGTAAATTGACAGGAATTACTTTCCTGAGGATTTTTGCAATTTACTTTCATTATTTATTTTACATAGTTTTGAAGATATTTACATTTTAATGTGTGATATGGTTGCAGCATCACCAGATCCCCTGCACTTCCTGCTTCCTGCACTGAAACCATGTGACAGTCCCTCTTCCGTGTTTTCTCATCCTCGTGGGCTCCCATGGCCCCTCCCCTTGCAGCCCCTTGGGCCTTTTTCTCCCACTCATGGCTCAGTGGCCCCTCCCTCTCAGGGGCCCCTCCCACTCCTGGGCCCCTCCCACTCGTGGACCCCTCCCTCTTACAGGTCCCTCCCACTTGTGGGCCCCAGGGCCTCTCCCTCTTGTGGGCCCCAGCACCCTTCCCACTCAAGCCCCCTCCCACTCATGGGCCCTTCCCACTCACAGGCCCCAGGGCCCCTCCCACTTGCAAGTCCCTCCCACTGGGACACAGAGCCCACGATTGGGAAGGGCCAGCAAGTGGGAGGCATTACCACCCCCCTTCTACCGTTCAGTTATGCCAGGGACTGTCCCTCTCTGTTTAATCACAGTTCAGTGCCTGTTATAGTTGTCACACTTACAGCTTATCAAAGTATTTGTGAATGGATCAAAGTGATTCATTCTCCAGTGAAGGTACTGAACTTTAATCCAGTTCAGGACCCGCTATAGTAAGTTGTCTGTTACTGATAGCTGACTAAAGTATTTGTAAATAGGTCAGAAAGAGATCCATTTACAAATAGAGATTTTTTCTCTTTTGCTAAAGAAATAATTTTTCTGATCTGATTTCGACTTGGAAAGGGGGCATATATGCCCGTATTCCAAGTTTGTTATTATTAAGTGCCGTTATTCCAAGTTTGTTATTATTAAATATAATAATAATTAATAATTATTATAATTAAAGTGAAACCTATTTACAACATTTTTTTATTATTACATACAGGGAGCACCTTTAATAAAGTTTAACTCAGGTGTCAAAAACCCTTAGGGACAGAGAGGCAGCGATGCCTATGATTGCATGATACGTCTCTTTGCAGGATGTGGGCATGTCTTACCATTGTATAGTATAGTATAGTATTTGAGGTTGAATAAAGACATACGTCCATCCAGTTCAACCCATCTAGCAATATCCTCATTTCCTGCCTAACTGTTGATCCAGAGGACGGCAAAAAAAACCCCACCAAATTTATGAAGGGGGGAAAAAATTCCTTCCTGACTCCAAGTGGCAATCGGAAATTTCCCTGGATCAACTCTACTTTATGTATCAATACCAGTAACTTGTAACATTCCTTTTTTGCAGAAACTTATCCAGCTTTTTTTTAAAAATGACCAATGAACCTGCCACTAACAACGTCCACTGGAAGACAGTTCCATAGCTTTACCGTTCTCACAGTGAAAAACCCTTTACCCTTTCTGAGATTGAAGCCTAAACCTTTTTTCTTCAAGTCTTAAGGGATGTCCTCGTGTCCTTTGACATGTTCTATTGGAGAACAATGCCCCAGATAGTTTATTGTATGGCCCGTTAATGTATTTATACACAGTAATCATATCCCCACGCAAGCGCCTTTTCTCCAGTGTACATAATTGTATCTTTTCTAGTCTCTCTTCATATTCAAGCTCCCCCAATCCCCTTATTAATTTAGTTGCCCTTCTCTGAACCCTTTCCATTTCAAAGATGTCCTTTTTGTACACAGGATTCCAAAATTGCAATGCATATTCCAAATGAGGCCTTACCAATGCTTTGTAAAGAGTGAGAATTACATTTTCCTCCCTTGAATCCATACCTCTCTTTATACAAGACAATACCATGCTGTCTCTGGCTGTTGGCAATGCTTGCTACCTTTAAGTTTGTTATCCACCAAAACTTCAAGATCCCTTTCCAACAGGGATTCACTTAACACAGAGCCATTTATAGTATAAGTAGCACAAGGATTTTTAAGTCCAAAATGCATCACCTTACATTTATCAACATTGAATTTCATCTGCCACTTAGCAGCCCAATGTGACAATCTATCTAGATCCCCTTGCAACGATTGCACATCCTCTGAAGTTTTTAATGGTCGACAAAGTTTTGTGTCGTCAACAAACACAGAAACCCTGCTGACAATACCCACTTCCAAATCATTAATAAATAGATTAAATAGAAGCAGCCCCAGCACAGAACCCTGTGGCACCCCACTTAGCACTTTAGTACATAATGATGAAGCCCCATTAACAACTACTCACTGCATCCTATTCATTAACCAATTTTCTACCCATGTACAAATGTGACTCCCCAGACCAACAGACCTTAGCTTATACATTAGTCGCCTATGGGGGACTGTATCAAAAGCCTTTGCAAAATCCAAGTAAACTACATCTACTGCTATGCCAGAGTCTAAATTTCTACTTACTTCCTCATGAAAGCCAAGCAAGTTAGTTTGACAAGATCTGTTCCTCCTAAATCCATGCTGGTTACTACTTATAATGTCAGTCCTTGAAACAAACTCTAGAACATGTTCCCTTATTAAACTTTCCAGGATCTTCCCCACCACTGAAGTTAAACTTACAGGCCTGTAATTACCCGGCTGTGAACGACTACCCTTTTTGAATATTGGAATAACATCAGCCTTTTTCCAATCCAAAGGCACACCACCGGACATGAGGGAATCAGCAAAAACAAGAAACAATGGCCTAGATAAAACTGAACTTAGCTCCTTAAGTACCCGAGGATGTATTTTATCCGGTCCAGGAGATTTATTAATATTAACCTTCTTTAGTTCTTTCTGTACCATATCCTCGGTTAACCAAAGTGCACTTGAATCTTTTATACCATTATTGCTACTATACTCTATGATATCTGTACTTGGATCTTCTATAGTGTATATGGAGGGAAAAAAATTATTCAAGACAATTGCTTTATCGACATCCTCCGTAACTAACTCATCCCCATTAAATTAATGGTGCTACATTTTCAGTCCTCATCTTCTTACTATTAATAAACTTAAAAAAATGTTTAGGCTTAGTGATGCTTTGTTCAGCTATCCTAACTTCATTATTAATTTTAGCTAGTTTGATTGCTTTCTTACACTCCTTGTTACAGTTTTTATAATCCCTAAAGGCCCTTTCCGTTCCTTTGGCCTTAAAGGTTTTAAATGCCTTTTTCTTCCTTTCCATTTGCCTCTTTACATCAGAATTCAGCCACATGGGCGCGGATTTATTTTTTTTACATTTATTTCCTAAGGGTATAAATTTAGATGTGAACTCGCTTAAAATCCCCTTAAACAAAGTCCACTTCTGTTCAGTGCCTTGGAAACTTTCTCTCACAGTGTCACAGAGAGGAGGATCGGACCGCAGTACCTAGGAGATCTTCAAGTAGTGCAGGACTTGTATAAAGTACCCAGAGGGGAGAACTTAGCATTTTAAGTCCTCAACTTGGGTATTTTGTAGAAACAGGTACTAGATGGAGGTGAGTATAATTGTCCTTTAACTTCCAAATGAAAGCAGCACAAATCTTAATTTTTGCAGCACAAAGCAGCACAAACATAGGACTAACCAACAAGCCTGGTTTTGTATCCAGTTTCCATTGTAGGGGGGCTTACCTTTTGACTTTTGCAAAAAAACCTGCTTTTATTTTCCAAATGAAAGCAGCACAAATCTTAATTTTTACAGCACAAAATAGCGCAAACACAGCACTAAACAGGGTTCGTATTCAGATTACATTGTAGGGGGGCTGGCTGACCTTTTGACCTTTGTAAAAAACACTATTATCTTCCAAACGAAAGCGGCACAAATCTTAATATTTGCAGCACAAAACACCACAAACGTAGCACTAACCAACCAACCTGGTTTCGTACCCAGATTCCATTGTTGGGGGTCTGGCTGACCTTTTGACCTTTGTAAAAAATGCTATTATCTTCCAACGAAGCTGCAAAAATATTAATATTTGCAGCACAAAACAGCACAAACGTAGCACTAACCAACCAGCCTGGTTTCCTACCCAGATTCCATTTTAGGGGGGATGGTTGACCTTTTGACCTTTGTAAAAACAAACACTATTATCTTCCAAACAAAAGTGGCACAAATCTTAAGTTTTGCAGCATAAAACAGCATAAATGTAGCACTAACCAACCAGCCTGGTTTCGTATCCAGATTCCATTGTAGGGGGGGCTGGCTGACCTTTTGACCTTCATAAAAAACGCTATTATGTTTGAAACGGAAGCGGCACAAATCTTAATATTTGCTGCACAAACGTAGCACTAACCAACCAACCTGGTTAAAGATAACCAGGCTGGCTGACCCTTTGACTTTTATAAAAAACATTAATTTCTCAAAAAAGACTCAAGATAGAACATTCATTTTTGAAGCACAAAACAGCCCAAAGTAGCACTAACCAAAGATACCAGTTTCGTGTTTGTACTCTGTTGTAGGGGTGGTGGTTGACCTTTTAACCTTTATTTAAAAATTGCTATTATCTTCTAAATGAAAGCAGCACAAATCTTAATTTTTATTGCACAAACGGGTACAAATGTAGCACAAACCAAAAACAATAGAATTGTTATTTGTGCTGATTGTAGGGGGGTCACCTTCACGGAGCTTACATGTGTTCAGATATGAAGTCTAAATTAACCAGCACATGACTCCTTGGGATATAATTGGTGCAAGCTCCACACATTCACCTGCTGTACTCCATCCACAGTTTCAAAACGAGCAGCATTCATTAAAACATAGCGATTTATTGATTACATTAAAATATAACACATTTTCTGCCAACACACATGGCTCTCTTTCCTTCAGATACAAAATTCGGATCACTCTGATCCTTTGTCAAGCCAATAAAATTGTAATGCATACACTTCCTTTTAAACCCTTTAGTTGCATGCCATCTAGTGGTTAAATATTATTACATAGTAGCAGTTTTGGTATTTAATTTACCATACATATTACAATGAATTAAAATAAATACATTATATTCAATTAAAAACATAATTAGACCAAAAACCTCACATTATACTCACAAGTTAAGCCTCTTGGTTGCAGACTATCTAATTTGCGTATCCATCTAGCTTCACATGTACGTAGATATTTTTTTCTGTCTCCACCTCGCCTTTTTCTGGACACATGTTCCAGAACCTGGAACCGAAATTGGGATACTGTATGCCCTTCTCTATCAAAATGCTCTGCCACCAGGTTCATATGATTTCTGTTTCTAATATCCCGCTTATGTTCATTTAACTGAACCTTTAGTTGTCTAGATGTCTGACCTACATAAATCTTACCACAGGGGCATTTTAGAGCATACACCACATTAGATTTTATACAAGTGTAATATCCCCTAATCCTAAATTTTGTCCCTTTTGTGGGGTGGTAGATAATATCTCCTTTTATACAGTTATTGCAGTTGGAACAACATAGACACGGGAATGTACCCTCTTTTTGTTTTCCTATTATTGTGGTTTGAGCATATGTTTGTTTTGGGCCCAAATCTGCTCTCACCAGTTTGTCCCTTATCGAGCGCGATTTCTTATAGGAAATCAATGGGGATTCCTTAAATGATCCAATGCCAGGTAAATTTGCACTAAGGATAGGCCAGTGTCTTTTAACAATCCTGGCTACATTTTCCGACAGACTGTTATACCTTGTAGCAAACACAACTCGCTTATTTGTATTACCTTTAACATGGGTATTTACCCTACTTTTTTTTTTACATGTATTCCCCTTTAAAACTTGCAGTCTGTACAGCTCCCTTTCAGGTGTATTTAATTAATCAATTAAAACAAATCACTTGCATTGAATACAATGCAGTCTGTAAACATGCATTTTTTGTTGCCAAAGTTGCAAATGTGGGTAAAGGAACAAAGCATCATAGGAAATTCAGAGATACCGAGTAAAGCCTTATAAACATGCTTGATTTTCGAGAGAGGCACAACCCCGACGGCAGAGCGGTACACCCGACAAACAACCGTTTCGGCCGAGAATCATCCATGTGCGCTCGGTCGGGGGTCTTTCGTTGATCCGTCTGTCTACGAGGCTTAAGTCTATAGCTGAAAAATGGAAGCCCTCAACTGTTTAACTTCAGATGGATATATTGTCAATATGAAACATCTATAGGTCAGTAAATTCTGTGGTATGTGTTAAGTGTAATATTTCTAGCATTCAAACGTAAAGGTGATTCTTTCACTGTAGTTCTCCTTTAAGAACAAGCAGATGAAGAAGTCACAAGTCATAGTTTTGCTTAGGGCCCCATTGAATCCTAGTTACATCACTGTTCCCATCATATTTCTAGTAAAACCGAAAATTTCATCATACTTACCGTAATTTTCTTTTCCTGTGCTGGAGCACAGCAGTGGGCAACCATGGCTTAAGTACCTCTGTGGTGTGTAGGTCAGGAAATGATAAAAAGCTCTTCCTCCCCCAATTACCTGTCTTTTAAAATGACTGCTTGATCTTAAAGGGAGGGAAGCTTGCCCACTACTGAGTTCCAGCACAGGAAAAGAAAATTACGGTAAGTTTGATGACAATGTTCGGTTTTCCTGTGCCTACACAAGGCAGTGGGCAACCATGGGATTTACCCAAGAACAAAATAAGGTAGGGAGACCAAATGCATGCAACTCAATTTATTTATAAGATGTTTCCAGCGCCCTAGAAGCAAAAGAAGATTTTGAAACATCTAATTTATAATGCTCAACAAAAGTCAAGAATGAGGACCAAGTGGCGACTTTGCACAGGTCCTCTGCAGACGCTCCTCCTGCAAATGCCGACGATGGGGCAACGGCTTGTGTGGAATGGGCCCTAATGGTGTGGGGCTCTTCACTGAAACTTAACCTGTAGCATAGTCTGAAGCTTTCTTTGATCCAGGTGGCCAGGGTAGACTTTGATGCTCTTTCTATTTTTTTAGCACCTTTATAGAGAAAGTCTGATTTTCTGAAGTCTGCTGTTTTTTGCAAATAATGTTTTAAACATCGTACTGGATCCACTTTAAAAACGTTTAAATCTGAATGTGAGGCTTCATCTGGAAAACAAGGAAGAATAATGTCCTTATTAGATGAAATTTTGAAACTACTTTCGGTAAGTAGATCAATATGATCTTATCTAGGAATATATTAAGATAAGGTCTGACCACTTTAAGAGCAGGAATATCTGAAATTCTTCTGGCCGTAGCTATAGAAATGAGGAGAACTGATTTGAAAATTAGCTCTTCCATCGGAATTTCTTCAAACGGATGGTTTGACATGCATTGCAACGCTAAAGATAGATCCCAGAGGGGAACAGTTAATTTTTTTTAATTTGTGATTTTATACACTTTACTCCCTGGAAAAAGCGTTTAACTAAGGGATCTAGGGCCCCAAAGAACACATAGATTTCCTGAAATTATCTGCACACTCATTTTAAGTAAATAAAAATCCTTTAATAATTCAATATAGGGACAAATGGATAGATCCAAAACACATGATGAATAAAAACATTTAAAAACAATCATAAGTGTATAGCTAATCCTCAGTGCTAATGTAAATTAGTGCATGTACTTAAAAAATTAAAGCAGCATTAATAATAAAGCGGTACATCTGTCTGGTCACCCAGTCAGAACCACAATAACGTAACATCTAAGTGCAGGGTAATGGTCTGCTAGTCAGCGGAAAACAGATTACTTATGCACACAAACTTTGGTGGGTGCTGACCTCCTGAATTCTCCCCACTTCCAAGGAAGGTGAGTATCAACCAATTCTGGATTTTGGAGTCGCACACCTTGGTGAATTAAAGTGTTTTATTGAAAACCACACATCACATACAATGTTTCGGGGGAACGTGCCCCCTTCTTCAGGTGAATCAATCGCAACAAACAGTGGTGGTAAAATACCCTAGCTTCTAAGTGAGTACACTCCCATAGGGAGTGGCTTCTGTGCATAATTAATTAAAGAACCATCTAAAACATGGTGTATAAAACCCTCATACTTATAAACAGCTAAAAATTCCGACATACTTAAGTAGCTAATAAAAATACTCATTGGTGTGAACAACTTATATTCGATCCAAACTGTGTGACATATGTGGATTAAAACAATACAATAAAATATGTACCTTATTACAAACTATATAATCATGATTAGCTGTGCAAGTAATAAAAAGATAAATCTTATCTGGCTCAGAACTGCCTAAAGTGGTGAAGTGAAGAAAGTGCAGTAGATCAAAAAGGATTAAAAGTCCACGTTCCATGATAGTCCTGTAGAGGGAGTAAGTGCCTCTCTGAAGTTACAGTGGAGATACATTCAGGGTTATTCAATAAAAGTTCTTATCGGTAAAAATGATGCAAATTTTTCCCCAACCAATCCGATGTTAGCTTTCAAATGTTAAATAAAATCTGATTGGTTGGGGCAAAATTAGCTTCATCTTTAATGATAACACCTTTTATTGAATCTCCCTGAATGTATTAGAATTCCTTAGACAAAGTTGCAATTGAAGGAAGCTATTCTTGGCAGTCTCCAATATAACAATAATTAACACCTTGTAATGGACGGATACAGTAAAAAAGACAGGTAAAAACAAGGCTACCTAGTAACGTTACTAAAAATCATAATGTCTAAACACTATTATAAAAACTATTATAACAGAGACATTGGCTCCGAATGGGTTAAATGAGGAAATTAACTGGTCATGTTTTTTATAATAGTGTTTACATTATGATTTTTAGTAACAGTAATGACTTAAGGCAGCATCAGAGTCCAGGGACAGAGGATAGAGTGCAAACACATGAACACCGTACGTGCTCACAGGTAATAGCTTCTCAATGCAGCTGAAGAGAGCATGTGCCAGGGATCTATTTAAAGGTCTTGCATGTCCCGCAACTTCAAAGAAATTCTACGCAGGAGTTTCCAAGTCAGTAATTAAGTCTCTCTTTAAAGTCTATACGCCACCTAGTAATTCTACTACGAAACTGGTCAATAAAGGTCAGTGCTCTCGCTATATCTACGCTTAAGGGCACTATTTAGAACAAGATTTCCTCTTTAACTACAATTAAGGATACTCATAAATCAGTCTCTATAGCCCTGTATTATCACAAACTTCTCTCGATATAATGTGAAAGACCCTAATGTGCAACATTGTTCCATAATTGTTACCAAGCAAGAAAATAACCACTAAGCTCCTCTTAGTATAGTATTGTGCAAAAATACAGCACTTCAAATAGAAAAAGGTCATTTCCTGTGATATTAAGGGAAAGTTGGAAAACAATTATGAACCTAAATGGCAAAAAGTTAAGTGTATTGTCAGCAGTCCATCAGCAGTTTAACCAGCTGAATCCTCAAGATTAAATATTATAAACAAGCAGCAATTTATGAACAAGATTCCAAAAATAAACTTAAATTTAAATATTCCATACAGTGTCCCATTCCTTAATTCTGCATGTTTTGTGATCGGAATATAGTGGTGGGAATATTCACATAATATTTATTAAACAGAGCTCTTTAGAGTCTGGATATGGTTCATATTAGGGGGCCCCCTATCTATATATTTCTTTTTCATGTATGATATGAGGAACTCCAAAGGGAGCTTGATCACAAAAGTCAAATAAAGAATCAAAAATCCAGTTCTTTATTGATGCACAGGGGGTCTGAAAGCATGTAGAGTATAAATCCAAAATGTCTCTCTTTGCAAGAGCTTAATGTTCACATTTCCTCCTCTGTTGTTCATTTTGACTTTTTCAATGGCAAAACATTTTAGTGTTTTCTCAGACATATTGTGATGATCCATAAAGTGCTTTCCAATCGATGAAAGGGTTTGCCCCTTTTGTTCATGTCAACTTGCCAGACGAATGTTCGACAAATGTTGGCTTAAAAGTTCCTTCAATTTCTGTGTCATCTTTCCAACATATATTCCAGGACAGCTGCATGTCAAAACATACACCACATTAATAGAGTCACAGTTTAAGTATGTCTTTATGTGGAAATTCCCTTGGTCTTTAGCATCCTTAAAAGGATCCACCTCTTTAAAGTCTGTCCCCTGCCTGTCCACACGGTAGGTCTGCTGAAATGACTGTTGGTCAAAATGTCCCCCAAATTAGCACCCCTTTTAGCTGTCACTTGTGGGGAGTTATGTAACTTGTGGGGAGCTATTCTGTGTCCCTGGACTCTGATACTGCCTTAAGTCATTACAGTTCCCCTGATCTGTCCGCTGACTTGCAGACCATTAGCCTGCACTTTTTTTACATTACTGTGGTTCTGACTTAGCAACTGGGTGACCAGACAGAGGTACTGCTTTATAATTATTAATGCTGCTTTAATTTTTTTGACAGTACATGCACTGACTTACATTAGCACTGAAAGTGCCCGTTGCAACTGTTTGAGTTACTGGGTAGCAGGAACAATATAATGGGAGCTTTGCATTTTTCTCTGTGGCCATCAAATCGATTTGTACAAATTTCCAGAAATGTCTGTTGATCCAACTCCCTTTCCCAAGGTAACATCTGTTTTCGACTTAAAAAGTCCACCTGAGTGTTTCTCTTGCCCGGAATATGTACTGCCGATAGATTAGTTCGATTTTTCTCTGCCCAAAGAAGGATTTCTTGCATGAGGAGCCATAGATTTCTGTTCCTGGTCCCCCTCTGCTTGTTTAAATAGCTACTGTTGAGGCATTGTCTGAAAATATTTGCATTGATTCTCCTTTGATCCAACAACGAAAGTGACAGAGCATTCTCTTCCTAAACACCATGTGCTAGTAGATTTTCATAGGTTGCTCCCCATCTTTTTAGACTGGCATCTGTCCTTATAGTCTTCCAGTTGATAGTGTTCAGTGACCTGGGTTTAAAAATGTCCTTGTTGATCCACCAACGCAACTGGTGTTTTAACAATACTTCCAGATGAATGATCTTCCTCAGGTCTTTGTATGTTCTCCATTGAGACAAAAGCATCATTTGTAATGGACGAAGATGAAACATTGCTCAAGGCACTAACTCTTTCATAGCGACCAACTGCCCTACTAGGTGCTCCACAAACTTCGCCATGGTGACTGAAAATTTCAACAGTTCCTTGATCCTGAGAATGTTGTCTCTTTTTGCTTGGGGAATGGACGCTTGAAAGTTGACAGAATCTATGCAAGCCCCTAGATACAGGTATTGGGTTGGGAGCAGGCAAGATTTTTCCTTGTTTATTATCTAACCATGCCATCTGAAGCAGGAAAGGACTTCTGAGAGATGACTCTGTACTAGCTGTCTTGACTGAGCCATTATCATAACATCGTCCAGGTATGAATTCCTTAATTTTGGAGCAAAGCTGTTAAGACCACCAAGATCTTTGAGAATACTATTGAAGAAGTGGAAAGCCCAAATGGGAGAGTTTTGTACTAATAATGCTAATGTGATATGAAAAACCTTAGATATTTTCTGTGGATTGGATGAATTTGGAAATTTGGAAAAATTTGTTGAAGAATGACTTTTGAAAGAGTTCTTATGAAAGAGTTTAGGTGTCTTAAATCTAGCGCAGCACGAAACTCCACCAATGCTTTTCTGGCTGGAAAAAGAGGAGAGTATATTCCTGTTTTGAGGAATTTGGTTGTTACTTTTTCTATCCCATCTTTTCCCAGAATTTCTTGAATTATTCTCTTCATTGCTTGCCATTCTTCTCTGGGCTTGGGTATTTTTGACTCCAAAAAATAGTGTTTGGTTGGGAGGGGAAAGAATTCTATTTTGTACCCATTTGCAATGGTGTCCAAAACCCAACGATCTGTTGTAGACAGCGCCCATATGTCCTTGAACATTTGTAATCTTCCCACACTGTCGGACGATGGGCTGAGACACCTTCATAAAGGCCATCCTCTGGATCTATTCCATCTGCCACGAAAGGAAGATTGATTTCTCCAGTCGCAAAGGGTTTCCCTGGTATATATTGTTTGGCTTCTTGAAAAGAAGTTCTGTGGTACCATAATCTTCTAGGTCTTCGAAATTGTGGAAGCAGAATTTTCCGATTATCCACGTATTCAGCGATGATATCTTTGAGAGCAGAACCAAACAAATATTCTCCTTCATATGGCAAACTTGCCAGGTTTTGTTCCAAGCAGCATCAGCTTGCCATTTATGAAGCCATTACCGCTCGTCTGGCAGCAAATGAAAGGCTCATATTCTTTGCTAGAATTTTAATTATATCGAATGATTCTTACACAAAAAGTTCATTTGTGTAAACAATATTCCGTAGCATATCTCTAATTGAGATGGGCTAGAACTCGAACTCCAACCTTAGTTCGAGTAGACCTTAACAAGTCCGAACGGACTCTGACTTCTCGAACTATCCTGGACCAGGATTTCTCGAACCTTCCGGACTTTCGATAATTAGCAAACATTAGTTTTTTGCAGTTTTGATTATTATAGAATTTACGAGCCGTTCATTAACCCTTGAATGTATCTTTTGCTAACCCTCCAAAGTATCATTCATTTTTGCTAACCCTAGAATTTATCGTTCTATTTTCGGTAACCCTCGAAAGTATCAATCGGTAACCCTCCAATTGGCCGTAACTCTCAAATGTAGCTTGCGCAAAACACGACAATTGCCTGCTCATGTTCAAGAAGTGTTTTAACAAATTTTATAGTGATAGTGACATGTTCCCAAGACCATTTTCGAGGTGCCACAGCCATTTACAGTAAGTTACCATTGTTAGTTTACCTGTAAATTATCTGGACTTTTCGAATTATCACTCCCCCATTGACTTTAATGGGTCCGAATTTTCGAACCTTTACTGAAGTTTCATAGTTCGAAAACGGACCGAACTTTATGAAGTTTGGCCATCTCTAATCTCTAACTTCTTTTCTAAAAGTACCATCTGCTAGACCTTGACAACGTCTTGATTTCTTAATACGACTTATACCAAGCAGGAATAGAAAAAGACAGGTAAATGGGGGAGGAGGAGCTTTTTATCATTTCCTGTCCTACACACCTATGGTTGCCCATTGCCATGTGTAGGCAAAGGAAAATATAAAGTTTCTACATTTGTACAAACTTTATATATAGCAGCTCTGTTTTTTAATTACCAACCAGTTTGAATTGCCGACAGTCTTCCCAGAGCAATACAAAATAGGAAACTGATTTTATTGACAATTACTGGTGGCGCACAGGTAAAAAGCTGGGTTTGGAGCCACAGGTTCGGTTCCACATGCTTCCTTTTTTTTAGAGGTATAAAGCTTTATTATTAGCAAGACCCATTATAGAAAGTTGCAGGTTCGATTCCCCAGACTTACTTTTATTTTAATGAAATGTTAATATTCTGTTTCTTACTTCCATGTGAGCAAAGAAATAAACTGCAAAGATTATTTCCTTTTTTTGAATAAAAAGCAAATAAATTTGTCATTGTTATGGACAGGAGCATTTCACACAAGAATTGAGTAAACTTCCTGGGCACACTGCATTCAAGTCAAATTACTTTATTTTCGACGTCATGCAGAACGTCTTCTCCTGATGAAGATGTCTTGTGTGACGTGGAAACGTTGAAAATAAAGTAATTTGAATTGTATGCAGTGTGCCCGGGAAGTTTACTCAATTCTTGTGTGAAATACAGATGCAGTACAAGGGTGCTGGCCTGGAGGCACCTGTGAAAATAGATATTTATACTGGATGAGTGCAGCTGACCATTTATAAATTGGATAGGAGCATTTGTAATGTGTTTACACAAAAACTGCATGGAAAAATGTGTTCTGTGTCAGAGGGAAGGATTATCTCTGAGCTGTAACATGATTGGCTGTCAGCTTCCAGGAAGCAAGGCTGCAGATTCCTGTGAGGTGTACTGCATACACTGGTGTACTGGTGTTCCCAGCTAATTAATCCACAGGTTAATTTCATATATCACCCAGCATCCACAACAAAGGGAGGGGTGAGACATAGCTTTTTGTATCTTTGTGAATGTGCTTTTTCTATTGGGGCAATGTTGTCTGGGAACTTTAGTTCCCCTTTAAAGCAGACAGGGATATAGTGCGTAATGAGAATTCTTCTTAATTTTTCTGAAACCCAGCTACCTATGGGATAACCATACCCCTATGGTAATATGAAGCATATTCTCCTTTTAAAGGGCATGTCCACCCCCAAAACTATAATCCCCCCAACTACTGGCCCCACCATGTAGTGTAGTTTAATCCTTACCTCACATCCCAGCTCCATAGGGTTCTCCTGTAAACCCCCCCCCAAAGTCCCAAAACTAACCACCAGGAGGATAGCAGGGCTCTGCCTGCTATCTTGCCTCCGGTAATATTTGCCATGCACACTGCAGCCCTTCTCCCCCCCCCTCCCTCCCCCTCCTCTCCCTCCCTCCCCTCCCGTTCTACTTACCCTCCCCCTACGTCAATCCCCCTTAATATGCTGCTCCCCCATGTCCCCCAGCCCCAACGCATGTTTTTTTTTTCAAAAAGCTCCCAAACTCTTACTTACCTCTCCGCTTTCCTCCGCTGCACGAATGACCGGCAGCCGCGTCCGTGATTGGCTGCCGCTCAGCCAATCACAGACGCGACTGCCGGTCCCGCCCTTCTGCTTCATTCTCGCAAGCAGAGGGCCGGCAGTGTGGCGGAGGAACGAGGGGAGGTAAGTAAGAGTTTGGGGGGCTTTCTGAAAAAAATATTTATGCGGTTGGGGCTGGGAGACATGGGGGAGCAGCATATTAAAAATTCATTTTAGGGGTAGACATACCCTTTAAGCTTCTCACCTTTTATTCGCCTTTATTTCTCCCAGTTTTGACCAAGGCCCAGCTCCTCTGAGATGTTTAATTTCCTTAGCCTTAGCTGTGCTAGTGGGGATGTTGTAGGGTTCTGATGACCCTCAGCTTCTGATATAGTTGGTGGGAGTCAAATTTCAAGTACTGGTCTGTGTGGGTTCATCTCCTCATCTTATCAAGGACTTCTGAGGCTTTAGCTTTCAGCTGGCTTTACTGAAATCAAAGCAACTGCTTTGATTTTGTAGGTTTCTTCAAATTCACCATTTAAAACTAATTTTTCCTCATGATTTTTTTTCTTACTAAATCTTTCATATTTCTTTACAAACATAGCTACCACTCCTACTGCATCTTAACTGAAATGTTATTTTTCTCTCTGTGCCAGGAAACATTTTTCTGTTAAATCTAAATGGAATCTTACCTCTTAGAAAATAAAGATATAATGTAATCCTCTAGCGAGCACTTTGACACTTTATGGACAGTGGTTATCTGAATATTTTTTCAGGCATTTCAGTTAAATGTAGCTCTTTATGCAGTACTGGCCTGCATCCTGATTCAGCTATTTTTATCCAGCATTCTTTTTTTAGATCAATCATTTTTTTTTTATTAAAGTCATATTGTACAAATATACAATTATTGAGTATAGAGGGGAAAAAGCAAGTAACAAATGTATACATGAATAGAATGTTTACAATATCCCATTATTTGAGGCTGTAGCTCTAAATTGTTCATAAACAGCCTCAATAGTTGTGTTTCTTTTGCTAATAAAATAGTTATTTGGTATGCTTTCCATATTTTGGGATTGTATATAAGTATATAGGGTTATCTGAGGGAGGGAAGTGACAGAGAAAGTGGCGAATGAGACAATTTTGAGTCCAAAATGCTAACATTGGTATAGGATCTTGAATGTTTCTTCTCTTATTACTATATTGATAGAGCATTTATAGAAATTTTCAAAGATTTATGACCAATGTTTTCCTCCTTTTCCTCCAGTTAGGTTTCCAATCATTATCTGTTGTATTCAATTAGATCAACTGAACTTGAAATGTAGTTCTTGAAGACGTTTCGCTGTCATCCGACTGGCTTTCTCAATTCAGAATGACTTGTACAAGAAACTGTGGCAATTATGTACCCTGGAAAATCCCAATTAGCATATCACAGATTTTCCAGGGTACATATTGCCACAGTTTCTTGTACAAGTCATTCTGAATTGAGAAAGCCAGTCGGATGACTAGCGAAATGTCCAAGAACTACATTTCAAGTTCAGTTGATCTAATTGAATACAACAGATATACCATGACCTGGATGAATTAGAAACCTTCACAAGCACGTTTCCAGTCATTGTTTTTATCATTGGGATGTCTGGTGGCAAAGTCTGATATTTGAGAAAAAAGGAACCATTCAGTTTTGGGCGACAATTGTCCATGTGTATCGCTCGCCCATCGGGGGTTGTTGCTCGCTCGAAAATTGAGCATACGTATGAACCTTTAATCAACACAGTTAATTAACACAGACATTAGTTTCTCCTTTCAATGATTTTTTTAAATAATATAGAGCTGTAAAGCCACCTGAGCAAGGGGATTTTCTTATATTAAAGGAAAACTCTGGTCTCCATACAAGTGGCCTTTTCTTGCTAGTGCTGTGATCTGTGACATCATCTGAATTTTAAAGTCTGCCTCCAAGTTTAAGTTTGGAGCATGCCCACTGCTGGGACAGAGCATCATCAGCTGCATCATAAGCCCTGCCCTCAAACTTCTAAATCATTTTTAAAGATAAAAATAAAACATTTTCTTTCCCTTAGATGCCCGTAGGTAGAGGAAATGATAGCTTTCAGTTCACTTCTTACACAGAACATCATGTGACCAGGAACTGTAACTTTACAAGACTATAACTTAAGATCTAAAGAAGCTAAAGACATCCTAGGCTTGTTTAAAAGAGCTCTGTCAGAGAGCTAAAGTATGGAGACCACAGTTACCCTTTAAATGCTTGAATTGCTCTCAGCATTTTTTCTGAAGTGACATGGTTATTTAATGAATTTACCTCCTGAGTTGTTATTTCTGGAAGTGATGTGGAGGTTAGGAATTATTGGAACTGTGTGTGTATTTCTGGATTGTGTTGAACTGTTGAGCCATTGTATAGTCATTTATAAAAGTTACCAAACTTTTTGTCTATATTCTCGGGATTCTATTTTATTGCAACTGTTTTTGAGTGCAATGGCAGTGATTTACGTGATTTCAATTTATCCAAAAGTTTCTGTGCTAAGAATGTGTCTGGTTTATTACATTTCTTGAAATATTTATGCCCCGTTAGTCGAAGTGGTTTATCTCCTTATTCAGTTCAGTTTTAGAGCTAAATATTTGGTTTTCATTTTGTATAGTATTTTCTCGGGGTAATTTGTTTTCAGCTAATCTAAATTTTCTTTGTGAGTTGATTAATTTGTTGTTGGTGTTGTTTCTTTCTGGTAAAAGCTAGTGGGATTAGCTTCCCTCTAATTACTACTTTATGTGCTTCCCAAATAGTGGCTTGTGATATATCAGGAGAGCAGTTTTCAAAAAAATACATTTGCAATCTATTTTTCTATCTCCTTTACTACAGTATTTGTTTATCTGAGAGCAATTTTTTATTTTTACTCAGCATTCTGTAGAAATATACCTCCCCTATGTATTGACAGAACAGAATAAAAACAGCACTCAAAGCAAATGGCTCCAAAACCTGTAACACTGTGCTACATTTCTTGAATACTTTATTTTATTATTATTTTTTTTATTATTATAACTGATCCAAGGATGTAAAATCTGTTTATAGCTTAAACAGAAGTAAAGGTTTGTTCCACAAGATGCTTCACAAATGTATGGCTTTTTAAAGTTTTGCTATAGGAAATCTAGGTAAATCATATACCCGTTTTCAGCACAAACTATACTAAAAAAAAAACATTTTTGGAGCTGTCTCTCAATTTTGGGTGAAATGATTAAAAAAACACTAATTTTACAAAATGCCTTTTGTGCTTTATATTTGCAGAAAAATCTTATGGTCTCTAAAAGCTCTGATTCTCCAGAGAACAACAATACTGGATAGGTATACCCAAAAGTGAGAGATTTTAGAAACTACATACCCCAAGGTTGTTATAAGTGGGATACGTTTTGATCAAAGTCAGATACCTGGACACAGCTTTTTGTCATATGGGAAATTTTTTCTTAATGTTTGCCTTTTTCAAATCCAAATTGAAGAAACAGTACTAATCTCCTAACATTGATCTGTGTCATTAAAATGTTGCCATATTTGAAAAGGAATCTCTTTGATTCCTTTGCAAATACTACAGTTAACTGGTGTAAATAAAGGCTTACTATAGCAGGTACTGAAATTCGATAAAAGGAAAGTCCTCTGATGTCACAGTAACTCCCTTACAGCTGTGTCTCTGCTACTCCAATGAGACACATTTTTCCTTGTAATGTGCCCCCCAGAAGTTTTTTTTTTTTTATTTAAAGTGACAGTGGTGCACCAGGTATCTTTTACATGATGGATGGGAAAATGGATACCCAGGTCATCGCGTAAGAAAAACATGGCTGGCACAGAATTTTAGTTTACTCATCTGAGCATGTGATCATTCGTTGGGTGGAGTACACAATCTCAATTGGCTTGGTCAAACCCCCATTGTAACAAGCACAAAATCCACACAGTGCAACTTGTGACTGTTTAATACAATTTCAAAATAAAATCCTAGTGCACATCAAATTCAATTTACATTGTATACATGAAAATAATATAATGCATATGTTGGCATCCCACAGAAAAGCAACTGTTAAAGGAATGCGATCTTTATAAAACAGTTTTTAAAAAACAATGGGGGAGATTTAATATGGCCCATATCCATCTTAAACCCATGTTAACCTGAAGAAATTTCAGGTTAACATGGGTTTTAGATGGATTTAAGAGCACAGCGCCATTTCCAAATGTTTTTGGAAATAGCACTCTGCTAGCGATCCAAAACCCCTACTCTACACATGAGTGTGCCTGTGTAGTAATGAATCACTTGTGTGTTTGTTTGTTTGTTTTTTTTTACTACTTACTGCTTAAATAAGGTAGTAGGAATTGTTTAAGCAAACTCAAATCACTGGGTTACTAAAATAAATTCTTTTTTTTTTCTTTTCTCTCTAATTGGATGGGGGTGTAGCTAATTGGTTTAAATTGGTTAAGGGCTGTTGAAACTTTGGTTTTGAACTTCAGTTAAGTCATTTCTCCAGAGCGATTTTCTTTCAAAGGGATTTTCTGTTTTAAAAGGGTTTGTCTGTGCATTAAGAAACAAAAGCGTTTAGAACAAGAAAGGGTTTAAGAACAAGACTGCTTTTTATCTTGCGTGTATTGCTGTTTCTCTTGCATGTATTGCTGTTTTTCTTGCGTTTATTGCTGTTTCTCTTGCGTTTATTGCTATTTAGTATGGACAGTTTTGTTGGGGCCATGCAATGTGCATCCTGCCGCATGTATGAGATCTTGGAGCAGCCGCACCAAGGGACCTGTGTATGTGTTAGATGTGAATGGGTTGCCCATTTGGAATCGGAGGTCCAGAATCTAAAGGGGAAACTTGCAGCATTGCCGGGCTTGACAATCTGGGGGAATCTCAGGTACTGGCAGGGGCCAGTAAACTGGAGGGTGGAAATGGGGCAGATAAGGTGGTAAAGGAAGATAGATTTGTAAGGGTCACCAGGGGAAGTAGGGGACGGAAGGGTAGGGTTGCTTCTTCCCAGTTGGTCGATCCCAACAGATTTGCTGTGTTAGGTGAAAATGTGGAGGACGATGTATGGAGCAGGCCGTTCCTTTGAGCACCCAGGGGAAGGCCATCTCCAATACAAGGGAGGGAGAATTGGGGGTTAGGAAGGATAACCAGGTGGTAGTGGTAGGGGACTCCATTATTAGAAGGGTAGATAGGGTAATCTGTCACCAAGCCCCTACATGCCGAACAGTGTGTTGTGTGCCTGGTGCTAGGGTTTGACATGTGGTGGATCGTGTAGACAGATTATTGGGTGGGGCTGGGAGTGACCCAGTGGTCTTGGTTCACATTGGTGCCAATGACAAAGTTAGAGGTGGAGTTGAGGTCCTTAAAAATGATTTCCAAGAATTAGGGGCCAAGTTAAAAGCAAGGACCTCAAGGGTAGTGATTTCAGAAATACTACTGCAGCCACGCTAAGGAAGCAACGGGAGCTCAGGAGTATAAATGCGTGGCTAAGAGGGTGGTGTAAGGAGATGGGGTTTTTAGAGAACTGGGCTGACTTTTCTGTTTGGCTACAGGCTTTAGTAGAGACGGATTGCATCTCAATGATGATGGTGCAGCTGTTTTGGGGGAGAAGATGTCTATGGGGTTGGAGCAGATTTTAAACTAGGAATGGGGGGGAGGTATGTTGAACTACATAGGGGTAGATAGAGAAGTTAGGGATCAGGGGGCTAATAACACAATGGAGGGAGGAGAAGGGGGGGGGCATAGAGGATAAGGAGGCATGTACGACCAAGTAGGGAAGTAAATCTATTGATAATCTAAAATGTATGTTTACAAATGCAAGAAGTCTGGCTGGAAAAACCGGGGGAACTAGAACTAATAGCTTTAAAGGAAAGGTGTGATGTAATTGGTATTGCAGAAATGTGGCTAAATGATTCACACGATTGGACAGTAAGGGCTCGTTCACACTAGAAACTGACAGAAACTGACAGTAACGTACAGCATATGTTTCTGTCACTTTGTATCCATTTTTTTCATACATTTGTATCCATTTTTGTACAATGTGTATTCCATAGATTTCTATAGAAAATGCATGAAAAAAACAGACAGAAATGCTGCATGCAGTGCATTTTTTAAACGGACTGGAACGGAATGGATTATAACGCAGCAGGTATGAACAATATTATGAAATCCTATGGGGTTTTACTGTCTGTCCATTTTTTCAAATGCACCTGCGTTTGAAAAACGGATAAAAACTGATGTAGTGTGAACGAGCCCTAAATATTGAAGGATATTTCTTATTTAGACATGACAGAGTTAATAAGAACGGACGAGGAGTATGTATGTATGTTAAACAGGAATTGAAGCCAAATCTAAAAGATGGAATAGATGGGGACATAAAAGATATGGCAGAAACAATATGGGTAGAGCTGTGTACAGGAAGCAAGAAGGTGGGTAAATTATTTGTTGGGGTATGTTATAAGCCACCAAATGCCGGGGAGGAGGTGGAAATGAATCTCCATAAGCAGTTGGCGAAGGCTGCTGGTATGGGGCATGTTTTGGTTATGGGGGATTTTAACTACCCTGATGTAGATTGGAGTAAGGGAACTGCCAGCACCTCAAAAGGTATAAAGTTCTTAAATTTCCTATATGAGCATTTTCTTTCACAGATGGTAGAAGTTCCTACTAGACAGAATGTGTCGTTAGATCTAGTGATATCTAATAACCCAGAGCTCATTTTGGAGATGAAGGTAATGGGAAGCTTAGGGAATAGTGAACATGATATAGTGTCATTTAATATAGGTTGCAAAAAACTAAAGTGCACTGGGTTAACAAAAACTTTTAACTTTAGGAAAGCTAATTTTGTGCTGTTAAAGGAATCACCCCTGCTCATAGACTGGGGGGAATTGTTTCTAGGTAAAGATACTGAGCAGATGTGGACCACTTTTAAAGGCATATTAAACTATTAAATTTCTAAATTTGTACCTTTAGGGAACAAGTGTAAAAAAAGTAGGTCCTCTCCTGCATGGCTTAATGCTCAGGTAAAAAGGGAAATGGAAAAAAAGAAAAAGGCTTTTAAAATTTTGAAATCAGAGGGAACAGAACAGTCTTACAGGCAGTATAAAAGCTGTAATAAAGAGTACAAGAAAGCAATTAAATTAGCTAAAATAGAAAATGAAATACAGACTGCCGAACAAAGCAAGTCCAACCTCAAAATGTTTTTTAAGTATATAAATGGTAAAAAGATGAAGACTGAGAATATGGGACCATTAAATAATGGGGCTTATATGGTTGTAGAGGATGCCAAAAAGGCTAATCTGCTAAACCGTTTTTTTACATCGGTTTTCACTGTTGAGAATCCTAGTCCTTACAGCCGGGATTGTAATAATATGCAGGAGAGAAATGAGGAGTATTCAAATTAGCTGAAGGAGGATATGGTACGGAAACAATTAGACAAAGTTAATATCAATAAAGCCCCAGGACCGGATGGAATACACCCTCGGATTTTAAAAGAGCTTAGTTCAGTTCTATCTAAACCACTGATTCTTATCTTTTCAGATTCACTTTGTTCTGGGGATGTGCCGCTGGATTGGAAAAAAGCCAAGCTAATACCAATATTCAAAAAAGGTAGTCGTTCCGAGCCTGGTAACTATAGACCTGTAAGCCTAACATCAATGGTAGGGAAGGTGATGGAAACTTTGTTACGGGATCATATCCTTGACTTTGTCTCCAGAGCTGATCTTATTAGTAGTAGTCAGCATGGATTTATGAGAAATAGATCATGCCAGACAAATGTAATTGTTTTTTATGAAGAAGTGAGTAAGAATTTGGATTCAGGCACAGCAGTGGGTGTGGTATGCTTGGATTTTGCAAAAGCTTTTGATACTGTGCCACATAGGCAACTAATGTATAAACTGAGGACTGTTGGCCTTGAAGAAAACACTTGTGCATGGATAGAGAATTGGTTATTGGATCGCAAGCTGAGAGTAGTGGTAAATGGAGCTACATCTATGTAGGCTAAAGTTCTAAGCGGAGTGCCTCAGGGTTCTGTACTGGGGCCGCTTCTGTTTAATCTGTTTATAAATGACTTAGAAGGGGGTATGAGAGCAGATCTCTGTGTTTGCTGATGACACTAAACTATAAGCTTTGGAAACTTCAAATTAGTTCTAGTGTTGCAAGCAGACCTAGATAGATTAGCAAAATGGGCAGCAGAATGGTAGATGAGATTCAATGTTATAAATGTAAGGTAATGCATTTGGGATTTAATAATCCCTGTGCCACCTACACCATAAATAACTGTGTTAAGTGCATCGTGTAATAGAAAAAGATTGGGGGTTCTGGTAGATAACAGACTTGCTGTACAAGCAATGCCAGGTAGCAACAGCTAGAGCTAGCAAGATATTGTCTTGTATAAAGAGGGGAATAGATTCAAGAGAGAAAGATATTATTCTTCCTCTTTACAAGGCACTGGTAAGGCCTCATTTGGAATATGCAGTGCAGTTTTGGAATCCCATACACAAAAGGGACATTTTGGAAATGGAAGCAGTTCAGAGAAGGTCAACTAAATTAATAAGGGGAATGGAGGGGCTTGAATATGCAGGCAGATTAGACAAGTTAAGGCTATTTACATTGGAGAAGCGACATTGGCGTGGGGATATGATAACCTTATACAAATATATTAATGGGCCATACAATGAACTCTCTGGTGCATTGTTCACTAATAGGACATATCAGAGGACTCGTGGACATCCTTTAAGGTTGGAAGAAAAGAAGTTTCATCTTGAGGTTAGGAAAGGTTTCTTTACAGTGAGAACGGTGAAACTGCGGAACTGTAATGGCAAGGTCATTAAATAGCTTTAAAGGCCTGGATAAGTTTCTAAAACTAAAAAATATTGAGAATTACTGTTATTAATACATAGAGATCTGGTTGACCCAATGATACTTTCCGATTGCGGTTTGGAGTGATACTTTCCGATTTGCTGGTGTGTTTTGCCTTCCTCTGGATCAACTGTTAGGTAGGGTTAAAAAAAAAAAAAAAAAATTAAAAAAAAAAAAGAGGGTGAATAGGTTGGTCTTGATGTCTTTATTCAACCTCAATTACTATGTTACTATGTGACTTGGTAGCGAAAAACTTAATGGGACTGTGTGGGTGGCGTTAAAGTCACGCTTCTTATCTTAGCCCAATCCTACGATGCAATACCTGACGTAATCTCGTTTACATCAGGTATTGTATCGCAGGATCGGTCTAAGGTAAGTAACGCTGCTCTTCCTTATTGAATCTCCCCAAATATTTTTATTTCATGAGTTGTGCTCTTTTGGAGATAACCAGCATAACATTTATTACTGTACAGCGCTGCGTCCCCAAGTGGCGCTTTATAAACTATACATACATAAGATTTGGCATGGGTAAATTACCCAAGGGTAACTTTTTATTACTACTTAGTGTCATGTTATTCAGGAAATGTGCATAGTTTGTCATTATTGAAAATAATGAAATCATTTGTATGATTTGTTTGTATTGTTTCTGCAAAATTCTTGTACCGGTATTTCAAATTAAGCTGAAGTACCTAAAGTTAGCCACTAAGAGGTACTGTGGTTCAACAAATGATATCTTATATTTAATTTAGTTCGAAACAGCCAAATTCATTTCAACTTTTTCTTCTTGGTTTTATAGTCTAAAAGGCAAAAAAATACACCCTAACATCACACAGACAGGTCACCAAATCTACTTCCTCACATCCTTACAACCCAACCTACCCTTCTGTTTCATTGCAATCAAACCTAAATGATCAAGAATGTATTGGTACACCTTCACAATCATATAAAAAATAAAACCATAATAAAAATTAGAGATGTCCGAACTTCCGAAGTTTGGTCCATTTTTGAACAAAAATAGGTAGAAAGGAAGGGGACGCCACGCAGGATTACTGCGAACACAAAGGGGATATTTATAAAGGAACGAAAATAGAGCAAAAAAATTACCGCCGCACATCGTGGCCGCGAAATAGCGTATCGCCGTATTTATAACGGCGAGCGCCATTCCCCCGATATGTATCGGGGCGCGATGTGTTGCGGTAATTTTAAGCCCCTTCGCGGCGAACTGTATAGTATCGCCGCGAAGGGACTTAAAATCCCTTCCCGACGCATCTCCTAAGGGGGCGGGGCATACGCCCACCGCCCCACAACCCCCCGCGGCGGCGGAGACCACCCGCCGCGCTTCCCAGCAGCCCCTCCCAACCCGTTCCCCGCTCGCGGCAATCTCGGAACGGGAGGCTAGGAGGGGCTGCCGGGAAGGGGCCGCAGCAGGTGGCCGCGACCACCCGCTGCGCACCCCCTCCCCGGCAACCCCTCCAAGCCCGCCCCGGCCGCTCCCGGGGAGGGGAAGGGAGGGAGCCGCTGGGGGGGTGGAGGCTCCCTCCAGCGGGGCCCTGAGGGCCTTTTGGGGCTTAAGGGGTCCCGCAGCTCGAACCGGGACCCCCCTCCCCGCTTTACTTGCACATTAACCAATCAGATTTCAGAACTTTCCAGAAATCTGATTGGTTAATGTAAAGCATGTAAAGCAAGTATAAAAAATTGACAATCAGAAACGGATTATGGATTTCTGCAAACCTATATAAAGAGGAGCTTTCTGCCGCGCAACTCAGATGCCATTGCAGTAGATGGCTGAAGAAAGAAGAAAGAAGCGGCTGGCAACATCGGCTCCGCTGAGGCCGGCGGTGCCAGGGGCTCACGTCGGCCGCAGTGAGTCTGCCTGCCATCGGCGACTGAGTGGGGTTGGTGTCGCCAGCCCGAAGACGTCGCCCAAGGGCTCTTTTAAGAGCCGCACACTGGGGGTCCCGGTTCGAGCTGCGGGACCCCCGCCAAAGGCACTTGTCAGTGCCGCAAGGGCCCTTACAAGGGCCAAGGAGGGGGGTCCCGGTTCGAGCTGCGGGACCCCTTAAGCCCCAAAGGGCTCTTGTCAGAGCGCAAGGGCACTTGTAAGTGCCGCAAGGGCCCTGATAGGGCCGGGGAGGGGGTCCCGGTTCGAGTGCAGGACCCCTAAGCCCCAAAGGCTCTTATCAGAGCCGCAAGGGCTCTTGTCAGAGCCGCAAAGGCCCTTACAAGGGTCGGGGAGGGGGGGGTCCCGGTTCAAGCTGCGGGACCCCCTTAAGCCCCAAAAGGCCCTTCTCAGGGCCCCGCTGGAGGGAGCCTCCACCCCTCCCAGCGGCTCCCTCCCTTCCCCTCCCTTCCCCTGCTGGAACTCGGCCAGACGTGCTGTGGCCGTTTATGACTGCTGAAGTGAATGGACAGCCTCCTAGCCATCCTCAGTACTAGGGTACCTGGACAGCCAGGTTGAAAACGTGTGCCAGGCAAGGAACGTGTGACTCAGCGAGACACAGAAGCTGCAACACTGCATGGTACCATCTCACCTGGCATGAAGCATGGGCTCTGGGGGGGGGGCTGTCCAGGAAGAGGACTCACTGAATGAGGAGGGGTTTTTGGAGACTGGTGTATCACCAATACCTGGTGGTACCACCATCTCACCACTTGTGCCCCATGCCGCATCTCTGCCGGCTAGCAGAATGGCCCACTGGGCGGTAAATAAGACATACCGCCCCTGGCCATACTTGCTGGAACATGTATCCATAGTAATGTGGACACACTTGCCCACACTGTGTGGTCCAGCAAAGCAGATATATTGCCCTGCAGATGGTCGTGCAGGGCTGGTACCTACGGTCAGGCACCTGCCACTGTGGTGTGCCAATGGCCACAAACTCCCTGAACGCTGCACTGTCTACCAGGCTGAATGGTAGCAGCTGCACTGCCAGGAGTTTTTCTAAGCCGGCTGTGAGATGCTTAGCTTGGAGGTGACTGGGGGACAATTTCTGCCTCCGCTTCAACAACTGGGGAAGAGAGACCTGCCTTTTATCTGATGACCCAGCAGCAGTGTCAAGAGACCTCTTAACACCACGTGCTGGGGCCAAAGGCTCTCTCTCCTCCCTAATTTCTACCAAGGAAGCAGCTGATGGGGCCAAAGGGGGAGGAGGAGGAATGGTGGCTACCTGGGCACGAGGAAGGGAAAGTGTGGGTGCCTGCACGTTCCTTGACAGCTGCTCCCACCGGGCAAAGTGGTGGAGCATCATATGCCTCCTCATAGAAGAGGTGCCCAGAGTTGCTGCATTCTTCCCCCGGCTAACACGTTGCAGGCACAGTCTGCACACTGCAACCATGTTGTCATCGGGTGCCAATTAGAAGAACTCCCACTCAGCAGAGCCACCGGCACACACTGGAGAAGAGGTCACCTGCAATTGTGGGGCACTGGCACCAGGTGGCATTGGTGCCATACCTCCACAAGCAGCACTAGGTGCACTAGACGCACCACCACTGCCCCTACCCCTGACCCCAGTCCTGCCTCTTGGTTCAGGCTCACGCTCACACTCTGAGGGCTCCCCCTCAGAGACACTATCCTCCTCTCTCACTTGTGGCACCCATGAACGATCGGTGAACTCATCGTCCACTTCCACCTCCTCAATACTGGAGGCTGTGTCACTAATAGAAGCAGAAGCATTTGGGACCTCACCCCCTGCATTAGTTCCCTGGCTGCTCACAGACTGCTGCGTGACATTGTCATCTGCCTGTCCCCCTGTGCACTGAGTACTTTCCGCCGCCTCGGGCGTCAGGAAAGTTTGTGCATCAGTGCACAGCTCCTCCTCAACCACACTAGCCCCACACATAGTGTGCGAAAACATATCCTGAGACTCCTCTTCCGGATCCCCAAAGGTAGTAGTCATGTGGGCAACGAACTCCTGATAAAGAGGATCAGGGTCCATGCCCACAGTAGGAGCCTCAGGTGAGGAGGGAGCAGGCACAGTATCTACAGTGGCAGCTTGGCTGCTCTGTGCCTGTGAGGAGGTAGATGAGGAAGGCTGAGTAATCCACTCTACTACCCGCCTTCCTTGATCAGAAGTTATAGCCCTAGCGCAGCTACCCATAAACATATTGGGTATAGACACCCGTCTTCCCTGCGAAGGGCCAAGTAGCTCCTGGCCAGAGCCTTCAGTAGGCTCTCCTTTCCCTCTCTGTCCATGTGCAGAAGCACCCCTGCCTCTTGGGCATTTCCCTCTCCCATATTTTTATCAATTTATTTATATTTATATATAAGTGACAAAACGACACAGACAGAGGACAAAACACACAGTAACACACACAGAAGCAAACAAACACAAAGCTTTTTTTTTTTTTACACAAAAAGATAAACAGATATTTTTATTTACATTAAAAGCACAAATATGACACAGCTTCTGATTGCTGCTAAAGGCAGCACTGTCAGTTACACAATCACACAGACACTGACACACAGATACCGAAACAAACAAAAAAACAGGACACCTAGACCTCTAAAAGGTCTAACACAAAAATTGTCCAAAGGGTTAGTCCTTAAAATGAATTTTGGGTCTCACAAGGTTAGTCCTTAAAAGTACTGTTGGGTCTCAAGATACAGGGGTGGTTAACAACAAGTGCTAAACCACCACACTTAAATCCACACACAGAAAGCTCAAGCTGAAAAATCAGAAAAAAATCTCTCCAACTCCTACACTGTCAGGTCTCCACTAAACACACTCCAACACACTGACAGAATGGCGCTGGTCGCACTGCCTTTTATACCCAGGGGGCTGGCAATACTCAAATTAGCTGCAATTGGTTGATTTTGAACATGTGGGCATCATTTTTTTTAGATTCGATAATTCTCGAATACACGAGCATCGAACGGTCTAAAATTTGATAATTATCGAAACTCCGGGAAATCCGGGTCCGGGATAGTTCGAGAAGTGTGGGTCTGTTTGAACTCGAATAGTTTGGCTCGAACTCGAGTTCGAGTTCTGGTCCATCTCTAATAAATTATAAAAATATATGTATTTAATCAGAATGGATTATAAAAAGTAAATTTCCCTTTCTAGTTTTGTTTAAAAACCGGGTCAGGTAAGTCCCTTCAGGGGCATCTTTGGCATATATTTATAATGCAAAACTGGGGTTTAGAGGGGTCCTGCCCTTTAAAGGTCTGGGTCTACAACTGGGAGATTGCAGTGTTGTATACATAAATATTCTTATTACTGATGAAACATAAGGGAAATGATTGCTGCATACCCCATATTGTTTTATTTATCATGTGTACTCTCAGGACAATTCGCCATCAATGTTGGTTAACTTTCAAGCAGGCACTGCAAGGAAGTACTTAAAGGGCATATCCACCCCAAAACAAAAATGTAACCCCATACTGGCCCCACTGTGTAGTGTTAAAAAATACCTTACATCTCTGCTCCAAACGGTTCTCCTGCAGTGCCTTTCCAAAGTTGAAAAAAATAGGAGTTGTTAGTGAAGCCATCCGGTCCCTGCTGCTTCCTTAACCTCAATAAAGAGAGTGACATGTGCAGGGGAGTCCTTTGCTTATAGACCTTCATTCTCCGGTGCTCTGAAGAGCTGACAGACGCATCTGTGACTGTCTGCCGGCTAGCCAATAACAGACGTGGCTGCCTATCCTACCCCTCTATGCTGTTTCCGGCTATCAGAGAGCTGGGAACAGAGGGCCGGGGGATCGAAGGTCTGTAAGTAACTTTCTGTTGCTTTTCTTGCAAATCTAGCTCAGCGGTTGGGGATGGGATGAGGTTGACTACACATAGTAAAAGGTTTAATATAGGGGTGGAGATACCCTTTAGAGCTGCGCTAACTGATATTACATTGGTGAGCCTGACTTTACAAATAATACAAAAAGGGAACTGAAATAGTGGTTAAGGGTTTGGCCTGATATTATTTAATCTTCTATCCTAACTCCTGCCGGTTTTATTGAATAATGGGAGGTAAGACTCCTTTACCTCCAGTTCTTCAATAAAACTCAAATCTCCAAAGTCAATTTCGTCGGGGGAGATACCCCTTTAAAGGGTATCTCCACTGGTTTTTCTAAGTTTTCGTAATCCAGTTCTATTGAAGAACGGGAGGTAAAGGAGCTGTGCCTTACCTTCCGTTCTTCAATAGAACACACAGGAGCCAGGAGAGAAGGTAAGAACTTACCCGCTCGCTCGCTCCCCCGGCGCGTAGTCTGACAGGTCCCGAGGGACCTTGTCTTCTATGCGCATGTGCGATCTATGCGCATAGAAGACCATCGGGACCTGTCAGACTACGCGCCGGGGGAGCGAGCGAGCGGGTAAGTTCTTACCTTCTCTCCTGGCTCCTGTGTGTTCTATTGAAGAACGGAAGGTAAGGCACAGCTCCTTTACCTCCCGTTCTTCAATAGAACTGGATTACGAATACTTAGAAAAACCAGTGGAGATACCCTTTAAAATTCAAAATTATGCTTATCCTTGTCTAGCTCTGCTGTTGTAAAACCTGCCAGTAGATGTCAGTACTGTTTTACACATTAATAAAATGAACACAATTCTATTTGCCAAGAGCAAATATTCACAGGTCAAGTTCTTAATTAATAAAAAATGAGCAGGTATGCAGCTAAAGAAGTCTTAGAAAAAAATGTTGTAGTCATAGTAAATAGAAACAAGGCATTTACAGTAAGTGTAAAACTAGTCATAGTAATTTGGTCAAACTGTTAGTTTGCTTTTAATATTTCTGTTTAAACATAAATAAATAAAGTACATACATTGTGATAGCTGCGCCAAATGTTGAGGGGTTGCTCATATTTTCCACTGCTACTTGCCTTTTGAATTGTTTAGCCGATACTAGATTGTTTGATATGTTACAGAAAAGCAAATATAAAGTGGGTTAACCATGACACCTAACTTCAGGAAGTCACATTTTATCTTGCTAAGAATATCGCTTCAGCACTACCATGATATTTTCACAGACACTCAAGCTGAGCAACTACTGATTGTTTTTAAAAATATCCAGACCATTACATTTATAAATACAATCTTTCAGCCTTAATGGAAACAAAAGGAAAGGAAAAGGCTATAAGAAAAGCCATAAAGAAAAACTATAAAGCATACAAAGAATATACCGTAAGACAACAAGCAAGTTAACAATTGAAAACTAATTTCCACTAAGAAAACACATGGTCGCCTTATTCCTAGCCTTGGGGCTACCATATTAGAAATAAAGCCTGCCATTTATTCAGTATAACTAGTGTTATGATAAATAACACAAGCACTTAATAACAATAATCCTCTTCCAGTTGATCCATGGAAAGGGGCTGCTCTGCCCACATCTATTGTTCCAATAACCATTGCTTCTGTCTTCCCATAAATAATAGGCCGTCGTACACAATGAGTACAGTTTTTAAGTAGAGATGGCCGAAACTTACTAGTTTTATCGAAAATACGATCTGAGACCATTTTTGAGTTTTCGATCGTATTTTGGAAGATTTTAGAATGCTCGAGGTTATTTTCAAAAATTTTCGAAAATAGCCTTGAACGTTCAATTTTCGAAAATACGATTGGAAACTTGATAATGGTCTCCGATCATATTTTCGATAATTTTCGAACGTTCAAGTCTATTTTTGAAAATTATCGAAAATAGCCCCGTACTTTTGAAAATTATCGAAAATATGTTCCGAAGTCCCGAAATCCGGAGGATCCGTCTGGATTCAGACGGATATTTCGGAACCGAGGGATTCCATGTCGAACCCGGATCCCATCTTTTTTTTTTTTTTTGATGATAGGCAAAGAGGGAAAAAAGGCCACCTGACCCTGAACTTGGCCCCTGACCTGCCTATAACATTCCCACTGGATCACCATCCCCCTTAATTTGCTGTGACAACCCACTAACCTAAAAGCCTTGTACTGCCTACCCAGGCTCGCCACAACACACCCTCCCCCCCAGTAGCACCCCACTGGAAAATGAGAAAGGGGAACCCCAAAAAAAACTTAAATCAGGACGGGCGGGTGGGACAGCTTCTAAGCTGCTCCCCTACACACTGTACTGTTTCAGTACAGTGATATATACTCTGATATATACTGAAAGGTTAAAGGAATAGTTCACACAAAAAGTGAACTATTCCTTTCAAGCAGTGAATGAAGACTGGGAGGTAAAGGACCTATTCCTTACCTTCTGTTCTTCAATCACTTCACCAGGATCCAGGACCAAAGGTAAGTATATTTACCTCACGCACGATCCACCGCGGCTCCATTAACAACTGCCGACTGTTTCCTGGTTTAGTTTACTATAGCGCCCAACTGATATGTCATCAGTTATAATCTGTGCTTAGCTATGTGAGCCGTGTCACATGGCTCATTAGAACTTGTGTATTACAGGTGATTATTTAAAATTCATTAAATCTTAACTTTCATAACCTGTATAAAAGAATTTGGATTGTGACAGCTAAGGGCAGCGTGCCTGACAGCTAAGGAGCAGCCGTGAGTGGAGCACAGGTAAGGTAAGTTCGGCAGTCTCCCCCAAGTGTTGTATTATTCACAGGGAGGTGGGAATAAGCACCCTGTTAATAATAGAAACGGATTTTAGGTACTTATAATTTATAATTACCAGTTTAGTGTCCCTTTAAACCTTTCTCTCTTGTGGCTTCCATCCTCTAAAATTCTATTCCACTCTCTCTACATCAAGAATCCTCAATCTACCAGTAGCCTTACTGAATAACTATCTGCTAACCAGCACTTATACCCATTCCATTGTATCTGTGTCTTACCCACTTAACTAGATTGTAAGCTCTACGGGGCAGGGACCTGCTTTACTCTTGTGGCACTTCTATTTATATAATGTACTGAACTATTTATGTATTTGCCCCCCTTGTATGACTTTTTTGTATTTTTTTATTGTACATCGCTGCGTCCCCAAGTGGCACATTATAAATAAATACCATATATACTTGAGTATAAGTCGATCCGAGTATAAGTTGAGGTACCTATTTTTACCTGAAAAATTTGTAAAAACTAATTGACTCGAGTATAAGCCGAGGTTAGAAATTATGACCACTACTGCCTTCTGATTTAGTATTGTTTTGTGGCTTAAGTTGCCCTTTAAATGGAAAGCAGAATTCCCATACAGTAGTCCCATACAGTAATAGCCCAATCCAGTACCAGTAACCCCCAATTCCTTGGCAGTCTAGATGCTTGGAAACTACAACTCCCAGCATGCTTTGGTTGCTGGGAGTTGTAGTTTCTAAACATGTGGAGTGGCAAGGTTCAATAAACTTTGAATTAAGCTTACCAATCAATTCTACTGACCCCCATATAGTAAAGGGCTCTCTGACCCCAATAGTTAAAAATGTCACCTGAGAGTTGTAGTTTCAAGCTATAATTTGCACTGAACTAGCAGCCATTTTGCCCCAAACTGAGCAGTGACAGTGCTGAGTGAGTCCAGCAGCCAGACTACAGGAAGCAGGAAGGAGTGTAAAGGCAGAACAGCTCCTGTAATTTTCTATGCAGATGAAAGATTTTTTAACACAGCGCCACCTACTGGTTACTATCTGCAATTGCAGCATTTGAATCTAAATTAGGACTTGACCCGAGTATAAGCCGAGGTTAGGTTTTCAGGCTAATTTTAAAGCATGAAAATCTTGACTTATACTCGAGTATATGCGGTAATGTTTTTAGGTTTAAAAATAAGCCTACAAACCTTGCCTTGGCTTATGCCATCAGAGAGAAATGGCACTGGAGCTACAAGCACTGAAAGTGCTTTCTCCATTAGTCCGGAGACTGGAGCTTACACAGCTGCTGCAGGAGATCGATGCAGATCATGCAAATATGGGCTCGACGTTACGTAAGTTATGTCGATCATTTGCGCTGAAGTTGCGATGGAGGAGCAGGGAAGGAGCGACTCCTCTGACACTCCTGCCCGGTCCTGTGGGACTGGTGAGATAAAGCTGCCATTTTACAGTATTCTTATTCTTCTGTGGGGGTTACAGTTGGGCATTTATTTTTTGTTTAATTTGCCAATACAGATGTTTAGAAACTACAACTCCCAGCAAGCAAAGCATGAGGGAGTTGTAGATTCCAAACCTCTGGGGTGCCAAGGAATGGGGGGTTAATGTAGACAATCAGTACATCAGCCAGCACCAGATCCCGTTCCAACTCCAGGCGGCAGAGCAGGGCATCTATAAGGGGAAGCAGGCTGTCGTTGACCGAACGCCCGGCCGCTGACCAGGGGCGCGACGCAACGACCTTAAGACAACAGGCCAGTGGTGAGTTGTCATGTGCTGATGCTTGGGGGGCGACCGCGGGGGCTGGGGAAGGAGGGTAATTGGTTCAGGCTATAAAAGCACTTATGAGTAAAATCGAGGCTATGCCTCAAGGCTCTGCAGGGGTTTTTTCTCCAGGTGGAGCAGGTAGGCTCCAGCCTGTGTCAGCGGTTAGCAGGTTGGAAGCCCTGAAGGAAACATATTTCTGTGGGGTGAGCCCACTCGGGGTACATGTCTCGGGAAGAGGTCAAAGAAAAAATTTGGAGGAATGAATGTGTGGAGATTTGGTCTCTTATCAATACGGACATGGTGACAGTAGACAAGGAGTATGTCCAAACGGAGGCAGGTAAGGAGAAAAAACCAAAGGTGGCCAAAACGTTTGGTAATTGGGTGCAGGCCTTCTGTGTACTGGCAGGGTTCATTGGTAAGAAATTCCTACAAAAATGTTCTGACTTATTTGTTTACCTTGACCTTATCTTCGGGGCATATAAAGTTTATGGGGGAGCGGCTTGGTGGCATTACGACAAGGAGTTTCGACGTAGGCTGGCAGTGCACCCTGAGGTAGGATGGAACACTAAGGCCACCGACTCATGGCTTAGGATCATGATGTCACAGAGGGCCTTCGGGATGACAACTAACATCGGAAGTAAACCCTTGTCATTAGGTTTCGGTACCCCTTCATTAGCCAAGAAAGCAGGCCTATGCTGGCTTTTCAATGAGGGCCAATGCAAATTTGGGGCAGCCTGCCGCTTTCGCCACGAATGTTCCTTTTGTGGGGGGGCGGGGCACTCTGCAGCAAAGTGCTTCAGAAAAGGGAAGGCAACTGCCAAAAAGCCCAGTACAAGGAGGTCCGAGGACCCCAGTGAGCGTGGGCGAGATGGGGCCTTGGCTAGATAAATGGCCAAGAAGGGAGGCCGCCGAGATAATAAAAAATGATTTTGTACATGGTTTCTTTATTCCTTTCCAATTTTCCCCTTCCCCATTTTTTTCAAAAAATTTGAAGTCCGTTAGAAAGGCACCTCAAATGGCGAGGCAGAAAATTCAGGCTGAGATCCAATTGGGTCTGATGTCGGGCCCCTTCTTCAACCCGCCGTTCCCCAATATTCGGGTTTCCCCTTTGGGCCTTGTACCAAAGAAGGAACCGGGTAAGTTCAGATTGATACATCACCTGTCTTACCCAAAAGGGGGGTCAGTTAATGACGGCATAAGCCCGGAGGCGGCTTCGGTATCCTATGTATCGTTTGACAGAGCGGTAGCGCTAGTACGAAAAGCAGGAGTCGGAGCATTGATGGCAAAGTCGGACATTGAGGCCGCTTTTCGCCTGTTACCGGTGCATAGGGACTGTTTCCATCTCTTGGGTTGCAGCCTGGATGGGCTTTACTATTATGACATGTGTCTCCCCATGGGGTGTGCGATCTCATGTGCCTTTTTCGAAACTTTCAGTACATTCCTTGAATGGGCAGTTCAATTCGAGATTCGAGCTCCAGATTTGTCCTTCACTACCTGGATGATTTTCTTTTTGTGGGTCCCAAGGAGTTAGAACAATGCTCCTTTTTACTACAATCATTCAGGTATCTGATGGCTAGGTTTGGAGTCCCTCTGTCGGCCGAAAGAACGGTAGGCCCTGTGACCACTCTTTCATTTCTGGGTATTGAGATAGATTCTATCAAAATGGAATGCAGACTCCCATCAGACAAGCTGTCAGATTTACTGAAGGGAATTAGGTTTTGCCTAATGGCCAATAAGATTACTCTCAGGCAGTTACAATCCCTATTGGGTTCCCTGAATTTTGCTTGTAGAATATTACCTATGGGAAGGGTCTTTTGCAGGCGGTTATCTTTGGCCACATGTGGGACAAAAGCTCCTCATCACCACATTAGGTTAACCAGGCAGCTTAAAGAAGACCTAAAAGTATGGGAGTCGTTTTTAGGGTCCTACAACGGGAAGTCGCTGATCCAGAAGGAGGAACAGTCTAGCGAGGAGTTGCATTTACACACTGATGCGGCTGGCTCGCTGGGCTTTGGAGCCATCTTTGGGAGGTCTTGGAGCGCTGGGCATTGGCCCATCAGCTGGTTGGCTTCAGATCGTTGTAGGAACATTACTTTGCTGGAATTTTTCCCAATCATAGTGGCAGTGGAATTGTGGGGTGAATTGGGGGATGTCTAACAAAGCCATTTGTTTTTGGTCAGACAATGAAAGCGTGGTTCAAGTAATTAATAAACAATCTTCATCTTCTCCACCAGTTCTCGCTCTTATGTGACATCTAGTTCTCCGTTGCTTACAGCTTAACATTTGGTTTAGGGCCAAACATGTTCCCGGCATTGATAACAAGATTGCTGACTCTCTGTCTCGTTTTCAGTGGGAAGACTTCCGCAGGTTGGCTCCGGAGGCAGAGCTGGAGGGGACACAATGCCAAATTTCCTTGTGGGAGATAGCGGACAACAGCTGATGGCCATGGTACAGGCATCAGTGGCACCCTCAATGTGGCAGAATCATGGTAAGGCGTGGAAGGAGTGGGTAGCTATGGCTGGTGAAAGAGATGTCCAAGAGATAACAAGCATTAGGAAGCGATTCTGGTATGTGTTTTTCTACTTATCTCGGGCTTAGTGGCACAGAGAAGATTGCAGGGTATTTCCTTTTTCTTTCGACTATTGGGTTGGCAGGACATAACAAAGGATTTCCTGATACAGTCAATCCTTAGGGGTTGGAAAAAGGAATATATACCTAAAGAGGCCAGGCGCCCTATTTCGTTTCGGGTTCTGATTAGGCTCATAGAGGTCCTTCTTTCTGCTTGCACATCCAAGTACGAGGCATCTCTTTTCAAGGCTGGTTTTTCCATTTTTCGGAGCCAAGCGGGTGGGTGAGCTGGTTCCCCCTGGGGCTAAAAGACGGGAGGTTTACTCGTGGAGGACGTATGTGTAATCAATAGTAGGATCAGGGTCCACATAAACAGATCAAAGACGGACGTTTTTGGCGCTGGGGCTTGGTTTTCGATCCTTCCAATAAAAGGGAGTTTCTACCCAGTTTCTGCGATAAAAGACTTTGCAGAAATCTGGGCTCCTTCGCCATTCTTTTTGTCCCACCTCGGGGGGCTCCCCTCACCCGCTACCAATTTGAATCTATTTTAAAGGTATCCTTGTGTCGAATTGGGCTTAATCCAAAGGAGTTTGGCACACATTCCTTTAGAATAGGGGCCGCTACCGAGGTGTATACTTTAGGTTTTTCTGAACAGGAGGTTAAGCGTTTAGGGCGATGGAGATCGAGCTGTGTGGCACGTTATATTCGGCCGGAATTAGCTATTAACTGATGTTTTGGTTTTAGGAAACAAGCAAGTGGTCGTATGGCTGATCGGACATTCATATCTCTTCTGGGCAGCAAGGAGAGCAGAGATTCGACCAGGAGTAAGGAACTTGGGCTTCACTGCGGCATCGCTGGAATGGAAGGGCATCGGGGGGATGTCATGGTGGCAAGTCTTCCAGAAGCAGTGGAGATTAGCAGGCGAGATCGAGGGCCTCTGGTTTTAGTTCTCCAAGCCGCAGGAGGTAACGAGGTAATCATGGTTTGGTCGGAGATCGTTCCCCAGGTGGTGTGGCAGGGGGCCAGGGACCCGGCAGCCATAGAGAGGGCAAGGAGGGTAGTGAATACACGGATCTCCAGATTCGTACACTCCTTGGGTGGAGTTGTCATAAGAAACAGACAATTGGAGGGTGACAATAGGTCACTGATGAGGCCAGATGGGATACATTTGAATGATATCGGCCTGGATATATTTCTACCAGGTTTACAAGACGGCATTGACCAGGCCTTATTTTTGTTGAGTGGCAGTAGGAGCTTGGTGTAGGGGTACACGAGCTCCTAGTGTATTTAAACGTCTCCTTATATCAAGATATGTAACCTGTTCTAAGTTATAAATAGGCAATAGGCTTTGTTTAAAACAGATCTAAAGTTCAATTCCAGCCATAAAAGGTCCATTGTAAATGATCCTTATAAATATGTATAGGAAACCACAATGGACCTAACTGTTTATTCAGGTTCTGAATGTCAAAACTGGATTCCCTCAGCTGTTGCTTATCTTGGATATCTTTTAATTCTCTGAAATGTCCTATAGGCACAGTTTCCACACACTTCTAACTGAATGGAGAAGAAAACTCTCTTGTGTTTAGGAGCTAAAAATATAAATATTTAATAATGCATGTATTTAGGCTGCTTGTGTATGGCCTGGGATTCAGTTTTGTCCCTTTGTCCCCCTTTTTTTTGTGCTTTAAAGACCAAAAAAAGAAACTGACCGTTAAAAAACAGGGTTTATGCTTTAGATTTTTGAGATGCCCTGAAAAAAGTTTTGAAATGGTCTGAGGAAAGGGCTGGGATTACTGGAAAGAAATGCTTTACGGGCAGGATTTTCATGATCAGGCCATGGGCATACCAGAATCTTCCCAAAACACAACACATCTCAGCATAAAGAAGGGGGTTGAATTTTGGGCCTGACCGCATTAGATGTGTGTTTCTTGGCTCTGTTTGTTAAGCACAGTTTGGGGTCAGAAAAGCCTTTTCTATTTTATTTACAAGCCATTGACCACCCACAGCTGGGACTAAGAACAGAGGTGTCCAGCTGCACACAAAGTGCTTGTTCCCATAACCTGTGTTATTTTGTTGTAAAATAAAATCTAAATTTAGTACTTGTAAAGGTTCCTGACATTTCTACACTGACCAACAGACAAAGCCACTGTGTATACAATGAGCAGGTACAGCTTGGAACAGCTATTAATTCCTACACACAGTGTTTACTCTCTAATCACTGTCTTTGTGCAGGTACTGAACAGAAAATGGCAAATCTTTAAACCACATAACATACCATCAGCTGTTACTGAAAAGCACAACTTATAAACCGTTTTCCCTTTTACCACTCTCTTTCTCTTTTCTATTAAATTTGTCTAACTTTCACCCTCCTTTTCTTTCTGTATGGATCAAACTGCTACTTTAAGCATGTCAGCTTAAGCATGTTTGTCAAAACAACTGGGAAGATGCAATATCTATCAGTATTGTTAAAATGAAAGAAGAATGCACAAAAAAGAAATAATTTTGGGTTATCGTGTGTTTTAGGCTACAAACACACAAATGTTTTGAATTCTTTTTACCTGCTTTTTCAAATATTTTACAACCGTGATGAAATGCCAGCAAAACAAAAACAAACCATAAATGATCATTCCTTTTCCATTCAGGCAAAGGTACTGTATCTGCCTCCTCCCACTGGTCAATGTGCTTTTTATAAGCTTGAGTATGTGCACTGGAGGCAGCAGGAGAAACAAAAGTAAGTCATTGGTTGTGATGTCAGCAGTCATAGCCTTGATTGACTGCATGAAGGGAGTTGCCAGCTTACTCCACCAAAATGGAACCAATAATTATACTTAAATATCTGGTGTGCCCGGTAAATGGATTGAATTGGACTTAAATATCTGGTTAATAATATATCTAATAATGTGCTGAATGTATAATTTGGGGTTTGAGTCAGGTAACAGACATGTGAACAATGTTTTGTTTTAAGGGTGGACATGCCCTTTAATTTCACATACTTTAAGCATGTACCTGGCCTAATGAAAGTTAAGTTTTACAGACCATTACCAGCAGTATCATTTAATGCACTGGGCATTGTTGAAAGGTTTGGGGATTGAGTGGATTGAAGTTCTCTTTTTAGATTATGGAAATGGAGTAAACAATGTCAGCGTGTGCTGCAAACATAATTATGTTGTCATGATATCAACTTTGTGATTGTACCAGTGATTAAACAACAAAATTACAAATATGCAACAACCCTTTTGAGAGAAAAACTTTCCACACAAACTTTTGATACTGAATGACCATTTTTTGGCACCGGGAGGCATCCTTAGTGCTGGTAAATATTAACCATGTTGTACAGCTGCTGTAGTTATACTAGTAGCTACTACCAAGTTACACCTTTCGGTACCAACATGTGTAATAAAATGCCTGTAGGAAAGTCCAAGAAAACTGTTGAAATGTTTTATTTTCCCTCATGTGGTGACACCTTAATATAGTTATCAACTATGGGTGGCCATTTCTTAAATACTGTAAGTTGCCAGTTCTGGAACATTGCCTAGGGCTTGCCAGGCCCTCTGCATATTACGAAATATTATGAGCTAAACCACACAGACTTTATATTAATTAGTGGCTGAAGTTTTTCTTTTTTTTTTTACCTAAATGAAATTGTTAAATTCAAACAGTAAATAGATGCTAAACATCACAAATATGGTCAGTAATTTGAACTGCGTCTAACCTTGACAGGATTCAGAGTGCTGCAAATTCAGATCATTCGTATTAGCCAGCACCGCCTTTCTTTCTTTCTTTTTTTTCTCTTTCTCTTTGTAATGCAATTATATAAAGACAGAAATGTAACCATGTAATCTGTTTTCATCAAATTGTCAATGTTAAATGAACCAGCATTTTGTTTGCTAAGTTTGTTCTTATCATTTATAATGTCTTCTACACATGGGTTTATATTTTATTCTACTTGTCTGCCTCGACCAGTCAACTCCAAAATCTCCGTCATCATTTCCGGCATGATTGATTGCTTTTGGACAATTTCTAGGCAAAACTAATTTGTCCTAGTGACCAGGTCTTGAATGGACCGTAAGATCAACTGAGATAGACTATTGGTTTATTAATCAGTAGGTCTTTTGGCAGGAAGGTTGGTTCCCTGTTGACCATTGTATATTAGATCTTAAAGGATAAGTGCAGTGTAAAATCAAGTTGTCATATTTAAAAATACCGTTGTCATTTTTTTTTTTCCTATGCCCCTCCAGAGCCTAGCTTTGTGCTTTGGAAGTTGCTGACATCTTGTTACTGGTTTGATGAATGTTAAGCTCCGCCCCTCTGAGATTTCCTCTGCTTTCTCCTGCTTGAGCCTCAAACAGTAATGCCTGTGAGTTCCGTGCACTCTCCTGCTTGAGCCTCAAACAGTAATGCCTGTGAGTTCTGTGCACATGCCTGTGCACGGAACTCACAAGCATTACTGTTTGAGGCTCAAGCAGGAGAAAGCAGAGGAAATCTCAGAGGGGCGGAGCTTAACATTCAGCAAACCAGTAACAAGATGTTAGCAACTTCCAAGGCACAAAGCTAGGCTCTGGAGGGGCATAGGGGGAAAAAAAATATGGTAACGGTATTTTTAAAGCTGCAGCTTCCAAATGAACATAACTTGATTTTACAGTGCATTTATCCTTTAAGCTGGTGTTAGACACTGCTAGGCAAAGTATATATCTCGCCTAGGTTGCTCTCCTATACATGGTGAGAGGCTCCAGGGTTTGTCATTAGTGAAGGAAACAGTGTATGTTTCCTGGATTATTCAATGTGTGTTCTGGGTCCTGGTGTCTGGAGGCTTTGCAGAGCTTTGGGTGGGAAGAAGCCTCCATTCCTAGGTCCACTTTTGCAGCCAGTCCTCATGATTATAAGCCCAGCTGCCTTAGTGCTGGGGGAGGGGTTGTTGTTGGTTGTTGGTGGTGTCTCTGGGAGAGCTGCAATGAAAACTCTGAATTAGAGAAAAAAAAAACTTATTGAAGGTATTATTGTTTACTTCCTAGGTTGGTAACCCCCACACTGGGTACATACTTGCATGATCGGAAGCAAATGACAAGCAGAATCTGAAAGATTCTGTCTGTCATTTTCTAACGATCATGCTACACACAGTCCCGAGCGTTCTCCCACTGTAAAGCATAGGACTGCATTCTTTAAGTACAGGGAGATGATCGCGGAAAGGGAAAATTGTAGGGCTTTTCCAAACGACAGCGAGGCCGATTGTAAACGTTCGTCACCTAGCAATCATTTGAAAAAGTCGCTACACATATTAGCTATAAAGCAGTGATACTATTGTATCTGACGATATAGACACTTTATCGCTACTGTGTGTACTCAGTTTTACTCTCCTGCTATACAGCTTAAAGGTCACCTATTTTGAAAAAAAATATTTTAAATTGACCATTATTGGAAAATATAATTCTTCCCAACCACCATTTTTTTTGATCTGTCCCATATTTCTTTAGATATCCAATCTAAAACATCTTACATTTCAGCTGTCAATCAAGTGCCTTGCTCTCATAAACTATTCTTCTGTGAGCAGTTTTGCTGTAGCTGGAATGGTGGCGTTTTGACAGTTGGAATGCTGTGTGCAGTTTAGACAGTTGCTCTGTGGTAAAGTCAGGTGAGATGAAAGTGGGAGTGGTTAAAAGAGGGGGAGATACTGCTCCTCAAGCAAAATAATGTGCTGGATTGATGGCATGCAGCAACACACACACCTCAGAGTAAGTGCTGCTTACACATATTTATTTATAGATTAAGATGAGGAAATTATTTTATTCAGTTAGATCACCTGGACTTAAAGTTTAGTTCTTGAAGATGTTTCGCAAGTCATCCTACTGGCTTTCTCAATTCAGAATAACTTTTACAATAATCTGATGGCAATATAAATACTCTTGAAAGTCCCAATTAGCATATGACAGCCAAGTGTTAGGGACCTTCTGAATGCAGGGTGTGGATCAATTGAGGCTGGGTGTTATCGAAACTGTCCAGGGTAAGGTGTCAAACAACATTGTACATGGAAGACAGTTGGCGTTGAGCCCCCCCACCTCTATTCAGGCTTGGTTTTTCGTTTGCACATAAATGGCCTCCTTGACACCTCTCTTAAACCAGTCATGTTCCTTTGCCGTGATTACAATCTTCAAAGGTATGTTCTTTTTCCTTAAAGGAGAACTAAACCCAAAACATAAAGGCTCCACAGACTCTATAACTGTCACTTAGTAAAACCATTTGTCTCTCACCTCTGAATTTAGCCTCTTAATGTAGAAATCATTTATAGAACATTTCTAAGTACTGGCAATCTATGATGTCACGGCTGGCTTCTAGTGTTTCCTTTTCGTGGTGGTCCTGGACTAAAAACGCCTTCTGCACATGCTAACTAGCTACCTTGTGTTTATTTTCTACTCCCCTTATGCTAAGCTGCATGTAAGAGTTGAACTCAGAGTCCCCACCTGCCAGTGTCTCCCAGCCAATCATCAGAGATAGCAGTGAATATTATCAGCAGAGTGGGGGAAGGTGTTAACCCTTTTCATATGTATTAAGGAAGCAACTTGTTAACCCTTTATATTTGGAAACATTTCTGCAAGACTGTGTCTTTGTATGTGTTTATTTCTGCACTCTACCATTTATATTAGTGTGTGTATTGCTGAAATGTACATTTAGGGCACGGCCACACTGCAACGCATCTGAATCGCACACAATTGCGTTTGTCCATTGTCATTATGAAAACGCATGCACTACCAAATTGCTGACATATGTTTAGCCATACAGCATGTATTTAATGCAATGGAACTTAGCAATTTCCTGAGGCTGCGGCCCCACTTATGTGCAAGGGAGGACGCATGGTCGCAATAATGCGTGATTGTGCTCACTTCCGTGCATGGCCTTGCACTTCCACAATTGGATGCATGCAGAGCACATGCAATACAGACAAAAAAATGGTGATCGCATGCACTCCAATAGCACACGGAAATGCATCGCATATAGTGGGGCCGGTCCCATAGGCTATTACATGTCTGCACTCCCACTAGCACAATCGGATTGCAAACCGCAATCCAAAATGCACTAGTGGAAGCTAGCTCTAAGTGTTTGAGTCTTAAAGGGAAATATATAATAAATCTACATGTTGCAGTGCTAAGTACCATTGCATTAAATACAAACTGTATCAGCCTGCATCATGCTTATAAAGAAAATACTAACTTCCTTATGTTGTGTACATATTATCAGGCCTATGTAATAAAAGTTCTTATGCTAAAATCTGATTGGTTGGGGCATAATTTGCACCATTTTTAACGATAAGAACTTATAATACATAGGCCTGTATATGTGTTCGGGTCTTAAAGGCAAAGGTGGGAACCCTAGTTGGATGAGTGATTTTCTAAACTTCTCACAGGCAGCCCTCCTGCTGCATTAATTTTATAGAACATGTTTGCGTCCCCTCTAACAGTGCCCCTTTAATTAGCATTCCCTCCAATAATTCCTATTAATATGTACATTTATATAAACAACATGGGGCAGAGCTGCAAATGGTATACCCTCTAACATTCAACTTTAATACATACACTTATAGAGCATGGTGCAGTGCTGCAGGTGGAGGATAATATAATGACTCTGATCATAGCACAGCTCTGTGTAATGCATTTCTCTATGTAATGCATTTCTTAGCTTGTTGTTTTTATACAGACAGCTGATTCAAAAACACACTCTTCCTACCTTCCAACATTTCCTTTAATAAGGTACACTGATGAGAAATACATTGCACAGATCTGTGCTAAGGTCAGGTTCACTTCACTATCCTCCCCCTACAGTTCTGCACCATGTGGTTTCTATAAAAACACACTCTTCCTACCCTTCAACGTTTTCTTTAATAAGGTACACTGATGAGAAATACATTGCACAGGGCTGTGCTAAGATCAGGTTCACTTTACTATCCTCCCCCTACAGTTCTACGACCGCCCATAGAATATCATTAAGGAAGTTTATTACCGCATCTTATGGTATATTACTACCACGGTTGTACAGTAACGAAAACCCGCTGTATCGCAAGTTTTTAAATATGGCCCTCCTACACTTAAACAATACATTGCAGGTGAAACATACAAAGACACAGGTCTGTAACTGTGAATAGTGCAGGTTTATTGCAAACATGCGTGCTACATGTTTCTGACCCACTTGTCCTTCCTCAAGTGCTTGAGTGGGTCTGAAACATGTAGCACGCATGTTTTGCAATAAACGCAATATTCACGGCTGCAGTCCTGTGTCTTTGTGTGTTTCACCTGCAATTTATTGTTTATATATGGGATTTGGTGGAGTGAAAGCCGTAGGTGAGACATACATTATTTCAGATCCGGACACTTAATATTTGGTTTTTTGGGTTTAGTTCTCCTTTAAGATGCAGGTACATGACTGAGTCCTGACCTGAGTGATTGGCTCTTCTGTGCTGGGCCATGCATTGGTGCAGTTGCTGTTTGGTCTCCCCCACATACAAATCAGAGCACTCTTCAGTGCACTGCACTGCGTATATGATGTTGCTTTTCTTGTGTTTTGGTACTGGTTCTTTGGAATGTACCAATTTCCACCTCAGTGTGTTTGGCTTAAAGTAGACTGGGATACAGTGTTTTTTTTTAATTCTTCTTAATTTCTTGGAGACCCCTGCTACATATGGTATGACCATATTCTTTCTCCTGTCTTGCTTTCCCCCTTGTTGGAATTCGTATTTTTTTCTTTCCTGCTACATCTTTTGACAAAGGCCCAGTCGAGAAATCCACAAGTTTTAAGGGCTCCTTCTGGTGGATTTTAACCCAGGTGTCATCCACGTATCTGAACCAGTGGCTTGGTGCTATGCCCTTAACGGTATTACCGTATATACTACAATATAAGTTGATCTCAGTATAACCCTAGGTACCAATTGTTACATGAAAAATGAGTTAAAACTGATTGACCACTTCCTTCTTTTTTATGTATTGTTTTGAGGCTTTAGTTGCCCTTTAAATGGACAGCAGACTTCCCATACAGTAGTCCCATACAGTCATATTCAAATCCAGTATGGCTATTACTGAATGGGACTACTGTATGGAAATATGAGGCCCCCTTGGCTCCAGGGTCCCCCTGCGGTTGCTCCCCCTGCTCCTCTGGTAGTTATGCCTCTGGTTGAAACTAAAATATCAATCATGTGTTTTTATTTTTTTTTAGGAAAATCACAACAGTTTTAGTTAGTTTGATGATAGAAGGAGGGAGAAGAAAGAGTGAGCATGGGGGTGATAACTGACTCAGAAACCATTCATAAGCACCCATCTCAATCCCTCTGGGTCTTATCAACATTACCGGCCAGGTCTGCAGTGTGTCAGCTATAGAGTAATGGGAAACAGCTGTTTGGAAAGGAGGGAACATGGGGGATAGCAGAGAGTCATTCATAAATTTAATACCAGGATTCTGTGGATAATAGGGTAATACTGCACTGTTTCTTTACAGGGATTTTAAGCACTAATGTTAACTGAGATACCTGAATATTTTATAAAGTATAACAGTGCAAATAGTTCATGTAAAAAATGAAATAGACAAGCATAATCTGAATGAAAAGGCCATTGGCCAAAACCCAATACAGGAATATTTTGAATTATATAAACAGAAGCAGGGAAAAAGAAGGAAGGTGAGGATGAGGCCATTGTTAAACAAATGGATGTTACATTATGTATTTGCTTGTGTGTACACTAAAAAAGAAAGGAAAGATTAGGGGTTGATTAAGAATTCACTTAAAGTTCAGGAGAACAGGGCCTGGCTCAAAAAGCTCTGTAGTAGCCAGACTAGAAATCGTCATGTCAAGATGACTGATATGGTAAAATGGTCCTTGCATTTACTGTAACACGATTATCGTTTTTGGCATTAACTAAGATTGCTTTTTTACCTTTGCTTGTAGCCATTTTTTCTTTTTTTCATGATACCTGACAACACAATTAACAAGGTAATTATGCTGGTGCACATCACTGATACTACCCCTGCACATCCCCGTGTTGATACTTTTTGCACCGAAAGCAATTGCCTTTATAAATACAGCAAAAAATAATGATCTTTGCCATTGCGGTGTCCTGTGATCGTAAAATAGCTATCATTTATAAATATGCCCCTTAATTTTGTAACTATTGATGCTTTAAAGTACAGATACAGGAAAGAGCTGCCAGCGCTCACCGATCACAAAGCGTCCCTCCAGACTGTATAATAAAATCATTAAAGCATGTGATGGAAAACGGCAATATATAGGCACATCCCTAACTCTCTTAAAGGGATGAAAGCCCAAGGAAAAACCCGTATCACAAACTAAACTACAAAGCTAAAACCAATTAAAAACATTGTATCAATATAGTAGATCATTGCAACAAAGAACATGATGGGCATGTCACATTCTTACATAAACATCGATATTTCAGTAAAAATAGTAACAACAAATCAGTCTCTTACCACAGAGCCTTTTGAGAGCATCTCTGTAATAGTAACATATAATTCTAGCACCATACCAATGCACGTAAGTAAGATAAGTATAAATATATAATTGTCTTACATACATTGACCATAGGCCTTGTCTTTATTATGCTGTACTGTTTTGGTGAAAAGTCCATAGACGGTATATCAATGAATTGGAAATGGTACAGAGACTTGCAACTGATAAGAGGAATGGAGATTTTGAATTATAATTAAGTTGTCATTTATTAAAGATTCCATTCTTTAAGCCTAAATGAAAGTAATTTTTAGATTTTTTCTTCGTCTTTTTAGCTGCACATATATTTGGTTTTATGTGGGAGGGGTGTAGGAGGGCACAGTCCATATGAATGATGGTTACTGTTTGAAAAGGTTAAACGTGATGGATTATGAAAACAATGTAACAATAAAATATAGATTTGTGCTAAATGATACTTAAAGTGCATGCTCACCCTTCAAATGAAAAATTGCATATAGGTAAATCACTTCCCAAACCGGAAAACTGCAATAATTGCTAAGAAATGTAAGACTAACCCAATATGTTGCCCGATATTCTGTTACCTTCCTTTCTACTTCTTGTCCTTCTAGTTAGTAGCTGTCAGTCAATGATGTTAAAGATGACATCACAGCCAATGACTACTGTAAATGATATTCCCCTAGCTGCCTCATATGAGCTAGTAAAAATGCTTAGAGAGCTTGAAGAGGAGGCGGAAACTTTTCATCGGAGAGGAAAGAGGGAGGGCAAAACATATTAGCCCTTCATCTGTCGGCCCTCCTGACAGTTTTGTGGGTTGATTAAGCCATATATAATTATTATTATTATTTAAGTCTAATAATAATTTTATTTAGGGTTTTTTTGTGCTAAAAAGTAGTATTTTTCATTTTATTCTAACAGTAAATACCTTAAATAGTTACGAACTGTAGTAAATTTTGCATTGAAAAAAACAAGTCCATCAACAGTCCACAAAAAAAAACCTAACCCCCAAACCAACCAAAAAAAGCAGTCTCCTCTATTCTAATGATGCACACCCCTCGCTACAGGGGGTACATCTTGCTACATCTTGTGTGGCCATGGATACAACCAAAGATACATGGCCACACAAGATACTGTCACCAGTTATAACCTAGATATTCTGTATGTCCAAGAAGACATCTAAGTCTCCTTTGAATGTTTTCAGAGAATTTCACAAACTTAGAAGAACTCACAATGAAGAACCATTTATGTTGCTTAAGCTGAAATGTTTTTTTCTTAGGATTACCCCTATGAGAGGAAAGATACCCCTGCTAGTTGGCTGTAGTTCTAATATATTTATATAGGGTTAACAAATCCCCTTGCAAACACCTCTTTTCTTTGGAAAAATAAACCCAACTTTGATAATATAATCTTCATAACAAAATTCTCCACCCCTTTCATCAGTTTAGTTGCCCGTCTCTTTACTCTTTCTAATTTGTTTATACCCTTTCTGTGGACTGGTGCCCCAAACTGTGCTGCATTCTAAGGAAGGGGCCTTACAAGTGGCAGAATTATGCCCAGCTCCTTTGATGCTACGCTTCTTCTTATACAGGAAAGAATTTTAATTTGATTTATCAGATACTGCATGACACTGCAAAGATTCTCTTGTCCACAATAGTTCCCAAGTCCTTCCCTATTGAGTCGACTCCTAACTCTATTTCATTTAGGGTATAACCAGCATTTATGTTGTTTTTGCCCAAATGCAAGACTTTGCATTTCTCAACATTGAGCTTCATTTGCCACTTTGAAAATCCCAATCACCAAATGTAATTAAATAAAAAAGGAAGGTGGAAACTTCTTGGACTGAACCTATATTTCTACATAATTTAATGTAGTATCATTAGCAAACACAGATTTCCTGCCCTTAATGCCTTACTCTAGACCCCTTCTGTTATACTAATAATAGAGTCCCCTTTGAACAGAATCTGCCTAGTTTTGTCCCTGTTCACCTTCAACTCACTACTAGGGCTGCTATTCCGATATATGCCCAATCTGGAATTGGAATTGCTATAACTGAGTACACACAACCTGGAAAATCTGTTTAAATGGATAAATAAAGGATCAGACTGCCTTTTCCCCATTCCTCTCCCAGACCTTCTATCTGTAACCTACCTGGTTGCCTCATTATCCTGCAATGTATCTCTTCATCTTACTAGCTGACACATCTATTTCCTGCTCAGTGAGCAGAAGACTACTTTCTAGATTATCGAGTGAGTATTGCAATTAGCTACTCATGATCTCTAAGATGAGATTTACAATTTGCTCACATTTATCAACCTGTGAGCCTGTCTCTTGTTTTAGTTGATTTTGAGCAGCTGGTGATTTCATCCCCATTAAAGTCTAAGGGGTTGATGTTAGATGAGCTTTGGTTCTTTAGAAGTTGTTACCAGCAACAGAGAAGCATGTGTAGAAAAGGAGGAGTAGCACCCACAGCCATTACCAGGGTCTATAGCTTTGCAGAGAAATAAGATCTACATTTTGTAGAGTAGATAGAATAGAATCTGCATTATGTTTCTGAATTTTGGAATGTTGTTCAAGGCTTGTAAGCAAATAAGATAAGAAAAAAACACACAACTCGTATTCAAGTATACTTTATAATGTTAGAGACAGCTTTCTGACTATTTTTCATTTAAAAGAATATTTAAAACTAACCATGATAAAAATGGTTTCGGTCATCTAAAAGAATATTTATTATATTCTGATTAAAAACTGGATGTTTGAAAATGGATATTTACTGTACTGGCATATCATCTATTTATGCATTATAAAAATACACGCTTTTTTACTGCATCGTTTACAGGGCCTTATGAAGTTGATGCATTGGAATAAAAGCATTTCACTATTTCATGAATTTCTACTCTTGCTTGAATTCTGGGAGAATTGCATGTTAGTGAAGATATGCCGATAGTAGCTTTGTCAAGTTCGTGTGATGATTCGCAGGATGTGGCTTTACACAGGTATTCGGCACAGGTATCAAAATTGACAGCAAAATACAAACCACATGTAAGTAAGCTAAACACAATATCCGTACTTGTTGTGTAAACTTACATATGTCACAGATTGTATTGAGTGCATACAGTGCAGTAAAATACAACAAATGTAAAGCTTTGTGTGATCTAACCTCCCCACAAACATAGCAGATCATAATATTGACAAACATAGCAACAACATCACCAATATAACTAAATGCACAGTGAAATCATTTAAAGAGCATGCCAAAGTCTACTTTAATTATTTCTGCTGAAAAGCTCCTGGTGTGTAGGTTGGGTTCCTGGATGGTTAGTAAATCTGCTCTGATGCCATTTAGACAATTAAAATACATCAGCTGATTTGCCAATGGTGGCATGGCCCTAAACCCCACATATACAGTACTACATTTGTGTGTGAAGGTTCTCATTCATCCAGGTCATGGTATATCTGTATTCAATTAGATCAACTGGACTTGAAGTTTAGTTCTTGAAGAAGTTTCGCTAGTCATCAGACTGGCTTTCTCAATTCAGAATGACTTGTACAAGAATCTGTGGCAATTATGTACCCTGGAAAATCCCAACTAGCATATCACAGCCAGGTGTTAAGGGCGTGATTGCATAGTGGCTAAGAGGTGTTATAGGAACGCCCGGAATAAGGTGTCAAAACAGCATTGTACATGGCAGACAGTTGGTGTCGAACCCCCCCACCTCTATTTAGGCTTGGTTTCTTTATTTTCACATAAATGGCCTCCTTAACACCTCTCTTGAACCAGTCATGTTCCTTTGCCAATATGTTAACATTACAATCTTCAAAGGTATATCCTTTATCCTTAAGATGCAGGTACACAGCTGAGTCCGGACCCGAGTGATTGGCTCTTCTGTGCTGGGCCATATGTTGATGCAGTTGCTGTTTGGTCTCCCCCACATACAAATCAGGGCATTCTTCACTGCATTGCACTGCGTATATGATGTCGCTTTTATTGTGTTTCGGTATTGGGTCTTTTGGATGTACCAATTGCTGCCTCAGTGTGTTGTTCGGTTTAAAGCAGACAGTGATAAAGTGTTTTTTGAAAATTCTTCTTAATTTCTCGGAGACCCCTGCTACATATGGGATGACCATGTTCTTTCTCCTGTCTTGCTTTTCCCCTTCACTGTTGGTATACCTGTTCTTTTCTTTCCTTCTACTTCTTTTGACAAAGGCCCAGTCTAAATATCCACAAGTTTTAAGGTCTCCTCTGAGGTGTTTCATTTCTTTAGCCTTTGCCTCTGTGCTAGTGGGGATGTTCTCGGCTTTGTGTTGCAGGGTTCTGATGACACACACATCTTGTGATCTAAAGGGGTTTTGGGAGTCATCTGCAACATTAGCTACATATCAAAGGAAAAGTGGCAGATTGTAGAAGTGCTTATAAAGTTGAAGATGAAGCAAAAAAGCAACAATAAAGGAGCAATCCGTGGAAGCCTTACTTGGCTTCCTTACATGGCAAATAAAGAGCCTAAAACATTAAGGTTTCTGAATCTTGAAATTAAGTCCATTAGGTCTCTTTAAACAGTCGTTCCTTTTGGCGATCCAAAATTTTGTATATTCAGAAATTCTTATTGTATAGATGTACCCATTAGACAACAATTTTCCCATTGTTTAGCTTGGTGGTAGTTTTGCTCGGTAATGTGAACAGCAAGCAATCAAAGTTCAAGATAGTATTCAGCAAGCAATCAAAGTTCAAGATGGTATTCAGGGGATAAAGGAAAAACAGATTTTTCTCCATTTTACGTTAAGCAGTTAGAGCAAGGTCATTGGATATCTGATGGAGATAAAATAGATGATTTAATATATATATAGAGAAAATGATGATAAAGTCACAGTTTCATCATATGAAGGGGGTGAGGTCCCAAGCTTCATTGAGCCCATATGGTTTTAATGTATTTTTTAAGCAGCATGGATTCCCAATCTCCCCTCTTAATCTTATTTGTATCCCATCAATTGCTTGACATTTTTAAGTGTCTATTTTGCTTTCATGTTTCATGAGAAAATGATCTGCCACCCCTGTTATTCTTTTGTTTAGACTTCTTGATGCATTTTTACTGTTGGAAATATGTGCCCCCAGCCTTTCTTTAAGTTTTTGCGTGTTTTTTCCCATATATTGCATGGGGCAAGAGCAAGTCAAAAGACATATTATATTTTTACTGTTACAATTATAGTAATTTCTAGTTTGGAAGCAATTTGATTCTCTGATATTGACAAAAGTATCTCCCTTTTTCATATATGGACAAAACGTACAGTTTCCGCATGCGAAGGTCCCTTGCATGGAGAAACCCCTGTCCAAACTTTGAGTAGTACATTCAAAGTGGCTCCTGCAGAGTTTGTCTGAAATATTCATGTTTCTACGTGCTGTCATTAATGGTTGATCTGGTATTAAAAATGAAATTATGGTGTCACTCTTCAAGATTTCCCATTTGTTCTATAGAATCTGTTTAATATTATAAGTAGTGATGTATCTGATAGGGTTTTCTGACTTATTTTTACTTACTTTGGTTTTAAGAAGATCTTCCTGCCTGATTCCTCTCAGTTCTTTTCTACATGATCTAAGCAGGGGTTGTGGGACTCCCCTCTATAAGAATCTATTTTCAAGGTAATTTGCAGCTTCAAGATAATCCTTTTATTCTGTGCAGTTACGGTGTACTCTTAAAAACTGTCCTTTTGGTATGCCTGCAATAAGTTGTGTCGGGTGAGCACTCCTAAAATGAAGGAGAGAATTTGTAGAGGTGGGTTTGCGATATAATTTTGTTATAAATTGGTTATTCTTAACTTCGACATTGACATCTAGAAATTCACATTTCCTATCAGAGATTGTATGTCTTAGGAAGATGTTAAGGTTGTTGTCATTTAATTTTCCAATATATTCAAGCAGAAGTTGCTTGGAACCGGTCCATACAAAGAAAATATTGTCTATGAACCTAAGCCACAGATCAAAATGCCCCAGATAGGGTGCCATTGGGTCGCCAAGAGCCACTTCCCTCTCCCACCAACCCAACAATAGGTTAGCGTAGGAGGGAGCGCACTTGGCGCCCATGGCAGTACCTCTGATTTGCAAGTAGTAATTCCTATCAAAAAGGAAAAAATTATGATATAAAATAAATCTTAATAATCTGATGATAAAGTCAGAATGTAATTGCTGTTCACTCCCCCTCATTGACATAAAGTACCTCACAGCTTTAACGCCATCGCCATGTGTTATATTGGAGTACAGTGACTCAACGTCACAAGTTACAATAAAAGCTCCTTCTGGAACTTGTAACCCCTTTATGCGAGTAATAAAGTCCGTGGTGTCCTTTATGTAAGATTCTAGTGTGAGGACATGTGGTTTTAGATGATAGTCTACATATTCGCATAAAGGTTCTAACATACCTCCCATTCCTGAAATGGCTGTTTCAAATTTTTATGAACCTTTGGTAGGAGGTAAAATGTGTGTGTCACTGGATTCTGTATTTGTAAATAGTCACTTTCTGATGGAGAAATAAAACCCAGTTCTTTTGCATCATCTAGAATTTGAACAAGGCTTCTGGTATATAGCGGTCTGTGGGGTTAGAGGAGAGCGGCATATAGTTAGTGGTGTTGTGTAGCTGCTTCTGTGCCTCTTTAATGTAAAGCCTCTCATCCCAAAGGATGACGTTTCCACCCTTATCTGACCTCTTAATTACAGTATTCTTCAAATTACATTTTTCAGCAATAGTTAAGTTGTTATTAATATTAGTATTAGTAGGTTTGAGCAGTCAGTGGGCAACCAAGGGCTAAGTCCCGTCTGTCCACGCATGCCAGGTGTAGTATAGCTATAAATGTAGGCTCCCCCACCACGCCGACGTCTTTTTTTGTTCCTGCTTGTGTCCAGGTCACACACAATTTTCCTCCCAGTGTCTCTCACACTGCAGAGACTGGCCGCTCCTCTGACCGGTGGTCTTTTTGGCTAAGCCTCTCAGTCCTTGCAAGGTGATCTGGCAAAGCCGTGGCCACCCTTTGTTCTACCGGGTGGCGCGGTTAAATAACGTCACGACTGATGCGGCCCCACGAAATTCGCTGCAGCCTGCGTTCCTGCTTCCTACCTTGCCAGCAGCCCTACAGCAACTGCATCTTCCTGTAGCTGTGAGTATCCTAGCCATCACAGCACCTCCCTCACTTCTATACAGGCACAGATCAGTTGTTTATTAGCTCATTTCTCTTCCAGAGCCTGATGTCCTCAAAAAGAAGATCCAGATCTCCCTCCGGGGGTGAGCTATGATATATATAAATTATCCTGCTTTGCTGGATCGTATGTATATTTATGAGTATACATGTATTATGTGCATTTCTTTCTTGCAGGAGATCCCATGATGCTCCAGCCCATAAATCTTCCAGAAAAGAGTGTTCTGTGTGTAACAAGCCACCCATGCAAGATAGTTTTAATATATGCTTTCCTTCAGCCAATTTGAAGAAGACACTCACTCAGAATATAACTAAGTCTGTTCTGGACACTATCATGCCACTTATCCAATCTACTCCAGCTGTACAGGTTGAGACCCCTGGACCTTCCAATACTGAAGGATCTGAAGGGGAGTTAGAAGCACAAGACGAATATCAAGGAATGATAGGTTATTCAGACGGTACCTTAGATAACCTCATTAGTCTCATGAGAGACACTTTTATGATAGATACCCAGGAACAACCCTAAGAGCAGGATAGATGGTTCCAAGAAAAATCTGATACCAAAAAGTATTTTTGTGCATGAGAAAATTACACAGACATTTTTAGTTAATTGACGTGTATTGGACAAGAGATTCTCCCCATCTCCATCATTTTTGAACAACTACCCGTTTAGCCAATCCGATTCCAAGATTTGGGATTCTGTACCGAAAGTCAATGCAGCTATTGCTGGAGTCACAAGGAAGACATCCCTTGCTATTGATGATGGAGCGACACTAAAGGACCCCATGGAAAGGAGACAAGACTCTCTCCTAAAACGAAACTATTTTAGGGGCAACAGCTAGACCTGCCATAGCCATAACAGGAATTTCCAGGGCCAACAGGTTCTGGATAGAAGATATAGACCAGGCTCTTCTTAATGGAACACCAAGGGAAGAGATACGTTCTCACACATGAATGAATTAACAGATGTCACCATAAGGTGACATCTGCTAATTCATTCATGTGTGATGCTTCCATGGACATAATTAAACTGATGGCAAAATCTATGGGCAGTTCTGTGGCAGCCAGAAGATCACTCTGGCTTCGCCAATAGAAAGAGGATGCAAAGCCAAACATAACTTATCTAATTTGACTTTCCAAGGGGAACTTCTCTTTGACAATAAGCTTAAAGATATAATTGTGGAGAATGCTGACAATAAGAAACTGCTTTTCCCCAATTTAAGCAGAGAAGAACACTACCTCCTCAGACCTAACCAAGGATGTCTTACCAGGAAGTAAAAATCTACAAACCAGGAGGAAATTACCTTTCCCAAAATTGGAAGCCAAATCCGTCCTTTCGCCCAAAAGGAACCAAATTCCAAAAAGGCAAGCAATTATGAAGGTGTCTCAGCCCACCATCTTTCAGTAGGCGGCATCACTAAATATCTTTCTAAAATTTTACAAATTAGACGTATCATCTGATACATTTGCAGTTAAAGTATTTCAGACTGCATCTAATAAATAATAATAGCATTCCATACTTGTGTCCTCCCCTCGTTATTGCTTTTTTATATCCCTTGATTGCCCACTGACTTGGGTAAGCACAGGAAACACGAAAATTTTCATCATATTTACCAGTGAATTTCTTTTCCTGTGCTAGAGCAAGTCAGTGGGCAAGCTGCCACCCCTCCATTAGAAACAGTCAGTCAGTCAAAGACGCCGGCGGGGGGGCGGAGCCTACATTTATAGCTATACTACACCTGGCATGCACGGACAGATGGGACTTAACACTTGGTTGCCCACTGACTTGCTCCAGCACAGGAAAAGAAAATCACTGTTAAGTATGATGAAGATTTTCGTGTGTCTGGCTCCCAATTTACAGGCTGTTCATACTGGCATTCAAGCTGATGGTATAACTGCCTATTAGGACTCATTCATTGAATCATACTTTTGACTTACCTGGTGCAGCTGCTATTGAGATTGTTCCTTTTCCTTGGCTTACCCCCTGCATTAGACTGCTTGCTTTGCTGATGTCTTCCCCCCTTTTCTTGCCTCTGTGGGGTTTCACTTCAATGTGGGTGTATTTATTTTGGTTGTTTTATCTAGAATATATAATAAAGGGGTTTTTGCCTTATTAGTCTATTAAATGTCCACCACTGGGCTTTATATTACTTATGAGAATTGTTTGTCCTCTAGTTTATGATTATCTTACCCTTTATGCAGTCTGAGTGCCATGAGGGTTTTGCACCCCTCGTCTAACCTGGTTCTATTATTTCCTTTCTTTTACATAATCATTGCTAGTTTATCTATTTTTTACATTTAATGTAAGGGGATACTATAGCTTTTTGTTTGTCTTTCTGACAACCATGATGCATTATTTTTTAAAGAATCCCATATCCTAGCCCTTCTTGTTGACTTCTGTGTCTCTTTAATGTTATTGTAAGTGTTACATTACCCTACAAGCTTACCAAACTCATCGCTCCCTAGGGGGTCATAAACACGAGAGGTCATGCCCCTGTCAGTAAAGGGTGTTGTCTTGAACTGCTGAGAACATATTTATGCTTTTTTTTTTTTTTAGGGTAACTGTGACATTAAGATGCTACCACCTACTGTAGATAGGAATGCTTAAAGGTTACAATGTTGACTACCACCAAATGTAATATTAAGGGGGCCATATATAAATAAAAATCATCCAATTATCGTCACTATATGTATGGGCTTCATTACTTATGTTGTTCACAGATCTATTAGCCACATTATCTGTAATTCAATGTTACTTTAATTGAAAAAGTATTGGAGGTTGCATAGATCCATCCATCTATCTAGTTTAACCTGTTTACCCTACCCATGATGCCTGCCTAACATTTCATAAAGAATAAGCCAAGAAAACCTAGTTTAAAGAGGAGGGAAATGGCAGTCACTAAATCAACAAGAACTGTACGTATTTATACCAGTAACTTTAAATATTCTTTTATTTTAGAAACCCATCTTGCACTCTTAAAATGATACAATGAACCTGCCATTACAAAAAGAAACAGAACAACCTCTAATAATGAAGTTGGGTGGATCAGTAATCCAGGACCCTTCTGGAATTTCACCACCTACACTAAGCGTAGGTTAACTTGAATAAAATATATATAATATGAACCATCCAAAAACGCAATCAAAAATGTAAATATATTCCAAAATGAATTTTAATATAAATAAATAAAATTACTAAGTTCATTAATGGACCATATAACACATCCCTTGGCTGGCCAGCCTAACTACATAGTTAGAAACATATTTAAAAAATAAAAAGTTGTGAACTCAATTCATATTGTGAACTCATTCAAATTCAAGGTTTAGGCTCTTTGCCAGTCCGTGGGAGTCAGGTAGGTTAGGGAAATTTTCAAATATACCTCTATATGCATTTTCATATTTCTATGTCAATATGTTGCAAGAATCTTTCGCTGAAAATATATTCTCATTGTTTACAGTAACCACACAAAATGAAATTGTTCTATATTGTCTTTCCTGATCTAGTTATTTTAAATATGCAGTTTCACTTTTAATAATGAGCTTTTCATCATATTTGCCTCAAAATTCTGATCACAAAGGATATTGCCCCCCTAAAAATATTGTTTACTGTGTGGGAGCATGTAAATAAACTCTTTTTAAATTGTATTGACTCTCTTCTATTTATACAGAAATAGGTGATTGCTTTTGCAGCCAAGACAAAACTTGAAAGACAAGAAAAAAAGTAACCAATGGGGTAAACTCTGTGTGAGTAAAAGTTTACTGGACTTTATTAGTGTAGTGCAAAAGACAGTCCACAATAACCCCACATTTCAATAATACAAAATAAATCAAATCTCTTTATATTCAACGTTGAGAAGCAACACTGTCAATGATAATTTTCAGTCACCCTGATCATTGTAAATCAAACAAGATAAAGTCAAATACAACTAGATAAATTTTGTAATTAAAGATGTTTCTCCACTTTTCCAAAAGGTTTTTCTGGTTTAGCTGAGGAACCTCAGTTGATGATGAGTGGCAAAATATTATTAATTACAAGACTTTGAGCTGGAAATCATCAAATGTCTTTTGGAAAAAAAAAAACTTTTTTATAGAAACACTCTAAACACTACAAAATGGCGGGATTTTGTTTAATAATAATAAAAAAAACAATGTGGGTAATACTCCTGGATATAATCATTTGGTTTGGATTTGTATTACTGAACTGAACTCACCATCTTATTACAGTTGTAAACTAACAGGGTTACTCAATAAAAGATCTTATCATTTAAAATGCTGCTAATTTTTTTCCAACTAATCAGATGTTAGCTTTCAAATGTTAAATAATATCTGATTGGTTGGGGCAAAATTAACACCATTTTTAATGATAAGAACTTTTATTGAATAACCCTGAAAGAACTTTTATTGAATCTCCCTGCAAATTTATTATTCTACTTATATACCCTCTTTAATGTGCAGGACATTATATGACACCATTACCAGAGGTATTTACATACGGCGTTGAAAACTTTAGGGCCCTATTTAAAAATCCGTGGTATTTTAAATTTGCAATAACATGTGTTATCAAAGAAGATACCATGCAGTAGTAAATGACTTCAATGGTATTGTATGGGCAAATGTACAATTACAAGAATATTTTCGTAAAATTACCGATCAATAAAGGCGCTATAAATAGGGCCCTTAAATTCATGTGTGTGTTTGTGGGGGGGGGGGGGTATGTGGATAAGTGTCCCACATCTACCCTTCCAGGCTAAAAAGCATGTCACCCTAATGCTGTATAAGAATGAGAACTACTGGTATTAATTAATATATATACTGTAGTTCTGGTTGATCCAGGGATGCCTAGGATTGCCATTTGGAATCAGGAAGGAATTTTTTTTTTTTTGTCTTCCTCTGGATCAACTGTTTGTCAAGATGGACGTATGTCTTTATTTAACATCAATTACTATGTTAGTACGTATTATAAATGCAGGAGTTAATGTGTTAATAAAAAAGTTAAACTTTGCAGGGGAGAGGGAGAGAGGTGCAACCCGACATGCCAAGTAATTAACACTTTAGAGAGCAGTATAAATCGGAAAACTTCCAGTCACAGTAAAATCATAACTTTCACAAGTAAAGGCTATAGTTCCCCAAGTTAATCTCACACCTCTGTATCAATTCTCTTTCTGAACTTAACTACACTCAATATATTTTAGATCTAACAGGTTTTTCCTACACAATAGGGTAGACCTTTTTTTTTCAATCACTTGCCTACTTGCATATGGTCACGTGTTTGCTCACAGACAGATTAAACCTTTGAAATGTAGAAATGTGTGTTGGCACATAACCAACATCCCTTAAATCACATGCCCTTTGTCAGACAATGTAAAAACTTGGATTCTACATATTCAAAATCTCTGGGTGGACAGGGCTAGGACAGTCCATTTTGAAAGTACGATTTAAAAAATGGTGATATTTCTATAAAACAGTAAGATGAAGCCTGCATTTTCTCTAATCCAAAAACTTCATGACTGCACATGTCAGAGAAAACCATTTTGTGCCTATACAGCATTTCACCCAGTAATAATGTATGTATGTGTAACACATCTAAATCACATGTTGTCACTAAAGTACTAAAGTACTTAAGTTTCCTGTGGGTACACACAGGAAAGATTTTTGAAAATTGACAGACAGGATCTGCAAGATCCTGTCTGTCATTTTTCAAAGATCAGGATACACACAGTCTCGAGTGTTCTCCTTATGCACATCACAGACAGAACATTGGGGACTGTGGGTTTCCCTCGGCCGCGACCGACTCCCTCTATAGGGAGACTACCATGGCTAAGGGAATTTTTCGGTTGTTCCCCGACAGGAAAGTTTGGCGGCCGCACGTTCGTTTGGGAAAGCCACTTCACACACTGCCGATAAAGTATCGGGGATTTACCGCTAGTGTGTGCACCTAGCTTTAGACTGTGCAAACTCCTATAAACGTACAAATTATTTTATATAATAGTAAGGCTATATATAAGTGATAATATTATGGGTGTTGACGGCCTTCTGCTTTTATAAGCAATGACACTTTGCCATTTTCAGTTTTCATGTCCTAAATATCTGTTGTATTTAGTTAGGTCCACTTGACTTAAAGTTTAGTTCTTGAAGACGTTTCGCTAGTCATCCGACTGGCTTTCTCAATTCAGAATGACTTGTACAAGAATCTGTGGCAATTATGTACCCTGGAAAATCCCAATTAGCATATCACAGCCAGGTGTTAGGGACCTTCTAAATGCATGGTGTGATTGTATTGTGGATAAGAGGTGTTAGGACTTGTTCACACTGCATCAGTTTGTATCTGTTTTTCAAATGCATTTGCATTTTAAAAAACCGAAAGGCAGTAAAACTCCGTAGAATTTCACAACATTGTTCACACTTTGCATTGTATTCCGTTCCACTCCAGTCCGTTATAAAAATGTACTGCTGCAGGCAGTGAAAACGTGGTACAATGGATAACAACGCATGCGTTTGCATCCGTTGTTCGAAAAGGATGTCTGGGAGTTCCTTTGATGTAATTGGTCCTGCCCAATGATGGGGTCAAAAACGTATTAAAATGCAACGGACAGAAATGGACACAAACAGATAATAACGCACACGCAAACGGTCAGCAACGGATATAATTTTTTTTTAAACGTCACTCAACACATTTATATGTTGTGCTTTTGTCTGTTCCTAGTGTGAACAAGCCCTTATTGAAACTGCCCAGGATAAGGTGTTAAAACAGAATTGTACATGGCAAAAAAGTTGGTGTTGAAACCCCCCCACCCCACCCCACCTCTATTCAGGCTTGGTTTCTTTATATTCACATAAATAGCCTCCTTGACACCTCTCTTGAACCAGTCGTGTTCCTTTGCTAAAATGTTGAATTTACAATCTTCCAAGGTATGTCCATTTTCCTTAAGATGCAGGTACACGGATGAGACCTGAGGAATTGGCTATTCTGTGCTATGCCATGCATTGGTGCAATTGCTGTTTGGTCTCCCCCACATACAAATCAGAGCACTCTCATGCGTATATGATGTCGCTTTTCTTGTGTTTCGGTATTGGGTCTTTCGGATGTACCAATTGCTGTCTCAGTGTGTTATTTGGTTTCAAGCAGACAGGCATATGGTGTTTTTTTAAAATTCTTCTTAATTTCTCTGAGACCCCTACATATGGGATGACCATGTTCTTAATCCTGTCTTGCTTTCTTCCTTCACTGTTGGTATTCACCAACTGTCTTCCATGTAAAATGCTGTTTTGACACCTTACCCTGGGCAGTTTCGATAACACCTCTCAGCCTCAAAGCAATCAAAACCTTGCATTCAGAAGGTCCCTAACACCTGGCTAACATATTAAGGACTTTCAAGGGTACTTATATTGCCAGCAGATTCTTGTACAAGTCATTCTGAATTGAGAAAGCCAGTCGGATGACTTGCGAAACATCTTCAAGAGCTAAACTTTAAGTCCAGTTGATCTAATTGAATATAACAGATATACCATGACCTGGATGAATGAGAACCTTCACAAGCTCATGTTCCAAACTAACACAGGTTAAAGGGCAAAAAAATCCTTCCACACCACCCCCTCAGTTAATAATACCCAGGATGGGGGGATGGTTGGGGTCATTATTGTCCTTAGACAATTAGATAAATAGAAATAAATATATATAACATTAAACAGATAAACTAAGAAGTCTTCCAATGTTAGTTTATGAACAAATGCATTAACCAGTTTCTTCCTTTCTATGTCCTTTGTTTGGTCCCTGTAAAATCTAAAATTCTCTGTACCACCTTTAGTCAAATGGGAGGACAATAGACATGTGATATGTATTAAAATTAATGTACGAACGTTTGTTATGGCCGATAATCTGCCCGTGTATCGGCCGAAATGGCTGGTCTTTGGAGATTCGCCCGGTCGGTCGGGCAACGATTCCCGACCGAACGGCCGTTTCGGACAATAAAGGGCCCATACACGGGCCGATTAACGGCCGAAACGACCGTTCGTACACATTGTGCGTCGCGGGTCGGGATCCGCGATCGCACGTGTGTATGAACCTTTAGTGAAGTTAAACACTAAAAAAAACGCGGAGTCATTGTTCAGTCATGAACACTGGAATGGGAGGGGCAGTGGGATGTAAGATATGAGTCACTCAGTGACACAGCTGAGTTATTTTTATAAGGATTCATAACACTGCACCTCCCCATTCTAAACCCAGAGCCTTATTAATTTGGCTTGAAAAAGCCAAATTCCTGTTCTTTCTATTTCTTCTTCTGTTTTATTCTTCCGCTTATTTGGACTGTAACTCCTCCCAAAGTTTTTGAGCTAGAGACATGAAATTCGGTACAGACGTGCTGGGCATATAGGAGAAGTGTGCTATCTTCTAGCTAAGGAATCCGCAGAAGCGTTACAACATTATCGGCGAATTTCTGGACATTTTTCCCCATAGACTATAATAGTAACAATCCTCAAATGTGAATATTTCAAAACAGTTTGTTTCATGGTCATAAACATAAACGCTGATACCCCCAACCCCCCACACAGACACAGGTACACCCACCTACTGACCTACCTTTCCATTCCCAAGGAAGCCATACTTAAAGGGTAAATAAAGTCAAAAAACTAATTTTGATCAATCATCAATAAAAGTTAGTTATATGGTCTACTGACCTACCCTTTATTCCTTTGGCAGCCATACTTAAAGGTTAAATATAGTCAAAAAACTAATTTTGACTAATCACTCAAAAAGTTTGTTTTTTTTAACTCCCAACCTGATCCAGGTACACACTCCTACTGACCTACCCCTTCATTACTGCTGCAGCCATACTTAAAGGGTAACTAAAGTCAAAAAAAAAATTAACCAATCATCAAAAAAGTTTGTTTTTTTAATCCCCCAACCCGACACAGATTCACACACCTACTGATCTACTTATCCATTGCTGTGGCAGGCATACTTAAAGGGTAACTAAAGTAAAAAAAAAAATAATAATTAAAAAAACTTTAATCAATAATCAAAAATGTTTGATTTTTTTACTTCAAACCTGATCCAGGTAAACACGCCTACTGACCTACCCTTCCATTTTCATGGCAGCCATATTTAAAGGGTTACTATAGTCAAAAAAACTATTATGACTAATCATCAACAAATTTTGTTTTCTTTAACCCCCAACCCGACACAGGTACACACACCTAATGATCTACTTATCCATTAATGTGGCAGCCATACTTAAAGATTAACTAAAGTTAAAAAAAAAATATTTTGATCAATAATCAAAAAAGTTTTTTTTTAACCCCCACGGGGCACAGGCACACACACCTACTGACATACCCCTCCATTACTGTTGAGGCCATACTTAAAGGGTAACTAAGATTAAAAAAAAACAAATTTTGACCAATCATCAAAAAAGTTTGTTTTTTTATAACCCGGCACAGGTAAACACACCTACTGATCTACTTATCCATTACTGTGGCAGCCATACTTAAAGGGTAACTAAAGTCAAAAAACTAATTTTGATCAATTATCAAATAAGTTTATTTATTTTAACCCCCGACCTGACACAGGTACACACAAATACTGACACAAATACTTTGTTTTTAACCTCCACGGGGCACAGGCACACACACCTACTGACCTACCCCTCCATTACTGTTGCAGCCATACTTAAAGGGTAACTAAGATTAAAAAAAATATTTTGACTAATGATCAACAAAGTTTGTTTATTTTAACCCCCGACCCGACACAGGTACACACAAATACTGATCTACTTATCTATTACTGTGGCAGCCATACTTAAAGGGTAGCTATAACCAAAATAGTTTGGTTTTTTAACCCCCATGTGGCACAGGTACATACACCTACTAACCTACTCCTCCATTACTGTTGCAGCCATACCTAAAGGGTAACTAAGATTAAAAAAAAACATGTTGACCAATCATCAAAAAAGTTTGTTTTTTAACTTCCAACCTGATCCAGGTACACACACCTACTCAACTACTCACTTACCCTTCCATTTTCATGGCAGCCGTATTTAAAGGGTAACTATACATAAAAAAAACTATTTTGACTAATCATCAACAAAAATGTTTTAACCCCCAACCTTACCCAGGTACACACTACTGACCTACCCTTCCATTACTGTGGCAGACATACTTAAAGGGTAATTATAGTCAAAAATCATTAATCAAAAAAGTTTTTTTTAAATTCCAACCTGACACAGTTACATACACCAACTGAGGTACCCATTCATTCATGTAGTAAATTATAGTTAAAAAAAATAAAAAATAAAAAAACATATTTGAACAATCATCAAAAAAGTTAGTCTATTATCCCCCATAGTCCATAGTCCATCACCAAAGGGATACAACTGGCTTTCTGTGACTTGTCCTTATGGTGTTGTCTATTCCCAATCTTCTCAAGGGCCCCCTCTAACACCTGTTTAGGGTAACCGCTACACTGAAATTTATTGACCATGGTCCCTTATTTTATTGTGTTGTGTTTCAAGCTCTCTAACTATGTCATAAACCTGTTAAAATGTTCCACGGAATTGCCTTCCAAACATGGGGTGGATGAAAACTTGGGTAAGATAGAAGCTGATATCTATCCGGTTCCTTGGTAAACAATTCGGTCTTTAAGCTCCCATCCAATACCACTATTACAAATGCTGCACTTATTGTAATGTATAGTATATTTAATTCTGTTGTGTACACTGTCGACCTCCTCATGGAAGCTCAACAAGGATCCAATGTGGCCCCACCATAGGAGGAAGACATCATACATAAATCCACCAAGACAAACAATGTCTGGTGAAAGATGGTATAGATGACATCCTCCTCAAGCCAATCCATAAAGTCATTGCCATACAACGGGGCCACATTGAAGCCTATTGCAGTCCCTCTTAATTGCTTGTAAAATTTACCATCAAAGGCAAAGTGATTTTCACAGAGAATAATCTCAAGGCATTGTATAAAAAATTGGATCTGTACCAGATTATACAAACTTGATTTTCTCAACCTTTGTACTACTGCTTTTAAACCCTCCACGTGTGGGATGGAGGTATAAAGTGAGGACACATCTAAGGTCACTAGTCACACTTCATCCCAATTATTTACCTTCACTTACCTATATTTATGTACAAAATCTCCAGTGTCCCTCAAATAAGCCTGATAATTCTGCAAGTTGTTAGCTTTTCCAGAGATAGTCACAGACAAAATATATTTCTAAACCTTCTCAGTAAGGTTCTTCTTTATTCATGTCTGGTTATTTGTGTTTTTAAACAACGCTGGTGACATAGCTATGTACTGAGTGTAACTGACGATATTGCATTAATAGAGATGGACTAAACTTGAACCCGAGTTCGAATCGGATTTTACGGGCTCGAATTAACTCAGATTTTCAGATTTAAAATTTTTTAACTTTTGATAAATGTTTAGATTTTTTGTTGATATTCGAATTTTCTATTTTCAAAATTTCAAGTATTTTATCGAATTTTGTGGAAACAATCCAGCCATATGTACCAAATTAACCAATGACAGCTATTTTTTAACAGTGCCTTGTGAAGTGTTAACCTTTGGCCGGCTTTCCCTGAGCACGTTTGACCCATCCAACATCAATTCAGTAGAAATTAAAGTGGCCATACACATTAATGATAATTACCCATAACAGTATAGGCAGTGTGTAGGGGCCAAAACTGACTGACCACAATGCTGACGAATGATCGTAGTCGGCATTATGGTCGTTAGTCGATACAATCGGCCTTTGTATGACCATGCAGCCGACTGATTCCCAAAGCATGTATGGGCGATCAGTCTGGTCCATGCGTACTGTCCCAACCGCATGTATGCCGACAGATACCAATGTGATCTGTTGACACAATGCAATAGGGATCACATATGTATGGCCACCTTTGCTGGTAGTGTGCATTCTAGGAAGAAGAAGGACTATTACAGAACCTGAAATATCAGCTCACTAATGTTAATAGCAGGGAATAGCAAGAGGTATAAATTCAACTGATTTTTTCAAAATGGAAGAGAATGTGTAGAATAACTAAATATACATAATATAAACTAAGAATTTTTTAGAAAAGAAAAATATTATTTTATACCCCCTTTTGTTTAGTTATGCCAAAAGGAAGCGTAGTTCTGAATATTTGTACGTGTTCTCCAGACCATTTCCCAGGTCCCAGAGCCTTGTACAGTAAGTTACCATTGCTATTTTGCCTTTATTTTATCCAAACTTTTTCAAACTATTTGTCCCCATTGACTTTAATGGATCCGAACCGTCCGATTTCGAACTTTCACATTTTCTAACTTTTTAGAGCTTCAAAAATTTGAATATGGACCGAAAGTTTGCCCATCTCTAGTTGTTAATAACATTTATAGAATACTGATGACTCTTGTGTTTCATAGATGAATATGCAATAAATACTGTAGGTCTTCAACTTAGAAGGTAAATACTTACTGGTAAATACAAAAAATATGATTTAGCCTTTAGGTCTGTTTATTTTCCATTTTGTTACTTAAACACCTTGGAAGAAAAGAAAAACTATAGGTTTCAGAACTGAATAGAAATCACCATGTCCTTAAACAGATTCTAAGTTGTCATTATTTATTTAAAAAAAAATGGGGGGGAAAGCAGAATCAATGTGTAATAAAGAACCCCCTTAGTCTATGACTAAGAGCATGTGGGGACGCTCGAAACGCGCCAGGCGCACTGATGCTGTTTTTAAAGTTTTGTTTGAAATAAAGTCGATATTTTTAAAGAAAGCCGAGTGACCACGTTTATATGACCGAAGGAGTGCGGACCCATATTCATTTTGTTGTTGCAACTGTATCCGCTAATAGCCAGATGCTGCTACTCAAATGTACTTATTTAGATGATCATCAGCAAGTGTGACCATCTTGTTTTCGGTTCTGGAGCATTGTGTTTTAACACTGTGCCAAGAATGAAAGACATCAGCAATAATCTAAGAAGATTCGTCATAAAGGAATGCCCACAAACCTCAATGAAGTGAAGCAACATTGAATGGAAGAGTGAGTCAAAATTCCTCCACAGCTACTGTAGTGAGAGACTAATACAGTCATTAAGAAAGCTATTGAATCATTTGGTCTATTTAATGTTTCATACACCGCTTCTGCATTTTAACTATATTTTTGTTAAATAAATAATGTGTAAAGGTCAGGGAATGCTTGTTAACCTGTGGGCAAATGCAAACCATTTTCAGGATATTTTTTTTAATTATGCCTGGGTTTGCCTTAGTTTACCTGCACGAGTCCAACTCCTATTACCCATCTGGCCCCTCCCCTTCTAAGAGACTAGGATTGTTTCTGGACTAACCAATGGGAAGATGCAGCGCAGGATCATTCCCAGACTCTTATAAGGGGTAGGGCAAGATCAGCAGTACAAGGCAGATTTAAAGGGGAATGTAAGACAAACCAAGGTGTGAGGACCTAGACGTACAGGCGCTCCCCCTGGGTATTATTAAGAGATGGAGGGTTGTGTGAAAGGGGAATAAATAAATTACAGTTCTCCTTTCAATTTATTAAACACAGGCATGTGTATGCCTATTAGTAAGGATGTGACATCATCCAAAACGTATATATATGTGCTTTTATGAGTGCTTTTATGAGTAGCGTCTATAATAAAGTTTGAATCCTTTTAACCTGATTGGAGTTCCCGTTCCTTACCTTGAGCGTGCAGTGCAGAACTACATTCAGTGTTTGGTTTACCGGTTACGGACTTAGCAAAGGGTCCGGGGCAGACAGCACCTGGTCCACACATCTGGAATGGTGAGTTTGTTCTGTTAACAACTCTGATATTATTGTCAGTCAACATTCTCGTGTAGCACCATATTGGAAATGTAAGCACACAGAACAAAGAGGTCCCAAGTATGTACACCTGGTCCCATGTAGCATGCAAGGGAGTTTAAGTGTACATGTATGTATGCATGTATAGTTTATTTATAAAGTGCCACTTGGGGATGCAAAATACAATAAAGTCATACAAAGGGAACAAATACACAGATAGTTCAGTTCATAAATGATATAAAATAGTGCAAGAGCTTTGCCACAAGAGGTAAGGAGGTCCATGCCCCGTAGAGCTTACAATCTAGTTAGGTGGGTAACATACAGATACAATGAAAGTAAGTGTATCTGTAAGTGCTGAAGTGAGACGAATGTAGTGCAAATAAAACAATCATATACTGTGCTGGTTACCAGATAGGTAGGATGTAAGGATAGATTTAAACTTGCTAATTGAGGTTTCTTGACATAGAGAGAGGGGATTAGAATTCCAGAGGATGGAGCCACATGAGAAAAAGGTTTAAGGCGAGAGGAAGCAGTATGCAAGGCGGGTCTGTACAGGAGCTGGTTCTGTGATCGAAGGGTACGGGCAGGAACATATGGGGAGACTAGAGAGGAAATATAAGGAGGAGCAGCAGAGTGAAGGGATTTAAATATTAGGAAAAGGATTTTGTACGAAATGCGCTGTTTAACGGGGAGCCAGGTTGTTGTCCTGTACAGAGGAGATTTGGGATCCAGTGTATTAGAGTGCAAAACAATACGCGTGGCAGAGTTAAGTATACACTGAAGGGGAGAGAGGTTGGAAGCAGGAAGACTAGAAAGTAGTAGGTTGCAATAGTCCAGGCACGATAGGATGAGAGCATGTATAAGCATAGCGGTGGTTGGGAGAGAAAGGAACCTGCAGACTTTGGCTATTTTGTGAAGGAAAAAGTGCCAGGATTTTGCAACATAGTTAATGTAGTTAGAAAATGAGAGAGAGGAGTCCATAATTACCCCTGGGCAACGTGCAACTGGAAAGGAAAAACAGGGGTATTGTCAACAGAAATAAAGAAAGATGGGATAGGACCAGGTTTCGGGGGGGGGGGGGAAATAAGTAGTTCGGTTTTAGAAAGATTAATTTTGAAGCAGCAAGTAGATTTGTGTATCATCAGCATTTATGTATCATCTGCATATAATTGATACCTGAACCTAAAAGAGCTAATGACATCTCCCAAGGAAATAATGTAGAGGGAGAACAATTAGGGTCCAAGAACAGGCCCCTGCAGCACCCCCTCACCAACCTGAGAAGATTTGTATAAGCATAAGATACAGTTCTTAAAGATAAAGTTCGGTTAGAAAGATAGGATAGAAACCAGTATGCCACTTTATACAGAATGCCCAAGGAGTGAATTATCTGCATTAAGATCACTAACAACCTTACACAGAGCCATCTTAGTGGAATATGCTGGGCAGAATCCAGATTGTAAAGGATCTAAAAGGTTATGAGCAAGGTTGTTAGTGATACGGGAGAAGACTTATCATTCTAGCAGTTTAGAGGCTATTGGTAAGAGAGATACCAGGTGGTAGTTAACTAAACAAGAGTCTAGCAAGGACTTTATTAGTATGGGTTTAACATGGGCATGTTTAAAGATGGAAGGGAAAATTCCAGATGTAAGGGAGGCATTGAATATGTGGGTGAGTATGGGGGTAAGCAAATGATTATAGTGCTTCAGTAATACCCTCTGTATTACTGAAGCACTATAATCATTTGGATCAGGACAGAAACAGACAAGAGACTTCTTAATGGGTCACAGGAGTAAAAGATCCAAGAATAGCAGAGGGAGGCGAGGGCAACATATTCTGAGAGTCATCCCTAGGACTAGAGAGCTACATGCAGATAAACGTCACTTTATATTGGAAGTAATATGCAAAGTCCTGAGAAGAGTGCAGATAAAGGAGTCAGCATGCATCGGGTTCAGAAGGAATTTGTAGATGGAGAGGTGGGTTAGATTTGTTGTTATTTATATGTTTCTGGTAATAGTTTTGTTTAGTTAGCAGGAGCCCAGAGCCTTAGAGGTCCCTTGACTGTGGGAATGCAAAGGGGCAAAATATCCAACAACTCCTAGCTCCTAGGAAATTGATTGAAGAACAGGAAGTAAGACATAGCTCCTTAACCTCCCGTTCGTCAATCAATGAATTAAAGGAATAGTTCACTCTCAAAGTGGTTAAGGAGCTATGTCTTACCTCCCGTGCACGCTATAGCTGTACAAGAGAGGGAAGCGGTCGGAGATTTCAGTGTGGCCACGGTGGATTGCCCAAAAGATAGGATTTTCTTATCTTCGTTCCCGAACCCTGCACAATTGATTGAGAAACAGGAGGTAAAGAATAGCTATTTCTTTAATTGGCAAGATTCAGTATGGACTACAAAGGCTGCAACTTACCATTTCTATGATGTTTTCCCTTCTATACACTCATCTATTTTCCCTTATGACACAATTTGCATTAATTGAACTTACATTCTGTTTTAACTTTATTAAACCAAGCATACCTATATACATTTCCATAAGCACACACGTAGTTCTGTTTTTCAGTCTGACTGCATACACTTTAATGTTTTGTAACTACATTGCTACTTCAAGTGCTGATGTTATCGTGTAGTGGATGCTTATGGAGTGGGTGTGTGGTCGGTGAGCGAGTTTTTTCATGTTCCATATTGCTTTTGCAAAAGACCACTATACTTACTATACCTAGAAAGTGAAAATGTATTTCTCTTTTTGACACAAAAAGTCTGAGCTCTTCTTTCATTTATGTCCATTTTCTAGAATAGAATAACCAAATGACACATGTTTACTGCATGGTGTTGCTTGTAAACCCGTGTTCCTGCTTCATTAAGCATTTTCAAATAAATAAAATAAATAAATTGTGTCTATTGTCCAAATGTTATATATTGTACAATATTCCATTATTTACTATTTAAACGAGTACTATAGTCTTACATGAAAGAAACCTAAATTGTCATGTACAAAATCTGTCATTCATCAATATTGCTTCAGTCATGCTGCTTCTTTTGCCATATACAATTGTGTGACACATACTAATACTTGAGCTGTATAATTATCTCACTTCACTTCCTAATAGTAGTTTTAGCATCCAATTTGGTTAAACTGTCAACACACTTGACAGTCATTTTGGTTCACCAAACAGCATACTATAGTCTGGTCATCCACACCTGCAACCAATAACTGGATGTCTGGACTGTTCTGCACTATATTTTATACTTTAACTCCCTATTCACCTAAATGCAAAATGTCTATGAACTGGTCCACAGAAAAATGACCAAACCGAAACAGAAGTTTAGAAAGACACTTCTCATTGCCTTGCTCTGTCATAATCCAGTGGCCCGGGAATTAGATGTTTTATATTAAAGAGAATAAATAGTGAGTTAAATTCTTTAATCACCAATGACGATTTTCCTGTATTACTTAAGCTAAATTTGCCTGAGCAGCTTTTTATTAATACTAACACTTTATCAGGGCATTTTCACTTTGCTCCTCCTAGGATGCTGTCTGCTAAAGCTCACCTATTGTATCTTCATGGCTAAATGTGTCAGGCCAAAATTGCACTGAACAAGGTAGTATTTTCCTTAAAGCTAAATTCTTGATATTATCTTCCATTTCGAGAGAATTCATTGTTAATTCAGTTTACATGCACACTTGTGATACAGAAGAGGGTGTTGCCATTGAAACCAAAACCACAACCTGATAATTAATTACTACATTATAGAAAGACATGTTAGTAAAACAAAGACATGTTAGTAAAACTGTAGATCAATGTAGTTTTAGCATCCTGCCAAATTAGGTCACAGTCTCACTACATACTGTGATCACACCTCATACTGTGACTGTTTGTGATCTAGTTAAGCTAGCTATCTTTTACCCCCAAAAAAACACTCACATACAAGACAATGTACATAGAGTATAGTATAGTATAGTATAGTATAGTATAGTATAGTATAGTATTTGAGGTTGAATAAAGACATACGTCCATCCAGTCCTACCCATCTAGCAATATCCTCATTTCCTGCCTAACTGTTGATCCAGAGGAAGGCAAAAAAACCCACCAAATTTATGAAGGGGGAAAAAATTCCTTCCTGACTCCAAGTGGCAATCGGAAATTTCCCTGGATCAACTCTACTTTACTGTATCAATACCAGTAACTTGCAACATTCTTTGTTTGCAGAAACTCATCCAGCTTTTTTTTTAAACTGACCAATGAACCTGCCATTACAACGTCCACTGGAAGACAGTTCCATAGCTTTACCTGAACCTGAACTTCAAGCCTAAACCTTTTTTCTTCAAGTCTTAAGGGATGTCCACATGTCTGACATGCTCTATTGGGGAACAATGCTCTCTTCATATTCAAGCTCCCCCAATCCCTTTATTAATTTAGTTGCCCTTCTCTTAACCCTTTCCATTTCAAAGATATCCTTTTTGTACACAGGATTCCAAAATTGCACTGCATATTCCAAATTAGGCCTTACCAATGCTTTGTAAAGAGGCAGAATAACATTTTCCTCCCTTGAATCCAAACCTCTCTTTATACAAGACAATACCATGCTGGCTCTGGCTGTTGCCACCTAGCACTGCTTGCCACATAGCAGTCCAATGTGACATTCTATCTAGATTCCCCTGCAACGATTGCACATCCTCTAAAGTTTTTAATGGTCGACAAAGTTTTGTGTCATCAGCAAACACAGAAACCTTGCTGACAATACCCACTTCCAAATCATTAAAGGGCATATCCACCCTTTAAAACAACTTTTAGTATGTTATAGGTACTGCTTCTCCAGCCCCAAACGCTATATTCTTATTGCCAGAAACTCCCCCAGTCTTTACTTACCTTCCCTCTTTCCTCCGCTGCACTGCCTGGCCTTCTGCTTGCATGGAACTGCAAGCAAGGGGCTGGACTGGCAGGTGTGTCTGTGATTGGTTGAGAGACAACCAATCTGGGACGCGGCTGCCAGCAGTTCAGAATGGAGAGAAGGAGAAGGAGCGAAGTAAGGTAAGTAACTATTGGGGGAGTTTCTGGCAATAAGATTATAGCGGTTGGGGCTGGGGAAGCAATACCTATAACATACTAAAAGGGTTTTATGTTAGGGGGAGGGAGACCAAAACGGGAGGGAGAGGAAGGGGGGGAGGGGGGAGGGGGGAGGGGGGACTTCTCTCCCGGAAGAGAGACAGGAGGCAGAGTCCTATATGAACTCTGCTAGGCTCCTGGTGGACACTTTATTGGACTTTGGGGGGGGGGGGGATTACGGGAGAACCACTGGGATGTAAATTAAGGATTTCATTACACTACACAGTGAGGCCAGTAGTGGGGCAAATTATAGTTTTGGGGGTGGACATGCCTTTTAATAAATAGATTAAATAGAAGCGTCCCCAACACAGAACCCTGTGGCACCCCACTTAGCACTTTAGTACATAATGATGAAGCCCCATTAACAACTACTCTCTGTATCCTATTCATTAACCAATTTTCCATCCATGTACAAACGTGCCTCCCTAGACCAACAGACCTTAGCTTATATATTATTCGCCTATCATATGACTGTATCAAAAGCCTTTGCAAAATCCAAGTATACTACATCTACTGCTATGCCAGAGTCTAAATTTCTGCTTACTTCCTCATAAAAGTCAAGCAAGTTAGTTTGACAAGATCTATTCCTCCTAAATCCATGCTGGTTACTATTTTTAATGTCAGTCCTTGAATCATACTCTAGAATATGTTCCCTTATTAAACTTTCCAGTATCTTCCCCACCACTGAAGTTAAACTTACAGGCCTGTAATTACCCGGCTGTGAATGACTACCCTTTTTTGAATATTGGAATAACATCAGCCTTTTTCCAATCCAGAGGCACACATCCGGACATCCAGGGAATCTGCAAAAATAAGAAACAATGGCCTAGATAAAACTGAACTTAGCTCCCTAAGTACCCGAGGATGTATTTTATACGGTCCAGGAAATTTATTAATATTAACCTTATTTAGTTCTTTTTGTACCATATCCTCGGTTAACCAAAGTGCACTTTATTGCTACTATACTCTATGATACCTGTACTTGGATTTTCTATAGTGTATACAGAGGGGAAAAAAAATATTCAAGACATTTCCTTAACGCCATCCTCTGTAACTAACTTATCCCCATTAAGTTTAAAAAAAAATTAGGCTTAGTGATGCTTTATTCAGCTATCCTAACCTCATTATTAATTTTAGCTAGTTTGATTGCTTTCTTACACTATTTGTTACAGTTTTTATAAGCCCTAAAGGCCCTTTCTGTTCCCTCTGACTTAAAGGTTTTAAATGCTTTTTTCTTCCTTCCCATTAGCCTCTTTATATCAGAATTCAGTCCCATGGGCGCGGATTTATTTTTTTTACATTTATTTTCCAAGGGTATAAATTTAGATGTGAAATGGCTTAAAATCCCCTTGAACACAGTCCACTTCTGTTCAGTACCTTTATCTGATAATACCTTATCCCAGTTGACATTCTGAAGAGCTACTTTTAACCTGGGAAAATTTGTTGTCCCGAAATTAAAAGTCTTTGTTAACCCAGCACACTTTTCCTTTCGATAACATACTCCAAACTACACTATTTCATGGTCACAATTCCCTAAGCTTCCAGTTACCTTTATATCTATAATGCGCTCCGCGATGTTAGATATTACGAGACCCAACAGAGCTCCTTTTCTAGTAGGAACTTCAACCACCTCTGAGAGAAAATTATCCTGCAGCAAATTCAGGAACTCATCGCCTTTTTCTGTGTTGGCAGTTCCACTACACCAATGAATGTCAGGGTAATTAAAGTCCCCCATAATGAGCACACTCCCCAAACTTGCAGCCCTTGCTAACTGCATATGAAGATGACTCACTTCCTCCCTGCTAGCATTTGGCAGCTTATAGCAGACACCAACAATGACATTACCCCCTTTCCTGTTGCCTAATTCCACCTATATTGCCTCCGCTTTAACATCCATATCACCAGTTATCTCTTCTTTTAAATATGGTTTTAATTCTTTTTTAACATAAACACATACTCCTCCCCCTTTCCTTTTTCTCTGTCCTGCCTAAACAAGGCGTATCCTTCTAAATTTACAGCCCAGTCGTGAAAGCTGTTCAACCACGTTTCTGCTATACCTATTACATACTTTTTATTCAACGCCATAATCTCCAATTCACTCATTTTGTCAGCCAGGCTTCTCGCATTTGCAAACATACATTTTAGATTATGATCCTGTAATTTATTCATACACTTTAATACACATGCCTCCCTATCCCATATGCTAACCCCACCCCCCTTTCCACCCACCACTGGCCTATTTACTCCCTTATTTCCACCTGGGCTATCTATCCTTGTGAGACTGCTAATACCCCCCCAACCTAGTTTAAAATCTCCAACCCTCTAGCCATCTTCTCCCCTAAACAGCTGCACCACCATCAGTGAGGTGCAACTCATCCCTACTATAGAGCCTGTAGCCGACAGCAAAGTCTGCCCAGTTCTCTATAAACCCAAACCCTTCTTCCTTACACTACCCTCTTAGCCATACATTAATGCTCCTAAGCTCCCATTGTCTCCCTAACGTAGCACGTGGCTGCGGTAGTATTTCTGAAAACCCTACCCTGGAGGTCCTTGCTTTTAACTTGGCCCCTAACTCTTGGAAATCATGTTTAAGGACCTCACCTCCTCCTCTAACTTTGTTATTGTCACCAATGTGAACCAAGACCGCCGGGTCACACCTGGCCCCACCTAATAATCTGTCTACACGATCCACCACATGCCAAACCCTTGCACCAGGCAGGCAACACACAGTTCGGCATGTAGGGTCTTGGTGGCAGATTACCCTATCTACCTTCCTTATAATGGAGTCCCCTACCACTACCACTTGCCTAACATTCCTGATCCTAAGTTCATCCTCCCTTTTATTAGAGAGGGCAGTCCCCTGGGTGCTCAAGGGACCAAGTAATCAGGTAATTTGCAGCTATTTCTAAGTCAGATATGAGGGTTTAAGATGGGTTTTGTGCAGCATATAACAAGCCTATAGTTCTTGCCAATCTATGCAACCCAAGCAATATAAGATTTAACATGTGATTGAGATAACAATTGTTATATTTTTATTGTTAAAAAAAAAAGCCTGCAGTCTTTCCTTCAAAATAAGCCCTGAATCACATCTCTGGCTTTAGCCTGTATGAAATTATATCCCAGATAATGTTCAAAATTGTGACTTCCAGTAATTTAAGTGACATCACCTGACCCTCTACTACCCCCCTATCCTGGGAGCTGAGCATGCTGCCTTACAGTGAATAGCCGCCCTTAAAACAAAAAACTGGTTACTTGTCAGTTACCTGCCTGCTACCCCAACTGCTTTCCCCCCCATTTTATTACATGAATTTGTAACCAGATGTTTAATGCTCTGGTTCCTGAAAAAAAAACCCTGCAGTCGATGGGTCTGCTTCCCTGGTAGTTATATCTCTGTTTTTTTATAAGCTTAAGCATATGCAGAGTAGAGATGGACCCTAATCCAAACCTTGTTCCAAAGAAGATCTCCCTAATCCACCGGAACTTACACTTTGTGGAATTTTGACTTTTTCACAATTTTCCAAACCGTGGAAATATTTTTGAAAATTCTAAATTTATATAATTTTCGAAATTTTTGAAGATACTATGTGGAATGCCAAATCAGGAAGTGCATGAAGTTTCCGGGAACTGGATGGGTTTTTTTTAGGCAGAGGTTTTAGATTTTTTAACTCCCATTGACCACTTGCAGATTTTCAATTTTTGGGGGAAAATCCTCCTGCAAGCAGGAACAGATTTCAGTGAGTTCGGCCATCTTTCATGGAGAGGAGGCAGCAGGTGAAAAAGCAGTCAAGCATTCATTGTGATATGTGCCATAACAGCTTTGATTGACTGTATGGAGGGAGGGGCCAGCATTTTATCCTAAAATATCTGGTTAGTATTGCAGCTAATAAAGTACAAAATATATCGGTTGGGGGTGGGTAACTGACCTTTGACCTTTAAGACTTAATTTTAGTAAATACAGGAAGTACCTGCACATACTTTTTTAAAAAAGCCAGTTATAAGGGGGGCTTATTAATGTAGGCAAAGTTTAGTCACATGGCTACAAGCTGGAGAAAGCAGGAAGTGTTCAGGAAGTTATATTGCTAAACCTTTCCAGGGTTTATTTTAAAGTTACAACGGAAGGGTTTTATTAAACCCTAACTTGTCCCTAGACCACAATTTTAATGAATTAGGTGGTGCATAGTATGTTTAGAATACTTTTAGCAAGAAATAAAGTTTGTTGATTCTAAACGGAATTTAATTCTTCGTGTTTGTGCAATTTACGTATTTACCTTAAGGTTTTTTCTTCTTCCGGATCAACGTTAAGAATTTTTATGTTAGATAAAAGGTTGAACCACATTAACATGTATATTTATTTAACCTTGATTGTTATATTACTATGCCTACTGTATTTTATTGTTTCCCCATGTTGGTAATTGAATTAAAGATGATGGAGTATAAACTGTAACATGTGTAACTTCCATGAACACCTATTTATCCCCGTTTTTACTTTGGTGGGTCTCAACAGTTCACAAATTAATTCTACCATATAAAATGTTATATAGAGTATCTAAATTATTAAAACAAGACAATATAGTTATCTCTAGATGGTAACACAGATAATTTATATAATTAAAAGAACATTTTAACACTGAAATGGTGACTGTGAATCACTGTTTTGCTGGTATTTATGTAGTTTATTGCTTTAGCCAAATGCCTTATGGTTTACTCAGTCTATGTCAGCATATTATGTTAGTCTAACATTCACGTCCTTGCTTGCCCTGCATTACTCAGCCATTGTTCTAAGGGACGTAGCCTTGACCTATCTTGTATTTTTAATTGTGTGTTTCCTTTGTATTATTGTGTGTTTGACAGAAAGAGTTTGCAACCTGTTTCCTGTTGGAAGAGGGATGCATAAAGTTGGATTGCTCTCCCCTGGCTCCTGGTTTCCTCTTCTTCCTGTTGACATTGGTTGAAAAGCTGGTTGCTTCTTTTCATTCCACCAAGACCAGACAAAACAGAAATATTAACCAGAAATGTACAGTACTTGAATGGTTCATTAAAATGTTTCCTGCATTTATTTAAAAAAAAAATGCATAAAACAATATTAGGAATGCATGGTAATATATTTGAAAAATACTATTAATCATATCTCTTGTATCCAGTTAGATCAACTGGACTTAAAATTTTAGTTCTTGAAGACGTTTCTCTAGTCATCCACCTCTATTCGGGCTTGGTTTCTTTATTTTCACATAAATGGCTTCCTTGACACCTCTCTTGAACCAGTCATGTTCTTTGCCAAGATGTTGACATTACAATCTTCAAAAGTATGTCCTTTTTCCTTAAGATGCAGGTACACGGCTGATTACTGACTCGAGAAATTGGCTCTCCTGTGCTCGGTCATACGTTGGTGCATTTACTGTTTGGTCTCCCCCACATACAAATCAGAGCAGTCTTCACTGCGCTGCATATATTATGTCGTTTTTCTTGTGTTTTGGTATTGGGTCTTTTGGATGTACCAATTGCTGCCTCAGTGTGTTGTTTGGTTTAAAGCAGACCAGGATACTGTGTTTTTTGAAAATTCTTCTTAATTTCTCGGAGACCCCTGCTACATATGGGATGACCATATTCTTTCTCCTGTCTTGCTTTCCCCCTTTACTGTTGGTATTCATATTCTTTTCTTTCCACTCCGGATATCCAAAAGTTTTAAGGGCTCCTCTCAGATATTTGATTTCTTTTGCCTTCGCTTCTGTGCTACTGGGAATGTTCTCTGCTCTGTGTTGCAGGGTTCTGATGACACCCAACTTGTGATCTAAAGGGTGGTGGGAGTCAAATCAAATATCAAATACTGGTCTGTATGGGTTAAAGTGAAACAAAAAAGTAGCGCACACCAGTCTTGAATAGTGTGCACTACTTTTTTGTTTCACTTTGATCTATCAGTCACTGGCTGTTACTTGGTAGTAGCACCCAGCATATATGCACCTTTTTAAGCACCTAGTGGTGCGGGAGGTACATTTGCATCTATACAGGTCTGTATGGGTTGGTTTTCTGTAAACCTCTATTTCCAGTTTACCATTCTCCCTGGCTTCTACCAAGCAGTCTAAGAAGGCCATGGTGTTGTTTTGTACCTCTTCCCTTGTGAATTTGATGTTCTCGTCTACGACATTGATGTGTTCTTTGAAGGCTTGTACTTCCTTCTGGTGGATTTTAACCCAGGTGTCATCCACATATCTGAACCAGCGGCTAATTCCTCTGGTCAGGACTCAGTCGTGTACCTGCATTTTAAAGAAAAAGGACATACCTTTGAAGATTGTAATGTCAACATCTTGGAACACGACTAGTTCAAGAGAAGTGTCAAGGAGGCCATTTATGTGAAAATGAAGAAACCAAGCCTGAATAGAGGTGGTAGGGGGGGTTTCAACACCAACTGTCTGCCATGTACAATGCTGTTTTGACACCTTACCCTGGACAGTTTTGATAACACACCTTAGCCTCAATGCATTCACACCTTGCATTCAGAAGTTCCCTAACACCTGGCTGTCATATGTTAATTGGGACTTTTAAGGGTACTTATAATGCCAACAGATTCTTGTATAAGTTATTCTGAATTGAGAAAGCCAGTCAGATTACTAGCAAAATGTCTTCAAGAACTAAAATTTTAAGTCCATTGTATATAACTGAATAAAACAGATATACTATGACCTGGATGAATGAGAACCTTCACAAGTATAATATTAATCCTACACCACAACTGTACTTGGATCCTATATTAATAATCTTTCCTCATTCTTATAGGAGTGCACTGTAAACTAAGAGGTCAGAAACTGAATTAAAATCAAATCACTTGTTTTTCAACTTATCAGTAATTCCTAACTTAATATATAACTGAATACAATAATATATTTTACAATGAAATATTTTACTACAAAAAGCCTTCCCCCTTTTACATATTTACTACCTTTACTGTAGTATCTGATTGGAAAATTTCTCTCTTCCCGGATGAATCCCACTAAGCAAGCTTGAGATCAACAATCTAGAGGAGGGGGCAGTAACTGCAGTGCTTTCTGTTGTGTAAACTTTTAATGTGCATGTTTAAGTAGGGATTACATAGCAAGATACATCAATTAGGCATTACATAGCAAAATACATTGATTAGGGATTACATTTTTCACATTTTAGGTCTGAACTAATTAAAGTGATAGATCTCCTTCCAGAACTGGCAGTAAATCAATAACATTGGCCAGGGAAATGTATAATTCTACTAGGTCATTCCTGTCTTAATTTATTGGAAACACTAGCTTCCTTCACAGCTAGGCCAGAGATCAGGCCATTAGGAAGCCATTTTCCAACACATATACTACTTCCTGTTATTGTGTACATCCTAGTTTCTAATATAGTGCAGCTGGTAAAAAAAAAAGATAGTAACATAAGCCCAGGCCTTAAGGTCGTAACTTATTGCTGTCATCTGAGCCAGATTTGCAAAACTCAATGAGAAGGTATTTTTCATCTAATGACTTTCACTGTTTCCTTTTTTTTAACCAGCTGGGGTTGCTTTCCAAACAATAGTCAATTATCAGATCACAAATACAGTACTGCATGCAGTTTTACTTAAGGCTGGGTACACACAAAGGAACTATTTGTCCCGACCGAGCTCTCGGCCAGGACAAATGTCCGTTGGATGCGGGCAAATTCGACCGCGGTTGAAAGTGCGAACGATCGTTCGTGCGGTCCCATAAGGAACCGCACGATCGATCAGAATTTACCAACACATACGATCGCCCGTTCGTCCGATCCGGATTAACGAACGATCAAAGTCGGTCACGGCCTTCCTCAGCATTCAGTCTCTTTGTGATACAAAGTGATTATTGGAGGTAATATTGTCAGCCTGTCTGTGTACTGATTCTGAAGTTGGGTTAACTACATGGATTGAATTGGGTTGGGTGGGAGGAAGGGGTAGATATTACTGTATACTCACTGGAATAAAAAAAATAATTTTGCTGAGCAAAGTAAAAAAAATCTACTGGAACGTGTGGTTGGGTGGGAGGTATTGGAAACTAATTTATTGTATTGCCTCACATAAGTAAAGGAACTGTTACCTTGGCTTCCTGTAGCCATTGTGTGAGGGTGTGCTATGTGTATGTTGGTGTTCACTGTGTGAGTGAGAGAGTGCGTGTATGCTAGTCAGAGTGTGTTTGTGAGAGAGAGAGCGTGTGAGTGTATGCTGATCAGTGTGTGTGTGAGAGAGTGTGTGTGACTGAGTGTATGTTGGTCAGTGTGTATATGAGAAAGAGAGAGCTGTGTATGTTGGTCAGAGTGTGTGTGAGATTGTGTGTGTGTCAGTGTATGCTGGTCAGTGTGTATGTGAGAGAGTGTGTATACTGATCAGTGTGTGTGTGTGTGAGAGAGAGTGTGTGTATGCCGGTCAGTGTGTTCGTGAAAGAGTGTGTATGCTTGTCAGTGTGTATGTGAAAGATTTGTATACTTGCCAGTGTGTGTGTGTGTATGTGCCTGTGTGTGTGAGAGAGAGAGAGTGTGAGTGAGTGTATGCCGGCCAGTGTGTGAGATTGTGTATGCTGGTAAATGTGTGTTTTTCTTTAAACCAGGCGAGATCTAAGAAAAGTGGGTGGGACCAAAATTTGTAGGCTGGGGGGGCCATAGCACAATGCACCAACATTTTGCTATGGGGACTTTTGACTTCAGGCTACGCCCCTGGTCAAGATCCAAGATCCAATTAGATTTAAGATTGTATCTAGACCAAACAGATTTTGGAGGTGTGTTTGAGAGATACTATAAAAAGTGAGAGATCTGAGTTACGGATAAGTATAAGCTCAGCCGTTATACTGGCATGTCTTGTGGGACAGGCTGGGTCCTTTTTAGGATCTCAGCTTTCCCAATCAAGCTCTTTCTGGTGGCTGATGAGGGTCAAAGGAGAGAGTCGTATTGGTGAGCCTTCTGTCAAAGGGAGGCTCTGTGGATCCCCTCTTGGTGATTCCAGTTGCAGCTGGAAAACTGCCTTGACTGCCACACAGAGCACTTGTGTGTTCACAGTGGTGTTGGAGCACAAAAGCACTGAACCTAGGCTTTCAATAAATAAATTTAAAACATTGATGCGTAGATTTAAGCTGTATAAGCAATTTGCTAGTCTAGGGTTTCTGTCTGGGAAAGCTCAATGCGCAGTCTCCAGCTATGGTGGTGTGGTGTTATACAGATGGCCAGTAGATGTCACTGTGCACATAGTCACACTGTGTATACACAGTACTTTCTATACTGTATAGAACTAGAGTCTATGGTACAGTTGTATAAGGCCTGCATGAACCTACTAATAAAGGTACTGTTATAATCTGCCTATTCTCGGCTTCAATACACAACAAATTGGCGACGAGGATGTCTTTTCTACCTCTGCAGCAGCCTGTAGCTTTCCTCCCAAACCCTGGTGAGCCTACTATACCTTTTACTGCTTGGATCCGTATGTTTGAAAATTACATTATTGCCAGTAACCTAGAGGAGATTTCAGCTGCTACAAAGCGGGCTTTACTTATTCATTGCCTGGGAGCAGAGGGTCAGCGCTTATTCCATACATTACCATTACCTGATGAGACTTATGACACTGCTTTTACAGCTATAAAGAACTTTTTTGTGCCCAGAGTGAATGTGGTTGCTGAAAGATATAAATTCCGCCAACGTGGACAACTCTATGGCGAATCCACAGCACAATTTGTAGCAGCTTTGAGAGAGCTGGGTGTTACCTGTGAGTTTGGAAATCTTACAGATGAAATGCTAAGAGACCAAATAGAAGAAAAAACTAATTTACCACGCATTAGAGAGAGACTGCTCCTAGAACAGGACTTAACCCTTGCAAAGGCTATTACCATTGCTAGCCAAATTGAAACTGCAGTGGAAGAATCCAAAACTCTCAGTCAAGGGACTGCTGGGAATGTACAGACTGTGAGCCCAGTTATGTGGCCTAATAATGCACAATCACAGAGACAATACAGTGCTAAGGAAAGGGATTCACTGCAAAATAGAAAATACTGCTTTCGCTGTGGTTTAACACAACACACTGCAAATTATGCTACATGTCCAGCAAAAGCTGTACAGTGCCGCAAATGCAAAAAGGTAGGTCATTTTGCTAAGATCTGCCATAGTTCTGCTAAAGATGTTCATGAAGTCACTACTACAAATGTTACAGTATTGAGTGTGGATAAAGCTGGTACAATTATTCCAGACAAGTTTCTATGCACTGTCAATGCCTATACTGCTTCTGCTGACAAGGGATACTCCATAGGTCTGATGCTGGATACAGGTTCCGCTGTTTCTATATTACCAAAGGATATTTACTTGAAATACTTTGCAAAAAATACGTTTGTTGAACCTGCCCTGAGACTGGTCAGTTACTTAAAGGATCCAATCCCTGTGCTTGGTTGTTTGCCATTGACTTTGCAGTTTGAATCAAATATTGCAAAATGTGACTTTTACATTGTGAAGCAGGGTACTGCTATACTTGGAAGGGATCTCTTTTCAGCATTAAACCTACAATTAGTTAATGGTCTCATTACCACAGCACCAGTGCCTTCCACACAGCCTGTGTCTAAAATTTTACTACAAAGCAACACTCCACTGGGCTGTGCAAAGAACTTTGTGCATAAAATTAAGTTGAGACCAGAGGTAAAACCAGTACGCCAGAAATTAAGGCGATTGCCCTACTCTGTAAGGGAGTCTGTCTCACAGGAACTAAAGAAACTGGTAGAGCAAGAGGTGATTGAAAAAGCAGAATCCTCTGAATGGGTTTCACCAATCATTGTAACAATGAAGAAAACTGGAGGTATCCGATTGTGTGTTGATCTTCGTGAACCTAATAAAGCAGTTGTCACACATAGAGGAAATATTTTCAGAACTTCGAGGAGCAAAATTCTTTTCTACCCTGGATCTCCAGAGTGCTTATCATCAAGTATTACTGCATGAGGAAAGCAGAGACCTCACTGCATTTATCACCCATGATGGGTTATTTCGGTTCAAGCGTGTATCTTATGGACTGGCTTCAGCACCGAGTTGTTTCCAAAGACTGATGTCTTCCATACTGCATGACATATGTGGTGTACAATGCTACTTGGATGATATAATTGTCTATGCTCCAACTATGGAAGTATCTAGACAAGGTTCTGAAACGTATTGATTTAGCAGGACTGAAACTGAACCTTTCCAAATGTCACTTCAGACAAACTCAGCTGTCATTTCTGGGTCATATAATTTCACAGGAGGGATTACTGCCTGACCCTGATGATGTCATCGCAGTTACACAAGCTCCTACCCCATCTGATTTTCAGACCTTACGTGCTTTCTTAGGTCTTACTTCATGGTACTCTAAGTTTATTCCCACTATGCTTCAGTAGTGGAGCCACTTAGAGCACTACTACGGGGAACTACAAGCCTGTTTTGGTCAGAGACTGCTCAACATAGCTTTGACATAGTGAAACAGTTAAAGGGTATGTCCACCCAAAAAATAAACTTTTTATATGTTTCTTATTTAGTTGCACCAACCTGAAACGCCATGTTAATTTTTTAAAAAAAACCTTACTTTCCCCGATATTTCATGCGATACACAGCAGGCCGCTCCATGCCGGCACTTCCGCTCCAACACTTCTCTCGTGCGGCGTTCGCTGACCCCGCGCTGGTTGCGGTAAAAAAAAAACTCGTTCCTCCTCTCGCGCGTATTCTCCAACGCGAGAGCCAATAGGGAAACGGCAATCTCGGAGCAGCTGTGTAAACAGAGCAGAGAGCCGTGGTTTTTACATTACCTATTGTAAATTATATTCAAGTTTAGAAATAGCAATCCAGCAATCACACAGCAGTCACAGACCGATCAGTGCAGAGCAGAGCCGAAACAATCACATATAAGAGCAGCTGCTGAAGCGTGTGACTTCAGTCTCTCCTGTACACAATCCTGTAAGGCTGCCGATTGGTTTATTACAAAAAGAGGGCGGGATCAAGGGGTCAGTACTGTGAAAGATGTGTCTTCCTCTGTGCTCACTGAAAGATGGTAATGGACATGCGCGAGAACATGAAAAGAACAGAGGCGAGGTGACGTAACCTGCCTCAGGGAATCTCTGTTCTGCTCCATGCTGCAGGATTTTTCCAGCAAGAATGGTGAGTAACTTTTGAACCACTGGACCGATTTTAAAGCTGTAAAGCTTGTTTGTAAGCATTTATTTGGGCCAAATACATATAAAAAGTTAGTTTTGGGGGTGGACATTCCCTTTAATTGTAAACAGTCCGGCAATAGCTTTATTTGATCCTACCCTACCCACTATGGTTACTACAGACGCTTCAGACTATGGCGTTGGTGCAGTTCTCACACAGATCCAGGATGATCATTCAGAGAAAACTGTTGCATTTGCATTCAGAACACTTACAGAGACAGAACGTAAGTACTCAACAGTTGAAAAAGAAGCACTAGCCTGTGTTTGGGCAACAGAAAAATGGAGAACCTACCTCTGGGGTAGAGAATTTACCTTATGTACTGATCACAGCCCTTTAACTACACTGCTTACTACAAAGGGACTAGGAAGAGCTGGAATGCGTATAGCTAGATGGTCAGCAAGGCTACTGAATTTCAATTACAAAATGCAATACAAACCAGGTTTGAAAAATGCTACCGCTGATTGTTTGTCATGTTTACCTTTACCTGCAGCTTCTGATACACTGGATGAGGACATAGAAGTGGTAGCACTAACTGATTTACTTTCATCTACAGTTACAGCTACTGATTTTAAGCAAGCTTGCCTCACATGTCCAATTCAACAAAAACTACGGGACATCCTACAAAGCAAATGGCCGATTACAGAGAAAAAACTCAGTCCTGATCTTCAACCTTACTACAGGATTAGACATGAACTGTCATTAGTAGATGGGTATATTGTCCGGGGAGCCCACCGCTTACTGGTACCAGAGACCTTGCGAGAAAATATCATACAACTTGCACATGAGAGTTATACATGTGCAAGTTGTATGATCAGCTACATCAGCATCCATTGCAGGCCACCAGACTACGAGACCTATACTGGTGGCCTGCAATGGATGCTGATGTAGTAACTGCCATTCATTCTTGTGTTACTTGTCAGAATCACGACAAAACAGCTATCACACATACACCACCACTTCAACCTCTACCATTCCCTGATTCAGCATGGGAAAAACTTGCCATTGATATTGTGGGTCCTTTTGCAGATGCTCCTTTGGATTGTAGATTAGCTATAACCTTGATAGACTATTACAGTAAATGGCCTGAAATTGCATTTGTTTCTCATATAACATCAGCTACAGTTATAACATTTCTGTCTACAGTCTTCAGCAGAGAAGATAATCCAAAGGAATTAATATCAGACAACGGACCACAGTTTGTCTCATCTGAGTTTGCATTCTTTCTGAGAGAGAGGAATATTGTGCATAGGAAATCTTCAATGTATTACCCACAAGCAAATGGAGAAATCGAGCGATTCAACAGAAGTCTGAAAGAAGCACTACAGACAGCAAATCTTATGGGAAAATCGTGGAAAGTACAACAGAGTTCCTACATAATTACAGAGCAACGTGCCATGCAACAACCCAAGCATCTCCAGCTGAATTATTACATGGCAGACAGATGCGCACTAAGTTACATGTTGCAGACATCAAGCTTCCAAAACATTCTGTGCCTACAAAGTCGTCTACGGCTGACATTATCAATCGTCAACAAGCCAAATACAAGGCTTATACTGACAGAAAGCGTGGTGCAAGAGAATTGCACTTCCAGCCTGGATCTTTAGTCAGAATTAGGAAACCAGGACTATTGAAACAAGGACAATTTAAATTTACTTCACCACTGGAAGTGAGATGCCAGCGAGGACCATACACATATGAACTGTCTGATGGACCCATATGGAATGCAAGTCGCCTTGCGCCTGCTAGATATGACTTTGGGGAAGCTCCATTTGATGAAGGACATTCTCCTACTCCTGATGCCAACTGCAATAGGCCTGAGGAAAGTGAACCTATAAGGTGTACTGAGAGAATCAGAAAACCACCTACATGGACCCAGGACTATGTCATGTGAAGAATGTATAGTATTGCTTTAAGATGCATTGTTGTTGTTTTGCATTGTTGTTGTTTATTTAATTTTCCCAAATGCTTTCCTACTATAGGGGGAATATGTGGTGTTATACAGATGGCCAGTAGATGTCACTGTGCACATAGTCACACTGTGTATACACAGTACTTTCTATACTGTATAGAACTAGAGTCTATGGTACAGTTGTATAAGGCCTGCATGAACCTGCTAATAAAGGTACTGTTATAATCTGCCTATTCTCGGCTTCAATACACAACAGGTGGCTCTTAGTTTGTTGTTAGCTATAGCCCTATTTTTGGGCAGCCAGCGGATAGTGCCGTGTATCGGTCGGTCGGAAAATATCATGAGGTATGGGTGTGGATGGCTGTACTCCTTCGTCCAGATCATGCAGTTCCCTATGAGACTGGAAATTGATTGTGTAAACTGTCGGCCGCCGCCACTATTGTCATTACCGACAGTGATTTGTTGCAGCCGAGCACTCGTTAGTAGTGAACACTCAGTTGGGACAAAACATTAGTTTGTGTGTACCCAGCTTAAGGCAATGATAAAAGATTCTAATTCCAACCACTGGTTATTTGAAGGACCTATAGGAAGCATTCTGTACAATTCCTTTTTTGTATTACTGAGAAACAGGACTTGACTAATAATAGTCATTAATAATAATGAATTAAAAAAATATTTCAACTTCAAATTGTTGACCAAATTGTTTCTCAACAAATTTGGTCAACACTACGGCAGATGTCATTGGGCCACTACTCACAGTATTCTCCTAAATACACTCTCCCACCAGTAGAGGAAAATCTGAATGGATTGTGGGAGTTGCTAATTAGCATAGAAAAAAATATTAGTTTACTTTTTAAGAGGGACCAGTAGAATTGCACAACTCTCTCTATTCTCAGGTTTACACAGACACCAGCCAGGTATCTGTAACCCATTAATAAAAACATTTCCTAAGGAATCAAGTAAGTTAGGGAGAGTTTTTACCACACAGCCTTTACTCATCATGCATCACTCAATGGAAGGCGAGACTTGTGGTTAAAAATAGGTGGGGTAAATAGCTTGACTCTGCACATGTCAGAAAACTCTGAGTGTAACAGTTAGAGGCAGAGATATATTATACCAGGAAATGGCTCCTACTCAGCAGAGGAGTATGGTAAAACTTTTTGAACACTACACAGTGGGGCCAGTATTTGGTTACATATTAGTTTTGGGGGTGGACATGCGCTTTAAGTTGTTTTTACAGTGTACATATCCTTTAAGAGGCAGAAGTCTAATTTCATTCATGCTGTCCGGCAAATGATGAAAAGGCAAGTATCCTTTATATTATTACTGTATTGAAATTTACAGTAGCATTAAATGCTACAGCCAACCCTGCCATATCGGGGGATCCGCGAAAAGCTGTTTTTAAACAGCTGATCGCGCGTCCTCACTAAATATTAGAGATGGACCGAATTGTGGATCCAAACCTGGTTCCGCTGTGGATTTCCGCGAATCGCGGTTCCAGCAGATTTTGCAGAATTCGCTTTGCAGATTTTTTAAACCACATTTGAAAATTTTTAAAAATTCTAGAAATTTTAAAAATTCAAAAGATTTTGAAAATTAAAATTTTAAGGAATTTTTGGAAATGTTGTAAAAATGATACAGTATCTGATTGTAAATGGCTCTGGTACTTGGGAAATGGTCTGGGTAATACACAACCGGATTCTTTCTGAAAGAATCTGATTGGAACCAATTCTGTTTGGAAAAGAATCTGACTGGTTACTATACTAATCAGATTCTTGCTGAAATAAACTGATTGTATCCAAATCAGATTCTTTCTGGAAAAATCTGATTGTAACCAATCAGATTACTTTACAATCCGAATTGGTTATCATTAGATTTTTTATTTTATTTGCTAACGAACCTCGTTGTGTGTTCGTGCATCAATTAATGCGCCTGTTGTTGTCATGTGTACTGCATCACACATTGCCATCATGAACAAAATATACCCTCTATGGTTTCACACCAGGCTTTTTCTAGGAAGTTGTTTGACACTCCAGGATCGAGTTGGAAGACATTTGTTGGATGATAATCCATACTCATAAACAATTTCGTTGCAGATAAAAAAAAATTTCATCCTGACCGATCACCTTCAGATTCAATCAGATCTTCTCAATTTAATTGACCCAGACTAGAACCATCTAGACCATTAACGAAACAATTGATGTACAATTGTGGAGTTCGTACGACGATCGTACACCCAAATTGCACTGTGTATGGGCCCCTTCAGAAACAATCTGATTGGTATGCTTTCTGTAAAAATCGGATTGTAACCAATCAGAATTGGTTTCAATCAGATTCTTTCAGAAATAATCTGATTGGTTAGCCTGTATATTAAATATTAATTTGAGGGTGGACATATTCCTCTTATGTATCTGTCTCACTCCTACTGACTCCTTATGTTTATTAACTTGCAATTTCTTACTTTACCTTTGCCTCAGTATCTAAATTGAAAAAAAAATTCTGAATACATTGGTGAAGGGGTTAATTGCCCAGACATAGATCTAGCAGGGTGTATAGAATAAATGGGGAACTTTTGGTAGCAATATGTTTTATCTGCTAATCGTGGCCAACAATGCCAATCAGTACCAATCAGATCCATTCTGAAATAATCTGACTGTTACCAATTCCAATTGGTTACAATCAGATTCTTCCAGGAAGTATACCAATCAGATTCTTTCTGAAAGAATCTGATTGTAGCCAACTCCGATTCAATACAATCAGATTCTTTCAGAAATAATCTGATTTGTATACTAACCAATCAGATTCTTTTCCAATCAGAATTGGTTACAATAATATTCTTTCAGAAAGAATCTGATTGATTAGTATACCAATCAGATTCTTTCTGAAAGAATCTGATAGTATCCAATCAGAATCGGTTACAATTAGATTATTTCAGAAAGAATCAGATTGGTAAACTAACCAATCAGATTCTTCCTGAAAGAATATGGTTGTAATCAGTTCTGATTGCAAAATAATCTGATTGGTTAGTATACCATATATTTTCTTTCTTAAAAAAATCTGTAAGAGCCACTTACAGTAAGTTACTGTATAATTCCTTGAAATGTCTTGAATTTTCCAAATTTCTTGCGTTTTTAAAAATTTTCAAACGCGACTCAAAAATAGAAAGTGGAAGCTCGAAAAACAGTGCAATCGGTAGGAAAGTTTGGTTTTTTTTAAGTTCTGGATATATGTTTATGTTCCCCAGGGCCCAGACCAATTCCCAGGTCCCAGAGCCATTGACAGTAAGTTACCATTGCAATTTTACCTTATATTTAGGCAGATATATGCAGATTTTTTTCTCCCATTGACTTTAATGTTTTTTTCTCCAAATTTTTGAATTTTCAATCCGCAAATTCACAGAGAGAACGGATTTCTGCAGTTCCACCTATCTCTAGTAAAGACACACGCGATCAGCTGTTTAAAAGAACGGTACCGTTTTTTAAACAGTTGATTGCGTGTACCATTACTGTGGTGGTGGGGGGTTCCAGGAGCCTGGCCTCCTAGTCTGCAGGAGGGCTTGGGCAGAGATGGATTAATATCATGTGGGGCCCTAGGCAGGGCCATAATTTAGGGCCCCTTTTTTATTAAATATATTGTATAGACTATAATTGTTACTGCTTTTGAAGCTGGGCCCCCAGAAGTTTCCTGGGCCCTAGGCAGTTGCCTAGGGTTGCCTTGTGGATAATACTGCTCTGGGCTTGGGTGCCTGATGTTATTGCTCCTGTTGAAATAAGTAGTAAAATAATTAAATTCACTTTATTCTGATGAATTGTGTATTTTATAAACCCTTTATATTACTCGATATGAGCCCTATTTAAAGGGTAACTAAAGTCACAAATGAAATCATTAATACGTTACTTTAACATTCATAAATGCAAACTGATACCCATACAATCAACAATTAAACACACCTACTGACCCACCCTTCTATTTTCATGGCAGCCCTATTTAAAAGGCAACGAAAGTCAAAAATGAAATCTTGATCAACCATTATAAATGGAAAAGCACAAAAAAACACTCTCCAACTCCTACACTGTCAGGTCTCCACTAAACTCTCTACAACACACTGACAAAATGGTGCCTGTTGAGTTGCCTTTTATACCCTGGGTTTGGCACTGATAAAAATAGCTGCTACTGGTGAATTTGGGATATGTAGCTGGATTGTTTTTTAAAATTCGCAAAAAAACAGAATATTTGAAAATCCTCTATTTTTCTAAAATTCGGAAATTCTAATCTAAAATCTAAAATTTTCGAATGCGGTTCAGGAAAATTTAGAAAGTGGAATTCCAGAAAATCCGCAATCTCGGAAATCTGCCACGGAACCAGGTTCGGATCTGTGATCAACCTCTAGTACTACATCTTCTAAAGCTGGGTACATACATCAAAGATTTTTAAAACATGATAGAATCTGCAAGAGTCTGTCTGTCTATTGCTAAAGATCAGGCTACACACAGTCCAGAGCGTTCTCCCTGTGCAAAGCATAGAGAGAAAACGCTTGGGACTGCAAATGTAGCCTGATCTTTAGCAATAGACGAACGCAGCTGAGGGAAATTTCCGGGGATTGCTGAGCGATCGTGAGTGAACCTTCGTGGATTTTTGAAACCAGCAGTTCCAATTCAAAACATGGTTAGTCTCTTAACCAGAGACATCACTCTCACAGAAGTACATAAATACAAGAAATATATAAAACTTAACTCATATTGTTGTATTGTTTACAGATCATATATCAACTTTATTGATTCTGCAGAATAAAAGCAGATAGATCTGGGCCACAAGAAAACATTCTGATGCATTTCATGGCCATAGCAGGCACTTTATCTAAGAGGGCATGCTATTGTTTATGTATCTGTTATTTTATTATTTTCTAATATAATTCAATTATAGATACACTTTTATTTCATGTTTTCCTTATGTCTATATACATATATATTTTAACACATAGCTATAAAAACTAACTTGTCCTATGGTTTTATGATACAATGTATAACAGAAACTGAAAGTATCACCCACTTTGTAAGTTTGGTGGATTGTACGGCTTGAATTTTTCCATTACCACCCACACTAAATAGCAAACATTAGAGACGAGTATAAATTGCTGTAGTTAGTGGTCAGCATATTTCATTACAAATGTTGCTAAAAGAGTTAAATATCACAAGCATTGACTTCTGTATAATTTGCATGTTTTTTGTATTATCTAATAGAATTCTCGAAATTTCCAAAACTTGAAACTTATCAACGCAAAATCTAATATTAGAAAATCCAAAATGTTAAAATTAGTTCAATACATCAATTGGGTTTGAGTCGGATTTTCAGAACTTTTGCCATTCGGATTTGCCAGTTTCAAATATCTCTAGACAAAATAATACAAGGGCATCTAAACTGAAAAAAGCTTGTTTGAATTGCCTATTTCTGGAAACTATAATTCTTCCCAACTGTCATTTTTTTTGTAGATCTGTCCTCTATTTCTTTAGATATCCTTAGCAACATCTTACATTCCAGCTGTCAATCAAGTGCCTTATTATCATAATCTCTTCTGCTTTGTGCAGTTTTGCTGTAACTAAAACAGTGACAGTTGGAGTTTGAGAATTGCATGGTTTGAAATTTCCCCTCTCAGTGCTGACTCATATTGATTACTGCTAAAATCCGTTCCGCCTGCGGAATCGCGGATTTTCAAAAAATTCGAAAATTCAAAAATCTGCAGAAAAACCCATTAAAGTCAATGGTAGAAAAAAATCTGCACAGATGCGCCTAAATATAAGGTAAAACAGCAATGGTAACTTAATGTACATGGCTGTGGGACCTGGGAAATGGTCTGGGAAACACATACATATATCCAGAAGTTAAAAAAAATAACTTTCCTCACTTTTGCACTTTTTTTTCCCTATTTTCGATATTTTTCGAAAATTCAAGAATTCTAGGAATTTTTGAGTATTCAAGGAATTTTCTAAAATTTTTTAAAAAATTATACAGTAACTTACTGTAAATGGCTCTGGGACCTCAGAAATGGTCTAGGGAACAGACCAATCTGATTGTAACCAATTCTGATTGAAAAAGAATCTTATTGGTTAGTATACCAATCAGATTTTTTCTAAAATAATTTTAATGTACCCAACCAGAATTGCTTACAAATAAAGGTGAAGTTTTAAAACCCTAAAGCTTGAAGCCCATTGTTTGCAGTGTATATGTTTCAAGGACTGCGGCACCATGCTGAAAGGCCGCTGACGTGGAGCTCCGCCAATGGAGGGGGTAGGTGAACGCTCTGTATAACCTCCTGTGTAGGTTATGGAGCGCTTAAGTTGAGGAACATCTATTTGAACGTTTGCTAATTATCGAAAATTCAATAATCATTAAAAGTTTGGAAGTATAAAATCTGTAATAGTTTGGGTCTATTCAAACTGTTAAAGCTCGTGTTCAAGTTTGGGTCTAGTCCATCTCTAGTCTTGAACTTCCTACTTTGCTTCTTCAGAAATCCCCCCCGCCTTAAAAATCCTGCGCTTGCCCCTGGATTTGAAGCATTCCAATGGGCACCAGGTCCAGGCACATACAGTACCAGAAGTGCACTATAATGGAGGGGCTACATAGCACTGGCTGGCGCGTAATTTTGACTCTCTCCAACTCCCACACTGTCAGGTCCCACTAAACTTACTTTAACACACTGACAAAGTGGCACCTGTCTAGTTGACTTTTATACCCAGGGGGTTGGCACAGGTAAAAATAGCTGTCATTGGTGAATTTGATACATGAAAATCTTGGAAATTTTCAAAAGGGGGGTTCGGAAAATTCAGAAAGCCATATTCCGGAAAATCCGCGAGTTCTGTGGATTCGCAGATCTCGGAGATCTGCCGTGGAACCGGATTTGGTTCCGCAATCCGGTCCATTTCTAGTTAGTATGCCAATCAGATTATTTCTGAAAAAATCAGAATTGGTTACAGAAATAATCTGATTGGTATGCTTTATGGAAGAATCTAAGTGTAACCAATCAGAATTGGTTACAATAAGATTAGAATTTAATTGTAGCCAATTCTGACGGGAAAAGAATGTGATTGGTTGGTATACCAATCAGATTCTTTCTAAAAATTCTGATTGTAACTAATCAGAATTGGTTACAATCAGATTCTTTAAAGCTAGGTACACACTATTTGATCCATCCTCCTGGCCGACCATTCAAGGTTTTTCGACCGTTCAGCCAAGAGGAAGGACTGCCGGTCGCGGCAAAAGCAGCCGCGTCCATCAGTTAGGCGCGACCGTTCATGTGGTCCATAGAGGACTGCATGATCGTTTGTGATTTTCTGACCAGTCCGATCATTCTTTCATCCGAAAGGAACGGTCGGCTATCTTTCATCCGATAGGAACGGTCGGCTATCGGTCGCGGCCGCCACAAGGAGCCATACAATAATTTGGCTCGGTCCGAATTATTGTATCGTGTGTACCTAGCTTTAGAAAGAATCTGATTGTCTGTTCCCCATACCATTTCCCAAGGCCATTTACAGCAAGTTACTGTATAATTTTTGCCAAATTTTCGAAAATTCTTTAAAAATTTTCATTTTCTAGAATGTTCGAAAATTTTTGAATCTTTGAAATTTCCAGATTTTTCCAAAAAATTTCGAATGCAGTTCGGAAAAATTTGAAAAGCAGAATTCTGGAAAATCTGCAGCCCATCTCCATTACTGAGCATGCTTGACTTCCCAGAAAGTCATGTCAAGTGGAGTCGGTTAAGTGTTTAAGGGGAATACTTAGGCTAAGCAAAACTTACAGCATTGGGGGTTGAATAATTTTGAACAAAACTGTAGAAATGATCAACGGCAGTTTCACAGCACACAGCAAAATAAATGACAAAGCAATGGACTGTCCATCACACAGACATCTGTGCTGTACAGGATGCATTTTTAATAAAACCCTTGAAGAAAATGTCTATGCACCCAGCATGTTTTTGCATAGAAATTTATGATTTCACAGTTTTCATCAGTGTGCATGGCTTAATAATTTGGATTTTACAATAATGTCTTTACAGATGTTTCCTGTCAAATGAAGACAGAACGTAACTCCATAGATGTTCTACATGCTGGACCCTTTCTTAAACCCTACGTAAAAAGATAGATAGATAGATAGATAGATAGATAGATAGATAGACATAAACATAAGTTAGTTCTGAGTACACCATTTACTCAACAAACATTTATTTTAAAGTTTCGGTCCTTCATCAGAATAGGTAAATGAATTACAGGACCATAATATAAAATGTATGTTTACAAATGCAAGAAGCCTGGTTGAAAAATAGGAGAATTGGAGATAAAGCATGATGAAATTGGTATAGCAGGAACATGGTTAAATAATAATTGTGACTGGGCAGTAAATTTAAAAGGATACTCCTTTTTAGGCATAATAGAGAAAATAGGAAAGGGGGAGGGGTATGTGTTTATGTTAAACAAGAGCTGAAGCCAAAAAGAAGCGATAACTGTTGAAATTGATGTTAAAGCAGATGCATTATGGGTGGAATTGGGCAACCGGAAGGGTGGTAAAGTTATTGTTGGTGTCTGCTACAAGCCAACTAATGCTAGCAAGGAGTAGTTGAGTCAGCTTCATATGCAGATGGCAAGGGCATCAAGTTTGGAGAGCGTTCTGATAAAGTAGGACTTCAAATACCCTGACATTGATTGGAGTTATGAAACTGCCTGCACAGTAAAAGGTGTTGGTTTCCTAAATTTTCTTCATGAACACTTTCTCTCACGGTTAATTTCCTACTAGAAAAGGCACTCTTTTGGATCTGGCAATATTTAAGGACACGGCATATTATAGATATGAAGGTAACTGGAAGCTTATAGTGATTAGAGACCATGAAATTTTGTCAATTATTGTATGTTATCAAAAGAAAAAGTGTTTTGGGTTAACAAAGACTTCAGGAAAGCAAATTTTCCCTGGATAAAAATAGCTCTTCAGCATATAAACTGGGAGGAAATATTCTCAGGTAAACATACCGAACAGAAGTGGACTGTTTTAAACCATTTCACTACTAAATTTATATCCTTCGGAAATAAGTGTAAAAAAAATAAGTCCACACCCACGTGGCTTAAAGGGCATGTCCACCCCCATACTATAATACTAATGCTTACCTTACATCTCTGCTCCTTACGGTTCTCCTGTTATGCCGTTTCAAAGTCCAGGAAAGTGAAGAGTAGAAGCTGTCAGTGACTCATCCGGTGCCTGTTTCTTCCTCATCCTCAACAAGGCAGTAAAATAAAATGTGGGCAGAGATCAATATTAGGTGATTAGTTCTGATCACCTAATTATTGATCTTTGCCAGGGAATGAAAAATCACTCCCTGGAAAATGATTTTTCCTTTCAGATCTCGACTTACAATAACAATAAAACTGATATTAGTGAAAAAATTGCTCTTCGCCAAGTTTCCCAAAAATCCCCAGCAAATGATCAGTAAATGCAAAATATTAGCTCCCCAATTTCAAAGGAAACTAAGCCTTATATACAAATACAGGAAATATTGTCCAGGTACCAAAAAGAGATACTTTTGCTTTGAAGTATTAAGTAAACAAAAGCTGGGTACACACATTAGCAATATAGGGCCAAACCTGTTGGTAACTTTGGAATTGGCCCTATATGTGTGTACGGCCGATATAACCACCAAAAGTTCCGCATCGAAAACAGATGTTCTGACTGGAAAATTCCCCTTGGTTGGCCCCCTGTACTAAAGTAGAGGGAGTTGGCCACGGATGTAGGGAATATGTCAGTCATGGTCTCTCTCCCTATACTCCATGTAGGGAGAACGATCGTAACTGTGTGTACTCCCATCTTTCAAAAATAACAGATAGAATTTTTCAGATTCTATCTGTCATCTTTCACAGATTGGTACTGTGTGTACCCACCTTAAGACAATCTTATGTGTGTCCCACACACAACACTTTTTTGTGTTCATACACATGTGCAATTGCGGATGCCAACCCACGATGCACAGCTATTTTGTGCGATAATCGTGCCATGTATGGGCACTTTTTCGAACGAGACGGACGTTCGGTCGGGGATGGTTGCCTGACTAGCTGAGCGGATCTTCAACCAAATGGCCATTTCGCCCAACAAAGTGCCCATACACGGCACAATTATTGGGCCAAAATGGCTATGCATACACATTGTGCATCACTGGTCGGCACCCAAGATCGCACATGTGTAAGAACCTTAAGACTTACCTACCTACAATTATCTTTAAAATCTGCTGAAATGTCTGTAGCCCTGTGATCAGAAGAGAAGTGAGGGGTCAGGTGCTGGTAAGTATGTTTAGAAGTGTACGGGAGAATTTGTAACCTAGCGAGGTCTGGGTTTTTGGTGGCAATTAGTTTCATTTGACATTTTAGTTTAGGGGTGGACATCTGGGAAGTGTTTTTTAACCATCAACCACAATCATTTTAACCATGTGTTGTTGTGACATTCATTCCTGCCATAAATGCAGTTTTTATTTTCCTAAGTGACTGTATAGTTAATTTACACTTTTTATTTCAGTACCAAATGGGCGTGGCTTAGAGTGGGCAGGGAAAGGGGTGTGGCGTAAAATTTTTGCGTCATGCTAATTTCCCCACTATAGATGCCCTTTCAGTTTTACTCAGACTATTGTTTCTTATTGTCACAGACTCCCTTATCTCCAGAAAATGCCTCTAGATTGGAAAGAAGCTGATGTAATTCCAATATTTAAAAAGGTATTCACAGCCTGGTAATCAGAAACCTTTTTAACTTTAGTGGTGGGGATAATACTGAAAAAGTTTAATAAAGGAACATATTCTAGAGTGTGTTACAAGGAATGACCTTATAAGTAGTGATCAGCATGGATTTATCAGAACAATATCTTGTCAAACAAACTTGCTTAGCTTTTTTGAGAAAGTAGGAATTTGGACTCTGGCATAGCAGTAGATGTAGTATACTTGGATTTTGCTAAAACTTTTGATACAGTCCTCCATAAGCACCTTATGTATAAAAGTAATGTCTGTTAGGCTGGGTGGCACATTTGTACATGGATATAAAATTGGTTGATGGATCAGATGCAGAGAGTAACTGTCAATTGTAGACTATAGCTCTAAGTGGGGTGCCATGGGGTCCTGGTTTGGGGGCCCTTCTGTTTAATCTGGTCATTAATGATTTGGAAGTAGGTATTATTGCTAACGGTAAGCAAGGTCTCTGTGTTTTAGCCAACAAAACTTTGTAGACTAAAAGCCACAGATGATGTGCAATTGCTGCGGGCGGATCGAGATTGTTACATTAGGCTGCTAAGTGGCAGATGAGATTCAATGTTGATAAATGTATGGTGAGGCATAATGTGCTTAAAAATCCTTGTGCTGCTTATACTATAAATGGCTCTGTGTTAAGTGAATCTCTGTTGGAAAAGGATCTTGGAGGTTGGGTGGATAACAATCTTAAATGTAGCAAGCACTGCCAGGCGGCAACAGCTATAGCCAGCAAGAGATTTTCTTGTATAAAAAGGGTTATGGATTCAAGTAAGAAAAATATTATTCTTATCTTGGAATATGATGTGCAGTTTTGAAAATGGAAAGGGTTAAGAGAAGGGCAACTAAATTATAAGGGGACTGGGGAAGCTTGAATATGAAGACAGATTCGATAAGTTACAATTATGTACACTAGAGAAAAGGCGATTGCATAGGGATATGATTTCTATGTATAAATACATTAACGGGCCATACAATAAATCTGGTGCATTGTTCACCAAAATAACTTGTCAGAGGACTTGCAGACTTCCCTTAAAGGGGAACTGTGGTCCAAATATGACAGAATGGCTCTCCTGAGAATTTTTGCAATTTATTTTCATTGTTTATTTTGCATAGTTTTGAAGATATTTACATTTTTGTGTGTGATATGGCAGCAGCATCACCAGGTCCCCTGTACTTCCTGCTTCTTGCTCTGAAACCATGTCAGTTTATGACAGTCAATCTGCCCTGTGTCTCCTCCTACCCTTGCAGCCCCCTCCTCTTGCAAACCCCCCTGGTCCATCTCATTCATGGACCCCATGGCCCTCCATTTGCAGGCCCCCCCTTGGCCCCTTCCCTTACAGCCCCATATGGGGACAATCCGACCCCCCCTACAGAAAACTGTGTGAAAACAGCCTTTTCAGGCAGAGTGAGAACTCTGGGCTGTAGATTCCCTTACCTTCTCTGTGGGGATCTTCACACAGCAGAGAGGGACTTCTTGTCTCCTGTCCTATCACTGAAGTCTGAGGCTGTGCTTGCCTGCGGCGTTGTGAGAGGAGCAGCCTTAGGAATTCCACATGTCAGCCTCCCACCCATTAACTTTCTGGTTAGTAATTTTAGTTTGTTTTCTACTGTCAGAATGGTAAAACTAAAGAACCGCCTTCCATTGGATGCGACGATGGCAGGTTCGTTGGGTTGTGGAGGGAAAAAATTATGATTTTCTAATAATAAAGAATGTTGCATGTTTCTGCATACAATAGAAGGACTGTTGAAGCACTCTTTAGGCTAAATTACAATTAAATTTTGCAGAAGTGCTACTATGCATTCATAAAAACAAAGAAAAGATAATCAATGCACATTCCAAGGCCCTATACAATATCGTATTATCTGCACACTGGCATACATTATAAACAAAGGGGTTTTAGTATTCATTGAGGTGGCCATACATATTAACGATAATAGGTAAATCCTGTCGGGGAATGACGGAATTTACATATTATTGTTCATGTGTAGGAGCTTTTCCCAACCGATAGGAGTGCTAATGAACGACCGTATTCGGCACTCCGAATGATCGGGAATGACAGAAAATTTCTGTCAGTCGTTAACGGCTCCCTTTACTTGAAGTAGCAGGGAGCCAATTGATCATGTGGTGTATGGTCAGTCGGGTCTGTGTGTGCTGTTCCCACAGCATGTGTGCTGACAGACACCAATGTGATCTGTCGGCACAGATGCTGTGGGATTGCATGTGTATGGCCAGCTTTACTGTGATCACATGGTAATGTGGTTGGAAGGTTTTTCATTCATGTGATCACAGTTATGCACACTAAAACCCCTTTGTTTATAATGAAAGCCAGTGGGCAGAAAATATGATATTGTATGGGGCCTAGGAATGTGCATTGATCTTTTTTATGCTTGTTTCATGTTTCTGGTATTGGTAAATAAAGTTGGAGTTAATTCACAGATATTTCTGATAGCTGCTTGGAGTTAGGAAGGATTTTTTACTGTTTTTATTTCATTTTTTATGCTTCCTCTGGATCAACAGTTAGGCAGGATATTGGTGAGTTGTTTGGACTAGATGGACATGTAATGTATTATTCAACCTCAAGTGCTATACAATACTAAATAACCAACAGTAGTATTTCGCCTTTCAGCTTTTTCTTACCTAAGTGCATCCAGAAGACATGAAATTAGAAAGGGAACTAACATAACTTGAAAAGGCATCACTTTAATTTAGGGAAGCAATGCGTTTCAGCCTTTATCATTGCTTTCATTAATTACACATATGTAAGTAGTTCCCATATATCGCATTACATCCCTACTACAAAACAGTTGTTAAAGGCACAGTTCAGTGGAAATTATCAATATTTGTTAAATTGTTAGTTTTTCTAATGCATACTTAGTTATTCTACATATTCTCTTCCATTTTAAAAAAATCAGTTGATTTCATACCCTTTGCTTTTCCCTGCTGTTGACATTAGTGAGCTGACATTTCAGGTTCTAATGGTCCTTCTTCTTCCCAGGATGCACCACTTGCTTGGAATGTTCCTAACAGTAATTTCTACTGATTGGCTGTTGGATGGGTCAAACATGCTCAGATCTCTACCGAGCAACTGAATCAACCCAGGCACTGGATCAAGGGCCAGACCATAACGATCTTTATTAGGGGTCCTGCACACAGGAAGTCAGTATTTCGGTTGCATTTATTTATACACAGTCAAAATGTTGAATTGGCAGATTAAGGTCGTTGGGATGAAAAAATACTGCTCTTTTTTTCTGAAAAATACATGTATTTGCTCTGAACTTCCCCTTTAAAATGCATTCATGTATTTTCTATCTCAAAAGCTAAAATGCATATTAAACATCATAAGACTGTATAACTTAAGGGATAAATGTGTATGTTGCATTGTGCAAAATCCCCCATGGGTAAAGCCGAAACCGGTCTGTAGTTGGCGCTCTAGTTTTGCATTCAGCTTGTGGAATGATGTAAAAGTCTTTTTAAAGATATAGCTTTCCTAAAAGCTTCCATGGAAACATGGTAATTACCCAGAAGTATTTTTTCCTTATTTGCATATGCTTGAAAGAAGCTGCAAAGCCTTATTCTCTCCTTACCCTATTTGATTTATTGGTAACTTAGCCGATCATTCCTGAAATCACAGATGCATTTCAGAGGATGAACATGTCTATCGCAATGATCTCTGCTGGAAACATTTTGCAGCCTAATAGATATTCTCTGGTGGGGGGGCAGTTCTACCCCATTGTGGTTCCACTAGAAGCTAAATTCAGTTCTGTTCTGTTAGTTATCTTCTATATCATTATAAATGCAGCCAGTTTTTGTATGTTTTAATAACACAGGAAACTATACATACACATTTATATACCAAGGCTACTGATAGAAACCAAATGTTTCATTTTACCAGCCAATATCCGCATCAAAAATGAATTCCTATTTGCCAATTACATAAAGTTGCTAAGTTAGTGAGAAAGCCTGAGGTAAGGGAGATACAACTTGAAGATCTGTGTAAGATATTTCTAAGAGAGGCTATCCAGATAGAGTTATGTAGAAGGCTAAAGAATGAAAAAATAAATTATAAGAGCTGAGGGACACAAAGGAATAAAATTGGACAGAGACTTACAGTATTTTTGTTACTGGTTTGTAGGGTGAATAGCTAACACTGGGAGCATCTTTTCTATATGCAAGTATAGCGTAAATGGGGTTTTGAAGGGGTGGACTACAATATATCAAAATTTTAGAGGAGGGGTGGAGATGCCCTTTAAATCTTTATTAACCAATAAGTTAGTAAGGTCTTTGCCTCTGCTTTATGCAAATAGATTTTTATTCTCCCAGTACTGTATTTTCTTTCTTCACAGAATCTCAAATTATAAGGTATCCTATTGACAAGAGGGGCCATACTGTGTTGCTAAAAGATTTTCTGTTTTATACCCCTTTAAAGTTCTGTGGAGCTGTACAGTAGCTATACATCTGTGATTGGGTCATGGTTGCTCCAAAAAAAATCATAGAAATTCCAAGTTGCAATAAAGGTGTATCAAAGTTAGGATTATATTTAACAATATTGCTAAATTATGATATCACTTTTATCTCAGATGCAAAATACATCTAGTATCTGTATTTTTTCAACCTGACCTTTACTGACATGGGAGTAATTTAATGATGTGTTTGTAAAATAATGTTTCAGTCATAAATTACCGATAACAATAGGTATTTTAATGACTGCATTATAAAATAAAGCGCACAACAGTAAAACAATCAATACGAAAAAAACTCTTACATTTATCCTATATAAATACCTCCCATGTAAAAGTGTGAGAAATTGGCAGTAAATAAACCCTTTCTTTTGATTTAACCACAGGTTTTAAAGGGCATGTCCACACCCAGAACTAAAATTTAACCCACTACTGGCCCCACTGTGTATTTTTTTTTAAAAATCCTTACCTTACTTCTCTGCCCCAAATGGTTCTCCTGCAGTGCTTGTCCAAAGACCAGGAAACTGAAGAGTAGGAAATGTCTTCCTCTATGAAAAGTTTCCGCCTCCACCTTGTCCTCTGAGAGGACAATGGCATGTGCAGGTGAGCCCTTCTCCCCCTCCCCTATCCCTCTGTAGCCCTCTTTGCTGCCGGTTGCCCTACCTCTAAAAGCTTTTAACATATGGTAGGGCACCCTATCCCACCCCAAATAGTCTGTTTGTTTAAACAAGCAGCTGAACTCTACTTACAATCATTTGTTCCCCTGGCATTCTGTGTCACAGTAGCCGCATCTCTGATTGGCCGCCACTCAGCCAATCAGAGATGCTGCTGCCGGTCCAGCCCCCTGCTTACAGTTCCAGCAAGCAGATGGCTGAGATCAGAGCGCTGGGGGAAAGAAGGATTGCAAGTAGAGTTCTGAAGCCTTTTACAATAAACAAACATAGCCAATGGGAATGGGCTAGGGTCTACAATATGTTAAAAAAATTATTTTTCAGGTGGACATGACCTGTATGTTTTAAGGAGCCCTGAAAAGCTACTTGCACGGTGAAGACTTGCAGGGACTGTATAAATAATTGGACACTAAAGCTAGTTATACACCACAAACTCACCTCTTGATATTTCTGCAGCACTCCAAAAACTTCCTGGATGATTATTATACGATATGATATATTTCAATATTACATGATCCAGATGGGAAACATCACATGAACGTCGGCAGGTCAACCTGCTGCTCCACTCATAATTTTTCAGCCAATAAGTTATTGCTTCTTGCAGTGCCGTAACTAGCAATTTCTATTACTAATGTTTTTGCACTGGTTTTGGCCTTGGAGGCATGAGACCCAGCCACTAACAATAAGAGCCAAATATTTACCTTTAAACTCTTAACATTATTCATAACTGAAAGAAATACACAGCTATGTCTTACCTCCCGTTCTTCAATCAATATCTCAGGAGTCACAGACGAACATTATTAATATGACATCATCATGTCAGAGCCGTGTCAGTCAAATGACCTCCCCCAACTCCCACAGCGCCGCAACATGATGTCACTACATGCAATGCCGCAGGACCAGGAAGCCGCTGACAAATCCCCAACCTGCCTGGGAGGGGGATGCTTTCCTTCCAAGGTCAGGCGTGCAGCTGCCTATGCAGACCAGCGCTACACAGGCTGAAAAAAGAAGAAGATAGAAATGGTAACAACTCACTGGCCTGTTAAAAATTTTCTATTCATTCCAGTTTGTCATTTGCAGCTTGGTGGTAGATTAAGGCAAAGCCAAATACAGCAAAGGGATGTGTGGGAATGAACAACCAGTGCAGCAAGACAATAGAATGGGCAATACAACAGCACCTTGCTAATAATAAAATGAGTGCATTAAGTTAAGGTAATCAATGTGCATTTCAGTGTAAGAAAAAAATCTTGTGTAAAGTTAGGTACACACTTTACCGTTACAGGAGTCATCCGCAGATGAAGGAAATGTGTCAATCCCGAACACATCTGTAGCCTGATGTTTAAAAATTGACAGACAGAATCTTAAAGATTCTGTTTGTCGTCTTTTAAAGATCTTTCCTTTAGTCTGTAAGGATTATAATTTTTATTTTACATGTCTGGAAATAGGTGGATGAATTTAAGAATTAAACATTAATCTGTGTAATTATATATGCAGATTTAACTTTCCATTCATTTCTATACTTTGATCAAACCTCCCAAGTTTCCCCAGGCCTGTTTCACTGTCCCATATTGTCGCCAGGGGGGCACCAGCCAGGGGTCTTAGGTCACAGACTTGTAGGTCAAAGTAATGAATCAGTGCCACAGGTTATAATCCTGCAGATTAAATTTATGTATCAGCATCACCCAGTGTTACAGACAATGCCCCAACAGAAGTAAGCCTTACTTAAGATGTCTATAGTCTGTATTCTGTCTATGCATTAAGTGTGTTACATATTACATAATTATGTATAATATATACAAGCACGTGCTGCAGATACTAAAAGACAGTAAGCGCAGGTGGCAGACTTGATTTGAAGCAGGCCAAGGCAAGCAGCATTCAGCAGCATATTGTGCATGCCCAGATTTTTTTGGGGGGTGGGGTGGGTACTAGGCGCCAGTAACAAATCTTGCACAGGGTGCTATTTATCCTAAGGCCGGCCCTGCATATACCTTACCTCAAACCTTAAAGGGGAACTAAAGGCTTGAAGCAGCAGCTTACAGAGGTGTTTGCAGAACAAATCGAGGTTTCAAACATCCGATTCAAATCCAATTGAATTTTTAATTGCAATTTTTTGATTTTCAATGTCCTTTTGAGGGGAAGAAGGAAAGAAAAGAACACTTTTAGCAATAGTGAAGAGAGAAAGCAAAACAAAGGATTTACCCCTGTCATGTCAAGTTCTATTGCAAAAATGATAGGACCAGAAGGTTGATTGTCAGAAGATAAAAAGCCTAGTTAATGGCCAGTTTTAGTGATTCAAAACAGAATTTTCTATACTCTAGCCATATAAGTAATAATCATCTTTTATACTGCATTTCAGAAAAATAAGAAATCTTATTGTAGGACTAATTATATCTGGTTGTGGTATAAATGTGTTTTATATGTTAAATCAAATTATTTTAACCCTACTAATGATAATTAACTATCTATCTGCCTGTCTACAGTGTCTACTATTTCATTTTATATTCAGTGATTATGGGTTATATATTCTGAATCCAATTCAACCACAATAAAAAGAGAAGTGAAAATTACACAAAAGTGAAAAAAAGGGAAGCAAACCTCTAATAGGCAAATTCTGCTAAAAAGTGTTGTTGGGTGATTAAAGTCAGAGTGTGTAACAACATGATTTACTTCTATAGTACATTGTTTAGCATCCTGTATACAGCCCTTCCACGTGTGAAGTACGTGAAATATGCAGATTACACAAGTAGACTTTATATATAAAAAAAACTAAAAATCTAGAGCTGCATTTATAAAGGTTTGTTTGTTATCAACAAAGTTTGATAATGAATGTTAATGTTTGGCAGTATTCCGCATATACTATGTATACCCCATGAGCTTGGAGAGTTTATTCAGCAGAAACAATTGAAAAGATTACCCAGAAAGCACACACACAATACACTGGAAGACATAACTGGTAAGGCAACCCAGAATTCATCCACTATTGTAGGTGGAATATCCCATTTGGAATAGCTCCTTCAAAATATAAAGCAGAGAAATCCATTCTAGGATATGCTTACAATGTCGTTCTTACAATGTCAGTTCTTACAATGTCGTTCTTACAATGTCAGTTTTAAAGCGAAATCAGCAAAACCATGCAAAACACTTTAAAGCAGCCAATTGGCGACTAAAGTAGAGCCGACAAAATTCATACTCTGCAAACAAGATCTAGAAATACTAATGCGTAGAACTGAAAAAAAAATGAGAAAAATGAGGGGAAAAGGTCCTGCTTACTATCATGTATTTCTCTTGTACAATACGGTGTTGCTTATAGTTTGCATATCCTGACCATAACAGTAAATGATGTCTGGGTCAGATTCCCAGTTATGTTTGCAGGTGTGCTCTGCAGGCACAACATTCATGATGGTACTAGGGCAAGAAAAGCCAAGAGGAATAGCCCAGCAATTCTTAGAAGGAGAGTTGCAATTTGTGGAATGGTCAAAATTTTAGATTCATCTCAGCTCAGAGTAAAGTTGAAATTAGTTTTATTTACTTTTTGGGGGGTTGTTTTTTTCTTTTTTTTTTTTTCTTTTATGTGTAAGATTTCAGCTAACAAGGTAAAAACTGGGTGCAAATAAGTAAGTTAATGGATCCAAAAGAGTCTGCGTCTGTATAACTCCCAATGTCTTTTCATTTTTATTACCATTCCCAAGAACCTAGTTTTAATTTGAAACTGATATTTGTTCTTAGCTGTATGAGTAGGGCATTTATACAGTGAGAAATTCTGTACATGTCTGTTATTTTCACAGACAAGATAAAGAAATATTACACTGTGAGGATGATGCAATCTTCATGAAGACCAGAGCGTGACAAAATCTAGTAAGAAGGCATTCAATAGAGACATGTATGATTCAAAAGCAGACAACAGTACATGACTCATAGCCGACCATTACATCAATGCAAGACTAGAGCCCATTTATAGAGCCTAAAGCAGTTTTATGCTTTCAGAATTATTATTTAAAGTAATGCTAGTGAAAGAGTTGTACTGCTTGGAATTATTTTACTTCCCAAGATCTTCTTAAGACAAAGTTATGTACAAATTTGTATATTAAAGACAAGGAGTACAATTCTCAATTACAAATTATTACAAGTAAAAGATAGGTACCGGTATTCAGAAATAACATTTCTTTGCCAATTTTAGGGGCTGTCCCTGTACAACTTTATTTAATGTTGGTACTATAGTTATACATGCAGTAATTACTGATATTGTTCCTTTATTAATACCACCCCACATGGAAAAGGTGAGTTTCAAAGGCTGCTGTATTCTGACAATGTGAAAGATCGTGGGCCACTATCCAAATAAAGCCTAGGTCAATAGTAAAAATGGGAATATAAATAAATGGCTCAGCTTGTGCATATTGTATGGAAAGTTTGCCTTACTATGGATTCAGAACTAGGAAAACTACATGCCGCATAATTCTCATAACAAAGGATATTCACAGTAATGTTTTGTTTTCTTTTATTTTAGGTACATTAATTAACCTTATGATAAAATAGGTTTTAATGTATATAAAATATAATTACATTCAACATATGCATGGATAAGCAAAAGGGCTTCATACCTTTTCAATACCTTTTTATGACAGTGCTTATCGTTATCAGTTCTGACATGTATATTGTGATTAGGAATGGACCAAAACTCAAAGTCGAGTGTGAGAATTCGGCCATAACCCTCAAATGTGGCGTTCGCTAACCCTCTAATTCAGCAATAACTCAAATTGCCCGATCCTGAGGAAAGTAAGTGTTTAAAGGGCATCTATACTGAAAAATAGGTTATTTTATATATATATATATATATATATATATATATATATATATATATATATATAATACTTCACAACCACCACTGGTTCTTTTTGTTGATCTGCCCCCTATTTCTTTAGATATCCAATCTAAAACTTATATTTCAGCTGTCAATCAAGTTCCTTGCTCTCAAAAACTATATTTCTGTAAATAGTTTTACTGTAGCTGGAATGCTGACAGAGTTTTGACAGTTGGAATGTTGTATGCTGTGTGCAGACTTTACAGTTGGTTTGTGGGGAAAAAAGTCAGGTCGGGTGGAAGTGGGAGTGGTTAAAAGAGGGAGGGGGGATACTGCTCCTAAACAAAATATGTGCTGGATTGAAAGCATGCAGCAACACACACAAATCAGAGTAAGTGCTACTTACGAGTATTCAATTATAGATTAAGATAAGGCATTTTTTCAGTATAGTGTCCATTTAAACAAGTTTTGGTGTTATGTACGTCTTCCCCCGACCATTTCCCAGGTCCCAGGCCCATTTACAGTAAGTTACCGTATATACTCGAATATAATTTGAATATTCGAGTATGGCTATTACTGTATGAGACTACTGTATGTGAATTCTGCTGTTCATTTAAATGGCAACTAAAGCCTCAAAACAATACAAAATCAGAAGGCAATCTTTAACAAAAGATACCATCCTTCTGATTTTGAATTGTTTTTAATCCCACACAGTAACTCCCAATTCCTTGCCACTCCAGGTGTTTTGAAACTACAACTCCCAGCATGGTTTAGTTGCTGGGAGTTGTAGTTTCCAAACATCTGAAGTCGCAAGAATTGCACCACCACCCCAGTTCAGTGGAGGAGAGGACTTGCCTGTGTGTTCTCGGTAATCCAGGTACCATGGTCAATCCCTCTGCAATCTGGCTCCGCATCCACTGTTTAGGCACCTGATGGGTGAGACCGGAGCTGAGAAGTGACGTCAGCTGCCAGAACAGTGGATGCGGAAGCCAGATTGCAGGTGAGTGACCCAAGTTTTTTTTTATATTTTTAAAGCCTAAAAACCTCGACTTATACTCTAGTATATACGGTACCATTGCAATTTAACAGTATTTTATCAGAAATTTTCAAACAATTTTTCCCCATTGACTTTAATGGATCTGTTTTTGAACTATCGAACTATAGAACTTTTACAGTTCTAAAACTAACCAAACTTTACGAAGTTATGCCATCTCTAATTGTGATGCAGTGAAACTTACATATGCACATCCACTTCATGGGATCTCTATAGCTGGCAATATAACTTTTTTAAGCTTCCTTATTTTTAACAGTATAATCCATTCACCCATTGGTTTGCTAATAAGAGTGAAAGCTTGCTAATTATTGAAGTCCTGTCTCTTTATCTTCAGCCAGTGTGCTGTATCCAGACTAAATGCTGCACTAGGCCAGTTACACAACAAGGGCACAGCAGTGGGGGCAGTGCCCTGCAGTCTTTCTATCCTAAAAACAAGGAAAACTAAAGCTGGGTCAATATAGTGACGATAAAGCGACGATACTGTTGGATCTGATGGTATCAGCGATTTATTATTAGCGCATTTTCTGCAATGCTGACGAACGTTCACCACCGGCCTCTTGGTAATTTGGAAAAGCCTGAAAATTTCCCTTGGCCATGGTTGTCTCCATGTATTAAAGTATAGTGCAGTCCCAAATGTTTTCCTTATGCTTTACACAAGGAGAACGCTCAGGACTGTGTGTAGAGGGATCTTTGTAAAATGTTAGACATGATCTTGCAGATTCTGTCTGTCATCTTTCAGATATCTTTAGTGTGTGTACCCACCTTAAATATGTGTGTTTGACAGCTATTGTGCTCATGAATTTGAGAATTTAGAGCAGAAACCATCTTTTACCTTTTGTTCTCCTTTAACAAAAAGGAGCGTATAAAGCTGGACACATTGTTACACGTGTTACCATTTTTTTGAGCTGCACTTCCGGTAATAGTCTGTAATTGGTGTGCATGCAGAAAAAATGGTGCTCAAATGCTAACTAGAGATGGACCTAAACCCGGTTCCGACACGGATTTCACGGATCCACCGGAACTCAGACTTTGCGGATTTCTGACTTTTTCGTATTTTTCTTAAACTGTGAAACTGTTTTTGATAATTTGATAGAAATTTTGAATTTACAAAATTAAATTTTTGAAAAATTTCTGGATATCTCGAAAATACTATGCGGAATGCCAAAACAGGAAGTGCATGAAGTTTCCGGTCTGCTTGCGGATTTTTCAGATTTTTGGAAAATCCACAAATCTGCAAGTGGAACGGAGTTCACTGAGTTCCGCCATATCTAGTGCTAACAGATCACAAAATGAGATCATAAGCGTGAGAAATGTGCTAGTGTGGCTTAGCCCTAAGTTAATGATATTAAGTTCTTTGCACTCAAGATAAATGTAGTCAGAACTACTAGGAAAGTACATGTGATAAAATCACGTTCTAAATATAGCTATGTGCAGCTGAATGGAACTAGACGCAGATGTGAAGCATCATCCCCAGCGTGTAGCTAGCATATTTATAATCCTGAGTGATGAACAGACATGCAAGAGGTTATCTCTATATTCCAAGCTTTACATCATTTTAAATAGACAATTTTTTTAACACTGTCAATTTATTAGATCCCTCTGAACAACACTCCCATGTATGTATGAAAGGGCAGGGAAACAAATTCTTCTTTTTACAATAAAATGTAAATGTGTGGGTGTTGAGTCCGGTACGCACTCCCCTCCAATATTATGACCCGGGTGCAGTCTAGAGTTAATATTTGACTTGATATCAAAGGATGCACTCATGGGATTTGGAATCTGCAAACAATTTTATTCCCGCGTCACGGGCCGTCATCAGAACGGGGGCAGAAACATGTTAATGGTGGAATAAAATTGTTTGCAGATTCCAAATCCTGTGAGTGCGTCCTTTAACATCAAGTTGTACACATATATATTCTTAGCCTTTGATACTTTATTTATGTAATGACTTGCACGTATCCCCGTTTGTATACTCTGTATTTTATAATGTACAGTGCGTACCCAAATGGTGCTATATAATAAATAAAATTATACCCACGTACATATACGATATGCTTATATTGATTCATTTTAACAAAAAGAACATGAAAGTTTATAGGTCATTTTCCACAGTTTATATACTTTCAATTCTGTTATGGATTTTTTGTTTTTATTTATCATTTTGTTTTAATGAAACAGACAGACAATACATATTCCAGGCAAAGTACAGAGTGCCGCTTTGGCTAAATGTATTCTTACAGTCATGCTAACCAATGTAACGAAGATTAGTCTGATATTCTGACCATACTGGCAGAAGTTTGTGAAAGGACCAGGGGCAACTGCAGGATTTTCAAGGGGGATAGGGGGGTTTCCTGAATGGCTAACCATTGAACAAGCCCAGAAAAAAATTAAGACAAAATACATCTAAATATTCTATTATATATGAATCAAATAATAAAATTATATATTCTCTACTTGTCATATTTATTATCAAAGTCAGCCAAAACAGATGTCACCTTTACAAAGTTTATTCATTTCCATTCTGTTTTACTGAGAAATTCTGATTTGTGCTTTTGTTCTGTATAGAGAATAAACAGAATCATCACTGCTGTGTATATGTAATTTCTATATAATATAATACAATGTTCCCAATCAGCTGTACAACCACCTCCAGGATTTCCTAATGCCCCTATTCCTGCTCACTAACCTCCATCACAATGTAGTAGGTACAGTAATTCCTGTATCTAAACAGTCTCAGCAATCACCTCAGGCAGCTGCAGGGTTAATATTGATACAGATCTCTATGCTGCTGTCAATCACAGGGCAGACTGGATACATTTTTGAAACATACAAATGCTGCTTCTCACTCACAGCTCAATTTACAATGTAACAATCTATGTAACAATCTATCAGGGCGATGCACCAACGGGCGCACCATTCCTGTTTTGGAGTTTAAGTCACGCTAACCAATGTTATATCGGTTAGCGTGACTTAAACTCCTTCCTTAACGTGAAAGTTAACCTCACAGCCACCGCAAGCGATGTTATATGCCAAAATTGGCATTTTATTGCAGAACTTTAAACGCCAGCTAATAGCTGACATTAAAAGTGCCTAAATAGAAAAGTGACGGGTAGCAGCGCTCGGTGCATCGCCCTGTATGTATCAATCTATAAACAATCTATGGGCACAAGGAGAAGTGCACAGCAGACAGCATTGAACAAGCAGAAATGGGATTCCAGGCACCAGATCTCACTTTTGGTATTCAATACCGGATATCAGTGGCGTCACTATGGTAAAACATGTAAGGATCGTGATCCGGATCTTTGGCAAAGTGTGAATGTTTTATCACAATAGAGGTGCCCCGTATCAACTTTTCCCAGTAGTAGTCTGTGGCTGTGCAATGACGTCACAGCACAATTGTGTAATTTGCACTGCCTCTGCAAGGACATGACAATGAATTCCAGCCTCCAGCTGCTCCACTGCACATGGGTAGGTAAAAACTGCATAGCTCTATTAGGCTATCACCTACCCTTTGTGCAGGGCAACCCACATACTGCTATTGCCTGCACTAATATAATGAGTGGATTGCCCTACACATGGGGTAGGTAATAGCCTACCCCAGTATATGATGATATTGCTAGCTTGCTACCATTATGGGATGAAATTCCCATGGCTACCAGTACGTGATGAAATTCCCATGGCTACCTGTATGTGATGAAATGCCTATGGCTACAAGTATGTAATGAAATGTCTATGGCTACCAGTATGTGATAAATTTCCATGGCTACCAGTATGTACTTAAATGCCCATGGCTGCCAGTATATGATGAAATACCCATGGCTACCTGTGTGTAATAAAATGCCCATGGCTACCTGTGTGTAATAAAATGCCTATGGCTACCAGTATGTGATGAAATAACAATGGCTACCAGTATGTAATGAAATGCCAATGGCTACCAGTGTGTAATGAAATTCCCATGGTTACTAGTATGTAATGAAATGCCCATGGATACCAGTATGTAATGAAATTCCCATGGCTACCAGTATGTGATGAAATCCCCATGGCTACCAGTATGTAATGAAATGGCTACCAGTATGTGAAGAAATTCCCATGGCTACCAGTATGTAATTAAACTCGCATGGCAACCAGCATGTTATGAAATTCCCATGGTTACCAGTATGTAATTAAAATTCCATTGATACCAGTATCTAATGAAATTCCCACGGCTACCAGTATGTGATGAAATTCCCATGGCCACCAGTATATAATGAATAATAAGTATATAATTATAATATTTATACCTTCCTGGTTGTGTATCTATCTCTCAGTTTGTCTGTATGTTTGTCTCTGTTAAGTACCTAGTGGGTGTGGTTTAATTGGGATAGAGTGGCCTAACACCCCCCCCCCATGCTGCACGTGGCACATACAGTGCAGGTAAGTGCCCTTGATCTTCTCCTAGAGACACTAGAGAAGCCCCTGACAGATATTAGAAATATAAGGACAACTATTTCTTTCTGACCCCACTCCCTCCCAATGAAAGGACCTAGGTTAATATACTGCTAGGTCCTTACCCCTGGGTTTAGCCTGCATGATGCAAATGGAGCTTTAATACTTACTATCGCACCCCACATTGATCCACCCCCTGTTCGGCCTGGGGCCAGAACCACAATTAGGAAGATTTGATTTTTGCACACCACATCTTCCTATTGTTCAAGACTGAAACAGGAAGTGGAGCGAGACGTGTGCATGATGGTAAGTATTAAATCTCCATTTGCATTATGCAGGCTAAACCCAGGGGTAAGGACCTAGCGGTTAAGGTCCTCACCCTGGACACTACTGACCTGGAAGAGAAGAGGAGCAGGGCTGGGGTAAGTATAATTGTCCTTTGAATAGATGCTGAAAAAAACAGCCAATCTGATATTCATTAGCTTGCAAGAACTGCGTAGGTTTCTTTTTTTTAAAACTGTACAACATCCACCAACAGATGTTATCTGCTATTGAATTGGTTAGCACAACTTTAACCACATCATTTACTGTTGTGGCAGGCTGTGAATTCCCTGATTAGTGTATCTCTACTCTCTACACACGATGAGATATTTTGGTCCGATCGACCGATAGTTCAGTGTATCTGTCGATCTGACCGAAATTATCGCATCCGAATGCGGCCATGTCCGACCGATCATTTGTCCGTATCGGGCGAAAGGATGATCGGACATGGTTGAAAACCTCGTCCGATCGTGCGTTCCTCTATGGACCGCACGATCGGTTGCGGAAACTGTCGGACGCGGCTGCTTTTGCCGCGACCGACAGTCCTTCCTCCTGGCCAACCGGTCGAAAGTAACGAACGGTCGGTCAGGAGGAGAAATCGCTAGGTGTGTACCTAGCATAAATAGATTTCACACAGCTACTCAAAAGCCCAAATTTAAAGGACATGTAAACTGAGGCAAATCATTTTTTTACTAATCACACAGTAATTAGGATTAATTACCATCAATCTTAAATCTGCTTTTTTCTTCTTCTCTGACCTTCCTATCCCTTGTATTTTTAGCTCTGGGAGTTTTACTTTTTAAAGAGGCGTCAGTAAAGAACTGTCAATCACCCAGCCCCTCCTCCTGGCACACTGTAGAAACTATCCATTCTGTCAAAGTAAAGCTTATTTCTCTGTCACTGCATTGCAAATTGATTCAGCATTAAGATCAGAAAAAGGTACACACTGCATAAGCATTATCTGTTTCTATGCTCTTTCTGTGCAGATAAACCCAATCCTGCAGTTAGCTGCTGTATGTAGCACTAAGTGCCTAACTGGCACGAAACGCGTCAGGTCTTAGCATGGTTTATGATTAATGGTTTAGTAAAGTATTAAAGGAGAACTAAACCCAATTTTATATACTCCAGAATCTGAAAGCAACCCCCCTAAAAACACCAATAAACTATAAAATGCCACTTTAGTAAACTCTGTTAAAGTAAATCAAAGCCTGTTAAGAACTGGATGAAGTATCTGTGTGTGTGGAATGTCAGACCACACCTCCTTACCTCAGTTACATGCTTCCTTGCTTTATCTGTCCTGTAAAAGGATTGGCTAGAGATTATTAATGGGTGTGACCAACTGTAACAAGTTTGTGCCATAGCTAAGGACTGAGCATGTGCAGAACATAATGGTCGTTGACCAAACTGTGTGATACTAGAATGCTGAGAAGTAAAGCACAAACCATATGTTATTTAGGTAAATTTCCCAGCGCCTGTATCAAAATGAGAGGTAAGACACAGATTACTGGTTTTATATCAAGGTGTTCTGCCTTCTGGTTCAGTGTTGTTCTGTGGATTTAGTTGCCCTTTCATGATTTTACTCTGGAGAGTCCTTGTGATTTGGATCGCGACAGTGTACACGCTCTATCTTTCTTTGAAATACTTGGCCAATGTAGCACTGTACCTAAAGAAATCAATTACAACCCCCCACCCCCACCCCCCACCCCCATGGGCCCTGATGCAAAATATTCATTTCCATAAAAAAACATCCAAATTCATCATTAACTTTTTTTTAAAGGCATTTTAAAACAGACAAACATACTTTCCCCATACACCTAGCAAAGCTATTCAATCAGATTCAAACAGTATTTCTAAACTTAGATCCTCAAACCTTCTAAAATAACTAACCAACTGACACTAGAAAAATGCTTGGCACACAGAGATTGGTAAAATGCTTTGTATATAACCACTGGTAAAATAGTTGACTGGTTAAATGCTTGGCATGCAGACAATGATTAACTAGTTGGGAAACTGACACTACACAAAGCCAGACACTGGTTAAATGCTTGGCACACAGACAATGGTAAAATTGCTTTGTACACAGACCACTGGTAAAACAATAAGCACACAGACTGGTAGTTTTGGAACCTTAGCAAAAAATGGGGCCCCTTCTTGGTCAAGGGCCCTGGTGCACCACTGGTAGCTATGCCCCAGCACACACAATATATTCATATATATACAGTTTTTCTAGTACCTTCTAGTACTAAAAATATTTAGTCTGAATCAAAATAAATCTATTAAATTATCCAAATGTCTATTGTGAAGTCATTAATACAGTATATTCTGCTTTACTGTAACACACAACATTCATGAATTAAGATGGAAAATTAGTGCATGCGCAAAATATCCCATGTAAGGTATTTCAAATGCAGTGCAGATGACTCCAGCAATAATGGTATGGATGTTTATAGATGGTGGAGATAATTAATGAGGTTTAAGAGCCTTTGAGTGTGCCCTTGTGTTAAAATGATCCATATGCCCAGCATCTGAAACAAACTATTTATAAAGAAGAAAGAGAAGCACAGTCTTGCCTGCAATAATAAAGACACAGATGAGGAACTATAGAAATATCACAATATACCCATAAAAGTTTGTAACATATAACTGATTACAATGTATGTTTGAACATTTTAGATCAGAGTGACCGTGTAAGCATTTAAACTTAATAGAATTTTTTAAGACTTCTTCAGAAACAACTGCCAGAATTTATACATAGCTTCTTGCTCTCGTGAGATGTTAGGAGTTCAGATGGGGATATATTGCTGGGTTTTTTTGCCTCAGCCAACACCTTTAGGTCTCCTGGTGCTCTTATTCTTTTTATGTAAGGGCACTGAACTCTAGCTGACATTTTATCTTATGTTAAGAAATCACAGGACTATATTTTATTGTTGACTTTGTTGCAAGTTCTCAGATTCTATTTGGAATCCTAACTAGGGTCACAGCTTAGGGAAATCAGCTTATCTGATTTAGAGATACAAAGAAAGAATCTTCCTTCACATGTTGCTGCATTACAGTCAATGAATCGACTACCCTTGTTTGGTTACCAATATTTTATAATTGTGATAATTCTCAATTGTATGTTTTATATTAATGTATCCAGGACTAACTATGTCCATTAGGGATGTTTAGTTACAAAGATCTGTTTAATGGCTTTATGTGTTCTTTGATCAGTGCAGTTAAAAAGAGGAGGCTGACATTAATTAAACAATATTTGGGTCTGTTTTCTAATCGTAATATTTGTTGATTTTTAAAATTTTAAATTCAGATGTCCCATATTAACCACAAATTCCTTGCATAGAAGAGTCTTACTGTATCTCCCAAAATGTATATTTTTTTAACTTTAAAATTCCTTAATTCTGCTGCACTGCTCTACATTCTTTTATTTTTTCCTGGAAAGAGTGTAAGGGTCCATCTGCACCCTTCATTTGGAGATCAAATGTTGGTTGCGAAAAAGAATAGGAAATGCGGTTCCGGAAGAATTGATTGAATGACATTGGATCGGACAGCACATAATTCAATGTATGGGCACCTTGATTATGGTATGGTCCACCCTAGCTACAAACCCTATTCAGCCTGACCATAGCCTTGTGTCAAATCATCCTAAAGGAAGCCATATGCATACATAATCGTTGCTGTGTATGCCAATAAGGGCAAATTCACATTTCGATGGACTTTTGTGACCTTAGTCGCATGGGTATGGGCACCATTACTATGACAAGAACTTCCCAAACAAATTTGTTAAAAAAAGTTCGCTGACTTCAAGGGCAAAAGCTGCAGATTAAAATCATGTTGTCTTGTTATGTTATTCCTAACTAATTATAACCCACCTGTTCAGTAAAGTCTTACACTATGAAACCTCCCTTTCAGTTCCAGATACAAAGGAGCTTTTATTAAGAGGTGCAAAATGTTGCCAGAAATAACCAATAGCAAAAATCAGATGTTATCTTTTAACTATTCTGCTGCTGTTAAATAACTTTTGATTAGTTGCTCCAAATGAATAGCACAGGCAAACATTTCTCCCAATAAATACAAAGAATGAACTGTGTGCTTATCATTAAGTTTTTCTATTTTAGGTGCTTTAGCTTTGCTTCTGTTTGTAGTGGCACATACTTCCAATATGTATGCCAACATATTCAATTCTTTTAATAAATATGTAAGTAATAGCAGGCTTTTGTTTTACTTAATCTTAGGATCATTTGTTTCTTGCCATATAACAGGAATCCTGTCTCTTGAGACCAGTCTAAAATCTGCTGCTTATGCAGTTCACTGCAGCTTCTGTTTCACATCTGCTTTTACTGGTGCTTTGCATTAATATGTTTTAAAATGTGCCCTTTCACCCGAGTCCCTGTCTCTTTTACAGGTCCTGTACACCTCCCTGTTCACAACCTTATTCCTCCTTAAAGTTCTCAGTTCCTCTGCTTAATTTATCGTGCATACTGTACTGTACAATTTAAGTAACCCCTCTCCCACTAATCTTTTTTTTATATTTACAACAAATTACACCATATTCTTGCCCTGGTAACATCACATTACAATCCCAATGCATAACAGCCTTGAAAAGAAAGACTGGAAACACTGCACTGGACCTAACAGAATCCCTCTATTTATTTATGGGCTGGGCATGACAGCATCTTATATTTACCAGTCTGTGTGAGCTGGACATAAGGGCATCTTGAATTTAAAAGTCTGTGTGAGATGGGAATGAGGGCATCTTATATTTACAGGTTTGTGTTGGCTGGGCATGAGGGCATCTTACATTTACCAGTCTGTATAATTTGGGCATGAGAGCATATTATATTTACCTGTCTATGTGAGCTAGGTGTGAGGGCACCTTATATTTACCAATCCGTGTGGGTTGGGCTTGTAGGCATCTTAAATTTACAAGTCTGTGTGGGTTAAGCATGAGGGCATCTCAGATTTACAAGTCTGTGTGGGCTGGGAATGAGGTAATCTTATATTTACAATTCTGTGTGGCTGGGCATGAGGGCATTTTATATTTACCAGGCTGTGTAAGCTGGACATGAGAGCATTTTATATTTACCAGTCTGTGTGGGCACATCTTATATTTACAAATCTTTGAGCCCTGGGCATCTTATATTTCTAAGTCTGTGTGTGCATCTTATATTTACCAGTCTGTGCCCACAACACAGTCTTCCAGTTAACCAATCAGTGTTAAGCTAGGTACACACAGGACAGATTTTTGAAAAATCTGTCATTTTTCAAAGATCAGGATACACACAGTCCCAAGCGTTCTCCAAATGGAGGATGTTCGGGGCTGTGCATTTGACCGCGGCCGACTCTCTCTATAGGGAGATTAGCGCGGCTGAGGGCTCAGCCAACCGACTGCTCCACCAACCCGAATGTTTAGGAAAGCGCTCATTTAGGAAGGCCGCCACACACAGTGCGGATAAAGCCCTGATACTGCCGGATCCGATAATATTGTGGCTTTATAGGTACTGTTTATACCTAGCTTCAAATCATCCCTCCAATCCACAAGCCAGTGTTAATCTCCCCACCACACCAATGTCTACTTTTTATGGCTTGCTTGATAATCTCTTGTCAAGCTTTGATGGTCAAATAGCACCATCACCAACGTGCAAAAACAGTTTTTTTCTCCTCTCTATATACAATATAGAATCCTAGGGACATATTTATAAACTATTGCTAATATTGCCATTTTGCTAGCCCAGGACATCGCAATGGCAAATAGCAGTTTTTTGCCCATATTTATGTCTGCCATGTACAATGCTGTTTTGACACCTTACCCTGGGCGTTCCTATAACACCTCTTAGCCACTATCTAATCACGCCCTTAACACCTGGCTGTGATATGCTAATTAGGACTTTCCAGGGTACATAATTGCCACAGATTCTTGTACAAGTCATTCTGAATTGAGAAAGCCAGTGGAGGGATAGCGAAACGTCTTCAGAACTACATTCAAGTCCAGTTGATCTAATTGAATACAACAGATATACCATGACCTGGATGAATGAGAACCTTCACACACATCAGCAATTAGTGAGTATAACAAAAGCCTTCCTTTGGAGAGTATGCTGATACACAGTATTTATTTACTTTTGATTACTTGCCCTTTAATAACTACAAAAATTCCTTAACAATGAAAAATATTTTACACTTTAAAAACAAAATTCTAAACAAAAAAACAATAGTTTGATGACAAAACTATATTTAATTGACCAAAAGAAATTCTGTGGTATCAAACCATACATTTAGTCAACAAAAAACAACTGTAGCAACAAAATATAAATTTCAATGACAAAAATAGACTTAAAGGAACACTAAACCCCCCAAAACAACTGTGTGCCATTCGTTTCTATTATTCAAGGGAGGTGAGAACGCTTATTCTCACACCCTGTGAATAATAAGATGTGGGAACCTGGCACTTACTTTACCGCCGCTCTCCACTCGCAGCCGCTCCTTCACTGACAGCCGCTCTGTCCCGACCGCACGCCCTATCTTAGGCGCATGCGCGCCAATACAAAAGATATGGCGCGCGATCGGGAGAGAACAGCTGTTCAGTGAAGGAGCGGCTGCGAGTGGCGGCGGGTAAGGTAAGTTTCAGGTCCTCCGAGCGTCCTATTATTCACAGGGAGGTGAGAAAAAGCGTTCTCACCTCCCTGTGAATAATAGAAACGAATGGCACAGAATTATTTTTGGGAGTTTAGGGGAGTTTACAGTCCTTTTAAGGCTAACATTATCCTAGCAAAAAGAAAAATTGGTAGACCAAATACATCTTGTAGCCCAAGTGTATGTTTTAGTACATACAAAAAATTGAAGCTTAGTACACATCCAATTAAATTGCTCACATTTTATTTTACCATTGTATTGAGACTTAAAAAGCCTGCCCTTTACTCTGGATAAATTAAAGCAATTAGTTTACTAACTTGGCCAAATTATTTTAAGTCCAGCAACCACTTCAAGGTTAGCTTTATTCTGCTGGGTCCTAACTTTTAACCTTTTTTACCTTAGTAACTTTTTACCTTCTTAGGAGACATAGGGCCTCATTTACCCATAGTCACAAACTCTGACAGGTAAATCTATCAATATCGTATTTGCGCCTCCTTCTATCCATCCATCCATCTATCTATCTATCTATCTATCTATCACGTCTGTCTATCTTAAAGTGTATCTTTACTCTAAAAAAATTTAGTTTTCAACAATAGATACAGCAAGATTCAAAAACTCCAAAACTTTTTTCAGAGTGTAAATCTGAGCAGTAGATTCTGAGAAATCATCATTTTAATCACATCATTTACAGGGAAAGACCTGTCACTCCAGAAGCAGAAATTATAATGTGTAACCCATGCTTGACCTCTTTGCCTGCCTGTCTACAAGCACCCTTTCTGCAACATTTAAGAGAATTAGCAGAGGAAAGACAGCAGGGAGAGGGAGGGGGGATGTGTAAGCAGGGCAGTGTCTATGGTGAAGCTGTGCAGAACTTATAAGTGTCGCAGACACTAAAAGAAGGTAGTGAGTAAGGGAGGGTGGGGAGAATTAGGAGTACTCACTAAACATTAATAATTTAATGACAAAGCAAGCACAGATAAATATGTGAGTACCATCATTTTAATTGTCTCAAATTGTAGTTTCAGAAAATGTAAAGTTGTTTCAGTGAGTATAGTGACCCTTTTATCTGTCTGTCTCTCTGCCTATCTGTCTAATCACAGAAAGAAAGACTGTATATCACAAAATACATTTTCTCTAAAATAGTTCACAACAATCTTATAATGTTCACCAAATAATTTCTGTAGAACAATTCTTTTCACCAAATAATTTCTGCAGAACAAGTCTGTCAATTCTGTTCACCAAATAATTTCTGTAGATCAATTCTGTTCCCCAAATATTTTCTGTGTAACAAGTCTGTAAATTTTGTCCATTTTTTTTTACATTCAGTCAAAGGTTCAGTAAACTAATAAACTAACAGAGTTATTCAATAAAATCTGATTGGTTGGGGCAAAATTAGCACCATTTTTAACAATAAGAACTTTTATTGAATCTCCCTGTACTACTTTTATTATTAACCTTTATATAAACCTATAGATTTGACGGATTAGTTTTCCCTCCTGCTGGACTGTGTATCTTATTCAGCTGGTTTTTTTTTAAAAGAAAACTAAAGTGGCTTCTGGGTGATTAATGAAATTAACCTGTGGGTACTAGGGGTCATCGCCCATAATCCCCCTTAAATGGGTAAACCCCACTAAGTATACGCAATCATAACATTAATATAATCCTTTACTTTTTATACAAAAAAGAAAAGTAATCTTTGCAGTATTTTTCTAAGCTACCATGAATATAAGAAACAGAATGTTAAAGGACAACTAAAGCCTCAGAACCACACTTTTAAGAAGGAAGAGCACCTTAATATAAAAGCAGTAATCTGCGTCTCATCTCTCATTTTGATAGGTTTGTTAGGATATTTTCCTTTCTAGCTTGGGGTTTGTGTTTTATCACCCAGTGTGGTCACTGACCATTGTGTTCTTTACACATGCTCAGTCCAAAAATACTGCAGGAACTTTTTACAGTTGGTACAGTTGATCACACCCACGAGTAGCCTCTAGCCAATCCTTTTACAGGACAGTTTAGGCAAGGGAGCATGTGACTGAGCTGAGAGGTATGGCCAGTCATTGTACATACACACATTTATTTCATCCAGTTCTTCAGGGGTTTACATTTACTTTTATGCTATTTACTGTAGTGGGATTTCTCAGTTTATTGGTGTTTTTAGAGGGGATGTGTTCAGATTCTGGAGTGTAAAAAATTGGGTTTAGTTCTCCTTTAACATTCTGTAAGGGGAATTGAACCTCATGTCTTGCTAAAAGCAAATCTTTCACCCCTATCTTAAACAGAGATGCTTTATGAAACTCTAGCACATGTCAGAATTTGAACTTTTGCTAGGAACATAATGGAAATAATAATTTTAAAAAAGAAAGAAAATGAAGTCTGAAGATTTGAACCTGTGACCTTTTGGAATTTTTATTTCTAAAACACGTGCTTTACTAGTTGAGCCACAACTGCTGATGTAAATAACTTTTGCTAGGAAAAAAATGTTTGTAAAATCAGATGACTATTTTGTATTTCCCCAGGAATGCTGTATGTATTTCCCACTGACTGGTAAATAAACTGCAGGGTAACAAACAGCTTTGATAGTCTTATCAGGAACTTCCATATTGGTATAGAGACATCTGTATAGAAAATACTCTGTGCAAAGACAGTGAATACTGGGGTCAAGGGGCATGGCTCTTTGATTATGTCATAGGCTGTGGGTTAAACTGGCAACAATATGGAAGCCTTCTTACATAATTTATTACATGCATGTACAAAATGCAACTTACTAGAGAAGAATATTACAATGTATATGTGTTCTGGGGGGGGGAAGTTTTTATATTGTGATTTAAAACATTTAAATATAGTTCTCCTTCAAGGAAAATCATGTACTAGGTCATGTACTAGGTATGAGAGAGATGAGTATTCAAGGGAGAAAAATGTTATTCTCCCTCTTTACAAAGCATTGGTAAGACCTCATTTGGAATATACAGTGCAATTTTGGAATCCTGTGTACAAAAAGGACATCTTTGGAATGGAAAAGGTTCAGAGAAGGGCAACTAAATTAATAAGGGCATTGGGGGAGCTTGAATATGAAGAGAGGACTGGATAAGTTACAATTATGTACGCTGGAGGAAAGGCACTTGCATGGGGATAAGATTACTGTGTATAAATACATTAACGGGCCATACAATAAACTGGGGCATTGTTCACCAATAGAGCATGTCAGAGGACATGAGGACATCCCTTAAGACTTGAAGAAAAAATGTTTAAGCTTCAAGTTAGGAAAAGGTTTTTCACTGTAAGAACGGTGAAGCTATGGAACTGTCTTCCAACGGACGTTGTTATGGAAGATTCATTGGTCAGTTTAAAAAAAAAGCTGGATGAGTTTCTGCAAACAAGGAATGTTGCAAGTTACTGGTATTGATACATAAAGTAGAATTGATCCAGGGATATTTCCGATTGCCACTTGGAGTCAGGAAGGAATTTTTTTCCCTTTGATAAATATGGTGTTTTTTTTGCCTTCCTCTGGATCAACAGTTGAGGATCAACAATGAGGATATTGCTAGATGGGTTGGACTGGATGGACGTATGTCTTTATTCAACCTCAAATACTGTACTATACTTTTTTACTGTAGAAATGAATGGAAAAGGGTCATCACACTTTTCTATGGTCCTGGTTTGGGGAAAAAGGAAAACATTTAAAATCATTTTATTATTGAAGAGGGAATTAAAGGGGATGCATGGCAATTACCAAGTGTAAGTGTATCATATACCAGATATTCCTTATTGAAGAGTTTAAGGAGAAAATAAATAGGCAAACATTTCCTTACTTAGGCCATGTACACATTTTTTCTTATAGGAGAACCAAACTTAAAGGGTATGTCCTCCCTTATTTCTATTTTTTAATATAGCCTTCCCCCTGGTCCCCCAGCCCCAACCGCATGGTTTTTATTTTTAGAAAGCCCCCCAAACTTTTACTTACCTCCCCTCTTTCCTTAGCCGCGCTGCCGGCCCTCTGCTTGCGAGAATGCAAGCAAAGGGGTGGGACCGGCAGTCGCGTCTGTGATTGGCTGAGCGGCAGCCAATCACGGACGCGGCTGCCGGTCATTCAGTGCAGAGGTAAGTAAGAGTTTGGGGAGCTTTCTAAAAATAAAAACCATGCGGTTGGGGCTGGGAGACATGGGGGAATACTGTATTAAAGGGGTTTTATGCTAGGGGGAGGGATAGTAGAACGGGAGGGAGAGGGAGGGAGAGGGAGGGGGAGAAGGGCTGCAGTACGCATGCCAAAATTCTCCCAGAGGCCAGGTAGGAGGCAGAGTCCTAAATGGACTCTGCTAGCCTCCTGGTGGGCAGTTTTTGGGACTTTGGGGGAGGACTACAGGAGAACCCTATGGAGCTGGGATGTGAGGTAAGGATTACACTACACTACATGATGGGGCCAGTAGTTGGGGGAACAGTTTGGGGGGTGGACATGCCCTTTAATTTTTTTAAAATCCTAATGTGAAAACTTTTCTCCCCAGCACACCTATACACCTATACATTTTTTGATTCTTACTAGTAAGTTACATTTAGTATATGTAAGTAATAGATTAGGTAACCAAGGTTTCCATGTTGATGCCAGTAAAACTCACTGCCCACAGACAGACAGTTGGTGTTGAACCCCCCCACCTCTATTTAGGCTTGGTTTCTTTATTTTCACATAAATGGCCTCCTTAACACCTCTCTTGAACCAGTCACGTTCCTTTGCCAATATGTTAACATTACAATCTTCAAAGGTATGTCCTTTATCCTTAAGATGCAGGTACACGGCTGAGTCCTGACCCGAGGAATTGGCTCTTCTGTGCTGGGTAAATTATGAAGGGTATAAAAGAGAAATATTTGTACTGGCTGACAAAGGGTATGGTACAGAATCAACCAGAAAAAGTTAATATAAATAAAGCTATTGGATATTATATACAGTAGGAGTATTTGCTAAATTTGCACTGTATTTATTACTTACCTTACCCCTATCCCACGGTGGAACTGCCAGTGATTGATTAATTCCCCCTCCGCAGACTACCCATACAGAGGTGGAGTCTTTCCAACTATGTCTGGAAACCCTTTCTTGCAAACGCCGTGGTGATCCTACATTCAGTGAGGATGCTGACATCAGAGTGTGTAATGTAGCAGCTCCAGTCCAGAGTTGTTAAAGGGGTGATCCATTCAGGCCAGCACAGATCCGTGAATCTTAAGCCAGGAGCCAGGGATTAAAGTCCAGCTGCACTTTGTGAAGGAGATGTTTGGAATATGGTAGTTGGAAAGGAAATTCTTGATCTTCTCTTGGAACTGCTATGGAACATAGTGTGAGAAGGGGTAAGTGGGACAATCTGGTCCATTGACAATTCTTTGCGCAGTTGCAAAGACTTTTATATATGGATTTAGAAGACACAGACATTGTTTCTAAATTGCTTAAGATATATTTTACTGGCAACAATTTTTTTGTATGCTTATTGTAGATATTTGTAAATAGCTTGCATTTTACACTTGTTCTGTTTAGTTGCTCTTTATATATTGAGACTTAACACTGACTGGTGAAATATAGGGCTTACTTAACAGTGGCTGGTGGACTGGAGGACTGACTTTACACTGACTGGTGAACTGGAGGACTGAATGAACACTGGCTGGGGAACTGGAGGGGTGACTATACACTGGATGATGGACTGGAGGACTGAAACTGACTGGTGAACTGGAAGGGTGGATTAACACTGAATGGTGAACTGGAGGGCTGACTTAACACTGGCTAATAAACTGGAGGGCTGACTTAACACTAGAGATGTCCGAACTTCGAAAAATCCGGTCCGCGCGAGGATCCGCGGATTTTCGAAAAAATCCGTAAATTCGAAAATCCGCGAGCGGACCCGTTAAAACGTATTAAAATGAAAGTTCGGCAAAATCCGCATTAAAAGTGGTCTAAATAGCCTTGGTAATGTTAACTTAATCACTCAGGGACCTGGGTAATGTCCTTAGAAACACGTATCAATGCCTACAATACCTAAAAATTACAGTCCGCTAGCGAGAACAGTATTTTTCGAAAATACGAGGATTTCCGTAAAAACGAGGATTTCCGTAAAAACGAGGATCTCCGTAAAATCGAGGATTTCCGTAAGTCCGCGAATCTCCGTAAAAACGAGGATTTCCGTAAAAACGAGGATTTCCGTAAAAACGAGGATTTTCGTAAAAACGAGGGTTTTCGTAAAAACGAGGAACCACGAGGAACCGGAACTTCCTGCCTAGCAAAATGGCTAGTTCTGCAAGGCAGTTGTATGCCATGAATTACCTGCTGCTCAGGGGGTACGATGAGTTCCCCCCTGGCACCCATCATGTGCGGCGCCGGAGGCGCAGAATAATGGAGGGGCTACAGCGCCGCATCCTGCGACGCTTCGGATACCAGACCACTGTCTCTACCCTCCAGAGACAGTGGTCAGACCTCAAGAGGCAGAGGCCTCAATATGTGGCTGCCGTTCGGCAAATGATAGAAGGCAAGTATACTTTTTATTATATTACTGTATTATAATACGTAGTAAAATATTTTAATTCACTTCTGACAAAAACATATTTATATATATATATGTTTTTAAAAACATCAATAATCCTTAAATTTGGCTTGAGAGAGAGAGATCCAAGTTCTTTGTATTTCTCATTCACTGGTTATTATTACATTATTATTATTCTTGTATTATTCAATATCAGCCCTATTTAAAGGGTAAGTAAAGTCAAAAAATAAATCACTGAAAAGTGACTTTATTTAACATAACACCTATAAATTTAAAATGATACCCACACATAGACACACTTGGTGGCCCACCCTTCCATTTCCATGGCAGCCTTATTTAAAGGCTAAGTAAAGTTAAAAATGAAATCGATCATTAAAAATTGATTTCTTTTTATCTTATAAATGCACACTGATACCCACACATAGACACAGTTAAACACACTTTACTGACCCACACTTTTAGTTACATGGCAGCCCTATTTGAAGGGAAAGTAAAGTCAAAAATAAAATGTTGATCAATTATTAAAAATTGATTTATACACTCCAAAATTAAAAATGTTGTGTTACCCACAAAATCTATACAGATACAAGTACACACAGCTACTGATGCTCCCCTACACCCAACCAACTTTTCCCTTTCCGTGGCTACAATACACACAATAAAAATATAAGTACTTAGCCAGAATAAGGTATGAAATCATTGCCATAGAAATATGATTGACTTTTAAAGAAACTAAATATTGCCTTATTTAATCTGTATTTTCAAGCAGAATTCAAAGTATATAATTAAATATTTCCTTTAGATATATCATTCATTATGTATTTTTTTATTTTAATTTGCAGGGGAATCTTCCTCGGATACCCCACCCCCACCACCGTCCCCGCCAGAGGAAGAATGTAAGTGCAGCCTATTGAAAAAAAAAACATTTTTCTAAATCTTTCATTTGTCCAAGGCCACATTTCAGCGCACACGAGCCCTCCAGAAACAAGCGCGTGTTTCCGGTGCGCTCATGTGTATTGCCATGTGAGTGCAGTACGATAGCATAATTGTGCAAAAATTGAGGATCACATTAATTGTGCCACACTATTGTGTGCTTTTTAACACGTTGATATGTCCAAGCCCTTTATCCAAATGTTTGCATAATTTTTGACAACTTCTCCGAGAATTGTTTTAGTAAATGTATTTGAACATTTAATGACAGTGAGAGTTAAAATAAATTTCCTTTTTTTTTTAGCACTAACCACCACTAGCCCTCAGGCTACGGGCAGCCCATGGCCCCCTCCGGGCACACCATCGCCCCCACCGGGCAGTCCACCGCCCCAGAAGAGAGGAACCGGGGACCAGCCAGACACGTAAGTGCTCCTAAGCAATTTTTTAATCTTTTTATTGACCTTGATTGTCAGCAAATAATTAGTGAAATTACATTGATAATTAATTGAATTTTATTATTTCACTGATAAAAATTTTCGAAAATAAAAAAGGAAACAAATCTATTAATTTGGCTTGAGAGACAGAGCTTCTCATTTCTCATTCCCATTTATTGTCCCCACTCCCCATTGTTTGGGCTGTATCTTGTCCCTCTTTTTAACTTAAGTCACGAAATTCGGTCCAACGTCCAAAATTATCCAAGAAATGTTCACTACTAGCCTTTTAGGAAATGTTCTTTATAAATTATTACTAATGGATTGGACGGTGATGTTGAAATAAAACATTTTTTTTTCTAGAAGCAGGACCAGCCTCTACAGGCCCTCCACCCTCTCCACCCCCCCTCCACCCTCTCCAGCCCCTCCAGCCCTCCACCCTCTCCAGCCCCTCCAGCACCTCCTGCTCTCCAGTCACTTGCGCGCCATGCTTGAGAATCGTAAAGTAAATCATATCAACGTTAATGAATGTTATATACAACTATTAATATCTTTATTTTCCCAGTGTAAAATCCACGCTACATGATGCAACATTGGGTACTGTGGGTTTGACAATGCTTTTATGGGGCGCTGCACCACTTCCAAAAAATTTTGTTGTAGCACAGTCCTAGTGATACAAACCAAGAATGTTCTGATACAATTTAGCAATAAACGTAATGTTTTTAAGCCAGCATTACCTCCTGCTGTTTATCATTGATCCCCCATGATGCAATAATATCGCTTTAAGTGGAAGTTCAGTGATAATATATATACTTTTAAGGAAAAAGAGCAGTATTTATCCATCCCAATTACCTTAATCTGCCCATTCAGCAATCAGCATTGTGTCTGTGTAAAATAAATGCAACGGAAATAATGACTTCCTGTTTGCAGGACCCCTAATAGAGACCGTTATGGTCTTGCCTTTGACCCAGCGCCTGGGTTGATTCAGTTGCTCAGTAGAGATCTGAGCATGTGTACCCATCCAACACCAACAGTAGAAATCACTGTTACCATCATCAGGTATGCATAATATAAACTAAGAATTTTAGAAATAATGATATCTTATACTGACTTTCCTTTTTATGACATACCGCAACATTATAGCATTGCAGTACCATGTATGTGTAAGTAGTTATCAGGTGCAAAATTGCATCTACCGCATGGTGCTTTAGGAAATGTGCTCGAACATCTTCACCACATTCTCTCAATATCTTCCTCCACAGAACTACAGAGCATGCGGCGGGAGATGCGCCACATGGTGCGGCGCCTGGACCGCCGCCTAGACCGCCGCCTGACCAACTGGAGAGGAGGGCACCCCAGTAACCCCCTTTTTTTTTGTTTGTTTATTTTTTGTACATAGTTTTTTTTTTTTAATTTCATATATATATATATATAAAACAGTTCTGAAAAAAAAATGTTTTGGGCTTTATTTTTCGATATATCAAATTATTCAGATAGATTCATAATCAATTTTTATTTGAAAAATTACAATACACATATCATTTTAGCTAGCTATATGTCTGGTACTTATAATTGTATATAACGTACCATTAATGCCATTACACACACACACATTGGCCACATTCCCCTATATAGTAGTTTGCACACAACAAGGCAAAGAAGGCGATGGGGTACTGGTTTACATAATGTCCCTGTGGTTTGCCACCATTGTTGTGGGGCCAGGCAGGCTTGGCCCCACTGGACATACCCCTCACCCCATTGGCTACTCCCCCTCAAGATATGCATCGTGCTAGGGAAAGCAGGTGAAAGGGTAAGGCTTCGTGGAACAGCAGCATTGAGTTACAGCAGGCACACTGCAGTTTGCCACCATTGTTGTGGGCAGCAGGCTTGGCCCCATTGGACATACCCCTCACCCCATTGGCTACTCTCCCTCAGAGTATGCATCGTGCAAGGGAAAGCAGGTGAAAGGGCAATGCTTCGTAGGAACAGCACCATTGTGTTACAGCAGGCCCACTGCAGTTTGCCACCATTGTTGAAGAGCCAGGCAGGCTTGGCCCCACTGGACATACCCCTCACCCATTGGCTACTCTCCCTCAAGATAGGCACGTGCAAGGGAAAGCAGGTGAAAGGGTAAGCTTCGTAGAATGCAGCATTAGTTACAGCAGGCCCACTGCAGTTTGCCACCATTGTTGTGGGGCCAGGCAGGCTTGGCCCCACTGGACATACCCCTCACCCCATTGGCTACTCTCCCTCAAGTATGCATCGTGCAAGGGAAAGCAGGTGAAAGGGCAATGCTTCGTAGGAACAGCACCATTGAGTTACAGCAGGCACACTGCAGTTTGCCACCATTGTTGAAGAGCCAGGCAGGCTTGGCCCCACTGGACTACCCCTCACCCCATTGGCTACTCCCCCCTCAAGATATGCATCGTGCAAGGGAAAGCAGTGAAAGGGTAAGGCTTTGTAGGAACAGCAGCATGAGTTACAGCAGGCCCACTGCAGTTTGCCACCATTGTTGTGGGGCCAGGCAGGCTTGGCCCCACTGGACATACCCTCACCCCCTTGGCTACTCTCCCTCAGAGTATGCATCGTGCTAGAAAGCAGTGAAAGGTAAGGCTTCGTAGGAACAGCACCATTGTGTTACAGCGGCCCACTGCAGTTTGCCACCTTTTTGAAGAGCCGGCAAGCTTGGCCCCACTGGACATACCCCTCACCCATTGGCTACTCTCCCTCAAGGTATGCATCGTGCTAGGGAAAGCAGGTGAAAGGGTATGCTTCGTAGGAACAGCACCATTGTGTTAGAGCAGGCCAACTGCAGTTTGCCACCATTGTTGGGGGGCCAGGCAGGCTTGGCCCCATTGGACAAACCCCTCACCCCATTGGCTACTCTCCCTCAGAGTATGCATCGTGCAAGGGAAAGCAGGTGAAAGGGTAATGCTTCGTAGGAACACACCATTGAGTTACAGCAGGCACACTGCGTTTGCCACCATTGTTGAAGAGCCAGGCAGGCCTGGCCCACTGGACATGGAGTACTGCTCTCCGGGCCAGGCAGGATTGACCCAGAGCTGAAACATTAGCCACAGAGTAGCTGTTGCGGCTGTATGAGATGGTCAGAGTAGGTGACACCACAGGTGCCTCATGGAGAGGAAACAAGATCAAATATGGAGTACTGCTCTCGGGCCGGCAGGATTGACCCAGAGCTGAAAACATTAGCCACAGAGTAGCTGTGCGGCTGTATGAGATGGTCAAGTTAGGTGACACCACAAAGGTGCCTCATGGAGAGAGAACGAAGATCAAATATGGAGTACTGCTCTCGGGCCAGGCAGATTGACCCAGAGCTGAAACATTAGCCACAGTGTAGCTGTTGCGGCTGTATGAGATGGTCAGAGTAGGTGACACCACAAAGGTGCCTCATGGAGAGAGAACGAAATCAAATATGGAGTACTGCTCTCGGGCCAGTAGGATCGCCCCATCTTAGAAAATTAGCCACAAAGTAGCTGTTTCAAGAGCATTTGTTATTTCATAACCTGAATGCAGTAGAGCAAGTAGGACCATATATGGCCCTGCCAATAGAAAAATTAGCCTTTGCCAGCTAAGCTGCATCAGCTCAGCCTCTAGGTGGAAAATGAGGCGAGGAGCAGTATGGGTGGCCAGGGGCAGGAGGCCTTCAGTCACGGGCATCAGCAATAGGGGTGTCGTATTGAGATGTGATCCACGCCTCATTCATCTTGATAATGTAAGGCGTCCACATTCTCAGTGGAGAGACGGGTCCTCCTCTCCGTTACAACACCCCTGCTGCGCTGAAGGTCCTCTCCGAAGAACACTGGATGACGGGCATGAAAGGACCTCGATGGCATACTGTGCCAACTCGGCCAGATATCAAGCCTCGCCACCCAGTAGTCCAGTGGATCCTCAGTCTCTGATGTGGCTACACCGGCCCTGGTCCGATGTAGTCGGTGACCTGGCGACTGAGGTGTCTCCTGGTGGAGTTGCCAGTGGATGGGCCTGGCAACTGTGGCTGGAAGAACAGCCTGAAGTTGGCCGCGAGGCCGCCTCCAGTACTGCTGCTCCTCCTGTCAGGCACAGGGGGACGTGAGCCCTGTTGATCCCCAACATCAGGTGCTGTGGCCTGCCAGCACCTGGGAAGGCAGAACAGAGGCAACGTAGCAGTGTGGCCTCATAGTGCTGCATTCTACCTTCCCTCTGAGATGCGGGATAAACTCCGACACTTACCCTTATGCGGGGATCTATAAGGGTGGCCACCCAGTACTGCTCTTTCTCTTTGATGGCCTTAATCCTGGGGTCCTTGCGAAGGCATTGCAGCATAAAGAGCCCATGCGCCCGCAAACTGCCTGCCGCAGAGGACCCATGTCCTCAATGTCACTGAGGACAGTATGTCGGCTCAACCTCTCCCAACCACGAATGACATGGGTCACTTGGGAGGGTGGAGATGTCCCCCTAGAGGAATGCCCCATTTCCCCTTGGTCCAGGTCACCTAAATCCCCCTCCTCATCATCGGACGGCTGCTCTGCACCGTGATGTTCGGGCTCGGAAAGCATCACGGTGTCGGCGTCCCTCTCTTTCCAGTGCCTGCTGCTCACAGCGAGTGCCCTGTCGAGTATGCCGCGCAGAGTGTGCTCAAGGAGGAACACCAGTGGGATGTTATCCGCAATGGTGGCATCATTGCGGCTTACCATCCTGGTGGCCTCCTCAAATGGCGCGAGCACACGGCAGGCATCTCTAATCAGCGCACTGCCTGGGTAACAGCAAACCCAGGTCCCCAGAGCTGATCTTGCTCGTACCTAACAAGTAGTCTATGATGGCTCGCCTCTGCTGGAGCAGCCTCAGCAGCATCATAAGACTAGAGTTCCAGCGGTGGGGGTGTGTCACAAATCAGGCGGTTCTCGGCAGACCATTCTGCTGCTGAAACTCGGCCAGACGAGCTGTGGCCGTGTATGACCGCCTGAAGTGACTGGACACCCTCCTAGCCATCCTCAGTACCTCCTGGAGACCAGGGTACTTGGTGAGGAACCGCTGGACGACCAGGTTGAGAACGTGTGCCAGGCAAGAACATGTGTGACTCTGCCCATGCAAGGGCAGACAGGATTTGGTGGCATTGTCACACACGACCTTGCCTATTGAGAGGTGGTGTGGGGTCAGCCACCTCTCAACCTGCCCTTGCAGTGCTGCCAGCAACTCGGCCCCGGTGTGGCTCCTATCACCGAGGCACACAAGCTGCACACTGCATGGCACCGTCTCGCCTGGCACGAAGCATAGGCTCTGGGGGGCACGGAGCTGTCCGGGAAGAGGGCTCACGCGATGAGGAGGGGGGGTGGAGACTGGCGTATCACCAATGTGTTTACCACCATCTCCCCACTGCGCTCCGTGCCGCGTCTCTGCCGGCTAGCAGAGTGACCCTTGGGCTGTAATGACACATACCGCCCTGGCCGTGCTTGCGGACCACGCGTCCATAGTAATGTGGACACACTTGCCCACACTGGTGTCCAGCGAAGCAGATATATTGCCCTGCAGATGGTCGTGCAGGGCTGGTACTGCCTTCTGGGCAAAGTACCTACGGCCAGGGACCTGCCATCGTGGTGTGCCAATGGCCACAAACTCCTGAACGCTGCACTGTCTACCAGGCTGAAAGGTAGCAGCTGCACCGCCAGGAGTTTGGCTAAGCCAGGTGAGACGCTGGGCTTGGGGGTGACTGGGGGACAGTTTCTGCCTCCGCTCCAACAACTGGGGAAGAGAGACCTGCCTTTTAGCTGACGCTCAGCAGCATTGTCAAAGGCCTCTTAACACCGCGTGCTGGGGCCAAAGGCTGCCTCTCCTCCCTAATTCCACCGAGAAGCAGCTGATGGGGCCGGAGGGGGAGGAGGAGGAACGGTGGCTACCTGGGCACGAGGTAGGGAACGTGTGGGTGCCTGCACGTTCCCTGTCCGCTGCTCCCACCGGGCAAAGTGGTGCAGAATCTATGCCTCCTCATAGAGAGTGCCCAAATGTGTGTGGTCTTCCCCGGCTAACACGTTGCAGGCACACTTGCACACTGCAACTGTGCTGTCACCTGGAGCCAGTGAGAAGAACTCCCACACGCTGAGCCACCGACACGACTCGGACAGAGGTCACCTCTGCTGTGGGGCACGGCACCAGATCTCATTGTTGCCGTACCTCCACGTGCACCACTAGGTGCACTGCCTCTGCCCGGCCCCTGCCCCCAGTCCTGCCTCTGGGTTCAGGATCGTGCTCATCTCTGAGGGACATCCCTCAGAGACACATCCTCCTCCTCTCTCACGAGGGCACCCATGGACGATCGGTGACCTCATCGTCCACTTCCACCTCCTCAATACTGGAGGCTGCATCACTAACAGCAGCAGCATCTGGAACCTCACCCCCTGCATTAGTTCCCTGGCTGCTCACAGACTGCTGCGTGACATCGTCAGCCTCCTGTCCCCCTGTGCCTGCATCAGTGCACAGCTCCTCCTCACACACTAGCCCCACACATATGGTGCGAAAACATATCCTGAGACCCTCCTCCGGATCCCCGAAGGTACGGGTCATGTGGGCAACGAACTCCTGATAGAGCGGATCAGGTTCCATGCCCACAGTAGGAGCCTCAGGTGAGGAAGGAGTGCACAATATCTACAGTAGCGCTCGGCTGCTCTGTGCCTGTGAGGAGGGTGATGAGGAAGGCTGGGTAATCCACTCTACTACCCGCCTTCCTTGATCAGAAGGGATAGCCCTAGCCCGGCTACCCCTAAAAATATCGGGCACGGTAACCCGGCTGCCCTGCGAAGGGCCAGGTAGCTCCTGGCCAGACCTTCAGTAGGCTCTCCTCTGCCTCTCCCTCTCCTCCACGTGCAGAAGCACCCCTGCTCCTGGGTCTCCTCTTGCCCTGCCAGGCATTTCCCTCTCCCAATTATCCCCCCAAAAATTAATATATATATATATATATATACCACACACCACACCACACCACACACAAACACAAAAGACAAAGCAACAAACAACACAGAAGCAACAAATAAACACAAAGCTTTTTTTTTTTTTTTTTTTTTACACTAAAGCACAAATAGGACACAGACACAACTGACGCAACAGCAACAGACAGCAAAAGCTGCTGATTGCTGCTAAAGGCAGCACTGTCAACCAAAACACACAGACACTGCACACACAGTCCAGAAAGACAACAAAAAAACAGGACACCTAGACCTAAAGTCTAACACAAATTTGTCCAAGGACTTACAGGGGGGTTAGTCCTTAAAAGGACTTTTGGGTCTCACAAAGTTAGTCCTTAAAAGGACTGTTGGGTCTCAAGATGTGTGATACAGGGTTGGGTAACAACATTGCTAAACCACCACACTGAAATCACACACAAAGCTCTCAAAAGCTCAAAAGCGCAAAATCTCTCTCCAACTCCTACACTGTCAGGTCTCCACTAACACACTCCAACACACTGACAAATGTCGCCTGTGAAGCAGCCTTTTATACCCAGGGGGTGGCAATAATCATGTTAGCTGCCATTGGCTAATTTGGGTCATGTGGCTTGCTCGTCTTGAAAATAGCCCCAAAAATTCGAATTTACAAGAATGTCTCGTTTTTTCCGGAAATTCTCGTTTACGAAATCCTCGAATTTACAGGATCTTCGCGTTTCCGGGCCCCGAAGATCGCGGATTCCTCGAATTACGGGATACTCGTATTTTCGAAAATTTCGTAAAAAAAAAAGGAGTGTGAGCGGCATCAGACATTACCGGAACATAATCTCGTCGCGGTGAGCTATAATCTGAGTAGTGGCCCCCTGGTTCTAGGTGACCGCTGGTGCGGCACACCCACGTCAGCGAACGATCTCGACCCCACACGGCGCCCTCTCTCAGGGTGCGTCGGCAGGTCACACGCGCAGCGAGACTGAGAAAACATGGTCACAGTGTCCGTTGCGACCAACGCCGTTATGTTGATCCTCCGTGGAGCCTCCGGCGTAGCGTGCTTCTGGATAGCGGAACACGCTAAACACTACATACACGCTAGGATCACGGCTGCGTGCGAGCGCGGGGGAGGGGTCGTCTGCAACTCTGGAAGGGTCAGAGCGCAAGAGGCTTACACGACGAGGCTGCGATGAGACACTGACTGCATTGCTAAACCTGAGCGACAAACGTGGTCGCAGATCCCACCAATTGCAACAGGACCAGACAAATAGAGGCGCCTAGAAGATATACTGGCACGAACACGGCCACCGAGCGGAAACTGGAAACCAAAACACTAGAACCATACTGCGTAATGCGGCAACTAGCGGAGTGAAACAACTGGCCAGAATCGTTACGAGACTTAAGATACGCTCGAGAAGAGAGCAAGAAAGTTGGGCCTGGTTGAAGAAGGTTGGGAGAGATTAGAGGAGGGTTCAATGAGATCAACAGCCTGAGAAGCGAAGAGAGGATATCGACAGCGATAAGATAAATACAAAGAGGTCCGAAGAGAAGCGCAGGGTCACTGAAGGATATAACAAAGCATTCGAAGAAATTCGTAAGAGAAGTAAGCGATCTAGGGATACTTAAGACTAAACACACTAAAGGTTAGATTGTCGAAGTAGAAGAGAAGATAGAAGTGTAGAGAATGAAGAGGACTGTAATAGGGGAGGATAATACTGAATGGTATTGGAGATAAGAAAGAGAGCTCTGAAGACGAACTAGAGTGTCAAGAAATTAACTAAAAAAAATGAGAGATATAAAGGCAAAGAAGGATAAGGAAGTAGATTTATAAAAGGTGAGCTGAGAAGTAAAAAAAGAAGAGAAGAAGAGAAGAAAAGAAGAGAGAGAACAATGTAAAGATAAAAAAGAAAAAAGGAACAGAGAGAAAGGAAGAGAAAAAAAGAGAGAAAAGGAAGAAGAGAACAAAAGTATAAAGCAAAAAAAAAAGAAAGAGAAAGAGAAGAAAGAGGAGAAGAGGAGAGGATGAGAAGTACTGGGATCAAAAAAGAGGAGAGAAGGCAAAACTAAGAAACAGAATAAAAAGAAAGGAAAGAAATAGAGTGGCAAATAAACGCTGGAATTGCGAGTAAAAAGACAAGAAGCGATAAATCTGGAACAGTAAGTAGAGAACTTGACCTGGAGAAACGCAAGTGTGGTGGTTGAGCAAAAAGACAAAAAAGCGAAAGAACAGTAAGAAAAAACAGAGAATGAGAGAATCAAGAAGATAGAATAAGAAATAAGATGGCAGAAGAAGCAAAAAAAGAAAGATAAGAAGAGAGCGAATGGGAACAGAGGAAAAGCTAAAAAGGAACAAATAAATAAGAAGGGAGAAGAATAGAAAAAGGAAGAAAAGAAAAATGAAGAAATAAAGAGGAAATGTAAATCGCGAGAGAACAAAGCGAGGAAGAATCTGTTGAAAATATGAAGAAAAAAAGAGAGAAAGAGGGGTAAAAGATGAAAAGTTGAAAAGAGGAGGAATAAAGGATGAAAGATAATAGAGAAAGAAAGGGAGAAAAAATGTGAAAAGAATAAAAAGAGAAATGAAAGAAAGAGAAATGATGTGGGAGGAGATGATAAATAGAAGAGGAAAGAAAAAAAAGAAAGGAAGAGATAAGTGAAGAAAGAGTGAAAAGAGGGAAAAGGTGAAAAAAGGTAGGAAGGAAAAGGAGAAGGAAGAAAGTAAGTATGGATAAAGAAAGAAAAATGGCAAGGAAGTATGAAAGTAAGGAAAAAAAAAAGAAAAAAAGGAGAGAGGGACAGAAAGAAAAAGAAAATACAGCACTAGAAAAACAAAGAAGAAAGGTAAATGAATAAGAGTGACAGAGAAGAGAGAAACAAAAAAGGGGGAGGGGGATAGTTGATAAAAAGGAAATAGAGGGTGTTGTGAAGAAAAAAGAGGGAGGAAAAGAGGGGAAGAAGGAGTGAAGATGATGAGTAGTATTTACATAGAGTTTAAATAAGTAATAATAAGTAAAACAAAAAGCAAAGTGATGATAAGTTTCCCTATCACCATCTAGTTCATCATCAATTTATTTGAAGAAGTATTTTATATTACCAGTCTGTGGAGCTGGGCGTCTTTTATTTACTTGTTTGTGTGGTCATCTTGTGTTACCAGTCTGTTAGTGGGCACTTATATTTACCAGTTCACCAGTCTGTGAAAGTCAATAAAGAAGCAATATTTATTATATTTAAATAACTGGGCTCTCTCTTGAATCAAGATTGGTTCAATTACTACTTATATAATAGGATGGACATGGAAGTAAAAAAAAATATATATGTATACATCTGTGTAAGGGACAATGTTATAAGTAATATTGGTAAAAGTTCTATACTTATCTCTCCTAGTATATCTAAGTATCTCAGCAAAACCAAGAGGCAGCACCCATATAGTAATAGAAGATAAGTGTAAGACAGTCCTTAAACTAACACTAAACTAAGACCAGCTTAGACATGATTTGCCGGCCATTGGCTTTCTTAGAAGTGATAATACACTAAGGCCTACCTCATGCCTTTTTGCAATGTAATTCTGGTTATGTCATACCGTATATACTCGAGTATAAACCGAGTTTTTCAGGCTGAAAAACAGCCTGAAAACTTGGACTCGGTTATACTCGAGTCAAACAGCTTACCTGAGCATTCCGGCAGCCGCACATCTTTCTCTGTACTGGCGCGCCGGCCTGACGTCACTGCCCGGCGCTAGGCCGGAATTCTAAGGATACCGTACCTTCAATGCTGCCAGGAAGCCCTTGGATGGAGGAAGCCCTTGGATGGAGGAGAGCCCACAGGAGAAGAGACCACAGGTACAAACTGAACTGGGTGGGAGGGTGAGGGGGGCATTCAAGATGTTTGGGAACTACAACTCCCAGCATCTTTATTAGCTGGGAGTTGTAGTTTCCAAAAATCTTGAATGCCAAGTGAGGGTGGCATCAAGGTGTTTGGAAACTACAACTCCCAGATAATAAAGCATGCTGGGAGTTGTAGTTTCCAAACATCTTGAATGCCACCCTCACTTGGCATTCAAGATGTTTGGAAACTACAACTCCCAACTAATAAGCATCTGAGAGTTGTAGTTTCCAAACATCTTGAATGCCAAGTGAGGGTGGCATTCAAGATGTTTGGAAACTACAACTCCCAGCATGCTTTATTAGCTGGGAGTTGTAGTTTCCAAACATCTTGAATGCCAAGTTTCTACCCTCGGTTTATACTCGAGTCAACAACTTTTATTAGGATTTTTAGCTGAAATTGGGTACCTCGGTTTATACTAGGGTCGGTTTATACTCGAGTATATACGGTCCGCTATTCTGTAATACGTCACTACATTGTGCACATCTAGCACGTGACTTTATAGCATGATGACATCATCAATGAAAAACCACCATTTTAAAACAGGGCAATCATATCAAAATAGCCTTAGTTCCCTTACTCTATACTTAGCTTTATCACATATAACAGAAGACACAGTGTAAACTTAAGATTATTGTTGTACAATAGGCTTATGTACAAAGCTATACAAAGACCAAACAGCAGCTGCACCAAGGTATGGCCCAGCACAGAAGAGCCAATTCCTCAGGTCAGGACTCAGCCCTGTATCTGTATCTTAAAAAAAAAAGGGACATACGTTTGAAGATTGTAATGTTAACATATTGGCACAGGAACAGGATGATTCAAGAGAGGTGTCAAAGAGGCCATTTATTTCAAAATAATGAAACCAAGCCTGAAAAGATGTGAGGAGGTATAACACCAACTGTCTGCCATGTATAATGCTGTTTTGAACCCTTACTCTGGGCAGTTGGATAACACATCTAAATCACAATGCAATCAACACTTTGCATTCAGAAAGTCCCTAACACCTTGTTATTATATGCTAATTGTGACTTTCCAGGGTATTTATTGCCAACAGATTCTTGTACAAGTCATTCTGAATTGAGAAAGCCAGTCTGATGACTAGTGAAACGTCTTCAAGAACTAAACTCCAAGTTGAGTTGATCTAACTGAATACAACAGATAAATACAAATAGAACAACATATTAAACATATATATATATTTTAAATCCTTTAAGTGCCCTTTATACGTATCTGATATGGAAAATAACAATTATATTAACACACAAACCTTTATAGGGCATATTAAATGTGACAATAAATCTAGTAGGTCAAAAAACAAAATACCAGTACAACAAAATATGTGTAAGCATAAATAAGTACATAGACATAAGTTTGAAATGTATAAGAGATGACATCTCTCCCTAGTGCATATTTGTCATAGTTTTATTTTACCCTTAGCACCATTTAACACAATGGGAAACACTGTCCAGTATTGGATTTTCAACCAACATTGCCAAAAAGATGCTATTAGCAGCCATTTTTCCAATCACTATAAAGGTTGGTTATTGGCCATTACCTATACTCAACCCAGTATTTTAATGAGTAAATGTACTTACCCACCTTCATTCTCTCAATCACAAGCTTTTCTGCTTCTTCCTGCGCAGAACAGAAGGGGCCAGACAAGCAGTCGGTTTGGCCCTCTCTGCTGCTTTCATGTGGAAGAGCAGCAGAGGGAGCCGAGGGAATGATAGTGGGGTTGGGGGAATTTGACTGTATTTAAAGTTTTTCCCCCCAATAGATCAATGCAGCCACCAAGGGATCCAGAGGGAGGGGGAGAGCTCCACTGTGTATGCCAGAATCCTCTCAGAGGAGCAGAAAGTGGTAGGTACGGATTAAACACAGGCTCCTACTCTTCATTTTTCTGGACTTTCATCAGGCCCTGCAGGACAACCATAAGGAGCAGAAGAGTAAGGTAAGGATCTTTTAACACTACACAGTGGGGCCATCAGTCAGGAACATAATTTTCCTGAAATCAGGAGTTTAAGAGGAAAGCTGTAATTATCCGACAGTTCCCATGTAGACAATCAATTATCTGCATCTACAAGAGTGTGAGTTCTTACATTCAAATGATTATAGGGGATAGATAGTAAGTTTAAATGCTATGTACACTGTAAATCCATCTTAACGTTACTAGATAGCTTAGGCTTTAGATATATTTTTTTTCTTCTAGCCCCCACCCATACCCTACCTTTCCTCCTTCATAGTTTCTGTACTCCTCCTCCTGTCTCCTCACGTTTTTAACTCTGTCCCCACAAGATGTGAAAATCCCTTTGCCAAACCAATATATTTTCTGGCATCATCGGCATGATGATTAAGTCACATGCGCTCTGTTTCCAGAAAAACTATTGGCTCGGCAAAGGGATTTTCATATGTCCCTACTCTTGGGTGGTATACCCAGGAATCTAGTCCTTACTAAATCTCCTTGTTGGATCTCAGGCTGCTCACTAGCTACCCTATTCCTATCTATTACTCCTATATTGATCTATAGGGACTAATCTCTCACTAACTGGGCCTACCTGTTATCTAAGGTTATCAAGAAGACTAAAGGGTAACTAGTTTATAGTTCCCTACATAAGCTTACAGGGAGATGTAATACTTACCTTCCACTTTCCTCTTCCTTCCAGGTCTTAGTTATGCAGTAGTCACTTAGCATGAGTTACTGCATCACAGGAACAAGGCAGGTAATGAGCATGGAAGGTAACGCTGCTTTGAAATTACTTCCGTTTTCTCGCTACTAAGTAGCGCAAAAACTAATGTTATCTGTATTGCATCGGGCGCCTCTGCTGTTAAAATTGGGGCATGCCCTGCACCTCACATTTTACATCTCCCTGCTAGTATTTAAACAGAAAATGTAATACTTCATAAAATGAAGGCAAAGGATCTGGATGTGTTTGACTTTTGAATATTAAATAGAGCAATTTGTCAGAAATGGCTACCCAATGTTTCCTTTTAATAATGACATGAAGTGTACAGTAAGTCATCTCAATCTAGAGTCTAAAGCATGGTACACACCATGGGACTTTTCCTCCTGACCGACCGACCAGTCGGCCAGGAGGAAGGACTATCAGTTGTGGCAATAGTGACCGCGGCCAACAGTTTACCGCAAACGAGCGTGTGGTCCATAGAGGCCTGCACGATTGGACGTGGCTTTCCGCCATGTCCGATTCAGACTAACGGTCATTCGGACATGGCTGAAAACCCATGTGATTATTTCGGCCCAATCGACCAATACACTGAACTATCGGACGAAATATTGCATGGTGTGTACCGGCCTTTATTTTCTTTTGCCATCCAATTTTATTTCGAAATAAAAAAAAAGATTTTTTTTAAGCTAAAAAAAGTTCAATGGTTCAATTTACCTTTTTAATTTATCATTAAATATTTGTTGTATTCAATTAGATCAACTGGACTTGAAGTTTAGTTCTTGAAGACGTCTCGCTAGTCATCCGACTAATGAATAACAGATCCGACTAATGAATAACAGAATGAATTAGCGAAACGTCTTCAAGAACTAAACTTCAAGTCCAGTTGATCTAACTGAATACAACAGATATACCATGACCTGGATGAATGAGAACCTTCACAAGCATTTATCATTAAATATTAAATCCATGCAGCCCTTGTCATATTTCCTCTTCACTAATAATGTGTAATAATGTCTGCTAAACCTATACTTACAAAATGTTCATCATTTCTCTTCCAGCTGCATCTAAATGGTTTTTGATTCTTTTATCTCCCTTCACATATCAATGCAGCACATTAAAGGGTATACATTACACACTGCACATTGCAAAGCATCAAAGCTTGGCAAAGGTTCAATGAATTCACACTGTGAAATTACCAAATGGGAATTCTTACAGAAATAGAGCGGCTCCACTTTTGTTAGATAACATGTTGTAAGTCAGGAGCACAGCAATCAGCACAAAGATATTTTTGTGAATTTCATTATACCATTAAATTACTTTTAAACAAAGTTGGGTATGTTGAATGTCCTTTAAAATAAATATTGAAATGCTAGTTTATTTAGAAAGTTTGTCCAGCAACCTGTCTAAGGACTGCTGGGACGTGGCCGCTGGGCCAATGACAGGACACCGTTTTGGTGGGAAAATATGAAAGGTATATTATTGGTTAGGATATCTTCTGGAAGGGGATTTTCAAACTGAGAGGGGAGAAAGCAAATTAATTTTCTAGTCTGTAACAGGATTGGCACACAGCAAGAAGTTTTGCCCAATAAATAAATGTAATTTATGGATATACTGTAGAATGTATTGTTGTTAAACATGCCATGTTTGTGCCCCTAGTGTTTTTCTCTGTTATGTCACAGCCTTCTTATGGCGGGTATTGAGTTACAGGCACGGAAAGAAAGCACTTTTGGTGGGTTAAATGGTGAGTTCAGCAACTATTGGCTTTGTTCGTTCCTCAGGAGACTCCTGGATAACGTGTAAGGATTTGCGCTTACTGGTGTTTCCTCTCTCATGGTCCATAAGCTGGTGTAAGTGTTTATGGTTGAAATAAAATAGTTTAATAAAGCTATGGCCTTAATTTACCTACAAAAAAAGTTGTCTGTGTCCTTCTTTGGGATTTAAGTGTTGTTTTGTGGAATAAGGTCACATGAAAAGTTAAGTGTGTGATTTAAAGATAAAAGGTCTATTGGCCATTTGTGGACAAGTATATTTAACAAATGCTTGGAAGAGCCTAGAAACATCTGTAAATCATAGGGAACCATATCTTGGGTATTCAGTCTCAGTTGTGTCCATGTGTCTGCAATGATTTGTTGATTTGTGGGGAGGAACAGAAACAAACTATGATATAAATGATGCTGTGAACAAATATTAACCCACTGAATCAGAATAAATGGAAATTATGTCTACTGCTAAATTTGTCTTACTTTGAAAACTGCATCTATAGAACCAGGTGTAATATAATATGTATGTATGTATAGTTTATTTGTAAAGCGCTACTTGGGGACACAAAGATGTACAATAACAGCAAATAACACATCATTCATTGCCACTTAAGATGTTTGAAAACTACAACTCCCAGCAATAAAGCATGTAGTTTCCAAACATCTTAAGTGGCAAATACTAACCCCCTCGGTTTATACTCGAGTCAATATCTTTTTCTCCTTTTTTAGCTAAAACTAGGTACCTCTGTTTATACTCGGGACGGTTTATACTCGAGTATATACGGTACAATGTTATAATATAGTTTATTTTTAACTTAACTCCCTACTTGTTTTCTTTTTGAGACAATTTGGACCAAGGAAACGCTCAGCTCAGGTAAAAAAATAAAGAAGGCAAATGGCTGTCAATCTCCTTCCTACCTTTTTGTCTGTTTGTTTTGTCTTTGTTATAATGTGTTTATTATAGGGATGTTCGTCCTCTAAAAACCATTCTCTTCATAAACGTAATAGCTTCATATAACTAAATTGCCATGTCTACAAGCATGCCATGTTTACAAATGTACATAAATTACAATATACATTTTGACTGTGTTGCATTTAAATTGCCAGCAGATGTGCTTTTGCCTTAAAAGTGCCATTTTGGCCCCTACAGAAGACTACTGGCACTTACAAGGCCATTTTGACCCCAGAATACCCTATAGGGGCCACTGGTTTTGTATAGGGCATCAGAAAGGCATTTTTGGGGGCTTCACGGGCACATAACGACCCATCTAGGTGTGACAGGGATCGGGCACCACCCATGAAATGTGTGTTTCATTACATGTAATATAATAAAACAAAGAAAAGTTTGAAGTCTTTACTCTGGCATGCTCCTAATGAGCGTTATTAAAGGAGCAGGAAGTGGCAGGCACGGATTATAGAGAGATACTCTTCATTTTTGGTAGGCATAATCAATCCTTGACCAAAGTATTTAAAAAAATGAAATTTTGTTTAAAAATAAAAAAATATACACAGTATAGTTTTTATTTTAGGTCCTTGTCACTTGTTGAGCACATAATTATTTATGAAAACAATACAGCTAATTGGTGTAAGGGGATGTAGTAGTGTGGTCGCCAATTCTAACAGGCAGGGGTGCCAAGACAAACCAACAGATTAGGCTATTTTACCTGTACTGATGGTCAAGATTAGGATATTTTCTGCACAATTTTGAAATTGAAATGTACACTAAAAAAAAAGTTTATTTATTTCAGGTATGGTTTATCCATCTTTCTGCAGGAATAGTGTTTTCTATCTATTTAGGGCAGTCTATTGGACCATATCCTATCAATATTTATATATTTTTTTTTTTTTAATCTGCGAAAACAAATGTTTAAATTTGTAAATTAAATGATGTAGTGGAACACATTTAAAATAGTTTAAAAAAACACAGGCACAATATAAAATATATTTAAATTATAAGAAGAAATGGGGTGTCAAGTACACAAAGAGTTGTGTAATGGGCATAATTGATGGAAAGCAATCAACGCCAACAAAGCAGGTGCACAACCTAGGGCCAATAGGATAAATAGATAATAAAAAATAGGACAGAAAAACAAAGAACAGAAACAGCCAGAAAAAACAGCAGAAAGGTCAAGCTAGGTAGTACAAGGGCACAGAACCCAAGAGCACTCCAACTGCATATAAATACCATCCAATAATATAGAAAAAACGGAGGGCTAATACGCACCTCATCAATAAGTAACGGTCTGGAGGTGGACACCACACTATATATTAAAAATATTATATTAAATAGTTTTTTTTTTCTCCTATCCATTTAAATGCACACATAGAAAAACACCATATAAATAAAAACATATAGGCACATCAGTTCCATAGGGAACAAGAAATAAGTATCGGCAGAATAACCCCTAGCAGGAATTTACAGGGAACAGTTACTATGAATCGATTGGCAGCCCATAAGTATGAATATGGAACATATCCAGTCCTGATTGTATACCCCAACACAAAAGCCCAAAAAATATGAAATAGGGCTAAGATGAAGGACAGTCAATAGGTAACTGGGCTCAAAAGTCTAAGGAATGGTCTCACCCAAGTAGTGATCAAGTCCCACAAAGTCCAAGTCCAGATCCACGAAAGATGACAGCCATCCGGAATGTCAGTTGGTAAGCTAATCAGAAAAAATCTGTTACTTTCACTGCTGGGTAAATGCCGTCCTGCTCCGCGTGGCTAATGTGCTATCTCAAGAACCGACCGACGCACGTTTTGGGACTAACACGTCCCTTCTTCCGGGTCACATGATTCATACAGTCCAATAGAAAAGCTTAAATACCCTTTTTCCTGGTCACATGATTTGTATAGTCCAATAGGAAAGCTTGAATACCCTTATTCCGGGTCACATGATTCATGCTGTCCAATAGGAGGGCTTAATTACCTAAAACCCGTGTATACACACAAAAGTCCCATGGGAAACACGGGACACAGATGTAAGATCTGTCAGTTCATGGTAAAGCGATGTAGCTTTTCTAATATGGATGGCAAAGAATTTATAATCCAAAGCTTTATTAATTGTAAATCAAAAGGTGTGATATATGCCCTTCAATGTGGCTGCCCTTTATTATATGTAGGGAAAAGAATCAGAGAGTTATGCCTCAGGGTGTTGGACCATATTCGGGATATTAAGTACAATAAGGAGGAAAGCAGTGTTGCAAGACATTTTAGGTTGCAGCATGCCTCCAACCCAGACTGCTTGTCCGTCTGGGGGATTGAAAAGGTGCTACCACCCATATGGGGTGGAGACTGGGATAGAAAGATCCTCCAGAGGGAAAGCAGATGGATTTATGTTGTGAAGAGTAGATCTCCTAAGGGGATGAATGAAGAACTGCAGTACCACATGTTTCTTTGAGCTGTGTTCCTTCCCCAAGGTGTTCTCTGGGTATTACGCCAATATTTTCCTTGAAGTTTGCTATTTTTGATATTATTATTATTTTTATTTTATGTTCACTTGCCCTTTAATCTTGGGCTATATTGAATGCCAAACTCTCTTATATGACCTATCAGCTATAATTCAGTATTTGACCTTACTGGGTTTGTTCTCTTATTGTACGATAATATCTGTAATAGATGTCATATTATTCCCCCCTATATAAATTACTTGACCCCATTGTATAGCTTGTATGTGGATTAATAATTGTGGTCCCCATAGCCATTTGTTGCTATACACATTGAATTGAATGTAGAATCAGGAACTGAATTTCCTGTGTCCTGTGTTTTGGGCTTTTGTGTTGGGGTATACAATCAGGACTGGATATGTTCCATATTCATACTTATGGGCTGCCAATCGATTCATAGTAACTGTTCCCTGTAAATTCCTGCTAGGGGTTATTCTGCCGATACTTATTTCTTGTTCCCTATGGAACTGATGTGCCTATATGTTTTTATTTTTATGGTGTTTTTCTATGTGTGCATTTAATGGATAGGGGGAAAATTACAATAAAAACTATTTAATATTTTTAATATATAGTGTGGTGTCCACCTCCAGACCGTTACTTATTGATGAGGTGCGTATTAGCCCTCCGTTTTTTGTATATTATTGGATGGTATTTATATGCAGTTGGAGTGCTCTTGGGTACTGTGCCCTTGTACTACCTAGCTTGACCTTTCTGCTGTTTTTCTGCTGTTTCTGTTCTTTGTTTTTCTGTCCTATTTTTTATTATCTATTTACAATATAAAACATTACTGCAAAGGTGCCAGACAGGAAAATTTTACAAATTTCTCCAACCACATCTCTCTCAAAATGTTACTTTGTTATACTATACTAATGTATGAATACAGTCAAAGAAGTCACTCATCATGGCTTTTCTAGTCTGCAAACGCCCCCTCTGCACATTAAAGGGGCAGTTCAGCAGTGGAAATTATCAATATTTGTTAAATTGTTAGTCTTGTGTAATGCCTTCTTAGTTATTCTACATATTCTCTCCCATTTTGAAAAATCAGTTGATTTCATACCCTTTGCTGTTCCCTGCTGTTGGCATTAGTGAGCTGACATTTCAGGTTCTAATGGTCCTTCTTCTTCCCAGGAGTCACCACATCCTTGGAATGTTCCTAAAAGTTATTTCTACTGATTGGCTGTTGGATAGGTCAAAGATGCTCAGATCTCTACTGAGCAACTGAATCAACCCAGGCACTGGATCAAGGACAAGACCATAACGGACTCTAATAGGGCACCTGCAAACAGGAAGTCAGTATTTCGGTTGCAGTTATTTATACACAGACAAAATGCTGAATTGGCAGATTAAGGTCATTGTAATGAAAAAAAATACTGCTCTTTTCTACTGCATATGTATTTGCACTGAACTTCCCCTTTAAACATTAGCCTATTGATTTGACTGCTGTCAGATTTAGTTAATTTAAACATCCAATTACTATATTTACCTTGCTGTTTTAATTCTGAGCTTGTTTTTACATAGCATTACCCTGTTTAGGGCAATAACAGTTTATATGCCCCTTTTTATGCCTGGGGCTTCACTATGGTAAACTCTGTTCCACCAGGTTAATAGATGGAATATGGGTTGAGTTTATGGATTCCGCTGGATAAGCAGTTCATTCCCAGACAGGTACAAAAAAGGGGCTCAGTGGTTAGCACTTATGCCTTGCAGTGCTGAAGTCCTGAGTTCAAATCCACCCTTGGACACATCTGCAAGGAGTTTGTATGTTCTCCCTTTGCTTGCGTGGGTTTCCTCCGCGCACTCCGGTTTCCGCCACAGTCATAAAGACATACTGATAGGTTGTATGTGTTAAATAAATGGGCTTAGATTGTAAGTTCTTTGGGGCAGGGCCTGATGTGAATGTATACATGTAATTGTAAAGCGGAGGATGTTGGCGATATATATATCTGCAATAATAATAAAATAATAATAATATACTCAAGTATAAACCAACCCAAGTATAAACCGAGATACATATTGTTACCTGAAAAAACTAGTCAAAGTGATTGACTTGAGTATAAACCGAGGGTAGAAATTATGACCACTACTGCCTTCTGATTCTGTATTGTTTTGACAGCAGAATTCCCATACAGTAACCCATACAAATCCAGTATTGCTATTATTGTATGGGACTATGGTATTGTACTATGGTACGGAATTCTGCTGTCCAGAAAAGGCTAACTAAAGCCTCAAAACAATATAGAATCAGAAGACAACAATAGATACCATTTTCCTTCTCATTCTGTATTGTTTTGAGGCTTTAGTTGCCCTTTAAATGGACAGCAGATTTCCCATACAGTAATAGACATACTGGATTTGGCTATTACTGTATGAGAATTCTGCTGTCCATTCCTTGGATCGGCTCTGGGCAGTGATGTCAGCAAGCGCATCAGTACAGGCAGTGAGGGAGGGAGCGAGCAGTGGACGGATTTCCAAAGCAAGTGACTAACTCGAGTATTAACTGGGGTTGGGTTTTCAGGCTGATTTTACAGCCTGAAAACCTTGGTTTATACTTTATACTTATACTATACTACAAAATAGCATCATGTAATTTGTCTCCCCCTTCTATTAGTATAACAGCCCATAGGGAAGAAGAAGGGTTAAGCACGATAGTATAATTATATATATTAAAGGGACACTAAACTGAGAAAAATTACTTGCCTTTATCCTTTTCTATATTTTTAGTGCTGTCAAAAATCTCTTTTTGCTCTCAGTGCTCCGTCACTAGATCTCCTCATGTCCTGTTCAGCTCACTCTTTGTTAGTATGCATATCTCCTCTCTCTGTATCCACCCCCTCCCAAAACTGAGGCAAAACTAGAGTGTGGAGCATGTGCAGTGGAGATGATCTGTGCCCCACTACAGCCAATAGCATTCACCCAGTGATTTTGTGTTATAGTGAAAGTAGCTGTAGGAGTTTGAAGGTGTGCGTGTGTGTGTGGGGGGGGGGGTCTTTAGGTACAGTTCTTTAGGTACAGTGCTACATTGGTAACACAGACAGTTGCTAACTGCAGGATTGGGTTTATCCGCACAGAAAGAGCACAGAGAAAGCTAAAGATAATGCTAATTCTTAATGCTGAATCAATTAGCCATGCAGTGACAGAGAAATAAGCTTTACATTTATAGAATGGATAGTTTCTACATGTAGTGTGTCAGGGGGGGGCTGGGTGATTGACAGTTCTTTAATGACTAGGTGTGCCCCGCCCTCTTTAAAAAGTAAATCTTCCAGAGCAAGGAATAGGAAGGTCAGAGAAGGAAAAAAATCAGATTTAAGATTGTTGGTAATTAAAAAAATTACTGTTTGATTAGTTAAAAAATGATTTGCCCCAGTTTACATGTCCTTTAAGAGGATTTCACTGAGGGGTTTTACGATCTCTTTAAAGTGCACTGTCAAAGGTAAATACACACAAAACAAACAAAATACCTTTTCATTTCCAGGTTTTTCCAAGTAACTGACATCATTTTGGTTCTAATTCATCCAGGTCATGTGATATCTGTGGTATTCAGTTAGATCAACTGGACTAATTTGCTAGTCATCCGACTGGTTTTCTCAATTCAGAAATACTTGAACAAGAATCTGTTGGCAATAAAAACCCAGGGATGTGTCTCAATCATCAAATAACAGCAAGGTGTCAGGGACCTCCTCACTGCAAGGTGTTGATTGCATTGTGGCTAATAGGTGTTATCAAAACTGCCCAGGGTGAGAGGTCAAAATAGCCTCTATTTAGGCTTGATTCTGACAAAAAAGGTGACATTCTCACCCCATTTATACCGGGCGCAAATCGGGCAACGAGGTTTGACTGAATGTCCATTTTGACTGACAAAGCGCCCACACACGGTTGATTGTCGGCTGTAACAAATGCTCATACACATCGTGAATCGCGGGTGTATGAAGCTTTAGTCTAACTAACTACCACAGGTTTAGTGAAATAAACAAAACATGCACTAGGGGTAATTACCCCCATATTTTAATGGTAATGGTGGTTTATTAAGCCTGAATACGCCTGTTTATTAAGCCTGAATTATGTATGAATACACCTGAATATAACTTACTTGTGGGGTATTTTCAAACATGAATCTTTAAAAACACAAGACAATATAAAAGCACCATTTAGAATAAACAAATATGAGTTGATTTAAACCTTTTAGTGCCAGCAAAATTTCCCACTTCACAGGGCCGGATTTACCATTAGGCACAGTAGGCGACTGTCAACCTCCTCCCACCAATCCAACCCCTTTGTAGTCTATAGTTTTTCTCAAAAAAGTGAAAATGGTTGTGGTTTAGGGGTGTGGTCTGTGTTTAGGGGTGGGGCTAAGAGCGCCAGTTTTTGGGGGCCTACAGGCTCCTGTGGTTTTAATCGAGCCCTGCCACTTCACATGTATTCTGTCACAGAATTTTCAGGATTTTGCAATAAATCAGTTAAAATAAATATTAAAGTAGGAAACTACTTTAATATTTTTTGTAACTTTTTTAAAGATTTTACTGGATTTTTGGGTGAAAAATGTAAAAAATTAAACATTTGCTATATTTCATTATTTTTTGCAGGTTTTTTTATATAAAATTTAAGTTTTTCTCTAAAAACTCTTATTTTCTGGAATACCGTACAACGATACCAGACATATGTAGGTACCCCACTACTCCTTTCAAAGAGACTCCTCGATACTTAAACAGCACTTTCTAGAATTTTATACCAAATTGAAATGTATATGATCTTCTGACATTTAATCACATGTGAGACATTTTTAGAAACTACATACCCCCAGGCTTTTATGAGTAGGATACATTTTGATCAAAATACAGATATCTAGACACAGATGCTCATCAAATTGGATGTTCTTTCTTGGGTTTTCCTTTATTTCATAAAATAAAAATTGCTATTTTCATGAGTGCAAACAGAGATGTGGCCAATAACTAGCCTCAGAGAAAACCTATGCATAAGTGCAAAACATTTTCAAACGAAACCCATGGTAAAACTCCACATCCCTACATCTGTTTCAGAAAGGGCAAAGGGGTTTCGAGGGGACAAGCACTTGGTGGCTGCTTTTTTTTTGTTTAACCCCCTCTAGTGTAACAGCACATGAAAAATGTTGTGTCTGACAGGACCTACCATGAGGCAAGATTTTCACCTTGCCTCATGGTAGGTCCACCTATGTATTGTAGATTAACACAGTACCAGAGGGAATTACATACTAAGGATTGTATCTGCCTCAGAGTCATTTATTTTAGACATTTTGACTTTTTGGCAGCTGAGGACCCCCAAGACTTAATTGGCTTCAGCAATGTTTCTATTTTCCCAGAGAAACCTTGTCAGCATTTTCCCCTCAGAAAAAAAGGAGCAAGCACACAGGGGCTCTGAGCTATAAGAACAGTATAAATATTTGTGTTGTTTGTAGTGGGCACTGCAAGGAGATTGGCAAGATGATCAGTGTAAAAAAATGCTCTCAGTAAGGGAAAGTTGTTGGCAATGATTATAAATGGATGGTTTGGCAGAATTCTGTGTTGGTTGGGGCAGGGTTGAAAGAATTAGCAATGCAGTTTCCCTACAGTACATGTATTATGAATAAATTGACTGCTTGCTTGGTTTGTGTTGGAGAACGCAACTGTAATGATGCCCGAGCATAATGCACAGTCTTTGTATACAGGATTAGGTAATATTTGCATTGAAAGGAACCCCATACTGCTGTTTAATGCTCTGCCAGTTCAAAAGAAGAATGCATGGGTTTGTGTGTGTGTCAAGAGAGAACCATTCCTGGCTTGGCAAGCTAAAGAGTCTCAATTTCTTTACTCCTTGTTAAGTGTGTTATCTATTTTGAATCATTTTATTATATTCCCCTCTCTGTAACCTTTCACTCTTTAAGTCTTTTACTTAATGAAGTTGATAGAAATGAGAACTGCAAGCTGTCCTTTTACATAGAAGTTTAAATATAGAACAAAGAGAACTTTATTTATTTGTTTGCCTCACTGAGGGACCCATGACGTTGTTCTAGTCCTATAATAGATATTATTTGAAGGGTAATACATAGACGTCACTTTCCATGGGAATTATGTGGCATACTAGTATCAATTCCCCTAATCTTATCCAGGCTTTCTTAACTACACACAGATGTCAAGGAACAATAACTGAATATTGAGAATAGTCAGACTGCTTCGTTGTACAGTAAGTTACTGTCATGTCATTCCGATGTCTTTAATAGGATATATGGATGTGGGTGGAGAGTAAGTACCTTACAGTAGTAGATTTCCCATGAGACATTTAGTGACAAAGATCTCTAAATAAAATCACATCCTTATATACTGCAGCCTATCTTCCCCTTTGACAGCTTTTTAAATACAAAATGCTAAAATGTTTCTTTTATGAGAAAGAATAATTTATAAAACTAAAAATACAATTCAGAAAATGATGCTTTTATTTACCTTGCTTGAAACTAATTCCTTGAGTGAAGTTTTGTGAACGGGCCAGGCAGGGAACATCCTGGAAGGTGAAGTCTCTTTAGACTCTCTCTTTAGATGTTTTATAGATTTGCAGGGTTACTCAATAAAAGTTATTTTCGTTTAAAATGGTGCTAATTTTGTCCCATCCATTTAGATGTTAGCTTACAAATGTTAAAGGGCATGTCCACCCCCAAAACTATAATCCCCCCCACTACTGGCCCCATCATGTAGTGTAGTTTAATCCTTACCTCACATCCCAGCTCCATAAGGTTCTCCTGTAGTCCCCCCCCCCCAAAGTCCCAAAAACTGCCCACCAGGAGGATAGCAGAGTCCATATAGGACTCTGCCTCCTACCTGGCCTCCGGGAGAAGTTTGGCATGCATACTGCAGCCCTTCTCCCCCTCCCTCCCCCTCCCCTCCCTCCCTCTCAGGATTCCCTCCCCCTACTTAAAACCCTTAAGATATATGATTGCCCCTGTCCCCCCAGCCCCAACCGCTATATTTATTCTTTTAGAAAGCTCCCGAAACTTTACTTACCTCCCCTCTTTCCTCCGCCGCACTGAATGACCGGCAGCCGCGTCCGTGATTGGCTCAGCCAATCACAGACGCGACTACCGGTCCCACCCCTCTGCTTGCATTTTCTCGCAAGCAGAGGGCCAGCAGCGTGGCGGAGGAAAGAGGGGAGGTAAGTAAAGTTTGGGGCAATTGCTAAAAGAATAAATATAGCGGTTGGGGCTGGGGGGACAGGGGCAATCATATATTAAAAATTAATTTTTAGGGTGGACATACCCTTTAAATAAGATCTGATTGGTTGGGACAAAATTTGCACCATTTTATACGCTACGAACTTTTATTGAATCTCCCTGCTTGTGAACAAAAGTGAAACCTATCAAATATTTAAGTAGTGTATGGCCAGTTCCACCACTTTCTTATTATTTCCACGATGCTGCTACAACCACTTTTTTACAACCAACATTATAGCTGTAATGTCTATTTCAAACCGTGATCCGGTCAGGAAACATCAGGCAAACATTGGTAGGTAAAACTTCACTGCACATAACATAATTTTCGGAACACTGGGTTGCCCTCTTAGGCACGAAGCAAAGGGACATAATCTTCCACAGAATTTCATTGGTGAAAACAAAACAAGATCCAAAAATTATAAAATAGAAGCTGATCGACCTGAAATGATGCTCAACTGGATTTTTATTGGGAAGAACCAAGTGGCAGGGCCATTGTGTAGACTTTGGGTGTGTATGTGGTCCCAAAAAATGTGTGTGTTTCCCAGTGTTTTAGGACCACACACTCGGTACAGCAGAAAGTTTATTTAACCCTTTCATTCTCTTTTAAGCTTGGTAGTAGGAATACCAATTTTATTTCCCCACTTGGGGGAACTATAAATTGTCTTCAATTACTAAAGTAAAACCTTGCTAAAAAAATTGCTACCATTAAATATTCAGTAACCAAATGAATGAAAACCTTCATGAATGTAGACGATAATGGGCCTATGCCAGCTTGGAGCCAAAATGATTTTCACAGGAATTTTTCCGTCCCAGATGGAAAACTTGCAGTAAATAAGGTCTATTGTTAAATAATCAGTATGAATGAAATGTAAAAAATCCATGACTGTACTTTGATCATTTACGGGGCCCTGAAATCCATTCTAAAGAGCAGCTTAAAGGGCATATATATTGAGGAATTTGAAGCAGTATACCTCTAAGTATTGGAGGTAGCAGTCTGTATTCTGAAGTTTTTTCTGTGCCGAGCAGTAAACATTAGTAAACAACTCCTTTTTACTTGTGGCAAGGCTCTAGCACTTATATATTTATATACATAATTTATATATTTATGTACTGAACTATTTATGGATTTGCCCCCCCCTTGTACAACTTTTTTGAATTTTGTTATTGTACATCGATGCATCCCCAAGGGGCGCTTTATAAATAAACTATACATACATACACACATACATTAGAATATTGTAGCAGTCTTCTGGCTTCATCTCATTCCTCCATGTGCTACACAAGCAAAGATATAGGAGAGTATCTGAGGAACAGACCGGGCAGCTGTAATAAGTAAAAGCTCACCACAATCATCTACTGCTTAGCCCACTACAGTACAAGCACAGGATTTCCAATGGAAAGTGGTAAGCACAGCACCAACATTTTTACCACACACTCTTTTAAAGTCCACACCCATGTTAGTATACCTTCATTATATTTTTCTTGCCCCTAGACTTTTTTGCTGCATGAATTATGTTCTTCTTTATTTTAAAATTTAAGAATAAAAGTCATAAAGGAGTTCAATGACCATCTCCAAGTTATTTCAAACTTTAAACAAATTATATTAAAAACAAAATTGCCATATAAATCCCTTTCCCTTTCTGTCCCTGTGCTCATGGGCACAGGGCCATATGTACACCTTTTGTCACCTGAAACAAAATATTTAAAGCTGCCTCCAATATGGCTGCTGAACTGGAGGGCTGACAGCACTGGCTGCCACACAGACTGCTAAATTTAAGTTGCCCGCACAGACTGGTAAACAGTCTCCGACCGTGGGGGACCTGGAAGGTAATAGGGCCCATGAAAACCTCCGCAATCAGCTGTTTTTAAACAGCTGAACATGCATATGAAGGAAACATCCGTGTGATCAGCTTTTTAAAAGACCAGAACCGAACCAGAAGTTTGGGCCTGGTCTTTTAAACGATTGATTGCGCACATTTTTCCTTCATACATGCCATCAGCTGTTTAAGAACAGCTGATTGTGCACCTCTGGGGAGGGGGTGGGTCAATTGCACGGCCTCCAATCTCGTAGGGGGGTGGGGAGCTCTAGTTATGCGCCTGCTGGTATATATAAGATGCCTACACAGACTGGTAATAATAAAATGGTAATAATAAAATGCCCGTACAGATTGGTAAATATGAAAAGCCTACACAGACTAATAAATATTAACCCCCCCACACAGACTGGTAAACATAGGTTGCCCGCACAGACTGGTAAGTATAAGTGACCACACAGGCTGGTAAATATAATTAGTAAAGATGTGATCTGGGTCCGATTTAGACCTGTTTCTTGTTTAAAGATCTGAAAGTTCTGACCAGTTCTGACAGAACTTCAGATCTCTGAGCTTTTATATTTTCGATAATTCGTGAAAATACAGAGCTACTTTTGTAGGTTTTCAAAACTACTTTCATGTGTTACCATAGCTACTTTCGATGGTTACCAAAGCTACTTTCGGCGGTTACTGGAGCTATGTTCGAGGGTTACCGAATATACAAGTAATTTTGTAACCCTTGAAAGAAACCTCATATATTAAGTAACCCTCAAAAATATTTGCCAAACTCAAACAACTTGCGTGTAGCGGTAGTGCATTTTTTTTTTTGCCTCTTTTTGTATAGGTCCCTTTTCGGATTTTAAAATGTTTTCAAAATTCATAAAATACTAAAGCAGAATGGAACTCACCAAAGTTTGGTAAATATAAGTGCAGCCACACAGATGGTTAACTAACTTAAGATAAGAAATGTGCTGACCTGATTCTTGAAGACCAGGGAGGAGCCAACAGAGAATGAGACATTTCAGGACATAGGCAGCCAACCCCCACACTCAGATTCCTCAAGCTTAAATAAGCTCAAAAGTGGCTAATATGTTTGTTTGGGTCAAACCTGCCTCATTTCATAGTGTTTGCAGAATTGTTTTCCTTTTTCTGTATACAACAGAATGTGTCAGTTCCCCTTACATATAGTTTATTGTGTGCACACAAAATTTTAACATTTGTATTTAAACATACAGTATTAAGTGGGAGCTGCCATGCTGTTCCTTAAGAAACTGAAAGAAACTGTTTGGATCCACATGTGTGATGATTTGTTTTAAAGGACAATTATTGTCACCTACGGTAATTTTCAATCCACACTTGATGAGTACCCAGGGTGAAGACCTAAACCGCTGGGTACTTTACAGAATGTCTGTAATACTTACTAGAAGCGCTCAGGGGTGTCTCTAGGGTTGTTGCCACCTGAGCTAAACTCTGATTGCCGCCTGTATGTGGCGCGCGTAGCTGGCGAAACAAGGCGGGTGTGGCTTTGTGTGGGCGTGGCTTTGTGGGTGGGAGCGCAGCTAGTCATTTTGTCATTTTGAACTTGGCAACATTTATTTGTACAGTTTCTTTAAATAGACATTTATCCACACCATAATTCCAAAAGAATAAAGAATTTTGCCCAAAAGAGCCTGCCACCACGTCAAGGTAGACTTTTTTAATAGGACCCTAACTTACCTAACTAGTCTAACCTAGCCTAACCTAACAAACTATCTAAAGCTAATCTAACGTATGAAATGCCTTTTAACAATACCTAACACATTTAGTAAAGAAAATATGAAAAAATAACATCTGCAGCAAAGTATATGTTTGGTTGAGCAATCTATCACTCATACAGTAAGAACAGAGAGTAAAGGTCCCATACAATAAGAGTAAAGGTCCCATACAGTGAGAACAGATAGTAAAGGACCCATACAGTGAGAAAAGACAGTAAAGGTCCCATACAGTTAGAACAGACAGTAAAGGTCCCATACAGTAAGAACAGACAGTAAAGTTTCCATACAGTTAGAACAGACAGTAAAGGTCCCATACATATTCTATCCTCTATCTCTCACATTCTCTCTCTCTCCTGCTCTCCTGCAGTCTCTATTCTCTATCTCTCACACTCGTTCTCCTGCAGTGTATCAACTCTCTCACATACACTGAACATACACACTCTCACTCATATTCTACACACACTCTCTTACACATACTGTACATATACCCTCTCACACATACTGTACATACACTCTCACACAAATTGTACATAAACCCTCTCACACATACTGTACATACACTCTCTCACACATACTGTACATACACTCTCTCACACATACTGTACATAAACCCTCTCACACACATACAATGGTTGGCACCAAATCTGGTATAATCATTGGCACAAACTCCGATAAATGGTTGGCACCCAGACTTTAATAAATGGTTGTCACACAGATACTGGTAAAATCATTGGCACAAACCCTGATAAATGCTTGGCACACAGATACTGGTAAAATGTTGTATTCAATTAGATCAACTGGACTTGAAGTTAGTTCTTGAAGACGTTTCGCTAGTCATCCGACTGGCTTTCTCAATTAAGAATGACTTGTACAAGAATCTGTGGCAATTATGTACCCTGGAAAATCCCACAGCCAAGTGTTAAGGGCATGATTGGATATTGGCTAAGATGTGTTATAGGAATGCCCAGAGTAAGGTGTCAAAACAGCATTGTACATGGCAGACAGTTGGTGTCGAACCCCCCCACCTCTATTTAGGCTTCGTTTCTTTATTTTCACATAAATAGCCTCCTGTCTGCCATGTACAATGCTGTTTTGACACCTTACTCTGGGCGTTCCTATAACACCTCTTAGCCCCTATCCAATCACACCCTTAACACTTGGCTGTGGGATTTTCCAGGGTACATAATTGCCACAGATTCTAGTACAAGTCATTCTGAATTGAGAAAGCCAGTCGGATGACTAGCGAAATGTCTTCAAGAACTAAACTTCAAGTCCAGTTGATCTAATTGAACAGATATACCATGACCTGGATGAATGAGAACCTTCACAAGCATACTGGTAAAATCATTGGCACAAACTCCGATAGATGCTT